>CM052807.1:28273826-28291490 GCA_028533885.1 Nasua narica | reverse complement strand
CAATTTAATTCTTTTTTTTTTCCCCCAGATCAAGCCCAGAACAAAATCTATCCTAAAAGAATCATTTTCCATAGGCTGGGGAGCGACAGAGGGGAAGAAAGCCAAGAGAAAGAACATGTTTATAACCATAAGTGAGAGCTTGGGTGCTTTGGCGGCTGTGCTCCATTTCAGAGATGAGCTTTCTCATGAATGCATCAGGAAATGGCAGGAACTACGTGTGAAGTAAAAGGCAGTGCCTGGCCTCAGGCAGCACAGCAGCTCAAGACACCGAGTGATCCTGCAGCCCTGGGGCTGCTTCTCTTGGAGAAGCCCAAGCAGGAGTCCTAGAGAACTGCTACTGTGGGGGGTGTGGGTCCCCAAAGCCGAGCAGGTGTTTGTGTCTGCCACTGTCAGAGGGAATAACAGGATTATGGCAGATAGTCTATGAGTAACAGCTATTAGAGGTGTGTTAGCTCCAAAAACCATCATTAGATCGTATCAATGTTAACCTTCCTGATGTTGATCACTACACTGTGGTTACCTTTTTTTTTTGATAAATTCATGTAGAAGCATTTAGTGGCAAAAGGGGGCACGATGTCACCAACTTTCAAATGGGTCAGGAAAAAAATGGGAGGAAAAGAGTGGGGAGAGAATAAAGAAGCAAATGGGACAGAATGTAAATAACTAATAAAATCTCATTTAATAGACCTAGATAACAGGTACAAGGTAGCTGCTCTTGCAATTTCTCTGTAAATATGAAAGTATATAAAAGGAAAGTTATCCAACAATGGAACTTCACCTGTGCTCCGTCAAACAGGTGGGCATGCTCTTCCAGTTATAGCAGGAGCCACCTCCCATCTACAGTACTCAGAGGCCATGGCAGCAGAGGGGGCTAGCACAGTGACGCTCATGGGGGACCAACTGGAACAATGAACAATGCTGAGAGAAGTCAGGGAGCACGTAAGGCAGCCCCTACCTCTGGGCTTTTCTCTAGGATCAAGTCATGCTCTCAGGTTTTTCTCCCAAATCAAGTCATATTCTCAGCACATGGAAAATAAGGCCAATTTTACCAAAAGGGGGCTGGGACGGCATGAAACTTGAAGCTTCGGCATCGACTGGGGCTCTTCTCTCCCCTTATCTCTTCCATCTAATCAGTGTCCTCTTTCCAAAATGTCTCTGGCATCAAGTCCCTTCCTCTCTATTTCCATTGCCAACTACCTGTTCCAGTTCCCTATCATGTCACACCTGAATTACTACCGATCACTCAGGATGGGAAAACCATGACTTGTGGGCCAAATCCAACCTGCAGACAAAGAAGGGTTTTACATTTTTAAGTGGCTTGGGGGAGAAAAATCAAAGACTATTTTGAGACATGTGAGCATTATATGAAATTCAAATTTGGAGGGCCATAAATAAAGCTTTGTTGGCACACAGCCATGTCCATTTGTTTACCAATTGTCTCCGGCTGCTTTGCTACTACAACGGCAGCTACATCAGAGACCACATGGCCCACTGAACCTTAAAACATTAACTTTCTGGCCCTTTACAGAGAAAAGTTAGCCGACTCCTCCCATAGGTGGTCTTGCTTGACTTTCATCTTTCCCGCCTCCACCAGATTAATGGACACAAAACACCATTTCCACGCTGTTACTCTGTGTTCTAACACCTCCGGTGTTGCCTATAAACTTCACCTGGTCCCATGGCATGCATCAGAACAGGTGAATAAACTTGCTTTTAGCAAGAAAAACCCACAAAGGCCATGCCTTTGTTCATGCTTCTCTCTGCCTTTTAGAAAACTCTTCTTGTCTTCAGCTGCTAAGCCTACCTTTTCAAGACTCTGGGAGTATTTCCTGGTTCCCTTCCCTCAGCTTCCACAGCACCCTATATTTACCCTCATCACAGCTCTTACACACTACACTGAAATCATCTATTTGTGTGTCTGTCTCCCCAGCTACAGTATAATTCCAAGAGGGCAAGGAACATGTCTTACCCATCTCCCAACACCCAGACAGAACATGGCACAGCAGTCCACAAACCCTGACCTCAACTGCAAGCCAGTCAGGCTGGCCTCCTCACTGCCCGGAAAGCACCTTGCTCACACTCAACCCAAGCTCTACTCACAGCAGCACCTGGACAATCTTACCAATGACCAGGCCCAGGTAAGTCAGTGTGGACTAGGGTTCAAACTCCAGGCTCTTCCCACTCGCCTGCTGTGTGCCCTTGGAAAAGACACTTGTATCTCTGAGTCTTCATCTACAAAGCACAGAGGATACAGTATCACCTAACTTGCAGGGTGGACAATACAGTTGACTCTTGAACAATGGAAGGTTGAGGGTGCTAACCTCCACACAGTTGAAAATCTGCGTATAACTTTTGACTCCCTCAAAACTTAGCCATTAATGTCCTACTGTTGACCACAAGCTTAATGATAAACAGGACGTATTTTGTGTGTCATATGCATCATATATACACACACACACACACACACACACACACACACACACACACACACTATATTCTTAGAATAAAGTAAGCCAGAGAAAATGTTATGAAGAAAACCATAGGGAAAATACATTTGTAGTACCATACTGCACTTATCAAAAAAAAAAAAGGCTGCATGTAAGTGGACCCACATGGTTCAAACCCGTGTTATTCAAGGGTCAACTATAGTTATTGTCCTTACAACTGGAGTCACCTGTCTGTGCCACTTTGGTATTTTATTGCTTTTCTTTCCTCTTTCCCTAAACGTTTTATACCGTATCTTTTGAAGCAGATGCACTTGTCAAGAACAGGGTAATTTCATACATTTCTACAAATCTGTGCCCTGCCCTAATACCCAGTATAGTGCAACATGAGGAAGAAGAGCCCAGCAGATGACAAATTAATGAACAAATTATTCCAGGAAGACTAAATAGTTGCTAACAGTTGAGGGTAGGGGGCATTTGAGGGTACTTTCATATTAAGCATGAACCTACACATGCTCTGTCCCTGGAGGAGAAGAAAACCAAGGTCTCAGTATTTAGCTTCAAGTTTCATAAGCAACAGTCACTAATAGTACTAGCTAATACGTAGGGTGCTCAATAGGTACATGGCAGAATAAACAGGCTTACGACCAAATAAAGTGAATAGGATTGTTATGCCCCTGCACAGATGAAAAACTGAGGCCCAAGGAGGTTAAAGTATACACCCAAAGTCATGCACCCTAGTAAATGGTGCAGAACAGTCTAGTTCCAGGGCTCATGTTTTGCTTTTTTTTTTTTTTTTTTTTTTGAGATTTACTTACTTACTTGACAGAGAGAGTGAGAGCACAAGTAGGCAGAGTGGCAGGAAAAGGGTGAGAGAGCAGCAGACTCCCCACTGGGTAGAGCCCAATGCGGGGCTCCATCCCAGGACCTGGGATCATGACCTGGGCCGATGGTAAATGCTTAACTGACTGAGTCACCCAGGTGCCCCTCCAGCGTTCATGCTCTTAACCACTCCATATTTTGATCTTCTTAATCTGATTTAGCTCCACCATTCGCCAGATGAAAGGTATCAATCAGGCAAGTCATCTCCCCTCCCTGACCCTCATGTTTCCCAACCTGTTAAGTGGGCACCATATACTTAACTGTTTTTTAAGGATCAAATGAGATTACATCATCAAGTGTTTTTATGAAGTAGACTCCTGATATATTAGTTCCTTTCCCATATGTCCCATACTTTAGTGTAAGTAAAGTTTTTAGCCAAAAACCCTTGGCCTGCTTTACTCTACTAGCAGGGAATGATCTACACTTCACCCTGCATTTTCTTGCCTATCGCCAAGCATTTGGGCCTCATGAAAGCCTGCAGAAATAACCTGGAGACAAGCATGAAAGGAAAGTGCGCGTGGAGCCGAGTGAGGCAGCACAGAGATGGTCCAGATGAATCTTGGTGTGCAAATGAATACTGCATGAGCCAAAGCTGGCCAGCCAGGCACTGCCAGAATGCACCCTGACTGACAGCCATAACGGGATCTGGTTCTGTCTGTCGCACCAACAAGCCGGGATGATAGGCCAGGGAGCCTGTAAAGGCAGAGCCCAGTAACTCCCATGGCTCTGCGGCTGCATGCAAACTGGGGGATGGGGAGGGTCCCGGCAGGTAAGTGATACTCAATTCCACCAATGGTGGAAGATCAGACTGCCTGAAAAAGTCGTACCCAGAAAAGTAAAATTTTAAATTCCTAGAGAGAGAATTCTGTTGCAAAATTCCTTTACTGTGAAGAATCAAATTTAAAGCCAAGAAGTATAGACACACACTATTATATTTTGGAGGTCAATACAATTTCCATACATCAAGTTTGCCTAACACAAGGGATACCTTTAAACTGATGAACCCTTCTCTAGAGCCACTGGTCATGGACAAAGAGAACTTTTCATTAGCAGCATGTGAAAGAATCCTAAGTGTTATTACCAAACTGAGTCAACGCAATGTCCAGGAGACATAAGTACTTTCTACTCGAATAGACCTGATCATAGTGATCCAAAGGTCTTATAAAAGATTAAAACACAAGCAAAACCAATCTCATTAAGCATATCAAGCAATAAGAAGCCCCATTAGGCCTTCTCCACAATATATCAGCTTTCAAATATAGCACATGACAAGGAGATACAGAAGGAAGATGGAGGAGTAGGAGGGCTTGTGGGTACCAATCACTACAAGGCCACCACTGAGTACCCAGGTCACTGCTGGCACAGTGGTCCTAAAGTTAGAAAGGAGCCACAGTGGTAACATGGTCTGATCTAAAGCATCGGTAAAGTGTCATCATGTCCAGGACTGCTCTCACCCCTGCTAGAACACCTGGAAAGTGCACAGCCCAGCAATATGCTCTTCTAGCAAGTGCTACTGGTCTACTGGAGCACCTGTACCTCCAAGCAAGCAGTGATTATGCAAGGACAAGCACACCAAACCCAACAGATCTGCAGTAGTGATGGGTCTAAGGAGACCTGCAGGAAAGGGAGGTGGCCCCAGCCTTTCCTACAACCAAGGTGCAGGGCTGGTCCCCAGAGAAGAGCTACAAAGAGATCCTCTGTTTGCTAAACACAAACATTCCTGAAACAATAGCCACAGGGGTGGGGAAATTTCAGAAATTCTCAATCTTATGTGCATGAAATGAACAAAACTGAATCAAGAAAAAATATTTTGCCAGTGAGTATAAATCTTCTCACCACTCCATCTGGGCATCCTGGCCAGTGAAGTCACTTATCATAACATACTATGGTTTTCTGGATTTGTGTCAGCCTGCCTTAGAAATCTGATGACCTCTTGTAGGTAGACATCGTTTTAATACCTGGCACTTGCTTTATTATACAGTACTTACTCAATAAATCCATACAAAAACCAAGTCCCAGTGTGTAACCTAAAACTCGTAGGTTCTGAAACTTCTTTGTCCCCTGACTCCCCGAGGGTGGTTGAGGTCCACAGGCTTCTTGATGCCCTACCCAGCCCACTGAGGTGTACAGTAAATCCCAGGGGCTAATTCATGTTGCCGTCTCATGAATTTCTTTCCCCTCCCCAATACTGTCTTTTTCTTCCTCATTTTCTTTTCCTTTCACTCCTTCAACATTTCACCTTATAACGAGGTGATTCAGAGTCATCCAGCCTCTGCAATTTACTGGGTTTATGAACCTTACCCTCTCTGGAACAGTTTTCCTATGATAAAATAGGAGTGCCTACCTGAACACTAGATATGATGTGTGTATATGAAAGCATTTGGCACAGTATCTGGCCCACAGTAACACTCAGTAAGTATTACTGCATAACTGTCCACAGGACTCACTTGTCTAAAGATGCTTAAAATGCCAAAGGCAGAAGGTTGATTTTTTCCCCCTTCCTCTGCAAGTCTGGTTTTGAAAAAAACCTGTTTGGAAACAAACTGACACACGTCCTTGTCACTAGTAACAACACTTCCCTTTTCCTTTTTCACAGGGAAATAAATGACCCTGACCAGTTATGACCAAACTGAGTAAAAGGTTCTGTTCCAAACATAGTTAGGACCCCAGACTAGTTTATTTGATTAAGTAAGAAAATGAAACTAAAATTATCCATAAAGTAGTTGAGCTAGGGCAATAAGAGGGTTTGCTCAAGTTCTAGGTCTTGGGAATCAGCAACCCATGCCAAGCAAAAAGGTAGAGGAGGGAAAGGAAAGGTTCCTCATCTTTTCTGGGAGCAGTGCTATAATCAGTACTCTTTCTGGATCCCATGGTCCAGACTCTGGGTTCCTGAAAACTCTGTACACTGTCCTAGGTATCCTTTTTGGAAGCCCATCTAGGCTCCTCTACATGCTTCAGAATTACCTTCTCTGTCTCTCCCCAATTTTAAAGGACTATACCAGTTAACCTCAACGCATCTCTCCTATAGCATTTCAGATCGATAACTTAAAGGTAAAGCGGGGGTTAAATGTGAAAATGGAGGGGAGGTTGTAAGAGAGGGAAGGTGACCTTCCGGACAGAGACACCCTTTCAGGTGCAAGTCTACCCAAGTCAGCTACCCTTAACTGGTCCATGAAAGCACAAATCTGGAACCAAATGCCTAAGTCTGAAGTCCATCTCCACCACTTTCTAAGTGAGATACACCGTAAGTCACTGCTCCCTGTGCCTTGAATTCCTCATGTAGAAAGCAGGGATCAGAACAGCACCTACCCTCCACGGCTGTTGTGAGGCCTGAATGAGTTCAACCATGCAGAGCCTGGTACAGAGTCAATTGTCTCTTGAGTGTCTGCCGCTGCTACCAGTGCTAACATCATTATCATCCTGTGCTACTTTCCCCACTTCGTTTCCTTTTCCACTCACGAACCCAACAATTCTCAATCAAAGGCAGCTTTGATGGTAGGGGTGGGTGAAGCGAGGAGGAAAAACAGGGAAGAGTGAAGTCGGGACCTTCATAAGTCAACGTTTGTAGGCTGGGAGCAGTCTGTGCTGAAGGTTTGTTGTGTAACCCAGAGGGGCTACAGGAGCTAGAAGTATTGCTACTCTTGACCTTCCCTTTGGATGATTACTCCGCTCCTCCTCTCTTCTCAGGTTCCAACACAGACATAGGGAAGACCTCCCCAAACTCAGCCTTCCTCCATATTTTATATAAATCAACAACAAAAGAAGCAAGGAAGAGAACAAAGCTGGGACCAAACAAAGTTTCACTCTGCCTTTTAGTTATTATTTAAAATAGTAAAGAAGTCAATAAAAGCTACTAGTTAACCACTTGCTGTCTCTCTCTTTCCAGAGTTAACCAAACCAGATCCTTCATTGGAGATACAATTAAACAAACCTCTGTAGACCTATCTAATGCAGAAAGACTCCCTTCCTGGATTCCATTCACACACCAAGATATGCTCGTTCTCTCTTCTTGTGACAGACATTGAGCAGGTCGCGCAAGAGGGATGCAGGGAGACCCAGTCGTTCTTACCACAGAACTTAATACTTAGCAGAAACTCCTTGCCCTTTCAGCAAGGTACAAACCAACAGCCCTACTTCTCCCACCTTCTGTAATCTGATTATCACCACTTTGCTTTTTTTGTAAATTGTGGCAGTTTTCTCTGTGAAATTCTAACTCCACAATGGCAACAACTCAATAAATTGCAGGGTTTGGGGTGATAGTTTCCCTGCCCTCCTTCTCCAGTTTCTTGATGACTATAAGCCTTCATACCCAAAGACAGCTAAAGCCCAAAGCATGACAACAGCAAGTCGTGTACAGCGGGAGCCCACGGGAGTAGGGATGTTCTATCCACTGGTATATCCCGAGCATCGCAGAGCCTGACACCCTCCACCATTCCACCCAACTCCACAGGATCAGAGCTGAATTCTGAAAAAGTGGAACCGAAGATGGGGGAGGGAAGCATGAAAGGAAGGGGAAGTCCACAAAGAGTTTAAGTAAATTTCCAAACAATATCCCCATCATTCCCATAACTTACTGCATTATTTATAGAAGCTAAAGCCTGGAAAGGAATCAGAATTTCAACTTTGCCATCTAAAGGAGAAACTGAGAGCCTTACTACACAGATTATAGCCCCATGCTGCCGTGTCTCCAAGTTTACAATTTCAATCCACAGCCCAAGTTAAAAAAGCCTGGGTACTAAAGATATCCCCTGGGTTAGAAAATCACAGATTTCCTGTCCACAAACCACCTTGATTCTCTCTGTCCCTATTCTCACCTTCTGGTCTTATTAAGTACTTCCTACCCTCCAAATATAGATGCCTTTTCAGCTCTGATTATTTTTTCTAAAGTAACGACCCTCCACCTGGCTAGAAAAATGCACCTGGCTCCAGAAGAAGTCCAGGGTGTGAAAACTTTACGTCAATGAAAAATAAAGGCCCAGTACAATCACAGCTCATCAGGCCCCAGGGAGGCACCAGCAACAGGAGTTAGGGACTGACATCTGCTCTTTAGTCACCACTAAAGCTTGGGATTTAAGAGCACACACTTTGAGATCTGACAGTGCAGGTTTGAGTGCCAGAGTGCCTGCTCTCACTCCTTTAACTTAGGGTCCTACCAAACCCCAGTTCCTTATCTGTAAAATTGGATAGGAACCAGGTCCACATTCCTAAAGACTCTTTGCAAGAGGAATACTAAAACCGTATTTTTCCTATAATTCTGGAATTAACTGAAGTTATTTAATATACTATCAAAAAAGCTCAAAAATGTTTAAAACATGAAGCACAATAAGAATTCACTAAAGGCTAAAACAACCGGAGCCAAATTTCTGACCTGAGAGTACATTTGACAATCAAACACGGAATGTATGCTATCCTCTTAAAAGCTCTTTACAGGTGTGCTAACGGGGAGAAAGCAACCACAATAATGAATTGGCATCTGTGTGGCCAGGTAATGAGAGGGCAAAGCCTTCCTGCTGGCAGCAGCAAGGCAAAAGAAGTTATCTTTCTCACTATAAAACCCAACTCATTCTCACCCTTGGGGTACAAGCCATCATCTTAAATGATTGTTCACACAGCAAACTGTCAGATGGGACCAAATACTGGTGTTCTGATGTTTAAACGCCATTCTCTCCATCTACAACCCACTAAAAAAGCAAAAAGCAAAAAGCCTTATTTTAAAAAGACACTTTTCACAATTCTCTGCATTAACGCACTTCAGGTTAACCTTAATTAATGTCTGTGTTAAACACCAACATTAAAAGAAGGTAACTATGATTTGCATGCATTCTTGGAAATGCTTTCCCTGAATTAAACCTCCGGAGAAAAGACCAGCCAAGACACAGGGCTAATCCATGCCCCCTAATGGGATGAGGTAGAGGCCTTGCCTGAGGGGCCCAACAAACAACTGTGATGACTAGTTCACCATCCATGCCAGAACCTGCAAAGGCTATCACTAGGTCTGGCTTCCTGCTAACACAAGGCAAGTCTCTGATGTATGTAAGGGCTCCTCCAGGTGGTTTTTAAACTAGGAATTTACAGTGTACCACACAGACCTCCAATAACACTATCACCTTGTAAGGCAGTTAGGCAAGGGGGGATGGCTCATAGATAAGTGACGTATGTGGCTGCCATCATCTCACCCAGTCCACCACTACCCTAAGAAAACAAAAGGCAAAAGCACTTCATGGTTCTCGTGGCCACCTGCCCAGAGCGACCCAGCGACCCACACTGAGCTCCTGCTACACTCCAGATCAAGGATATCAAGACAGGACCTACCCCCAGGAGGCCGGCGCTCGCCTGGCCACGGTGCAACAGAGGAGTCCCATACGCCAGCTCAAGTGGAAGGCCAATGGCTCGGAGGCTGGGCTGGGGCGGCAGGGTAGGACGCACCCCATCCCTAAGCCTCGGGACCCCGGTTAAGATAAGAGATCTTCGCCCCTGCCCCCAAAGCTTCCCCAGAACACTCAGTCCCAGCCACTCTCCCTCCCACTCCCACAAGACGCTGGAAGCCTCCCCGCCCCCCTGGCTTCACCCAGTGCCAGCCTCCCCTGGCACTCCGGGGCACGCGCGGCCGCACTTGACCGAACATCCAACTCCTGGAGGTCAAGGACAGGGGCCGGGAGGGCCGGGGAAGCGCGAGGAGGGGCTTCCTCGTCAGCTCCGCCGCCCCGCTAAGTAAAGGGCTCGAAGGGGCCGCCAGAAGGAGGCGCCAAGAGCCCACGGAGGGTCCCGAGCCCTCCCGGCTGCCCGGGGGGGAGGTCTTCAGCCACAGGTTTGGTCGCGGCGATCGCCGTCTCTCAAGCCATCCTTGGGGGCCCCGAAAACCCTGCGCTCAGAGTGCGGGTGGGATGCGGCCCCCCCGGAACGGTTGGGGCCGGTGTGTGTCCCAAAGCCCGGTACTCACCCCCGCCTCATGCTGGTGTGTCCCCGGCGCCGGCGTCCCCTGGCCGGCCCGGGCAGCCGAGCCCCGCTCCGGGCCCGCAGCCCCACAGCCCCCGCGCGCCAGCCGCAGCGTCCGCGCGGGCAACAGCAGCGGCTGCAGCTGAAGCCGCGGCGCCGCCGCCGGTGGCTGGGCGGGCACATGGGAGGGCGGGGGCTGCGGCCCTTCAGCCCTGACCATAGGACCCCAGCTTCAGGGGCGACAGATCTAAGTGCGCCTCTGAAACTGGCACGTGGTTCACGTTCTCAGGGCTGCTGTTGCTACTTGTAGCCTCAGACTTTGCCAGGATCTCAATGTTATAATCAAAAGGTAAAGAAATGGGTTATCGCCACTCCCTTCCTCCGCTCTACCCCCCCCCCGCACGATCCATATGGTACATTCCTCAAAGCCCAGCCCAAGTGAGAAAGGGAGGAGTTGATTGGTTGGGAGTCTTGGAAGGGCGCTAGGAACTACACAAAATGGCCAATGGAAAAACACGGTGGGCATATCAAACCTGCCAGATGGGGAGAAGAGAGGATGCGTTTAAAGGGAACTTGTTTGTTGCCCTCAGAAGCCGCCGCAAAACAAAGCCAGAATTTTCTTCTTGATCTTATCCAGACGGGAAACAAAGAGATTAGAGGCTCCTCAGATTTGGGGATTAGAAAGCTAAAACAAGATATGGGGGTTTGGGTTGGTTACCCTATAGCTCTCGGCCTCAGTTTCCTCATCTAATCCAAAGACAATATTGGACTAGAAATGATCTCTGATGGTCCTTTTCATATTTTGTGGTCCTACAATCCTTTGCGTGGGATTGGCAATATTTACATATATTCTTCAATTTTCGGTATGCTCCTCCATCTTAAAAAGCGTTGGTTGAAAGTAGACTTTCTGAAACCAGATTCTTTATAGAGACAGTATAAACCCTACCTTGTGTAAAGACAAATTCAGTATTTGTTGTCCCTTTCTTTTTTTTTTTAAAGATTTATTTATTTATTTATTTCACAGAGAGAGAGAGAGAGAGATCACAAGTAGGCAGAGAGGCAGTCAGAGAGAGGTGGGGAAGCAGGCTCCCTGCTGAGCAGAGAGCCAGATGCAGGGCTCCATCCCAGGACCCTGAGATCATGACCTGAGCCGAAAGCAAAGGCTTAACCCACTGAGCCACCCAGGACCCTGAGATCATGACCTGAGCCGAAAGCAAAGGCTTAACCCACTGAGCCACCCAGGCGCCCCTTGTTGTCCCTTTCTTAAAGCAAAGCATACTTCTTACGTGTGGAGAACATCCCAACTCTCTACTCCCCTCTACAAATATCTCATAATTTCTACTCTTCCAAGAGTCACCTTTTCTTCTTCCTTCTCTCTTCCTCCAAAGTATCAAAGTTTCAATTCATAATTACTACACCTGTTGAAGCGTCCAGAATCCCTGCCTTTAGCAATAAAGCTCGCTGGGCAGTCCTCATTAGAGTCACTGAAGTGTCTGGCACACCATTCAACTATTCTTGGCCAATTATGCTTTTAGTCACACTGCATGTCAAATTCAAGACTTGAAAACATCCCTTGGGGGCCTAGTCTGCTCAATTTTAGACCTTCATACTGGCAGCTAGACCTACCTTTTGGCCACCAAACTTCAGACCAACTCCACCTTTATTTTCCATAACTTTTCAACCTTCCATCATCTGCTGACCCTACATCCACTCAACCTTCCAAATTATATGAGGTGTTTGGGATACTTTTCTAATAGTCCCACTATCCACGCCCCCCAACTGATCTTCCAACTATTATTCAGCGAGTTCTAGAAAGTCCAGTTTCTCCATGAAGTCTTCCCAGGCTGATTAACAGAAGCTGCTAGCTTTATAGAGCTCCCATTTCTACTCAGTGCCACCATAACCCTGAGTTTCTACCCCAGTATGCAATTTTTATTAATACAGTTACCTCTCTCATTCATTTACAGCAGCAGTAGCTGCTTATATTCATTAAATGCTTAGTACTATTGGGAAGTGCTCTGTATATATCATTACATTTCATGATCACATGAAATCGTGAAAATTTGTCTCTTTTATGGACAATTTTATGGGCTGATTTGCCCAAGTGCAAACAGTTGAGGTCTAACTGTGGTTTCTACCTTCACAACCCCATAGTGTAATACTATCTTATTTCTTAAGAATCTACAGCATTCCGGGGTGCCTGGGTGGCTCAGTTGTTAAGCGGCTGCCTTCGGCTCGGGTCATGATCCCAGAGTCCTGGGGTCAAGCCCCGCATCAGGCTCTCTGCTCGGCAGGGAGCCTGCTTCTCCCTCTCCCACTCCCTCTGCTTGTGTTCCCTCTCTCGCTGTGTCTCTCTCTGTCAAATAAATAAAATCTTTAAAAAAAAAAAAAAGAATCTACAGCATTCCATACAAAAGATAATATCATACACTTATATCATTTTTTACATGTCTATACCTATAATATTGTTTCACCCTCAGAATAACCATATCAGGAAGGTTACGAGCAGTTTGTCTGCAGTGAGGAAGAAAACTACAGCAGAAAGGCTGACCAGTTTAGCTATGGTGATAAGGCTGGTAAATAATGAAGTCTGGTTTTCCAAGTTGTCCTTTTTACCCACTGAAATCCCTGCTCCCTGAGTGAACACAATCTTTTCACATATAACCAGTAGAGAATGATTATAAACAATATGGGAACAAATAACAGCAAACCCCCCACCATGGAATCCAGGGAGCACCAAAGCTGACAGCAGAAAACAAGTCAAGGAAGGCTTCTACAAAGAATGAGAAGCACTATGTTTTTCTTTCTACTGGCTTGTTGTTTATATTCTGTCTCTGAGATTATGCCTTTGACACACCTGGCAAATTCAATAGCAAAGGTCAACAAAAACTGCCCCCAACCCCCACCACCACTGCCTAAACCTGGAGATAGAATCAGCCCCATGTCCATGAGGAAGGGATTTCTATGTGCAGGGCTGCTGCTTACGGATTCCAGGAAGCTTCCTAGCTGCTGCTTAGTAAAGTACCCCGCTTCGCTGACACTTGGAACATGGCCCTGAAAATATAAGCTGGGCTAATGATCTCATTCTTTTTAAACTGCAGAAATCCTCACAGGGGTGGACGGGCTGGCAAAATGATGTGGGAGCCAAACTTAATGTTAAGAAGCCTACGCATAATAATTCTGAAGGTAATACTTCTGACTCGCTCTCTGCCTGGCCAGAACTAGCCGGTCCAGTTAATTTTAACTCCCACTGCTCTCCTGTCTTTTCTTATCCCCAGAGAGCTCGAAAATGCCTCTGTTTATCTAAGTGTTTCATTTATGCACTCTAACATTTAATGGGCACCTACCATGAGCAAAGGACTGTCATGTTGTATGGTACTATCCTGATGAATCACACATGAAGCCTATACTCACTGAGTGGAGAGGGTGATAAACATCAGATCCACTTGGTGAGGAATGGGTCAGCCCAAACTCCTCAAAAAGTGTGTGACAGGAGTCTATACCCAGGCTGACTACAAGCTCATGTTGGAAAGCCTGTGCTCTAAAGTAGGAGGAAGAGCCCTGGACTGGCTTCTGGGAGAGGGTAGGGTGGGGGAGATGACATCTGTATTGGGGAGGAAAGTGGAAAAATGGAGGGTGCCCAAAAATAACAGGACATGTACCAAACAGTAGGGGGGATAATATCAATCCATAATTTGGCCATTAAAAGAATTATGGTGTATTCTGTCTTACTTTTAAGAAAACAATTTTTTTCTGATTTCAAAAGTAATACATGTTCATTGTTTACAAACTTTTAATACAGAAAAGTACGAAAAATTAAAATTACTTGTTACCCTTAACAGCATATCACTGTTACTATTTTCATGTATTTTTCCTGTATTTTCTTTGTGTATGTGTGCATATCTTTTTTGTATGTGACTTTTAGTTTTTAATTTTTTTCCCAAAGATTTCATTTATTTATTTGACACAGAGAGAGCGATCACAAGTAAGCAGAGAGGCAGGCAGAGAGAGGGGGGGAAAGCAGGCTCCCTGCTGAGCAGATATCCTGATGCGGGGATCAATCCCAGCACCCCGAGATCATGACCCAAGCCAAAGGCAGAGGCCTCAACCCACTGAGCCACCCATGCGCCCTATATGTATCTTTTAAATAAAATTTAATAAAACTGCTCTGCAGTCTACTTTCTCCATAACAATAGACTAGGAATTTTCCTGTTCCCATAAATATTTTTCTAAAGATTTATTTTTATTTTATTTATTTGAGACAGAGAGAAAGAGAGAGCATTAGAGGGGAGAGGTCAGAGGGAGAAGCAGACTCCCCACAGAGCAGGGAGCCCGATGTGGGACTCGATCCTGGGACTCCAGGATCATTACCTGATCCAAAGGCAGTTGCTTAACCAACTGAGCCACCAACTGAGTCACCCAGGCACCCCCAATAAATATTTTTCTAATATATGACTTTGAACGGCTGCACTTTAAGTGAGTATACTTTAAGTTATTTGACGAAGATTTTCTTTTTAGTCATTAAGGGTATTTCGAGTTTTCCATTATTATATGTAACTTCAAAGATTATCCATATATATACATATAAAGGTTTATATATGCTTATGATTATTTTCTAGTATTTCTACAAATACAATTCCTTGGTCAAAGGTCATGCACATTTTTAAATGTTCCATATATATTGGCAAGTTGTCTTTCAGGAAGTTTACACTAGTTACTTTCCTAACAGCAAGCTATGAAGGGGCTATTTCTCTGCACCTTCACCAATCCTGGGCATTTCTCTTCTTTTGCAATCCTTGTCAGTCTGACAGATGAAGAACATCTCGTTGTTTTAATTATTATAGTGTATTTTTACCTATCAAACTGGTAAATATGTATTTTTCCTTCCAAGTGCCCTGAAATTAAACAGCAAAATGATTGTTTCCCTTTTCCTCCATTTAACCACCCATCTCCAAAATCCCTGAAAAATGATAGAAAAATCAGAGTAGAATCTGCTCAAATGATCGGTACCCAGACACACTCAGTGTCGTTTTACCTGAACCAATAAAAAAGGTAGTGGAACAGATGGCTCAAAACAACACATAAATCTATACATTATAACTTTTAAATGGGTGACAAATCCATGCACACACACACACACACACACACACACATATACAGATAAATACATATATATATAATTTGAGAGGATAAATACCAACATGTTAACATCTAGGTGAAGCGAGGAATGGGTAGGGTATGAGGTTCTTTTCTTTTTGCTTATTTGTGCCTTTTCATTTTGGGAAAGAATGGACTATGGAACATACTTTCGTAATGAGAAAAAAATAAAAACAACAGCCTCCCTATACCCCCCCCCCAAAAAAGAGAAAAAGGAATGAGAAGAGCATCCACATGTTTTCAACTTTACACAGTCTTTGAGTCCTCTGGCCCCCTCCACGATTACAGGTCTTGTCCTGCTTGGAAACCCAGCCTATTTGCTTCAACAAGAGCTGCAGCATGCCTCAGAGCAGTCCCTCAGAGAGTATATCATGGCAAAATCATTGGCTTCAGCAAAATAAAATCTCTAAGATAGTTTAGGCCCCTTGGGCCAGATATCACTAACCTTATCTAGAAGAGAAGTTACTTTGATTTTCTGCAAATCTTGAATTCCTGACTGTGAAAGCCCTAAGGAAGGAGTGGGGACAGAAGATGGCTGAGGATCACCACTATTGACTTCACCTCCTGCCTGCCTACTGGGAAGCCTCATGAAAAATTTGGGGGGAGGAGGAGCTCCTGGGTGGCTCAGTTGGTTGGGTGACTGCCTCCAGCTCAGGTCATGATCCTGGAGTCCCAGGATCGAGCCCCACATGGGGCTCCCTGCTCAGTGGGGAGTCTGCTTCTCCCTCTGACCTCCTCCTTCTCATGCTCTCTCAAATAAATAAATAAAATCTTTTTTAAAAATTGGGAGAGGAAAGGGGGTGCAAGCTGAGTTGAGACTAGGTAATAGCAGGTAGTATGAAAGCTCTATTATATAAGCTTAAGCTTTGGTACTGGTGTGTCACTAATGGGTGCCATATAGTGATGCCCTCAGCTCTTAGGGGCTGCCCAGTGGAACCAGCAGTGGCCAGAGCCTCCCATCTAGCCTCCTCCTGCAGGAGTACCTTATCAGTTCACCCCAGGGTACTGGTCAAATACCATCTTCTGCGTGCATAATAACATAGCACACATACAGAGAACACAGAAGTAGGATTTCAGGATGTACTGTTAGACACAATTTGCTGATCTGGAACTGCTGTCTTACAGAAAAGTGACATAAGAACACCAGCAGCAAGCATTCACAGAGCTGTTCCTCTGTGCCAGGTCCTGGATGCTTGATGTACCAGTTCCGTGGTGGGTATCACCGACTTGTGACTACTCAGCACCCAGGCCCTCTCTCAGGGAACAGCACCTACATCTTCGGTGGGAACTGCCTTTCCCTGCTTCACGCAGGCCTGTGGGCATGTCAGCTAAGGCATCTTGTTCTCCATCTGTGAGGTAGACAGCACATGGCCCAGCCAAGGCCAGGCTGACTTCTCTTCCTAGAATTTCGGTGTTAAGCAGAAAGACACAAGAATTGAAAATAACCTAAGCTGATACATTCCGTTGTGAATATCCTGAAGAAGGAAACTAGTTATCTCTCCACTCCCCGGATCCCCTTAGCAGCCCTGGTCTTCATTCTTGGCAAGATCTGGTAGTATACTTTTCATTCATTTATGTTAGCTAATTCATCTTCTTCTAATAAATTTCTTCCACCGCTCCCCAAAGTTAGCCCTAAAGTCTATCTCTGTTGTTTTCAACAACAACAAAAAAACCCCCAAAGGTTTTTTCTTAAGAACCTCGTTTTGTGTCATTATTAACTCTATTTTAATATAAATAAATTGAACTTCAGAGATGTTAAAAAACTTATCCAAGTTCACACAGCTAATGAATGCCACCCAGTCAGAATCTTAACCCAAGTCTGTCTGACATGGAGGCATAAGAGTGTAGGTTTTGTCCTGAGTGCAAAATGAGCTCAAATCCCCACTTTTCTTTTTCTTTTTTTTTTTAAATCCCCACTTTTCTGCATAAAACCACGGTTACATTAATGTCTCTGAATTGCAATAATTCCCTCTAGATCAGAAAAATGGGAAAAATAATGCTCATTTCATAGAGTTGTTGAAGGTTGACGGAAATAATGTACATGAAAGCAGTGACCTGGAGTATGTGCTTAATACATATTAATATTCTTTCCCTAAAAATGAAAATTATTATCTCTGTAGAGTTAGTTCAACAAATAGATTCTTTGGAAGTCCAAAGATTATTGGTTCTGAAGTGACTCAAGTACAATCTGTCTCTCCTTTCGTCCTTTGCTCTCTTTCACACACACACACACACACACACACAC
>CM052807.1:28209641-28273326 GCA_028533885.1 Nasua narica | reverse complement strand
GTATTATGCTAAGCGAAATAAGTCAGTCAGAGAAAGACAATTATCACATGATCGCTCTGATATGAAGAATTTGAGAGGCAGGGCAGGGGGTTATGGGGGGGTGGGGAAGAAAAATGAAACAAGATGGGATGGGGAAGGAGACAAACCATAAGAGACTCCTAAACTCACGAAACAAACTAAGGGTTGCTGGGAGGTGGGGAGTGGCGTAGGGTTATAGACATTGGGGAGGGTATGGGCTATGGCAAATGCTGTGAAATGTGTAAGCCTGATGATTCACAGACATGTATCCTGGGGCAAATAATACATTATATGTTAATAAAAATTAAAAAAAAGAAGTTTTTAATTTTAATGAACTCCAAGGTATCAATTCTTTCTTTCATGAATTGTACCTTTGGTGCTGTGTCTAAAAACTCACTACCATAGTCAAGATCATCTAGGTTTTTCTCTTATATTATCTTGTAGTAGTTTTATAGTTTTGCATCTTAACATTTAGCTCTGTTATCTATTTTCAGTTGATTTTTGTGAAAGATATAAGATTTGTGTCTAGATTTTTTTTTTTTTTTTTTGCATGCGGATGTCCAGTTGTTCCAGCACTGTTTTTTTGAAAAGACTATCTTTGTTCATTGTATTGTCTTTGCTTCTTAGTTGCAGATCAGTTGACACATTTATGTGAGTCTATGTCTGGGTTCTTTCAGTTCTTTTGATCTATTTGTCTTTTCTTTCATCAATACCATACTGTCTTGATTATTGTAGCTTTATAATAAGTCTTGAGATCAGGTAGTGTCGGTCTTTTGACTTTGTTCTCCAACAATATCGTGTTAGCTATTCTGGATCTTTTGCCTCTCCAAATAAACTTTAAAATCAGTGGATCAATATCTACAAATTAACTTGCTAGGACTTTGAGATTACACTGAGTCTGTAGATCAAGTTGGGAAGAACTGACATCTTGACAGTTTTGAGTCTTCTTATCTGTGAACATGGAATATTTCTCCATTTATTAGTTCTTTGATTTCATTCATCAGAGCTTCATAGTGTTCCTAATTTAGGTCTTGTAAATGTTTTGTTAGATTTGGGGATGCTAATGTAAAGTATAAACTTTTTTAAGAATTTCTAATTCTTCTCTCTTATGGGGATTTCTGAATCACTGGCCCTTCCACAAGGCATTTACAATCCCATTCCACTCACACCTTTGCCAGCGTCTGGTGTGCCTGCAGTTGGCATTTGGCATTGAAGTTGATTATTTCACAAACCCTTGGAAAATTGAAGTTAGCTGTTTTCAGTTTTTTGTTTTCTTGTTTTATTCAGAAAAACTCAATAGCTCTTGGGATGCCTGGGTGGCTCAGTGGGCTAAAGCCTCTGCTTTCATCTCAGGTCATGATCTTAGGGTCCTGGGATCGAGCCCCGCATTGGGCTCTCTGCTCAGCAGGGAGCCTGCTTCCACCTCTCTCTCTCTCTGCCTGCCTCTCTGCCTATTTGTGATCTCTCTCTCTCTGTCAAATAAATAAAATCTTTAAAAAAAAAAAACCTCAATAGCTCTTTATTATTTTAAAATACTGTATAAGTAGCATGGCTCCTGCACAAAAATGACGTGCAAATTCATGAAGCATTCCATAATTAAAAAACAAACAAGCAAACTCTATAAGCAAGAAATAGTAAAACACTAGACTTTAGGGAAGAAAAATTTAAGACAGCGTGGTAAACTTTCCAAGTTCCTATAGTAAGTCAGTAATGCTGGAACTTGAAGCTTATTCACTGTTGATTCTGGTGGTGGCCTAAGCCCCATCCTGTTATAGAAAAGCTGCCTTTAGGATGCCTGGGTGGCTCAGTTGGTTAAGTGTCTGCCTTTAGCTGGTCATGATCCTAGGGTCTTGGGATAGAGTCCCACATCAGGCTCCCTACTCAGTGAGGAGCCTGCTTCTCCCTCTTCCTGCTGCTCCCCCTGCTTGTGCTCTCTCTGTCTGTTTCTGACAAATAAGTAAATAAAATCTTAAAAGAAAAGAAAATAAAAGCTGCCTTTGGTTTTCCTCTGATCCTTGCATTTTAGTTTGGTATTCAGCACTGACCAGATGATAAGGTGAATTTAATAATGTTGTCATAGAGGGTTTGACTTGGATGATGGGGACCTCTGAAGAAAAGCAAATAGAGTAATAGACCTTTCAAATGTTGGGAGATAAGACTGCTTGATGTTACTGATACTCTGCCAAGGTGAAATGCAAGGAAAGCCAGCCTAATGCTGTCTCCCTTCTTCCTTGGCAGAAAATAGCAAAAGAGGGAAGAAATGTAGGGGGGAATGGAGGTGGGTACAACACTGACTGGAATATCTGTAAGTCATTCATTCATTCATTCATTCACTTAAAGTAAGCTTTATGCCCAAAGTGGGGCTTGAACTCATGACCCTGAGATCAAGAGTTGCATGCTCTACCAACTGAACCAGCTAGACAACCGATCTAAGCCCTTTAAGCATTTGTTATTCCTCTATAGAAGAAGTTAGGTGTGGCAGGGTGAAAGGGAGATCTATTTTTGACTATTTAAAAATTTACCTTATAAATCCTGATTATACTGAAAGGTTTTTGCTCTTGGCTACAGGGCTAATTGCTGCTGCAAAATTGATAGAAGTGGGTACACTGTCGTAACTGATCTTCTATACATTCCGTACATTGGGCTATGTTAGAGTAAATTTCTGAATATAAAACATAGCATTTAGGGGCACCTGGGTGGCTCAGTCAGTTAGGCTGCTGCCTTCGGCTCAGGTCGTGATCCCGGGTCCTGGGATAGAGCCCAGCATCAGGCTCCCTGCTCAGCAGAGAGCCTGCTTCTCCCTCTCCCTCTGTCTGCTGCTCTTCTACCTACTTGTGCTCTCTCTCTATCTCTCTGTCAAATAAATAAATACAATCTTGAAAAAATTTAAAAAAAAACAACCCATAGCATTTAGCACTGTTTTCACTAAAGGGAATATAAGACTAATATTTCACCAGGTAGTTTTAGATAACATACAGAATTGGGGAATTGAAATTATTGCAATTAAATTGACAAATACCTATACCTGTTGCAACTCTTCTCTTTCACAGACTAGAGCTATGCAAAAGTAGAATTTCTATGAGTGAAGGTTTCTACCATGTTTTTTTCAGTTTAATTTCTGTAAGGGAATGTTTGAGGTTCAAAGTCAAAACCTTTCAAATACATGAAATCTACCTATTAGAACACAGAATTTGGGGCACCTGGGTGGCTCAGTGGGTTAAAGCCTCTGCCTTCAGCTCAGGTCATGAGCTCAGGGTCCTGGGATCAAGCCCCGCATCGGGCTTTCTGCTCAGCAGGAAGCCTGCTTCCCACCCTCTGCCTGCCTCTCTGCCTATTTGTGATCTCTCTCTCTCTGTCAAATAAATAAATAAAATCTTTAAAAAACCCACAGAATTTATGTATTAGAGTTCTCCAGAAAAAAATGTATAATGTGTGTATATGTGTACACATACCCTTAAAAGAATTGGCTCACAAAGTTATGGAGGTCAAATAGTCCCAGGATCTGCCATCTGTAAGCTATATAATCATAAAACCCCTTGTGTAATTCGTTCAAGTCCAAAGACCCGAGAACTCATGTCTGAGGAACTCTTGTGTATGAGGGCAAGAAAGGATAGACATCCCATCTCAAGAAGAGAGAGAAAATTTGCTCTTCCTTTCCCTGTTTGTTCTGTCTCGGTCTTAGATTAAGAGACACCCATACACTTTGTGAGGAGGTCTTTTTTGCTCAGTTGACTGATTCAAATGCTGATCCCTTCTAGAAACACTCTCACAGACACACCCAGAAATAATATTTTACCAGCTATCTGGAAATCCCTTGAGCCAGTCAAGTTGACACATTAAATTAACTCTCACAATTTACTTGAGCAAGTTACCCTGGAGTGAAAGTGATCACCCCATCTTTTTTCCCAGTCTTTCACCAGCTGGCCATTTGATTTGTATAGGACGTATTCAAATTTCTTGGGACCCAGGAAATCATTCCTTGCCCCTTCATTATTTTACAGATGAGAAAACTGGAGCCTAAAGAGTTGAAATGACTAGTTCAAGATTGCACTTAATTTTATTAGTGATCCTGAAGTCTGAAGGCAAGCTGAGTAAATTTGCAGATGATGGAAAGATAGCCAACAGAACTAGATTAAAATCTATTTCTAATACATAGATGACAATATAAACATTAAAAATGGTCTGCCTGGAATGATAGGCTACACCCAATAAGTAGAGATTGAGCATCAATAAATACAATGGCAAAATACACTTTTGGTTGAAAAATCTATTGCAAGGCATAGGCTTGCTTTGGCTAAAGTTCATGTGAAACAGAATATGGTGGAGTGAAGTCAACTATGTAAAATCCCCAAGTGAGAAACAGCTGCTAAAACAGTTGGTACAACCTCTGTGGCTATATTAGTAGACAGAGAGTGATCTGATGTTGCAAGGAGTGTGTGCCTGGGGCACTTGGTGTTGTATCACTATGTGTGGTACAATGTTCTGAGAGGGATCTGTAAACTAGAGTCCATCTACTAGAAAATGGTGAGGGTCTGAGTTCTGCTCCACAGGATGAAAAGCCATAGCAGCTAGGAATGTTTAGCTTGGAGACTTCTGAAGGACATGATCACTGCCTTCAAATATCTCATGGGCTGTCAAATGAAGAAGAGGTATGTGGCTTGTTCTATGTCACTCCGAGGCCAGAAGTAGGATCATTAGGGATGATGGTTATTGTGAAATGGATTTCTACTCTAAGACTTTCCAACATTGCTGAGTCACAACAGAATGCTGTAGATCTGTGCTCAAGGAAATGCTGGGGGACATACATCAAAGATCTTACAGGAAGCTACTACTCTGGGAAAAATGTTGACTCCATGAGTTCTAAGTTCCCTTTAACTCAGATTTTGTGAGCCTTCATAGGTCATTTCTCTTGTACTGCTATTTCACTCTAGCAGACAATGTTTTAATGTTCTTGACCTTCTGGTTACTAAAACAATTCAGAATAGTTTGTAATTTAGAATATATATTTTTAAAAAACAAATAAAATGTTTAATGAAGAATTGAATCCAGAAGGGCCCTTGGGGAAAAGTGAGTTGCTACAGAATTTGGGCACTAAATTAAATTAAAATCTAAACTTGCTCTGGGCAAAGAGAGAAATTATGACGTAGATTCTTATTGTTCAATAAGAGGAAACTTACACTTTTATCACTATTAGTGTTGACCCAGACTTCACAATGGGATTATAAGGTCCCTAATGACAAGGTATAAGTCCTTTACTTCATGTTAACTCTTATAACATCTATCAGAATATTTTATACACAGTAGGTGCTTAGTGTGTTTTGAATGATTTGACTTTCTTAAAGATGGAATAAGACATTTTTTTTCCTTTATTATTTTTTTCTCAGGGTCTGGTAGAAGTGTCATAGTTCTGAAACTATATTATCTTGTTCCAATGACATAGCCTAAACTTGGCCTATAGTAAGCCCCAGACTGCCATAGTTAAATCTCCTGGTACATATTGATGTTTTTAGAACAAGTTTCTGTCTTAAATGCATTTGTAGAAT
This sequence comes from Nasua narica, assembly GCA_028533885.1. NCBI lineage: Eukaryota > Metazoa > Chordata > Mammalia > Carnivora > Procyonidae > Nasua > Nasua narica. Next base: position 28,267,765 of record CM052807.1, on the reverse strand, counting down.
AGCTGCTCTCCTCCACTGGCTTCACTTCCTCCATAGTTCTCCATTGCACCCAGCCATAAGGGTAACCAACATTGTATTTCACTAACTTAGAACACAAGCATTATCCTATGAGTTTGTCCTACCCAATGCTCTATTCTATAGTTATTACTTTAAGCTCTTTTTTTCAGTTGAGGAAATGGAGGTGAAGTTAAGTGACTTGCTCAAGGTCACAAGTTAGTAAGTGGCAGAGCCAGAATGTGAATCTAACATTCTGGCTACAAATTTTGTGCTCCTAACCACCGTCCTTCTATCTCTCAGCAACGTGTCAACTAGGGCACTGAGCTTTTAATCAAGTCACTAAGGGATCAAAGTCCGAGGATTTTGTCTTCTGGGTTACAAGACACTAGGTGATGAAGAGTTTCCCCTGCCCCTCCTCTTTCCATTGTTCCCTGTGTTCCCTGGAGACTAGCTCAGAAAACTCCCCACTGTATTTCCTTCCCCAGCCCAGTTTTCTGGGATTGGCTGCTCTCCAGCTCTACTACCAGCTCTGTGAGGCTCAGGGCTTTGGAATGAAAGACGAAAAGACTGAGCTCCTTAGAGTGACTCACGTCTGTCGGAGAAGTTACTGCCTGTTTTTGTGCCACTTAGCAATGCTTCCTCCCCAAACCCCACCCCTCTCCATTTTCCTAAAAATGCCAGATGCTATATATTTATTTTTAAATTGGTGTGAATTTTAATACACTTCACTTTAGGGAATTTATCAACCCTTCCCTTGTCCCTTCACTAACTCCCCCCAGGGGATAATTCGAATCACCCTGTGGTATTACAAAACAGGAAGGCCTGGTTAGCTGCTCAAGGGCACAGTGTTGCAGAAATCACTCTTGCCTCTGACCTACAGTTAGATGCTTAGTGGGAACTTTCTGATCATGACATCTCGGGTCAGGTGGAGATAGGGCTAGGAACAAGCCCTGCCTATGGTTTTGTCTAAGCCAGTGTGGAACGGGGGCAGGTCTGTGTCTGGCAACTCTTTCTTCTGTTCCTGTTAGACACTGCTAAGCCCAAGGGTAGGAAGAAAAGAGGGCGTGCCCATGGGAACTTCGTTTTCCTTTATGCAGTTTCCCACACATCCAGAAGTCAGCCCCTCTCCTTCATTCTAACCAGCCCAGTCATTGGCACCAAACACACTATGTGAAGTTGTGTAAATCCCTATAACAGCAAATGTTCTCTATTGTAGGAGTCCTCTTGGGGCTGAAGACGTGGGAGAGGCTCCTAGGCTTGAAGCAATAAATGTCAATAATCTTTTCTACCTGGACACAATGAGCCTGCATGCCTGGAAACAGCTAGTGTTCCTCCATGAACTTAGTCACATCCACTGAGACAAAAGCCAGATGGAGTACAAACTTAAGGGATCACTCAGCATTCTGATCTTCCACTCCCGTCTGGCCCTGTTACAGGGCAGCAGAAAGAAGAAGGATAAATGAACATTGAGGATACTTTAGACCTAAGTTTGAGTTCCAGCTATGCCACCTATTAATTGTGTAACCTTGAGTAAATCAAAGTTATTCTCTAGTTCACGTATTTCTTTATCTGTCAAATAAGAATAGAAATACCAGTTTCCCTCATTTTGCAGGAGCAAGTGAGGATCAAATCATAAGGCATCTGAAAACACTTTGGAAACTATAAAAGTGCTATGGAAGTGGAAAGGATTATTTTTTTAAATTTTTATTTATTTGACAGAGAGAGATTACAAGTAAGTGGGGAGGCACGCAGAGAGAGGGGGAAGCAGGCTCCCCGCCGAACAGAGAGCCAGATGTGGGGCTGGATTCCCAGGACCCTGAGACCATAACCCGAGCCGAAGGCAGAGGCTTCAACCCACTGAGCCACCCAGGTGCCCCAGGTTATTATTATTTTTAAATTTCTTGTTATTATTATTTTTAAGATTTTTTTTATTTATTTTACAGAGAGAGATCACAAGTAGGCAGAGAGGCGGGCAGAGAGAGATGGGGAAGCAGGCTCCCCGCCGAGCAGAACGCCTGATGCAGGGCTCAATCCCAGAACTCTGGAATCATGACCTGATCCGAAGGCAGAGGCTTAACCGTATGAGCTACCTAGGCACCCCTATTATTTTATTTACTTATTTACCAGAGAAAGAGCATGGGAGAGAGAGAGAGAGAATGAGAGTACAAGCAGGGCGAGTGGCAGGCAGAGGGAGAAGCAGGATCCCGCTGAGCAGGGAGCCTGATGTGGGGCTTCATCCCAGAACACTGGGATCATGACCTGAGCCAAAGGCAGATACTTAACCGGCTGAACCACCCAGGCATCCCGTGTAAAGAATTATTATAAATTTTTATTTATTTTAGTTAATAAATAAATAATAGTTTTATTTTGTAATGTTTGGTCCTATACTTAGTTTTTTAAATTATAGTTGACATAAAATATTACATTAATTTCAGGTGTACAATATAGTGATTTAACAAGTCTCTTCATTATGCTATTTTCACCACAAGTGCTACTCAATTTTTGACCAGAACTGTGTAAATAGTAAAGTGGAGAGCTTTGCCCTTCTGTCACTTTCTATTCCTTGTTCTGCCCTAGGCAGGTGGGGAGCTGTGATTGGGAGGTACAGTGCAGACTTGCAGGTAACAGATGAAGTATGAAGAGACAAGTACTTGTGTACTCCCCATAGTAAGGGAATAGAGCCAGACAGAATTCAGAGTCAGGTGGAGGAGATCCGTCTTGGTCACAGTAGTAGGACTATTCTAGATAGAACTGACCATCAGGCGATATGTCAGTATGAAGCAAAAGGTGATCTCAAGCACAGTTTGAAGCCAAGACAGACATAACATAGAGACATTTTGACATGGCCTCCCTATAGAGTGGGGCTTCCTAACCTGGACTACTCAGAAAACCCTGGTCAATTCCACTCTGGACCTTGACAGGTTGAAGTAAGCTGGAGTTTCTGTGAGGGAGGATTCTTGCCTGTCTACTCAACAGACTTCAGTATCACTGTCCAAATGAAAAGCTATGTCCCCTGGCAGACTTGGAATCTGCTTGTGTATCCACAGTCTCCCAGGGGTTCCAGTTCAGATTCCTAAGCAGGTGACATTGACTCATTGAAAGGAAAGCTTACATTTCTGATATCAGAAACATCATCCTTAATGAATCCTAGCTGCTTTCTGTGTCTGGGACAAAAATTCTAGCAGTAGATGCTGTTGTTACCCAGGCTAACCTTTAAGAGAGATGCTTAAGGAAAAGAAACTCAGGAAGCTTGAAGGAGAATAGTGCAGAGGGTTCAAATCATTCCCAACCTAGCCTGTCAATCCTTAGAGAGTTAAGCATAATGGATAACTAAAGGCAGAACACAGGATCTTGGGTCCCAAATTCATGTTCACCTGTTTATAGAGGTGATTTTGTAGACTAAAAAAGCAAAAACCAAAACCCAAGCCAACTAGATTCTACAAATGATTTTCTAAAGTGGATTATCCAGAAGGTTTAATGCTTTCAGTAAAGAACTCAAGAAATGAAGACTCTGTTCTTCTTGAAGTATCCAAAATGAGAAAAATAAACCCTTAGTTAATAAGTTATTGGCTTAAGTCAGGGATTACAAATTGGTCATGGGCCATGTATGGTCAGCAGGTATGCTTTGTTTTACCATTTTGTTACATATACCCTGTATTTACCGTTAATTTAACAGACAATGGGAGTTATCTGGTTCAAACATACTCAAAGGACACTTAATAGGACTAAGAAAACAGTGAGAGCAGAGCCTCTGATTGGGTACACCAGGGTGTTTGATGAGAGAGCTGACTTTATAATCTGGTTTGAGGAAAGATGATCCATGCCTATAGAGGGAACCAACCCTGGCAGATGGCCAGTGGGAGTTGACTAATAGGAACAAGGACCAGTGGAGTTCTGAAGAGGGAGAGCTCACTCTGAGCTCACACTGATGCAGTGTTTGGAAATAAGGGTGGTGCATTCTGGGGTGGGGGAATGAGCAAGCTGAGACTTGGAAGCAGAAAATCTCCAGGTATATTCGGAAGACAATGAGCAGACTGAGGCAGAGAATTTGATTTGGAGAGAAATGGGAGCTCTTCAATGAAAATGAGTAGAAATTCTGTAGAGACAGAATTCTGTAGAGTCTAAAATTTATGGAATTAAATGTCTCCTGATTAAAAGAATGGTCTTTGGGGCTGAGAGTTAAAGGAACCCAGCAGCCAGAATCATGGGCTGCCTGTGGCTTAGCTTCCCTGGTATCCGTCTTTCCTCTCTATCACTGAGCTACCTACAGGGATCCCCCACCCTGCTCCCTTCTTGGAAGGCAGAGACCTTCTCAGTCTGGTTAATCAGACAGTGACTAATACAGATCATCATCCTCATCAGCAGGGTGAGGGGGCTGTGAAAAGGCTGAGAGTGGCAAGATTACAGCTGACATCATGAGGCAGCTGGAGGCCTGCCAGCAAGAATGTGTCCACTTTACTTGCTTTTCATCCTGAACAAAAACACAATCAAATTTCCGTTCAAAGCCCTTCCCTCTACCCCATCTTCCTGCCTGACACATACACGTACTGATATATATACACGTATATATGTACATATGTATGTACATACGTACGTACATATGTACATATATATGTGTATATATATCAAACTCTGTAGATGTATTGTTCCCCATGTGTGTGTATCAGGCATACCATATACATAAGCAGATATATAACTTGAACAGGCAGATTTAAACTATACACATACACAAGAGCATATATAGATATATAAATATGCATGCTTTTGTATATATAAATATATATAATATATATTCTATACATAAACACTTAACTATTTTAATTACTATTAACATTATACTTATTATTATATATTCTACAAAATATATAATTATGTACACAATATATAAATAATATATATACCATATATTAATATTTGTATATAAGCTTATAAATATATGTTTATATATAGGCTTATAAATAATATATTTATATATAAGTGCATATATTAATGTATTTGTTTGGATTCTTTTTCAGAATATTGAAAGTCAGAAACATGGTGTCACATAAGGAAGATAGATGTAAGCTTCAAATAAATCTGTAGTCCCTCCTAGTATTTTATTTGGTCTAGGAAAAACCTGTAAGTTTCCCTGTGTCAACACCTCCATTCCCCCTCCCTCCGGAGATTTCCAGGACCACCATTTGCTACTTCTCTCTCTTTCCTTGTTCTCTAGTCCTCATCTGATTGGCTAACACTGTGGGCATTCCATGTTCTGATGGCCTCTTTGTGACCATGCAGGGAGAAGAACTGCTAGCTCATGGCAAGTTTAGCTCACAAGCCTGTCTCCAATTTGTTTCCTTGGGATATCATTTAGCTGCTAGATCTGTTAGTCACCCCGTCACTCAGAGGCATGAAGCTCTTCCTTTCTTATTCCACCATAGGGTCTCCTTTGACCTGATGAAAGCCTTTGAATCCCAAGAGGAAGACCAGAAAAATCCTCCCATTTTATAGAGAAGACCTCAGTTTCCCCCCAAAGCTCTACTATGGAGTGACCTACTTGGCAAATCACTTTGCTTGTGAGAAAAAGTCATTAACTCTTCATCTCCACGTGTCAGTGAGGGTATGATTTTTCTGTAGCAACTTTCCTAGAAGTGATCTAACAATATTTACGGTGTATCTGTGATGGATACAGTATAAGGACATAAAAGAAAAAGAATATGGTGTTCATTCCCTTTAGGAACTCACATTTTCACTCAGGAGACATGACATCTCCAGAATATAGCCTTTCTTTTTCCACTACTTTCAATTCTTTCAGTGTAAGCCACTGTCATCTCTTTGCTCGGGCCTACCAAATACCTAATCCTTGCTGCCTCTTGAATTCATCTTGTAGAAAGAGTGATGTCTTTTTTCTTTTTTTGTTGTGGTAAAATACACATAACATTCAACTTACCATTTTAACCAACTAAAAAACTGTGGTAAAAAACACATAATGGGGGCATCTGAGTGGCTCAGTTGGTTAAGCATTTACCTTCAGCTCAGGACATGATCACAGGGTTCTGGGATGGAGTCCCTGCATCAGGCTCCCTGCTCAGCGGCTGCTTCTCCCTTTCTCTCTAACCCTCCCTCCTGCTTGTGCTCTTTCTCTCTCTCTCTGTCAAATAGATAAATAAAATCTTAAAAAAAAATCCCAAACACATAACATAAAATTTACCATCTTAAACACTTTTAAGTGTATGGTACAATAGTGTTAACTATTTGCACATCGTATAACATCTCTAGTACTTTCCATCTTGCAAAATTGAAACTCATTGCCAGTACTTGCCATCTCTCTCTCTCTATGTCAAATAAATAAATAAAATCTTTTTAAAAATTATTTAAAAAAGGAAAAAAAAAAGAAGTGCTGGTGAAAATATGGAGAAACTGGAGGTAGCCCATGCTTCTGGCTTCCTGGTTCCTTTAACTCTCACCCCTAATGTTAAATGGTGCAGCTGCTGTGCAAAACAATACAGAGATTCCTCAAAAAGTTGAAAAAAAAATTACCATATGATCCAGCAACCCTACTTCTGGGTATATATCCAAAGGAATTAAAAACAAGATCTCAAAGAGGATATTTGCAAACCTGTCATTGCAACACTTTTCACAAAGGCCAAGAGATGGAAGTAACCTAAGTGTTCACTGATGGAAAATGGATAAAGAAAAAATACATATACAATAGAATACTATTCAGCCTTTAAAAAGAAGGAAATTCTGGGGGCAGCTGGGTGACTCAGTCCGTTAAGCAACTGTCTTTGGCTCGAATCATGATCCCAGGGTGTTGGGATGGAGCCTCACATCGGGCTCCCTGCTCATCAGGGAGCCTGCTTCTCTCTCCCTCTGCCTGCTGCTCTGCCTACTTGTACTCTCTATCTCTGTGTCAAATAAATAAAACCTTAAAAAAAAAAAAGAAGGAAATTCTGTCACAGGCTACCACATGATGAAACTTTTTTTTTTTTAGACTTTATTTATTTATTTGACAGAGAGAGATCACAAGTAGGCAGAGAGGAAGGCAGAGAGAGGGGGAAGCAGGCTCCCTGCTGAGCAGAGAGCCTGATTCAGGGCTCGATCCCAGGACCCTAAGATCATGACCTGAGCTGAAGGCAGAGGCTTTAACCCACTGAGCCACCCAGGAGCCTCTTTTTTTTCTTTTTTGAGAGTGGTTATCGTAATGGGTATGAGATGATATCTCATTGTGGTTTTGATTTTCATTTCCTTGATGATTAGTGTATTTTCATGTGGTTTTTTTTTTTTATCATTTGAATATCTTCTTTGGGGGAAATGTCTAATCAAGTCCTCTGATCATTTTTAAATCAGGCTGTTTGTCTTTTCGCTTGTTGAGTTGTAAGAGTTCTATATATATTGGACATTAACTCATTATCATATATATGGTTTGTAAATATTTGCTCCCATTCCATATGTTGCTTTCTCATTCTGTTAATTGTTTTCTTTGCTTCACTGAAGTTTAATGTAGTTCTATTTGCCTGTTTTTGCTTTTGTTGCCTGGACTTTATGTGTCATATCCAAGAAATCTTTGGGTAGCCCAATGTCATGAAGATTTTTCTACGTTTTTTCCTAGGAGTTTTAAAGTTTTTGATCTTACAGTTAAGTTTTTAATCCATTTTGAATTAATTTGTGTCTATTGTGTAAGGTAAGGATCCAACTTCATTCTTTTGCATTTGGATGTCTAGTTTTCCCAGCACCATTTGTTGAAGAGACTATCCTTTTCCTATTGCATGGTCTTGATATCCTTGTTGAAGATCATTAGACCATATGTGTGTGGGGGGGTATTATTTGGGGACTTTATTTTGTTTTGTTGGTTCATGTATCTGTCTTTATGCCAGTACCATACTGTTTTGATTACTGTAATTACTATATTTTTGTAATATAGTTTGAAATCAGGAAGTGTTATCCTTCTAGGTTTGTTTTTCTTTCTCAAGATTGTTTTGGCTATACAGAGTCCTTTGAGATCATTTAAGCCATTTTTAAATGTGCAATTCAATGGCATTAAGTACATTCACCCATGTTCAGAAATTTTTCATCATCCCAAACTGAAACTCTGTGCCCATTCTCCATCCTGCCCCACCCAGCACCTGTAACCACTATTCTTCTTTCTGTCTCAATGAATTTACCTATTCTAGGTACCTCATATAAGTGGAATCATACAATATTGTCCTTATGTGTTGGCTTATTTTACTTAGCATAATGTCTTCAAGATTCATTCACTTTGTAGCATGTGTCAAAATTTCCTTCCTTTTAAGGCTGAATATTGGTCCCTTGTATGAATACACCAAATTTTGTTTATTCACTTATACATGAAAGACAAGAGTGTTATTTTATAAACACAAATCACATCATTCCTCTGTACCTTAAGGTGCTTCCGAAGGCTTTCGGGATAAAGTACAAAAAGCTTCTGACCCTGCCTGATGGGACCTCTGCCTACTTCACCAGCCTTGTCTTTTGCCATTCACTCCACACCATTTTTTATTTATTTTCTTCAATTAGCCTCACATCTTCCTTCCTTAGTTTTCCACACATGTTTTTTTCCCTCTGCATGAAACATATTACCTTCACTCACACCACGCTTTGTCTAGCTAACTCTTAGTCAACCTCCAGATCTTAGCTGAGATTTCTCAAGGAAGACTTCCCTGACTTCTTTAAGGTGTCCCTGCCATTGGTGTTTGTGACACCTGCATCCCTTAGGAGGAGCACTAGTCACAGTGATGAAGGAGCAAAAGGCAAGCTGAGGGCAAAGCACAAGTTAATTCCCTGGACCAACCCCCTACCCCCACCCCAGGTGGGATATGTGTGACATTCCTCAGGCACTCCTGGCTGCCCAAGAACAAAGGAAAGGGAAAACAAGTGGTTAACTGGTAGAGATCATAGTCATGGAGGACATGAGTCTCCATCAGTTTGTCCTGATGATTTACAAGAAAAAAGCAATCTCCAGAAACCTATAGACTCGATTTCCTGGAGACCTAACATCACCCTCCCCTCCATAGGATAGAAAATCTTATATAATCAGTCACTCCTCACAACCACAGTGCAGTTCTTTCTGCCCATGGGTCCTGTCCCTACAGTGTAATAAAACTACCTTTTTGCACTGAAAACATCTCAAGAATTCTTTCTGGGTTGTCGAACTCCAAACTCCACCACTTCAAACCACATCAACAATTGTAGATAATTGGTTCAAACCAACTCTTTACTCGTATCATGAGAATTCATCTTTTTTCCCCAGACAATTGAAAGAGGGATGGAGAAAAGAAGGTCATTTTGGGACTATGGAGTTTGCAGTGTGCAGGGTCCTTTTCTCTTGATACACAGTTGCCTATTAGTGAATGAAGACCTTGCACTAGAAGCTACTACTATAGGCACCTCTTGCTACCTCAGCACAGCTTGTCCAGTTTAAGCCCTAAGACCTCTGCTTGCTGTATTCATCCTTAATCCCCTTCTCTCCTTTCATTGATGCTTCTTAGGTTTCTTCATTTCATACCCATTAGCCATTTCCAGTGCAGGATTTGTCTCTCACCTTCAACATGTTCACATCAATTTTTCAAGAAAGTTTCCTTATAGATTCATCCCAAACTGTAAATCACAACTCACTATTTCTAGAAATGTGTACTGTTTCATTTGACTATCAGCCTCAAAAAAGGATTCTAACCTTACCACAGAGGAAGTTCAATAGTTCAAATCGGTTGCTGTCAATAAATATTTATTTAGCTTCTACTATATGCTAGACATGATGCTAGGCTCTGAGGATACAAATATGAACCAAAAATGGTAATCCTTGCTTTGAGGCAGTTAAGTGATGAAATGTACATATAAACAGATACTTTTAATTTAATATGATAATTAAATGATATAAGTATGCAGGAATCCTTGGACCAAACTAGGCAAAAAGGGAAAGCTTCCTGGGTGAGAAACATCTGAGTTGTCTTGAGGGGTATGTAAATATAATTAAGGTGAGGAAAGGTGAGAAGGCCATTGCAAAGGCTCTAACTTGGGAAACAACACAGTGAGTATGAGGGCAGACTATAAACAATTTGACTACTAGAATATAAGGAATCAGTGAATGGTGGGAGAACATATTGAAGTACTAGGAAGAGCCAGGTTAGAGAGGACCTTGAAGTTAGACTTAGGAGCATAAATTTCATTCTGTGAGTTAATGTAGACCTACTAAGGAATTTTAAGTAGCATAGTAACACAGTTAAGTTCTGAGTTTTAAACAGACCTAGCTACAGGTGGAATGAACCTTAGGATATACTGTTAAGTGAAAGAAGTATGATGCAGAATGGTGTATATAAGATACTACCATTTATGCTAATAAAATAGTATAAAGATATGTATATGCATGTATGTATGTACACATACTGGGAAATGCATAGATTACCTAAGTAAGTACATTCAAGAAGCAAGAATTGTCTTGGGTAAGAGAGCTGGATGGCTAAAGACAGAGATGAAAAGGAGACTTATTTTTCAGTGGATACACTTTTGTACTTCTTATTACTTATTAAGAATGAATTTAGGCTTGCTCAGGAGTGGTCTTTAAAGATGGTGATATAGGAGGTTCCTGAACTCCTCTTCTCCCCTGTACACACTAAATGAACAGCTACACATGGAGCAGTACCCTCCGATGGTAATCCAGAACTGGCTCAGTAATTTGCATACATCAGGCATACAAGAAAATATCCACATCAAAATGGATAGGAAAGGCTGAGATACACTTTTATCATAAATCCCACCACCAGCACAGTGCCATACAATTAGAAGGGAACCTTAAGGAGTGAAGGGTTTGGACCTCATATTTAGTACCCCTACTTTTAAGATTTTCATGCAGTAGATAGGTCCCAAAACATTTACCTCTGAAAGTCTGTAGGGCTTGAATTCATGAGGCCCATAAGACTACAGTGAAACAAAGAAGCAGTAATTAATAGACCTGAGCACTCTCTCTTGCTATCACCTTTCAGTTCAGGGTTCAGTGCAGGGGGAGCCAGCAAAACCTGCCAATTTTCCAGCCTTTCCCTGAATAAGGTCCATCTATATTCTTTCTTTAAGGTAGAGTATGGGGCTCTTGATCTCAGGGTTATGAGTTTAAGCTCCACACTGGGCACAGACCTACTTTAAAAGAAAAAAAATTGCTGCCTTTGGGTCAAGCTTCTAATTTAGCAGGCATCTAGGAGCTGACTATAATTATCTCCAAAGACCCGGGAAGCTGGTAGACACCTCTGCCTTCTACCTCCTGTGTGTCCCAAATCACCATATCTCCCTGCATGCAGCTTGTATACATGTCTGTACCCCACTTTCATGGCTACCACCCGAGAGATGGGTCCACAGATCACCTGGCTCTGATAGCCAATGGGACTTCCACTCAGGAGCCCTACAGGACAGTAGGAAACAAAGAAGCAGTTCTTAACTGGCTATTTCCCCAGGACTCAGTGCAGAGAGAGCTGGCAGAAATGTCCACTTCTCAGTCTTTCCCTGAAAGGGGTCTATTTGCATACTTTAAAAGCTGCTGCCTGAGGGTCAGGCTTCTAGTTTAGCACACAACTAGGGGCTAACTGAAATCCTTTTCAGAGACCAGGGAAAGCCTGCAGACATTTCCTCTGTCTTCTTTCTCTAGCTTGCTTCAAATCACCAGTATCTCCCTGGAAGGAGCTTGTATACCTGTCTTGTGCCCAGCTTTTGTGGCTGCCACCTGAGGAATGGGCCTCCAGATCACCTGGCTCTGACAGCCAATGGGGCATGCATTCAGGAGTCCCATGGTACTATTAAAAACAAAGAAATTCTTAATAGACTCAGGACCACACTCTCACCCATGGTTATATACCCAGGGCCCAGCGGAGAGGCAACAGACAAAAAATGCATACTTCCCAGTATCTCCCTGGAAGGGACTTACCTACACACTTTCCCAGCACCTACCTGACTGGCTTCCAAACAGCCTATATCTAGTTATTGACTGTGATCATCCCTTTGGGACACTTATGGGTCTTGGCATACCTTCAACTATTGGGAGCCACTACGAGCAAAGAAGGTGGCTTGGACAGTCACAAAGATTTGAGAGACAACAAGGAGCACTGGTCAGGCTAATTGGTAAGGTTCATCTCCCACACACGACTATTCTTTCAAAACTGGGAGAGGTTGCTATTTTATTTAATACACAAAAATCAGCACAGAGAGTCAAAGAAAATTAAGAAACAGAGAAATATGTTCCAAGCAAAAGAATAAGATAGAACTCTAGAAACACATCTAATGAAACAGATAATTTACCTGATAGAAAGTTCAAAATAACAGTCATAAGGTTGCTCACTGAGTCAAGACAATACATGAACAAAGTGAGAATGTCAACAAAAAGTTAGAAAATATTAAAAAGTACCAAATAGAAATCATAAAGCTGAGGAATATAACTGAACAAAAAATTTAATAGAGAGTTTGAGCAGCAGTCCAGATCAATTGGAAGAAAAGATAAGCAAATTAGAAGACAAGGCATTAGAATTCATCCAATTAGAGTAGCAAAAAGCAAAAAGAATGAAAAAGAGTGAAAATAGCTTAAAGGACTTAAAGGATACCATAAAGTGAATGTGTGGGGGTTCCAGAACCAAAAGATTAAAGGGGCAGAAAGCTTATGCAAATGAACAGTGGCTGCAAACTTCCCTAACCAGGGGAAAGAAACAGATATCCAGATCTAGGAAGTCCAGAGGGTTCCAAGAAAAATGAATCCAGAGAGACCCACATTGAGATACATTATAATTAAATTGTCAAAAGTTATAAGATGACAGAATTTTAAAAGCAGCAGGAGAAAAACAACTTGTTATGTACAAAGGAGTTTCCATAAGACTATCAGCATATTTTTTCAGCAAAAACTTCAGGCAAGACAACCAGAAAAGATGTGCTATGACTATGACAGAGAGTCAAAGAAATCTTTAAGGACTCAAAGATGTCAAGTTAGTAAGGGGGAGAGGAGGACGTGGAAGAGAAGAAATGGTTGAGAGAGGGGACTAGAGATAATGGGCATCGTTTTTTGTTTTTTTAAGATTTTATTTATACACTGTAGAGAGGGAGAGTAAGAGAGAGTGAGAGAGCACAAGTGGGAGAAGGGGCAGAGGGAGAGGGAGAAGCAGGCTCCCAGCTGAGCAGGGAGCCCAAAGCAGGGCTCCATCCCAGGACCCCAAGGTGGGGCTCTATCCCAGGACCCTTGGATAACGACCTAAGCCAAAGGCAGATGCTTGACCAACTGAGCCACCCAGGCATCCAAATAATGTATATTCTTGGCAGGGAATGATCTGGGCATCTGTGGCATCAAACTGGGTACAGTTTTCATATAGGAGAAAAAAACAACTGGATTTGGGGTAGGAGACTTGGACTTGAGTCCCACTGCTGCTACTTCTTATTTGAGTGACTTTGGGCATTCTACTTCATTTTTCTGTTTTAATTTCCTCGGTTTTCCAGTAGTGATTGCTATGATTCACAGGGTTGTTGTAAGGGCTAAATGATTCAATATTTGTGGAACATACTTTGTTAAGAGCTAGACCTGAGGAGGCTGAGTAAGGATGTATGCTTAAAAAACGACAAAAAAAAAAAAAGTAATTGAAAAAAACTCATATGTTTAGGAGAAACTGTTATGCAGCATATATTGAAAAGAATATAGGGGCTCCTGGGTGGCTAAGTGGGTTAAAGCCTCTGCCTTCAGCTCAGGTCGTGATCTTAGGGTCCTGGGATCAAGCCCTGCATCGGGTTCTGCTCAGCAGGGAGCCTGCTTCCCCCCCTCTCTCTGCCTGCCTCTCTGCCTACTTGTGATCTCTCTCTCTCTGTCTAATAAATAAATAAAATCTTAAAAAAAAAGAAAGAAAAGAAAAGAATATAGAGAGGGATGCCTGGGTGGTTCAGTCAGTTAAGCATCTGCTTTTGGCTTGGTCACGTTCCCAGGGTCCTGGGATCAAGCCTTGCATCGGTTCCCTCTCCCTCTGCCTGCTGTTCCGCCTGTTTGTGCGTGCGCGCTCTCTCTCTGTCAGATAAATAAATACAATCTTTAAAAAAAAGAAAAAGAAAAGGATATGGAAAGCCCATTTGTTCCTGGGATTGAGATTGTTGGTTTCCTAACCAGCACCTACTCTCTTCTTGTGTGTCACTAACAATCCTGATTTTATTCAGGCGGCAATGTTCTCAGCTGTAAAGTACATTTCTCAGTCTCCTTTGCAAATGGAGCTGCCCAATTAGGTATAAGAAGAATACACCTGGATTTAAAAAAGAAGAATATTTGTATGGAACTTCCAGTGAAGCTGTTTAATAAGGACTAACTCGGTTGGGAGGACTACTCTTTTGTCCTGACCACACTTTTACTTTCTACTCCTGGGAACACGATGTGATGACTAGGGTTCCAGTAGGCATTATATGATTATGAGGTAATCTTGAAGATGAAAGTCTTGTAGTAAGACAGCAGAGAAGAAAGAAAAAAAAAAAGCTATAGTTTCTGATGACCACCCAGACACTATGTCAGCTCAGTCTGCCTATCTTCAATTTTCTTTTACATGAGAGAAAAATGAACCCCTACCTTGTGTAAGCCACTATTATTTCAGGCTTCTGTTTCTAGTAAAGCAAACTTATTCCTAAATATATAGATCCTCCCAAAGGTATTTGAAGATAGAAAAGGTATTTGAAGGTATTTGAAGATAGAAAAGCCATCCTGTAGAGCAGGAATCAGCAAACCTTTCTGGTAAAAGGCCAGATAGTAAATATTTTAGACTTTGGGAGCTATACGGTTTTTGTTTTATTCAACTCCATTGTAGTAGTGTGAAAGCAGCCTTGAAAATATGTAAACAAATAAATGTGGCTATATTCAAATGAAACTTTATGGACACTGAAATATGAATTTCATATGATTTTGCATGTCATGAAATATTCTTTCAATTTTTTTTCAACCATCAAAACAATATGAAAGCTCAGAGATTACCCAAAAACAGGATTGGGCCCTCAGGCTGTAGTTTGCCACCCCCTGTGATAACAGATATAATTCCAGCAAATAAACCAAGGAATAAACATTGGAGCATTTACTGTGTATTTATTAGCTATATTTATGCTTCTGTATATTTCAAAGCCTTTTTGGATATAGCAGAATTGGACCTACAAAATAACAAGACTGCTTTCGTTTTGTACTTTTTATTTTTTAAAGATTTCATTTATTTATCTTAGAAAGAGAGAGAAGGAACAACAGAGAGAGAAGCGGCAGAAGGGGAGGGGGAGGGGGAGGGGGGAGAGCGGGAGAGGGAGAGGAAGAGAGGGAGAGAGAGAGAGAGAGAGAGAGAGAGAAGCAGACTCCCCACTGAGCAGGAAGCATGATACAGACGTTCCCAGGACCCTGAGATCATGACCTGAACCGAAGGCAGACACTCCCCCAACTGAGCCACCCAGGTGCTCCAGCAAGACTGCTTTTTAAACAACATTTCAAAAGTTACACATTTAAATGAATGTCTCAGTATGACCTTGAGAAGTAAGAGACCAATCCCAGTGATGTGGATCACAATATTATGTGAAATTTTATTTGGATATTGAAGACTTTTTTTTTTTTTAAGATTTTAGTTATTTGAGAGAGAGCAAGAGCATACAAATGAGGGGAGGGGCAGAGGGAGAAGTAGACTCCCACTGAGCAGGGAGTCCGATTTGGGGCTCAATCCCAGGATCCCGGGATCACGACCTGAGTCCAAAGTTAATCAACTGAGCCACCCAGGCACGCCAGGTCTGTTTTTGTTTTGTTTTGTTTTGTTTTGTTTTAAGATTTTATTTATTTTTGAGAGAGAGAGAGAGGGAGCACAAGCAGGGGAAGCAGCAGAGGTAGAGGAAGAAGCAGGCTCCCCGCTGAACAAGGAGCCCGACCGCGGGACTTGATCCCAGAACTCCGGGATCATGACCTGAGCTGAAGGCAGCCGCTCAACCTACTGATCCACTCAGGCGCCCCTGTTTTTTTGTGTTTTTTAAAAAAGATTTTATTTATTTATTTGACAGAGAGAGAGATCACAAGCAGGCAGAGAGGTAGGAAGAGGGAGAGGGGGGAAGCAGGCTCCCTGCTGAGCAGAGAGCCCAATGCGGGGCTTGAACCCAGGACCCTGAGATCATGACCTGAGCTGAAGGCAGAGGCTTTAACCCACTGAGCCACCCAGGCACCCCAAGTCTGTTTGTTTTTTAAAGAATGAATCACTTTACTTCACAACCATACTTTACAAGACTTCATTTCCTGTTGGCCATTCAAGGTGTTAAACTAGCAAAGACCAATTTGAGGTAGCCTGAAGCATCCTAGGACATACCAAGGACTTTATCCGCCTCAGCTGTTGCAGCTTGCAGTGACTGATAAAGGCCATTAATGGTGGTGTAAACATGTAGAAATAAACAAAGCACTAGTTAGGGTTTTGTGGGAAAGACTGAGGGGTAAAATTTACTGGGGGGGAGAGATGAGGATTACTAGTAGAGAGACATGAGGATTGGTTTTTGAAAAACCATATAGTGTTGATTTTTCAGGTGGGAAAGATGTAGCGTTAGTAGAAAACGGGAGACTGGGGTTTATGATTTTATACTGAAGAGAGACAGTTAAGGACAGAGATCATAAAACTTAGAAGTAGTTTGGAAAAGGCCAGTTGTGTGTGTGTGTGTGTGTGTGTAAATTGCCAGAGCCACTGACACCTTCCAAAAAAATCAAACTCTTTATCCAATATCAAGTGCAGAAGTTATTGGGTTGTTTAAAATGCTGACTTCTCTTTCAGTAGGTATGATAATATATACGCACACTCTCTGTATCATGGATATGAGAGAATGTGTGTGCACAAGGGAGGGTGGATAGGAATGCAGATAGAAGCATGTGTGTGGAGGACAGAGGATGATTTGGGTGTGAATAGTCCAGAAGTGAAGTGAGAATGTAACTAGGGGCAGGGGCAGGGAGAGAATGTTTTGATGGGCTTTTAGTCATGCCAATAATAATTGTTTAGCCTCACACATGGTAAGAATAGAACGAGTTCTCTCTCCATCTCAGTCTCTCTCTCTCTCACTTTTTTTTCCCCCTAGGCAGCTGTGCAAAGATTTAACCATGTGACCCTGAAAGCACAACACTGAAAGCCTCTGACTGTGCCAAGAGGAGAGAGTAGGGAAACAAAGGCCAAAGCCAGGGCCAAAGCCAGCTGCCAGGAACCCCCATCCCCAGCAGAAACACAGAAAAATAATAGCAAGACTCCATTTACTATCACTCTTCTCCCCAGAACAGCTCTCTAGCTTGGAGCTGAAAACCTCCCCAATCCATCTCTTCACCCTTCTCCAACCCTCCTGTCCTCTCAACTCCTGGGAGTGAAGCACCAGGGTTCAGGAAACAAGGTGCTCTTCTCTCTCTCCCTGGAGAGATTGAGTGCTCTCTCCCAGTCCCTGCAGAATTCCTGGAGATCTCCGGGCTTAGGGGTATAGGAGAGTGAAGGAGAACTCCTTAAAGGTAAAGTCCAGAAGTTCAAGAAGGACTTTATGACTTGAACGGGGGACCAGCTCAGTTAACTCTTAGACTTAAGATGTGTACAAGGCTTGGGGCGCCTGGGTGGCTCAGTGGGTTAAAGTCTCTGCCTTCGCCTCAAGTCATGCTCTCGGGGTCCTGGAATAGAGCCCCACATCGGGCTCTCTGTTCAGCATGGAGCCTGCTTCCCCCGCCCCAACTCTCTCTGCTTGCCTCTCTGCCTACTTGTGAGCTCTCTCTCTCTGTCAAATAAATAAATAAAATCTTTAAAAAAAAAAGATGTGTACAAGGCTAAACATCTCTGACTGGTTATGTTCCCATTTCTCTATGGAATGCTTGTACTCCTCTTGGCTGATGAATTCTGCTGGGAGGACTTCAGGAGAAAACAGAACCAATTTCTTCCCTCATTATCTTTTTCTCTTTCTTTACTTCTGCAGACTCACTTTTCTCCCTCTCTCCCTACCTCTTTCTAAAGGCTTAGTTCTACCACAGGCGTCAGACCTAAACACTCTGGTTAGACTATTACTAGACTCACAACATACTTCCTAAATAATCATAAACCAAATCTTTTTACTTTTCTTGATTTTTGAAAAATACTCACTTCTACCTACCCTTTCTCTCTAGGAAAAAATGGGGCTTAAAAAGTGACTAATAAAATATTTTTAAAAACTATAGAAAAATTGGGGCACCTGGGTGGCTCAGTGGGTTAAAAACTCTGCCTTCAGCTCAGGTCATGATCTCAGGGTCCTGGGATGGAGCTCTGCATCGGGCTTTCTGCTCAGCGGGGAGGCTGCTCCCCCCCCCCCCCCGCCTGCCTCCCTGCCTACTTGTGAGCTCTCTCTGTCAAATAAATAAATAAAATCTTTTAAAAAAACTATAGAAAAATTACTAACATAAATGAAGGCACAGATGTCACACATCTTGCTCGCACAGATGTCACACATCTTGCTGACATGAGTGTAAAAGACAGTTCTTAAGTTATAAAAATATTGACAGCATTCATTGGGTTATTTTTAATATGGAAAATTGAGCTTTTCATCTCATAAGACATCCATTTTCTAACCTCTGTTACTTGTCAAATATCACTGACACCCAATAAAAAAGTCAAGATTTTATTGACAAGTTGTTTTTGGCTTTCATTTTCTTTCTACGTCACAAGTTGAACCAACATCAAAATTATTTTTATGTGCTTTTCCATAGTGTCAAATTTGATCACAATCACTCAACTCTTAAATATTATCATGGAATCTGCAAGTAAATCTGAAATGCTATGGGATTGAATGGAAATGAAGATCTTGATGTTGTCTTGCATCTTGCTGTGTGCTTGTGGGCAAGTGACTTGATGTCCTTATCTGCTACATGATAACTTAAGGCTCATGTGACACTCACAGTCTATGAATCTATAAGCTATTGATTTGGTAAGTCTTCCTTAGAATGAATATAGAATTATGCTACTGAAAATCTACACAGACTGCCATTTTGTTTCAAGATGGTAACTTGCCTTCATGAATTGAACTTAAGGTATTATCTAGGTAGCATTTAAGATAGTTTCCAGGTGATCCCAAATCAGAAAATCATTTGTAGAAGGAAAAAATTACAGACCAACTTTAAGGGCCAAAAGACTGAGTTAAAATGGAGACCTTTCTTCAGAAGTTTAGTTTTTCTGCTGATCTCCCCATAAACAACAAAGCTTAGGAAATCTTAAGTCTCTCTGATAACGTCTTTATTAACCCCTACAATACTTTCCAACAAAGAACATTATTTAAAAATGGACTACGGGGGCACCTGGGTGGCTCAGTGGGTTAAAGCCTCTGCCTCTGCTCAGGTCATGATCTCAGGGTCCTGGGATCAAACCCCACATAGGGCTCTCTGCTCAGCAGGGAGCCTGTTTCCCCTCTCTCTCTGCCTGCCTCTCTGAGTACTTGTGCTCTCTCTGTCAAATAAATAAATAAACTATTTTAGAAAATTAAAAAAAATAAAAATGGACTACTGGCTTGGGTACCTGGGTGGCTCAGTCACTTAAGCGAGTGACTCTTGGTTTTGGCTTAGGTCATGATCTCAGTGTCATGAGATTGGGCCCCACTTAGGGCTCCTTGCTCAGCAGGAGTCTGCCTGGGATTCTTTTCCTCTTCTTCTCCCTCCCCCTCTGCTCCTTCCCCTCCTGCTTGCACACACACTCTAAAATAAATAAATTTTAAAAATCTTAAAAAATGGCCTTAGGTTCTCTGGTGATATTAACCCACATCTTCTGGCACTTGGTACATATCCTATCTAGATCACATCTTGTATTGACTTCTTTAAAGAGAAGATGTAGGCAATTAGAATGGCCAAAATCAACAAGACACAGTAAACAACAAATGTTGGAGAAAGGGGAACCCTCTTCCACTGTTGGTGGGAATGCAAACTGGTGCAACCACTTTGGAAAAGTGTGGAGATTCCTTTTGAAATTAAACATAGAGCTACTTTATGACCCTGCAATTGCACTACTGGGTATTTACCCCAAAGATACAGATGTAGTGCAAAGAAGGGCCACATGTACCCCAATGTTCATAGCAGCAATGGCCACAATTGCCAAACTGTGGAAAGAGGCAAGATGCCTTTCAATAGATGAATGGATAAAGAAGATATGGTACATATATACAATGGAATATTATGCCTCTATCAGAAAGGACGAATACCTAACTTTTGTATCAACATGGACAGGACGGGAAGAGATTATGCTGAGTGAAATAAGTCAAGCAGAGTCAATTATCGTATGGTTTCACTTATGTGTGGAGCATAAGGAAAAACATGGAGGACATCGGGGGAAGGAAAGGAAGGATGAATTGGGGGAAATCAGAGGGTGAGGTGAACCATGAGAGACTGTGGACTCTGAAAAACAAACTGAGGGTTTTGGAGGGGCAGGGGTGGGGGGTTGGGTGAGCTCTGTGGTGGTTATTGAGGAGGGCACGTATTGCATGGAGCACTGGGTGTGGTGCATAAACAATGAATCTTGGAACACTGAAAAAATAAAATTAAATTAATTAAAAAAAGAGAGAAGGTGTAGGTGTCATGAAATATAAATCAGCTAATGAGAATAAATAAAAAATAAGAATAAATAAATAAGAAAAATCTTTTTCTCCAGGACCTGAGAATATTTAATAAATAGAGCTCTCAAATCGCTATCATGTATGGGGGCTTTTAGGAATCCAGGAAGCAAATGAGCTCTAAGACAACATGGGAGCGGAAAGGACAGCTAGAAGAGACAAGCACGTGGTGACTTGCTCTTTCTGCTTGGTTACATTCCCTTCCTCCTTGGGAACCATGTGGTGCCTGGAGCAATTCTATTGACCCTCTTAGAACGTGTTCCTTCTCCAAAGAGATTAGTTCCTGCCTTCCAAAGTCAAACAGAAGCCCTTTTTGCTGTTCTCCATTTACGGAGCTTGGCAATTGGCAAGTAGAGCTCACTGTTATTATTAGATCAGGGTCCTTGCACCCTTATTATCTTGCCCTGATTTCTCTTACTCATCTCCTTTATCAACCCTTCAATTTTTATCTGTCTTAGTATTATGGCTTTGATGGATTCCCCTTTTTTGTCCTCTCTCTTATTCCAAGTTCTTCACTGCTTCACTTTCATGGGGATTTTTTCTTTTCTTTTCTTACTTTTTTTTTTTTAAGATTTTTTATTTATTTGTGAGAGAGAAAGCAAGAGCAAGTGTACACACAAGTAGGGGAAGCGGCAGGCAGAGAGAGGGAAGCAGGCTCCCTGCTGAGCAGAGAGCCCGGACAGGGGGCCCAGATCCCAGAACCCCCCCCACCCCCATCATGACCTGAGCTGAAAGCAGAGGCTTTAACCCACTGAGCCACCCAGGTGGCCCCCTGTGGGGATTTTCAAAGCTACTTTTATTTCTTGTTACCACGCTTTAGGCTGGGAAGTCAGATAGGCTTGTAGAAAAATTCACTTTGAGGGCTCAGGCAAAGAAGGCAAGGAAAGCAGCATCTAAAGTGAGAAAGATGGTAAAGTGTGTCTTCCACAAGTGAGGTCTGGATCACAGTCCTTATTCTCAGTATGTAGAACCTAAGAAAGACTCAGGGGGCCTCAGCAATGGCAGCATCTCCCTTCATCTCTCCTATTTCAGAAATCTACTTTGCAGAGGGCAGGGCGAATGAAATCCACAGTCTTTTGTGAATCCATCTTTCTTTAGGCAGTGATAACTTCTCTAATTGAGTGGATCACAACCATTTGGAGGAGACAGGGAATATAATCAAATTTGTTTGACTTCCAAATGATCTGACATCCTGAGATAAGATCATACCACAGAGGCATGTGAAGGAGTAGGAACTTTGGAAGTTCTGAAGTGGGGCGCCCAGATGGCTCAGTTGGTTAAGTTTCTGCCTTGGGCTCAGGTCAGGATACTGGAGTCCTGGGATTGAGCCCTACATCAGGCTCTCTGCTTGGTGGGAACCTGCTTCTCCCTCTCAATCTCCCTGTGTGTTCTCTCTCTCTCTCTCTCAAATAAATGAAAATCTTAAAAAAAAAAAAAAAGTCCTAAAGTGGCCTGGACTGGGCTTAAGCCTGCTAGGAAGTGATTCTTTGTACCATCCCAGAGTCTGAAGATGTGGGCTGTGCATTGCACCATATGTAACCAGGGGCCTTTTGCTTTATAGAGCATTATTGGAAAAGCTTTCCAAACATTTAGTTTTGTCCTGGATGGACTGCAGGTAGCTGAGTGTGGACTTAAGGGATTCAAGTAGGGAGGAATGGACCAGAAGAACCCTTGCCCTTAGAGGGTCTTAAAGCAGCAAGATGGGGGCACCTGGGCGGCTCAGTGGGTTAAAGCCTCTGCCTTCAGCTCAGGTCATGATCTCAGGGTCCTGGGATTGAGCCTCACATTGGGCTCTCTGCTCAGCAGGGAGCCTGCTTCCTCCTCTCTCTCTGCCTGCCTCTGCCTACTTGTGATCTCTCTCTCTGTCAAAAAAATAAAAAATCTTAAAAAAATAAATAAAATATAAATTAAAAAATAAATAAATAAAATAAAGCAGCAAGATGGCAGAGAGCCATAGCTCCAGGGAAGGGCAAGGAGAAGACAAGATTTGAGTTGCCTTTTAGGGAAGCAGCCTTACCAGCAATTCCAGTTTAAAAAATGACTTTGCCAGCACAGATCAAGTCTTGGATCCTTCTGCCTCGAATACTATGAGGAGCACATCTTTGGGGTTCAGCCATGAGTCTTTTCACTTACTTCTTAGCCTGCCACTTAAGGGAGGCAGGAGAGTCTCTATGACCTTTTGCTGGGGTAGGTCTCAAGGGGTTCTGAGGAAGTCTGGCCTCAGAGCTGGATAAGGCTGATAATTATTGATAATAAAACAGACTGTTCTATTGTGCAAGGAACAAGAATGTGGGCTCCATTTTCAAGGGAAAGAGATGGGCCTGGATCTCAGTACGACCTTTTTGGTTATCTTTCTGCCAGAATCTTTCCCAATTAGCACTTTCTTGTGTGCCCTGCAAATGATGATGTTAGGAAGAGGAGAGCCAATTAAGATGGAAGAAACCTTCTCTTGCTTCAAAAGATACTACCTGCCCTGCCCTCAAAAAAACCACCCAGAAGCCTATTGAATTCTTCTTCTATTGTTTCTACTGATGACACAAAATAGGTCCTCATTAGATAAAGCCAGCAAATCAGCTCTACCTTATTAGAGCAGTTTTGGGGCACTATTCATGATAAAGATGGATACAAAGGTCCAGGGATTATAGGTAACAGTGGCCTCCGGTTTGCGGATGGTTGAGTTCCTACCACCTGTCTTTCAAAGCTGAGCTCAGACTCTACTTCCCCTGGGAGGCCATCCTTTATAGTTCCAGCATACAACAAATTCCATTTCCTTTGAATCTGGTAACATGCTCTATTGGTTCCAAATTGAATTGTATTTGTCCTCAAATTATTTCACTTACTCTAAAACTTTTCTCTTTATCCATACTGCACATACCATGTATCCCTCTTGACTCTCCATGTGTGCGGTGCAGTGCTAGACACACAGCACCTATTTAGCAAACATCCGCTCAACTAAGAATAAATAACCGTAACAACAGCAAGACTAACCTGGTACCATGTAAGGCAATTTGAGAGACCAATGTTTCTCCCACCTGTCAGACTCTCCCTTCTTGTTGAGCACATCTGCCCACTCTGGAGAAGATCGTTTCATACTCCTGACTCTCATTGTATGTCTCCAGCACCCCTTCCCAGCCCTTCGTACTAGATAAAGAGCTTGCCCTTTATTTCACAGAGAAAACTTAGTGTTGTCAGAGAAGAACTGTCTCCTCCCTTCACATGCCCCTTTAGTTCAACTGCATTTGTACCACAGGAGCAGAATGTCCTCCTTGTTTCTGCAGCAGAAGTGTCCTTGTTAACTATCTGAGGTCAGTCTTCTACTTGGACTTGGGAATCATTCCTTGTCTCCATGAGGCCTTCACCACTCTGCTTCCCTTTCTGTCCCAAATTTTCAATATTTTTTCTTCTCTCTCCTCCTCCTCACCATTTGCAATTAAAAAGAAAAACTGCCTTATTATTAATATCAAATACATATCATGCTGTTTATTCTGTGCCAAGAACTATCCTAATGGCTTTATATATATGAACTCATTTAATCTTCACATTAACCAAGGAAGGTAGTAGGTATTATTATATTATAAAGATGAGGAAAATGAGGTATAAAGTTTACCACATTCTCTTGGTGTCCAGGAGAGAATGTAGAGTATTTATTTCAAGGTCAGTACATCTAAAACAGAATACTTGATTCCTTACCACTCCAAACCCATTTATTTTCCTGGTATTCCCCACCTTATTAAATGGAGCCGCTCCTTACCCTGTTGCTCAGGACAAAAACACAGGAGTCATCCTTAACTCTTTGCTTTTTCTTACATCTTACATTTGTTTTACCTTAAAAGTGCATTTCACAGTGGACCACAAATAAATACACCACCGCCTCCACCCAGATCTAAACCACTTCCCTCTCTCTTCCTTAGACCCAAGTCCCTTTTCCCCAGATTCCAAATTATTGTCCCTACCCATAGACCCTACCTAAGTGGTCCTGCCTGCTTTTGCAGTCACCTCCCTCTTCTCTCTTTGGCCCACTATGGTCCTGCCCTAACGGCCTTCTTTACATCCTCTGAACATGCCAAGCTCTTTTCTGACTCAGTGGCTTTCCATTTCATGTTTCCTCTTCTTGGAACACTTTGCCTTGTTGCCTGACCGCCTCACTTTTCAGGTTGCAGCACCTGCTCAGACAGGCCTGCCCTAACCTCTTGAGTTAAAGAATCCCTCCAATCATTCTCTATCTCCATTTTAGGGAGCACTTACTAGTATGTGAAATTATCTCCTATATTCATTATTTATGCTGTCTGTCTCCAATGTTCCCCACTCTCCCACTTCCAGCTCCAAATGTAAGCTCTTTGAGGCAGAGACTTGTCTTATTCTTTGCCATATTCTTAATGCCTAGATCTCTACTTGGCACATAGAAGGGACTGAATATTTGTGGAGGACTCCAGCTCTTTTTTTGCTCCTGCCTGTACAGTGAGTGTCCTTCAGAGAAAAAGGAAGTCCCTGGGAAGTGGAGGCTGGGGGTTTGTCCAGCCTTTCCCCTCCCCTAGGCCTGTTTCCAACTCATAGCCATCTGCCTTTTCCTGTTTTTGACTCCATTTGCTCAATGTGGGTAAGCTGCTAGCCAGTTTGTTGCTGGGAGTGGAGGGGTGGTTGGAAAAGGTGGGGGCAAGCATGTCAATGAAAATACAGGCCATAGTCCAGATTGATGGTATCAAGTCTTAATGACTTCAGCTGCATTTAATTAAAAATGGAATGGCTTATTGGAACACAGACCATGTGGGCCAGTAGTCTGATTTCTGCTCTCATTTCTGTTTTCTTCCAAGCTTCAATTAAGGGAGCAACAAAAGATTCCTATCATGAACCATGTGTGGTGATTTCATCAGCTAAGACAAATATTATTTTTCTGGCTATATTTATAGAACTCTTTCTTGTTTCCTTGGACAACCCTAGCTGGCATTATCTTGTTTACCTTCTTTTCATCTAGATTTGCTTTTGGTGAGCAGCTTCTTATCTGTTGCCCTTTGCTGCCTTGGATTTCTAATTCCTCCGCTTTTCTTCTCTTAGCTTTCTTCTATGGGGCTGGCTTTCTTGTTTGTTTATTTAATGTTTAATTTTAATTCCAGTTAGTTAACATACAGCGTTATATTAACAAACAGTGTTATCTATATTAGTTTCAGCTGTACAGTATAGTTGACGGGCACTTTGAAATCAGTTTGTCCATTCCATTTACCAAGGCAGTAACCAGAATTGATAAATAGACAATCTTGGTTCCAGATCAGTGTAGTGGAATGCTTCATTGCCTCCCTGGAGGAGGGTGAACTTGGTATGCCTTCTCCCTGTCTCGCTGTCTTTCTCCATCACCAGGTGGAGAGGATAGGCTATGCCTGCAGACCTCTTGATTCATACCTGATGACTTTCTGGGGGCATTGATCTTGCATATGGCCCCACAGTGCATCCCAAGTGTCGTTTCCATCGGGTACCTACTTTCCCAGTGACGTTGTCTCTTGCTCAGCAGCCAGTTAAGCTAAGTACTGTCAGGGCCAGGAGAATGGGATCCCGCAAGCAGAGGAAGACTACATAGGCTGAATTCTGCTCCTATGGTCTAGGAATGTTGAGGATGTGGAAAGGCAGTACATCGACCAAGCATAGCAACACTATGCAAGAAGCTCATCTTTGGTGACTCAGCTTCTTAGTTATGACTATTTTCCTTCTCAAGTATGCATTCTCAACGGGTACAGTGCTGCCCTCAAGCAGGGAGATTTGTTCTTGGGGGACTGGAAAAACCACAAGTTGCTTTTGGTAGAAAGAAAGCCACGCTATACATACACAAACAGATGTACAGTATATCTGTGATATTCAAATTTCACAGGGAGAGCAATGATCAGGAAGATGCTTAAACATGGTCTAGTCTCCTGCTCTTGCCTTTCTTTCTCTGGAACGAAACTTTGCTTTCAGCATAGAATCTAAAACACTTTCCCTCTAAGTTATAAATGACCGATAAAAGCTTGAGATAGTGTATCTCACAGAGATATTTGCCGAGTAACGGCTCTGGCAGCTCCTTCAGATAAAAAGCGATGAAGCTCTAGCTGTGGAATTGTAGGTTGGAGCAAACAGATGGAATGCTGCTTTCGGAAAAACCTGGATTCATTTACCACAGTTTTGTTTTTTTTTTAAGATTTTATTTATTTATTCATGAGAGACAGAGACAGAGAAAGAGAGAGAGAGAGGCAGAGGGAGAAGTAGGCTCCACTGAGGAACTTGATCCTAGCACCCTGGGATCACGACCTGAGCTGAAGGCAGACACTTAACTGACTGAGCCACTCAGGTACCTTAAGAAGCTTTTCCTCAAGTGTGATTTAGAAATAGAAGTGTTGGCACTTCTAGGATCATTTGATGGTTTATGACAAACTAGAACAAACTTTTTGAAGTTAGAATAATTCCGAAAGTTCCAGAACTTGATTATGGAGACATGGGCCTTCCCAGTATTCCTGAAATCAGAGTTTCAGGTTTTGCCCAGTTTTACTCTGCAAAAGGCAAAAGATTCATACTTAACTGATCAAGATAGAGGTAAGAGTGACTGTGGTGTGCATGTGTAGGAAAGGGAAGGGCTATTTGCAGTCTAGCTGCTCCTTCCAGGGGTGCCTGCCTAGCTCAGTTAGTTAAGTGTCTGCCTTCTGCTGGGGTCATGGTCTCAGGGTCCTGGGATCAAGCCCTGCATTGGGTTCCCTGCTCAGCAGGGAGTCTGCTTCTCCCTCTGCCCCTTCCCCTACTCATGAGCACAGGCGTGCTCTTTCTCTTTCTCTCTCTCAAATGAATAAATAAATCTCTAAAAAAAAAAAAGATGCTCTCTCTGTCCTTTCTCTTGTGCAAAGGCAGTAGCCATGAACCTCACGGGCTTGCTTTGCTCTGTGCACTCTGCTGGCTGGATTTTGTGTGCCTGAGATGCACTAGATCAGTATTGTGGGTAAGGCTTAAGGTCTGTGAAGTCATCCTCCCACTATTCTTTATTTTTAAAATTTTAAAAGTTTTATTTTTTTCATCATGGTAAGTGTATTCATTAATCCCCATCCCCTATTTTCCCCATCTCCCATCCTCCCACCCACCTCCCCTCTGGTAACCATCCGTTTGTTCTCTAGAGTTCAGAGTCTGTTTCTTGGTTTGTCTCTCTCTCTTTTTCCTTTTGCTTGTTTGTTTTCTGTTTTTAAAGATTTTATTTATTTATTTCATAGGGAGAGAGATCACAAGCAGGCAGAGAGGCAGGCAGAGAGAGAAGGGGAAACAGGCTCCCCGCTGAGCAGAGAGCCCGATTTGGGGCTCGATCCCAGGACTCTGGGATCACCACCCAAGCCAAAGGCAGAGGTTCTAACCCACTGAGCCACTCAGGCGCCCCTGCATGTTTGTTTTGTTTCTCAAATTCCACGTATGAGTGAGATAATATGGTATTTGTCTTTCTCTGATTTATTTTGTTCAGCATTACACTCTCTAGCTCTATCTATGTTGCTGCAAATGGCAAGATTTCATTCTTTTTGATGGCTGAATAATATCCCATTGTGTGTGTGTGTGTGTGTGTGTGTGTGTGTGTGTGTGTATCACATCTTCTTCATCCATTTATCTATTGATGGACATTTGAGCTGCTTCCACAGTTTGGCTGTTGTAAATAATACTGTAATAAACATAGGGGTGGATGTATCCCTTTGAATTAGTGTTTTTATATTTTTTGGGTAAGTACCCAGTAGTGCTATTCCTGGATCATGGGGTAGTCATCCTCCCACTACTCTTTCTTTTTTTTCATCCTCCCACAATTCTCGAATTTAGCAAGAATCTTACTGATGACCCATGTCCAGTTTTGGCTCTAAAAGTAAAAAGAGACTGGGAACAATTGGATAGGGTCCACATAAGAAAAAATTAAATGACTTAGTGCTTGGAAAACAGATCTTATGCAAAATGCAATTGAATTGTTTAACTTGAACCAGAGAGGGAGAGATTATTTCTATGGGGACTAGTGATAAACTCTCCTTTTCTTTTTGGATGCAGATGGGATATAAATAATCCTCAGGCTTTATTTATTTCTCTCTGCTGAGAATCAAAAGAAATTGGACTTGATTTGCAACACAGAGATATAGGGTGAATGTAAGTTAAAAATCCCAGATATTGGTCCTTAGGGTGGTTGGTTTTCTTTTTTTTTTCTGGAAAATGTGAAAAAGCAAGACACGTCAGGGATGGTTTTGCTGCAAGGGAGCTTGTTAATATTACTAGGTACCTGTGAACTAGGACTTTGACAGGGCCCTATAGAAGCCAGAAAATACTATACTGTTTTTTGAAAGGTTCTAGTTTCAGGATTAATTTGATTGTTTTCATTCCTGAAGGTTAAATGCATCATAGTAAAGTGAGTGGAAGGAAGATGTGAGCACTTACCCTGCTTTTTCCATTCACTAACTTTCTGACCTTGGACAACCCATAGTTTCCTCATTTATAGTGTGGTGATGATGATGGTTTTCCTTCTTACTTCATACATTATTTCATTATTATTTATTTATTTTTAAAGATTTTATTTATTCATTGGAGAGAGAGAGAGCACGCAAGCATAAACATGGGGTGGGGAAGGGAAGAGGGAGAAGCAGACTCTCTACTGAGCAGGGAGCCTGACAAAGGGCTCAATCCCAGGACCCTGGGATTATGACCTTAGAGACACGTAACCAATCGAGCTACCCAGGCACCTCTGTGGGTTTTTGTTTTGTTTTTTTTTACAAAAACAAATTGACTTTTAAGAATCTCTTTTTGCTCTCTCTCTCTCTCTTTCTCTCTCTCTCACTCATGCCTTCTTGCTCTCTCACTCTTTTATTTATTTTTTGTCTATTTGACTTTTCATGAAGTTGGTTGCAACTTGTAAACATGTTTTTAAGTTAAGAATTAAGATCAAGTGTAATACCCATTCTGTTGCAGTGTCAAGACTTCTATTTGTTGATGGGTATCTTACTTCCTGTGCCTCAAATAAGATTAAAAAAATGACAGTGTTCTATAAACTGTTGAATGCTATACAAATATAATAACTTATTAATTTGGTTAAACCATTCTTTAGACCTTGATCAAAGGTATTTCCAGCTGAAAGTGTTGAGTGAACCTGATTCTAGGTTTGAATTTCAAAACCTGTGAAATCCATGCATTTGAACATCCTCTTGTCCTCCTACCTACTCATCACTCAGAGTATCTACTCCATGGTAGGTATTGTAGTAGGCACAGGGATGCATTTATGAATCAGATACCATGCCTAGCTTTAGGGAGGCGTATGATAGTTTAGTGAGGGCAGATGGTGAAGTAAACAGGTAATTACAGTGCAGCATGGTATATGCTCTGATCTGATCAGGCCAAAGGTGCTGTAGGACTTCACTTGAAGCCCCAGATCCAACCTTATGAGAGTGGAGGGAAAATTCTTAGAGGAAGTGACAAGCCAATCCAGTCTTGAGTAATAGGACTTAGACAAATGAAGAACAAGTGAGCTTGTTGGGAGTGGGAGGTGTCTTTTCCAGGCCAAGGGAGAATGGGTCTAGACTCAAGCAAATGAAAGCTTGAACTTAAAACTGCAAGTAGTGTTGCAAGCTACACAGTGCCAAGCAGGAGGGCAGGGAAGAAGGGATGTATGTTAACCAGAAGTCATATCACAGTTGGTTTGTCTTCTTAGCTAAGGGCTTTTTACTGGAGAGCAAGAAAGCCACCTGAGGGGTTTTAAATAGGGAATGTTAAGATAGGACTGAAATTTTAGAAATATCACACCTATGTAATTTAGAAGGGGAAGGACTCTCATGAAGACTGGTAAGGAAGCTGTTACAATGATACAGGAAGGAAGGAGGGTAGACTGGGAGAAGGTAGGTGACCAAGACCTGAAATGATGCAATGAGGTACAGACATTGGTACAATGGGAATAAGGAATATGGAAGAAAGAAAGGTGGAAATGAAGATCACAGAGTCGGTGATGAATAGTTTCTGATGAGGACCAGGATGAGGGTATAGCCTTAAAGATGGAAGCTGGATGTGAGTGGGGATGAAGGTCGCTGACAGTGAGGTCAAAGACCTGAGAAGCTTCTCTGATAGCTTTTTAAAAAAATTGTGGTAAGATACACAAAACATAAAGTTTACTTTCTCGATCATTTTAAGGGTATTAAATACATCATATTAAATGTAATAAGTATTTTGACTGGCATTAAGTATATTCACATTGTTGCGTTATCATTAGCACATCCATGCCCAGGACTCATCTTGCAAAACTGAAACTCTGTGCCCATTAAACACTGACTCTCCTCCATTCCCTGTTCCCTACCTAGTCCCTGGCAACTACCATTCTACTTTCTGTCTTTATGAATGTGACTATTTAAGGTGCCTCATATAAATAGAATCATTATAGTATTTGTCCTTTTGTGACTGGCTTATTTCATTTAGTATAATTTCCTCAAAGTTCATCTCCCTTGTAGCATATGTCAGGATTTCCTTCCCTTTAAGGCTAATAATATTCTATTGTATGTATTCCTAGCCATCTTAAGCTTTTGATTATGGCCCACAATAAGTACTGTATTTTAGGGGTGCCTGGGTGGTACCTTAGTCCCTTGAGTATCCAACTCTGGTTTTAGCTCATGTCCTGATCTTAGGGTCATGATACTGAGCCCCGTGTCTTGCTTCACACTCAGTGGGGACTCTGTTTGAGATTCTGTCTCTGCCTTTCCCTCTGTTCCCTCACCACCATGAGCTTTTTCTTTCTCTCTCAAAAAAAAAGATGTATTTTATATCATGACTAGTACACATGTATGTATTATGTTATTGAAATAATACGTTATTAATATAAGTTACATAATAATATGTATTATTGTTATTGAAATAAATGTTTTACCCCAAACCACCATTTGTACATGTGATATTTTATTTTCATTGTTTCTTATTTATTTATTTATTTGACAGAGAGAGAGAGAGAGAGATCACAAGCAGGCAGAGAGAGAGGAGGAAGCAGGCTCCCTGCTGAGCAGAGAGCCTGACGTGGGGCCTGGATCCCAGGACCCCCCCCCCCCCCGCCACATCATGACTTGAGCCAAAAGCATAGGCTTTAACCCACTGAGCCACCCAGGTACCCCTCCAGTCTGTTCTTTTTTCTTTCTTTCTTTCTTTTTAAAGATTTTATTTATTTATTTGACACAGAGTGAGAGATCACAAGTAGGCAGAGAGAGGGGGAAGCAGGCTCCCCGCTGAGCAGAGAGCCTGATGCGGGGCTTGATCTCAGGACCCTGAGATTGTGACTTTAGCTGAAGGCAGAGGCTTTAACCCAGTGAGCCACCCAGGCACCCCTCCATTCTATTTCTTAAAAAAAATTCTAGTCACAATCCTCTTAATCGATTTCATGACACACTAATGGTTTGTGATCCCTAGTTTGTAAATAATTGGTCTGTTTGATATTGAAGTTACCCAGGATGAAAGCAAGACTTGGCATAGAGTGGAAGACTAGAAGTTTGGCGCCAAAGTCTTCAATGAATAAGGAGGGCCTAAAACACAGCTTCATGCATTTATCTTCATTAATGGCCTGTAATTTCAAGACAATCTATTAAGTAAAGGCCCAAACTATCATTTCTGGTATGAACAGAGTAATTCATTGATTTGCTGATTTTTTTCCAATGATCTTTAGCTGGCACGGGATTTTTGCTTTGATTTATTCACTGCTAGTGACCATTACACTCCATTTTTCTGTGAAAGGGAAGAACCAAGTAAACTGCCCTTCCTCATATTCCTAGATCCCCACATCTTATCTGGGAGAGGAAGAGAGGAGGGAACCTTGGCAACAGGTGACTGTGGCCTCCAGACCCTGTAGTGCTTCCACAGCCTCGAGCTGTTTGACAGCTGCAAGAATACCCCAGAGGGAAAGGCAATGTCCACAGGAGATGGTGGGGTGGAGTTTAGGCTCGAGGCTGGATCCTGGGGATAGGCCTTACCAAGAGAAGAAAATAGGGTTCAGGGAGCAATGACGATCAGGAGTCAGGCCTCCCACTGAGTGTCTGTGCAGTGAGAGGAGAATAGGGGCAACCTGATGTCATGACGGTCTGAGAAGACCACAGGATTTTGCTGTTGTCTCGCTGGGTCACCACACTCCCAGCTATTTCTGTTAAACATTAACACAAATGTCAGGAGAGCTTTACCCTTATTAATTAGCTAATCTCTGTGGTATTCCCACAGGATGAGGTCAGAAAGATTGCCATCTTGATAGCAATGGAAAAATAAGCAGAGATGAGGAGGGAAATCAGAGACAAATTCATATATTCATCAGATATTTGGTGAGCAGCCACTGTGGCCATGTGCTGCACTAACTGTGGAAGATAGGATGTGAATAAGACATAGTTTCTCTGCTTTTTAATGTTGATGTAAGCTGTGGGGGTGGGGATGATCAGACCAAGCATTTTAAGTTAAGGGCGTGGAGTTTGCAAAGAGCCAGTGATGAGAAAGAAAGTTCAGAAAAATGGAATTGAGATTCTGTATATCAGAAGTGGACAGCTAGGCAGAGAATGATCTTGCCAAGATTTTGATGAAGTTGATTTGGACAACGGGAGTCACAGAGAACCCTTAAAGATGCCTCAATACTCAGGCTACATTTTATCTTTGTAACTTAGCAAGGTTAGTGGAGTGGGAATTTGCTTATCCTAATCTCTCCAACCTTTTTTTTTTTTAAACATTTTATTTGACAGAGAGAGATCACAAGTAGGCAGAGAGACAGGCAGAGACAGAGGAGGAAACAGGCTCCCCGCTGAGCAGAAAGCCCGATGCAGGGCTCGATCCCAGGACCTTGAGATCATGACCTGAGCTGAAGGCAGAGGCTTAACCCACTGAGCCACCTAGGCACCCCGCTCCATCCTTTTTTTTTTTTTTAATATTTTATTTATTTGTCAAAGAGAGAGAGAGAGTGCAAGCACAAGCAGAGGGAGTGGCAGGCAGAGGGAAAACAGGCTCCACCCAAGCAAGGAACCCGATATAGGACTCAATCCCAGGACCCAGACCCTGGGATCATGACCTGAGCCGAAGGCAGACACTTAACAGGTGTTCCATAATCTCTCTCTTCTTACCCCTCACCCCCTTTCCTTGATAAAGGAACTGGGGATCGGAGAGTAAGTAACCTGTTCTGTGTTACCCAAAAAGAGAACCCAGCTGTTCTGTCCCAGGCTAGGACTCTCTCCATACTCCAGGACACTTTTTCAGATCCAGACTCTATTCTCCAAACTGCTTTTCCTGCACAGCATTTTGCGTTCTGGCTCTGTGAAGATGAACTGCCCCAGCTAGAAAAAAGGACACATTGAGCTTCAATTATTGGTCCTGAGAGGCAGCACCTTATGCCACAGGCATGAGTCTGATGGGCATCGAGAACTCAGTTCACATCACACAGTTTGGAAATGGTGCTGGAAGCCAACATTCTTCTGATTGAGAAAGAAAGGGAAGGTTGACATCCAAGAACACAAGATGTTCTCTTTTTGGTAACCCAGAAAGGCACTAGTGTCTTCTTAGCCCAATGAATACTGAAATGAGACTTAGGGTAGAAGGTGGCAAGTTGTAGGGGTGATGACTTGGTGGGGTGGGGAGAAGGGCAAGGGAGGGCCTGAGAGCGTAGGTGGAGAATTTTCCAGGAAATGGGTGTGTTAGTTAATAAGACAGGTGGTTGGCGTGGAAAACAGATGATGGCCTTACTTTATTTTACCTCACTCGTGGAGACCTGGTTACTCATTAGGCCAGAGGCTCCTGGCCATTTATTAATTCAACAAAATGATCATCATGACTTCACTGGGTTGGAGTTTGGAAGTACAGAAATAAAATAACACAGCCATTCACCCTGAGGGAGTTAATTAGTTTAGTGGGGGATTCATGTAAGTAAATAGACAGCATGCTATGGTACAGCTAAGTGTAGGGTGCTCCAGGAATACAGATAGGGAGGCACTTAGTCTACCTAAGAGAGGTGAAAACGGATTCAGGAAAACCTCCTCAGAGGAGATGATAATTAAGCTGAACTCTAGAGAGTTAGTTCAGTCCAGGAAGTAGGAAAGGGCTCCCAAGAAAGGGGACTAATTTGCTCAAAGTCCCAGGTTTGGAGAAAGCAGGGTTGGTCAGGAAAATGGCAGAAAGCTTTATGCCTGGAATTTTGGGTGTGAGAAATAAGGCTGGGAGGGTCAGTAGGGACTTATCCTGAAGGTGATGGGCAGGCACTTCCAGTAGAGGGTATGAGTCCATGCTCCTCAGAAGAGTCCTACTGCTTGGGCCACCAATGGGGAGTCAGTGGCTACAGCTCTCAGTCAGAGCTCTGTCCTCTCCAAGCCTACATGCAGGAGGAAGCTGCACAGTCGTGCCAGTGGAAGGGAAAATGAGAAGAAGGCAGGTGGGGAAACATTCTCAGCCATCATGATGGAACATAGCTATGGTATTCTTGGATAGACCAGAGGATCAAAGGTTCTGTCCACATACTTTGAGACTACCATGCTAAAGTCAAGAATTTCTTCACTGGTTCTTGAAAATGGGCATTTGCAGAGAAACACGGCATGGCAACTGTGTGTGTGCAGCTATATACCCATTGTGTTTAGTGCAGGAACTAAAGAGCAATACTATTCCAAATGCAACCTCTATATAGGAAAGGAGGAACAATGAGAGGCTGGAGAGGTAACGCTGTTGGAATTTGGGTACATGGCTCATTTTGGATT
Source organism: Nasua narica (assembly GCA_028533885.1). Lineage (NCBI taxonomy): Eukaryota > Metazoa > Chordata > Mammalia > Carnivora > Procyonidae > Nasua > Nasua narica. Next base: position 28,232,501 of record CM052807.1, on the reverse strand, counting down.
TACTGGGTCTACCATGTCTGAGGGAGTGTGGAAACTCAGTGTGACAGCTCAAGAGAAAGTTTTATTGCTACTACTTATTTTTTTAAAAAAGATTTTATTTACTGATTTGTCAGAGAGAAATAGCACAAGCAGGGGGAGAGGCAAGTAGAGGGAGAAGCAGGCTCCCCGCTGAGCAGGGAGTCTGAAGCAGGACTTGATCCCAGGACCCTGGGATCATGATGTGAGCCAAAGGCTTAACTGACTGAGCCACCCAGGTGCCCACTACTACTTATTATTGAGAATGTGAAATAGATCAGACTGGGCAGAGGACATACCAATCCTAAACATACCACCCTCTGCCCTGTCTTGGGGTAGCAGGCACACACACAACATTCGACGGCTCCCTGTTCATGCAAATTCCCTTCTCTGTATGGCTGCTGAGGGTGGGGGGAAGACAGCACAGAGGGGAATGTCATTTTCTTTGAGTTTATTCTGCTTTGATCTGTTGCAACCACACCATGGTTTCCCCAAATTCAGGTAGAAAGTTGGGAGACTTCTTGGTGAGGTGCTTAAATAGACATAACTTAAGTGGATGGTTCTAAAGAAAGTCACTGGGTGGTCAATCTAACTGTTTAAGGCAGGGTCTTCATTAGACACCACCCCCCAACCCCAACCATAGTTTGGTTCCACAGCTTGCTGCCCTCCTGAGGCCCGTAGACGAGCAGTACTGGGATATACTGCAGAATGATGACAGCCACAGGGTAATCTCCTAAAGCCACCTGCAGCTCAGCTACCTGAGCAGTCCTTTCCACACACTCCACCACCCTTTTTCTCCTACTTTGTTTACTTCCCTCTCAAGCTCCACTAGGCAAAAGGATGACCAGTATTAAGTGCTTCTTCCCTTGCCTCCTCATTGAATCTCTCTTTTTTCCATTCTCCCTTCCAGTTCTCCCTCAGCTGATGGCCCTCATCCCCACTGATTCTGCAGCCAGTTCAGCTGGGCTTTAATCTGAAAGGTGAAGGAAGCTTCTAAAGCACTATGTGTCACTTGTGGGCAGGTTGGTACTTTATTCCCTAAAATGTTAATCAGGACGTCTGCTATCGCACAACTCCAGAGGCACCATTTGGCCTGTGGTTTATGTCATATAATAGGGGGTGCCTTTCACATATGGCACAATGTGAATGATGCCCTCTAGAATAGTGCAACTCAGTTGCCTTGATTTCAATGTGGGACTCAAAAGCCCGCAAAGCAACAAGTCTCTTGGGGGAGAATGTTGGCCCCTGGGGAAGACCAGGTTCTCTGACTGGATAATGATATGTGAATAATGCCTCTGGGCATTCAAATCTCCCAATGACTGTTAATCTGAGATTCAGAGACTTCTGACATAGAGACCTTACATTTTTCCAATTCCCCCCTCCAACCTCACCATCCACTACTTACTTCCCCATATGACCACATCTATGGCGGACTGATGGTCTGAACATGCTATGGGCCATCCTGACAGCACACCTTGCTCCTGGAGTTCCTTCCATCTGGAATGCCTTCTCTCAAGATCCAAATCCTATTTAATCATTGGCGCTCAGCTTGTATCCCATTTTGCTGGGAAGCTTTCCTTGTCCATTCCAGTTCAGTGATACCACTCCTCTATTCTTTAAACTCCTTTACAGGTCTGTTCCCCTTATCTAGCCCTTTATATCAAATCATAACAAACCACTGCTTAAAAACAATGGTTTCCCAGTTAGAACTTAATTCACACTTTTAACCCTTATAAGGTCTTGTGTGATTTGACCTCAGACTAGTTTTCTGACTTCACTTCTTCCTGCTCTTGTCCTCATCCTCTCCCCTTTAGCTGCTCTGGCTTGCTTTCAAACTCACCAAGTTCATATCTTTTCAAGGCTTCGCACTCACTGTTCCTTCTGGTAAGAGGACTCTTCCCCCAGACATCCAGGGGCTACCAGACAGTAAAATCTACAAGGACAGGAGCTTTTGCTTTTGGTGTATTCACCATTGTATTCCAAGTGGCTTGAACAGTGCTTGGCCCATGGTGGGTGATCAATTGATAACTGAAACATTGGATAAAAAGTATAAATAATAGGTTGCTTTGCTTTGTCTTTTTCTTCCCTTTGCTCCCTCATTCCTATTGTGTCTACCCAATCTCCCAATTGTAAGCACCCTGAGGACAGAAATCTGGTCTTATGATTTGTTTCCCCCTCATCATCTAGCCCAGTGCCCCGAGCATCAAGCATCGGTGCTTTAGTGTTTGTTGACAGAATGAGACAGAATGGGGGAAAGAGTTCTTTCATGCCTTTCCCACCAGGCAGGCTCAGCTGGCTCCAAAGCAGAAAAAGAGTTACCCTTGTCCTCCCAGGGCTGCTCATGCATGGGTCCAGCAAACCGGCCCCCACCCCCAGCCTCTGGAATGTCTGCTCCTATCACAGCAGGGCTGCTCTTCACTCAGCAATCTTTCTGCCCACCACCACCATCACCTTCCAAGCTGGTTGGGCTCAGAGGAAGGGTTTCTGACCGTCTAGAACTGAACCAGCACACATCTATTCTCAGGAAAAAACAGGGTTCTGCTAAAGTAACTGCTTGGTTTACAGAGTAAGATCTTCTAACAAGATTTATTAAAAGATCATGACTTTGGCTGCTATATTTCAAAGACTGGGCAGACATTTAGGTGATGGAGTTAAATATTCCAAACTTACCTCATACTCCCTCTTTTTCTCCCTGTCTTTCAAGGGTGAGCATTCTGTTCTTCTTCCAAAACTCAGTCCTTCTCCATATTTGGGAATCTGGAATGGGCACTAGGGGCACAGCCCTATCTCCTCTCGGTGTCTGCTGGGAACTGTAGTTCCCAATGAGAGATGGCTGCTTTTTTTCTGACAAGTGGGTTGTCCTTCCTCAGAAGTCAACGTCTATAAACATACAATGGGGTGGAAGGGTGCTATTAGGAGGCTTGCCTTCTATTTTCAGCTCTCTGGTTTTATGCAAGGCACCATTCTTCTGTGGCTCGGTCTCCCTGCCTGAAAAATGGGGATAATTATCTCTCTCTTTTCCTGGCTGCCAGATTGTTGAGTGGGGTAATTAGCCAGCACCCATTAGATGCTTTGAGCTCCTTCCAGCAAGGAGTGCTTTATAAATAAAAATTGTTGTCTTTAAAGAAGAAAATATTTATTTTCATTGCCTAATTGCCTCCTCTAACCAACTCTGCCTGTATGTCAAAAAGATGCTGTTTAGGGGCGCCTGAGTGGCTCAGTGGGTTAAAGCCTCTGCCTTCGGCTCAGGTCATGATCTCAGGGTTCTGGGATCGAGCCCCACATCGGGCTCTCTGCTCAGCGGGGAGCCTGCTTCCCTCTCTCTCTCTGCCTGCCTCTCTAACTACTTGTGATTTCTCTCTGTCAAAAAAAAAAAAAAAAAGATGCTGTTTAATTCCTTGTATATGCCTCCCACTCACCTTGCTTTTAATGGTTTCCCTGCATCCCATTCTATTTTGTTTCATTATCTCTAGTTTTGTATTATCAAGAATAAATGCTCCCTCCCTCCTCTCTGGAAGTAAAGCGTAAGACAGACCAACTCTTCCCTCTATCCAAAGCACAAGAAAGCCATGAAGAAGGAATGATTTGGACCTCCGCAACTTTATGCCTTGCCCATGTGCATGCTCATGTGACCAAGCGGTTGGTCTCTGTGGAAGAGGCTGACTGTTGTTTCCTCTGAAGAAGAAACCAATTTCACTGCTGTAGGAAGGATTTTTGGAAGATCTTACTAAGAGTGCCTTTCTCTGGAGATCTAAAAGATCATTTTGATACTCAGCACCTTTAGTCAGAGTAATGTGTTTTGTACAGCATTGTACTAAGGTTAGTTGTTATAAAATGCAAGATGATGTGGTGATTAAAAACGGAATGTTGGGGTGCCTGGATGGCAAAGTCAGTTAAGCGTCCAGTCCTTGGTTTCAGCTTGGGTCATGATCTCAGTGTTCTGGGATTGAAAGCCCCCTCCCATCAAGCCCCTATTGTCAGGGTCCGCACTCAGTGGGGAGTCTGCTTGAGATTCTCTGTCCTTCTGCTCCTCCCCACCCTCTAAAATAAAAATAAGTAAACCTTAAACAAACAAACAAACAAACAGGGAAAAGGGGCACCTGGGTGGTTCAGTCAGTTAAACTCTGCCTTCAGCTCAAGTCATGATCCCAGGGGCCTGGGATCAAGTCCCTCATCAGGCTCCTTGCTCAGTGGGGAGCCTGCTTCTCCCTCTGCCTGCTGCTCCCCCTGCTTGTGCGCTCTCTCTGTCAAATAAATAAATAAAAATTAAAAAAAAAAGGGGGGGAGTGTTAAAGCCAGACATGTTTGGATTAAAATCAGTAAGCACTCTTTGTCATGACTGATTAGAGGAAAAATGTGATGAGCATGCTCAAAATCGGCTCCCTCTGTCCCACTGTGTTTCAGAACCAGACTCAAAGGACACACTTCCCAGTGAGACACGAAGTAAAAGGGATAGTGACAGCATGCCTTACCATTCATGATAATTTTTCCAGAAGACTTCCCACAGGCAAGTCCACACAAGCTTGGAGGCGGCTTGTGTGTCGTGCCCAGTGAGGACAAAAGAGTGGGGCTCGGGGGATGCGCAGGTTCTTCCTTGTTGTCAGAACAACTGTCTGCAGAAAGAACTGAACATTTTCAGATTTCAGCATTGGAGCCCGTGTTAATGTGGAGCCATGATGGGATGTTTAGGTTGTAAAACCACACAACCCCAGAGGGTACCATTCACATGGACTCCATGTGAATTACACCTCCCAGAGTTGAGCCTCAGTGAATCCCAGGAAGGGTATTTTTCCCTCCCACTGCAAATACTGATTTGCAGAAGAAAAGGCATTTATGACAACAGATTGGAGCTTCTCTGAGTTGTCCTTAATTTTTGAAATAAACTGAATTGCTCTTGGTAAAAAATATAGTCAGACATCTGTTTTCCTCACTTTACTAACTTTTTAATGTTCTTTCCGGTGTTATCCTTACTCTGCTCCAGAAACAGTGGCTGCACGGGGTCGGAGTATTTATGGACTATGGCACTAGACTAGGGGTGGTGATACCAAGATGCTCTTGAGGTCACCGAGTAATAAATTAAATTATTAATTTAATAATAATTAAAACAAATGCAAAGGCAAACCACAACTCCTTTTACTTATTTTATATTTGTTACATTATTGGCTTTAGGCCCTGGACACGTGGAATTGTGTTGGGCAAATATTTGTTTTACTTGTTGTACTCCAACAGTGATTTGACAATTATATGCATTACGAAATGCTCACTATTTCTTTTATTTTTTTAAATTACAGCTTCTTTGAGATTCTTACTATACCCTTCTTTTGTTATTGCCTTCACCTGGATGAGGTTAAAATTAAGATTTCTGGAAATCCTCCTAACATTTCTCCCTCCTCTGCCACTCCTCAAAGTCCTTAAGGTATTTGGGTTTGTTGACTCTAAATTGTACTTCAGAGATAATTTCAGGAAATAACTTGGGACATAAGTATTCTCTCATGGTGCTCAACCTTTTATGTACAAACAATCACTTTTAGTTGCCCCTCCATCAATCCCATGTTTGAGAATGTTTTGTCTACCAAATAAAATCTATTAACAAGTAAGCATGGTAAATGTACAATTTCTTTTTGAAATATTAAAACTGTGTGTTGAGAACCCTTCCATCCCATTTTCCCTGGAAGACCTGCTAGGGGTGAAAACTGTAGTTTTTGAGAACCATTGCTGCTCTCCATGGAGGGGAGGGAAAAGAGCCCTGGCATGGTGGGAGTCAGTGGCTGGCAATAGCTGCATGTGCTGCTCCTCCCAGCCAGTATCTGCACATTAACAGTGACCTTGATGCCATAGATCACCCCAAAGTATGATTAATGGCAGGCATTTCTGCTCTAGTGAGGAAAACACTTCTAAGCAAAGGTGAGGTCCTTTCTGGGGCAGCATGTGGTAGGGCAAAGAATGCTGCCTTCTTCGGCTGTGTAGTATCAGTATATTGTTTAACCTCCCCTGGCCTCAGTTTCCTTGGCCGTATGTAGTATGATAAGCCTCCTTACAACTCTAAAATTCTATCACTCAGGGTGACTGAGGTTATTTGATTATTTCCTATGAAGTAAGGAAGAGACCACAGGATGGAACATTGCAAATTTCCCCTGGAAAAGAAGGCAGGCCAGGGGTATTGGTAACTGGAGACACCTTTAGATGTCTCTCTTTTTGGGGGGGACTGGTATCTCCTCAGCTTCCAACCTTTCCACACAGTGCTCACCAGAGAATGTGGAGACCAAATGATCCAGAGCATCTCAGGAGAGGCGGGGTCCTTCCCGAACATTGTGCGCTTACAGCTTTACACTTATTGCTAGACCACACAAGGATCCTGAGATGAGTGAGACTCTGTCTCTGCCCCAAGGAAGGGCACAGCTGAATAGAAAAATGACACAAATAACTCTAAGAAGACTTGGAAATTGGGAAGAACCAAAAAGAAAGGCATAAAAAAGCAAAGCACAATTGGGAGTTTGAAGGAAGAGGTGATTAGCTTGAATTAGGTGTGATCACGAAAGATTCCAGGGAGAAGATAGCATCTTTCCACTCTTCCATCAGAGATCCAGGGCTGACTTACTCCTAGTAAGCAGCCATTACTTGTTTCATTTTTCAGGTTTGGTCTGTCATCATCAAGTCAGAGTGAATCCTCTGACTTCCATAGTGGGTGAGAAACGGTGGAAACTGGACAACAGGTCTCCACAGAGTGGATCCCTTAGTCACCTTCAAGTGATGAAGAGGAGCACTGGTGGCCCTTTGAAGAATGTGCTGGGCATGGGATCTGGTTAGAAATCTCCAGTAACTGTGTCAGCTTTGCCACTGAGACCAAATGTTTTGAGCTTGAGTGGTTTCTGAGCTTTAGTTTCCTATCCATAAATGGGAATAATAATATATCTGTTACTTTGTTCACAGGTTGGTTATTAAACTCAAAATAAGTGAAAGAATTTAATTAGGCTAGTATTATGTATCAGTTAAGAAGAAAGACTCTAGAGCTAAACTGCTTGGATTTAAGCCCCAGCCCTTCTTTGTACTTCTGTGTAAACTTTGACAAGTCACTTAACCTCTCTGAACTTTGGTTTCATCTACACGGATGACACTAATACTGATGTTATAGGATTGTTGATGATTATAACAAGTTAAGTGTAAAGCACTCAGAATAGCACCCTAGTACATAGTTAATACTATATACTCTATAAATTGATCTGTCTTATTTTTATAAAGTACCAAAGAGAATAATTATAATTATGATCGTTACTTCTTAGACACAGAAGCAAAGTAAGAATTCTGCTCTGTCTGTATGGACAGGAGTAAATATGAAGCATTGAGTTCTGCCCTGAACATCAAGTGCAGGCTTTAAAAAAGAGCCATAAAGATGCCAATGAAGGTCTGAAGTGAAGGAGCACACTTGGCCATCCTGGAAAAACATTATCTTCACCCTGCTAATACTTATCTCTCTGGCTTGCATCTATCAAAGGTCCACACTAGGTATGATATTCCTCCAATGGAGCTTTATCATCAAAATCCCTGGCTGAAAGAGATGTGTTAAAAGGGTCAGCTATGGATGCTGTCTATTGTCACAGAATGTAGAACCAGCTTGGAGAGTGCAGGACAGGATGAACATTACTGACCTTCGTAAGAAAGAATGAAGTCAAATTCTAGATCAGAAAGTAAGATTGCAGAACTTTGAGGTGGAATGAGATTCTTTCTTCTCCTTACTCATTCCCCAATATATTATACCAGCCAGCCTTATATCAGCCTGAACTATTTCAGAGATTCAGAGAGCTCAATAGGCCATTGTCACATGCTCCCTTCTGACCCTCACAAACACCCTATGTGGCAGGTGCTGTTACCCATGTCCTCAGACGAGAAAACTGAGGCCCAGAGGGTTTCAGTGGCTTTCTAGAGGCCTGCCTGGTGACTGGTTTGGTCACCGAAAGAACCAGTATTCTAACCAGGATAGTTCATCTTCCAGTCTAGCGTTCTTTCTGCTACAAAAATACCAACTCATCATCTGCTCAAAGCAGGCAGAGCAAATCTGCATTCTCCGATTAAGGCAATACATTGATAGACTGAGCACTCTGAGGCGAAGGAGGAACACCAAGTCCCAGAGCTTGGGTCAGGGTCAGAGGATGGCTCATATGCAGATTCCTCAACTCATTTACTCTAATTTCCCCCAAAGAAAATATTCCAATAATACAAATATTAGCATGGACCAGACCTTAGATCTGGTCTTACAAATTAGGCCTTTTTTCCCCTTCTTGATTTATCCCAAGGGAAGGATATGTGCTTTCAAAGGTTGTGGTGTGAACTCTGAGTCAGAAAGACAGGTTCGGTATATATAATATTTGTATACTCTCCCTTGGGTAGAATGAACTTGCTTATGTTTAGGATTGCTGTGTCTTAGCCTGAAAAATACTGGGTATATTCAGACAGGGGAGACAGTGCAATGTCACAGTGGTGGCTAAAAAGTCAATTTGTGCGCTTAACAAGGCTAAAGGTTAAGTGGTGACATATAGACTACTGAAGTCCTGTATAGTCAAAAATTGGGTGAAACACAGAAACAACACAATCATGTTTTTATGTGATTTTTAGCCATCTCCCCTTCCTGAAACCTAGACCTCATTATGGCAGCCATACCACTAAATAGGCAAGTTTGTGTCTAGCAGGTCTGCTTCTTTTAAGGCTGTGCTGCCATCTCCTGGAAGCATTTAGAAATAGCAAGAAACTTCTTGTTAGGATTTAAGGAAGGGGTCCTTTCAAGGCAGCAATCCCAGGTGGCACTTCCGGAAGTGATGTGATGTGGTTGCGCCAGTCTCAACCTGCCTAGGCCTGCTCCGGTCTATTTTCCGATGCTCCTACTGCTTTCCTGATTTTTCAGGGAAGACCTCTACACCTTGTTCTGAGAACAGTTTTTATTCGCAGCGCAATAATAATCAAATCTGAGGCAGAGCTGATAAAACATTTTGGTGACTTGATTCTCAGACTGAACCACACTCTCAGGGATCTCTGTCTGCATCTGGAGTTTTCTGTGTGGGAATGAATACTGGCAGGCGAGGAAGAGAGACTTAGGTTGGAACTTCTCACAAGCAACCCTGAAGATGTGTTGGTCCCAAGGGCAGTGCTCCAAAATGAATAGCGATCCTGCTGACAGAGCCTAGTCCTGAGCAGAAGGTCCACATTTTCTTTTTGCTCTGCCCCCAACCCTGGATTTCCTATTAGAAAACATGGTTAAATGTAGACACCAACTCTACCTCTCCACTGCTGTCACTCCCAATCTGTCCTCTTTATTTCTCCTCAGCATTTATTATCATCTGACATACTACCATTTGTATTTTACTTGCTTTTTTAAAATTTTGTTTTCTTTCACTATGACATAAACTCCACAAAAGCGGATATTTTTGTCTCTTTTTGTTTACTGTGGGATCTTCAGTACTTAGAACAGGGCCTAGCACCGAATAGGTGTTCAAAAAGTATTTACAGAATAAGTGAAGTCCTGACTTAATCACCTTATATGATTACAGGGGTCTATACTTATATTTCCTCAGAGTTTGATGGATTTCATGTTTCTGCCTCAGCTTTCCATGAGGACTTTCTGCAGAGAGCTGAAAACCCAGCAGATGGGTGTGTCTCTATCTAGTGACAAGGGAAGGGGAGTATGGTATAAACCGGCAATTAACCCTGTGCTTGGCCTTTCTAATCTGATCACCAGGGAAGTAAACAAATCTGGAGAAGCTGTGCAAGTGGAAAAGACAGGGAACTGAGGAGAAACTAAAGCTGAGAGAATCTAACAAAAATTCAGCAGAGTCTAGTGTTAGGACCTGTTTAGCCTAAGTGATTCCATCTTGTCTAAGCAGCCATTTTGTTGTGAACACAAACTGACCTTGCCCTAAGGGAACAAAGTCAGTGGAGGAACTTACTTAGAGGAACTTACTGGAGGAACCTACTTAGAAAGATAAGTCCAGGACACCAGTGGAATGTGGTCTGCTGGCTCCTGATGACAGTCCCCCAGAAGAACAAGGTCGAGTCAGGCCGGGGGTGGGGGGTGGGGGGGGTGGGGGGGGTGGGGGGGTGGGGGCGGGGGTCCAATCAGTAAAGGACACATATGCCACCTCCCTCAACCCCACTGCTCCTGAAGTCAGGTTAGGTGGAGGCGTCCAACCAGTAAAGAACACATATGTAACCCCCTCTGACCCCACTGCTTCTGACCAATAAGGATAAGCTCACAGTCGGTTTGTGGTTTTGCCCTATAAAAAATGGCCTGTAAGACTAGGCGGGGTCGCTCTCTGCATAGACACCACCCTGACCGGCCAGTATGATTCTCGATGTTTGGCGCGAAATAAAGCTCTGCTTGACCTTCGCTTTGTACCAGTCTCGTTCCTTTGATCACGGACCCTAACACTAGGTGAAGCACATAATACAATAATAAATGTAATTTATGTATCTATGTAAAATTATCTAATAATTATTATTGTAGCTATAATTTATTGAATACCTGCTCTGTTCTAACACTTTATTAAAAATTGCATTACACACTTGTGGCTTTGTTTTCACAATATCTCTATTTTATATTTATTTATATTCATATTTACATTTTATATGAAGCAACAAGTCTCCATAACTTGCTTGGGCAATGATTTATAAATTCTCTGAATAGATAGCATAGACTCAGTCCTGTCCTGCAGAACAGAATAGTGGTTGAATACACGGCTTTGAGCAAAAAGATAGCCTGTTGACTTAGTTTTTGCCACCACCTTGCTGTATGATCTTCAGCAAATTGTTTAAATAAGCTCCAATGTCCTCACTTGTTAAATGGGGATAACAGTTGTTCTTAACTCCCAGGGTTGAGGGAAGGATTAAATGAGACTGCAAAAAAAGCGCTTAGCATAGTGCCTGGCACTGGGTAAATGTGACTGTGCCTGGGAAGGCGGAACATATAAGGAAAAGTGTCCAGCTCTAAAGTTTCCTTTTAGTGCTTTTCCTGCTTTTAGTGGCCTGCTCATAACTCCACCTCCGTTACTGAAACTTCCTCTGTCCGGCCTCTGCTGGAACTGGTTCGTTAGGGGACCTCCCCATCTCACAACACAGCCTCTGCTTCGTTATTTCCAAAAGCTTTGGAGCCAGTTTGTTTTCTCCGGGGACAGTGACAGTTTCTGTGGCGTGGTATGCTGGGGGATGTAGTCCGAAATTCTTTCATCTACATCAAGAAGGCGGCTGAGCCAAGAGCTAGGGAACTACAACTCCCAGAGTCCTCCGCGCCGCCGGGACGCCGTGAGTGGGCTGCGAGAGCCGGAAACATATTGGTTCCTTTGTCCCGCGCCTGCAGTGAGCGGCTAGATTCATGATAAGGAACCTGGAACGGCCCTCTTCGGGTTAGGTGGTATCAGCACATGTCGTGGGGCCAGAGAAGGTAGAGGCAGGTATTCCAGGGATGTAGCTGTTCTGCAAATCTGAGGTGTAAACTGGTTCTTTGTGTTCCAGGCTGTCTTGAGCTGGCGCAGCTGCCCGGCTAACCCAGCCTTTGCCTTAAACACGGCCACTAACTTTTCCTTCCCCAGGACTCGGCCTCGGGAAGGGTTGTGGGCAAGCGTATGAGGACTGTCCCTCTTCTCCCAGGCCGACGCGGGATATCCCGGAGTCCCCGGGAGGCTGCCACTCTGATGTCTGAAGAGACAGGCCCTAAGCCAAGGCTGGCTATGAAGAGTGACTCCTCGACCCCTGCAGCCTCCCTTAGGGGGTTCGGGGCGCCCCTGAGGAGCAGCGAGCCTGTGCGCTTCGTCCCGCCTCCGAAGGCAGCCGTGGTTCTGCTGGAGGAGGCTGCAGACCTCTTGGTGGTGCATCTGGACTTCAGCGCGGCGCTGCAGACCTGCGAACGCGCCTGGCGGAGCTTGGCCAACGATGATGATGCGGGCATGTACGTGCTGGGCTCCGTTCATTTCCGGGTGATCTTGGGGAGGGGCTCAAGTTTTGCGGAATCTGTAATTCCCAGATTGCTCACAAGGAGCCCTCACTGAGAGGCTGGTGTGCCCATTCTACAGAAACGGAAACCGAGGCACTGCCTATGAGGAAGAAGCAGTCAAGTCGGGTAACAGAGCTTAGTGAGAACCCACAGCCCAGTCTTTTCTCCCTATTTCAGTGTAGAATGGCATGATGGGAGGATAGAATATGTATTAAGTGTTAAATTATTTCAGTAAGCAGGTAGTGGAAGTCCTTTCCTAGGTACACTCCTCTCCCCCAAGTTGTTCACTTCTGACCTTGGTTGATGAATGGAAGTGGAGTTCAGAGCAGGAGTAGTGTTCTGGTCCTGTTGAAGGACTGGATTAAAGAATCAATCTGGAGAAAACCTTGGTCCTGCATTACTCTTTCTAATACTGTTAGCCTCTTCAGGAAGCTGAGGGCATCATTTCTCTGTGGATAGTAATGTTGATTCTGGCTACACCAGGGAGGTGGTGGGTAGAGTAGTCAAAGCTGACCCCAGAGAAGGATGAACTGGGGAGCCCTGGCTGTGTTTTTAGGGGGTTGGGTAGGGGCTTGTTGCATTAAATGCTGGAGGCTGTGATTTGGGGTGCCTGGAGGTGCCTCACTTGGTGGTGCTAACAGGCCAGTTGTGAAGTTCCTATACCTACGCTCAGGCAGAAACCTTGCTCCATCCCCACGTCGTCACTGAAGCCAACTCTTAGCTCCCGCTCTCTTTCCGCCCACACACGTGTGTTACATTTCACCTGGATACAAAGATGTGTGTTAGGCAACAGTTGAGTTGTCTCCAGATTTATAGGAACTTTGAACTCCTGGGGGAAAGGGCAGTTTTCTCTCTGTTGGGGCTAGTGAGACCAGTTGTAATTTGAGCTCCACTTAAATGCTAATAGGGAGGATAGAGGTGATGGCTGCCGAGTTGGGAACTGAGGGGAAACAGTCCCAGGGTGGTGGTGGGAATGGAAATGGGGGAACCATTTTTCTTCCTTCCTTCCTTCCTTCCTTCCTTCCTTCCTTCCTTCCTTCCTTCCTTCCTTCCTTCCTTCCCCTTTCTCTCTTTCCTTCTTTCTTTCTTTCTTTCTCTCTTTCTTTCTTTCTTTCTTTCTTTCTTTCTTTCTTTCTTTCTTTCTTTCTTTCTTTCTTCTCTTCCTCTTTCTTCTTGTGTGAGAGTGGGGGGAGAGACAGAGGGAGAGGGAAAGAATCTCCAGCAGAGTCTGCTCTGAGCTGGAGTACAGAGCCTGATGCAGTGCTTGATCCCACAGCTCTGAGATCATGACCTGAGCAAAAACCAAGAGTCACCTATTAATTGACTGACCCACACAGGGTGCCCCCAGAGGGGAACCACTTCTAAACCTGAATTGGTTTTTCTGCTGACAGCTCCTTGGAGGTGAAATGCTCCCTGTGTGTTGTGGGGATCCAGGCCCTGGCAGAAATGAATCGGTGGCAGGAAGTCCTGTCCTGGGTTCTTCAGTATTACCAGGTCCCTGAAAAGTTACCTCCCAAAGTCCTGGAACTATGGTAGGTCCTTGTTCTGACTCACTGGATCAGTTCAGGAACAAGAGGATTTTCATGTCCTATTTTGAATCAGTGCCTAATATCTTCTCTTTACCTCTTCCCTACCCTTTACCTTTCTATCTCTTTTTCTGTTTTTTTTTTTTTTTTTTTTTTTTTTTAACCTCAAAACCTAGCTGTAAAGGATGAGGAAGGGGGAATTTAGGAGTAGGGTAGAGGAAAAGAGGAGGAGAGGTGACAATGGGAATAGGAGATGTGAAGTGGGATGATAGACATGGAATATGTCCTGGCTGAGAGAGCTTCTTGCTACTTCCCAAGAATTCCTAATTCTTATCAATATCATCATCCCATAGAGAAGGCCTGGAGGACACAGGGGAGGGATTGGGTGGGGAGGGTGGTAGTTATGAGAGGTGAACCAACCATGGAGCACTGACTGTTCCTTTTTTGAAATTGGATTATTTGGGGCTGCAGTATTCTTTTATACAGCAAAATGCAAGAGCCTGAAGCTGTGCTGGAAGTGGTCAGTGCCTGGCTGCAAGACCTTGACAATCAGGGCCTTCCAGAATACAGAGCTGTGGCAGAACTTCACCTGCACCGAGTGCTGCTGCCTCTGGGCTGCTTGTCAGAGGCTGAGGAGCTAGTGGTGGGCTCTACAGCCTTCAGTGAGGAAGAGCGGATGGACCTACTCCAGGCCATTAGTAAGGCGAGGCAACAGCAGAAACTCCAACACTCAGGATCTGAGGAGGCCCACAAGCTAAACCAGGAAGGTAGGATATTATTCTTCAGTGGCCTCTATAAAGTGGAGTTGTGGGCTTTCCCCTATACTTTGGGGTTTATCATGACATTCCTGGGAGCTTGGGAGCAATTATTTATATGAGTAACTTCCCAGAAGAATAGGAAACCTATTGATTGGTCAGGGCCAAGCCCTGACCCTCTGTAATTGGCAGTGGAAGGAGAATCTTTGGGAGGTGTTGCTGAATCTCAGAACCATAACCCTTGTCTCTTGAAAGCCACCTTCTCCTTGGGGTCCTCTCACTAAATCTCTTTTCTCTGTCATGCTGGCCTGAGTGGGATGTTCTTCCTTTAAAGGTTGGCCCAAATACAGACACAGCTGAGGTATGTTGTGGGCTAGCCAAAGGCAAATAAGAAGCTGACACAGTACCTTGGTAACTTGATTTAGATAAAAATTACTTATTTTCAGCTTGGGAGCTTGGGCCTCACAATCCAGCCTCCTGTCTGCCTTTACTTCCTAGATCTCCTGGGTATGTTCTTCAGTGATTGATGTCCCACTTTACGGGGCAGCCCACCTCTGCCCATTGGAGTGAAGTTTCACAGAACGGCTTTTTAAGGAAACCATTTTAAGACCCAACATCGTACACCTGACTATTATCCTACAAGGGATGCCTACATAGGGGTGGGTGTGGGTGTGGGGTTTATATTGTTATAAGGGATTTAAAGGTCCTCTACTTTAGGCCCTTCCCCTGGTCTTTTCATCCTTTTCATCCTCTTTTCCTTGAGTGATCATATAGTCTATGCAAGGATAGAAGATTCACTATCTCCGGAAACAGCTCATTCCAACTATCTAGAACTATCTGTCTAGAACTAGACAGTTCTGTAGGGAAGTTCTTTCTGAAACTTAAGTTTTTTCATGGTAGTTTTTAGCCACCGTTCTTTGATTTTTCTCTTGGTATGTACAGAATAGGCCTGATCCTTCTTTTTTATATGAAAGTCCTTTAACTCTAATCCTCTTCTCCAAATTGTTTTTTCTTTGTGTGCTAAAGAGCATGAACCTGCTGAAGTAGAGTCCCTTCTTTGAAAACAGGTTATTGGCTTCAGGAATTGCTTGTGGCTACCCAAGGCCTCTGCCCCTCCGTCTCCTGGGGAGGAAGGGATGGGGAAAGGATTTGATGGCAAGTTCAGAGTCCTCTATCAGGACTTGGCACCACTTGTTCTTGAGTTGGTGGTATTCATATTTACAATCAGACTTTTGAATTCTTCACTGTATATATTGAGTGCCTTTGTTTTTCCTGCATTGATGTGATAGTCAATAGCTATTGCTCTGTGTAACTCTCTGTACATATCTTAGGCCAAAATATAAAGAATGCTATAAAATAATATTAAAAAAATACACCAGATATGCCAGATTTACCCAGCTGAGTAGATGCTATTAAAAGTCTGTTCTAAGGAGATGACATTCTAGTGATGTAGTCTGTCCTTAAAACATTTTTGGAGCTTTTGGAATTTCTTTTAGAACCACTTAATGAACTACAGGAGTGAACTAGTCTTGTTACCTTTTGTCAACTCTCATAATCATGCTCAGAGTCAGGGAAGCTGGTTCTCATGGAGTTAACCCTACAGGTATGCTCTGTCTCCCTAACCAGGCTCCCTCTCCCACAAGTTACTGTCACTAATGATGTTGCTTCGCCGGCTTTGGGATTCTACAGTGAGCCACTTCTTTTCCATGCCCTTCAAAAGGAGCCTCCTGGCCGCCTTGATCCTCTGCTTCTTGGTGGTGAGGTTTGATCCAGGTGAGTAATGAAGCCTGTCTTCTTTCCTGACCTTCCTGGAGAAGGGGCCATTGAACAGGGGCTGGGCCTGTGGGAGGCTTTCTGGGGATGGAAGCATCTCCGGTGCCACTTCTCTCTCAATCTCTTCTATAAGGAGGGACTGTTGGACCTCAGTGAGAGCCAGCTCAGCCCACCTGGGAGAGAATAGCCCTAGAGTCCATGAAAGCCATATAGAGGAAATTCACTCTACTTTGTTGACCCTTGAGCACTGACTTTGGGTCATTGTCATTTACTTTACCCGGGGGTGAACTCTGACTAGAATGTGAGAATTAAAAAACAAAATTTTCCTCATCATAATGTCTAAAAAATTGTGTTAAACCATAATTGAAATACATGTACATTTTAGAAAATGTGGAAAATAGGGGCGCCTGGTTGGCTCAGTGGGTTGAAGCCTCTGCCTTCTGCTTGGGTCATGATCTCAGGGTCCTGGGATCGAGTCCCACATCAGGCTTTCTGCTCAGCAGGGAGCCTGCTTCCCCCCCTCTCTCTGCCTGCCTTTCTGCCTGCTTATCATCTCTCTCCCTCTGTCAAATAAATAAATAAAATCTGAGCTGAAGGCAGCTGCTTAAACACCTGAGCCACCCAGGCGTCCCGGCAAGAGGCAATTTGAGCTTGCTGCTTACAGGGCTGCTCAGAGCTTCCAGGTGCCGGGCCTGGAGCTGCTGACCCCCAGTGGCAGACTTGATTCATTGCAGTGGTGTTGCTGTGGGAGAGGAGGGCCCCTGACTTGGCAGCAACTAGAACTCTGTAGGAAGGATATAAAAAGAGTAGACTGTCAGTAGCTTTCTTTAAAAATAACATTTTTTAAAAAAGATCTATCTGTCTATCTATTTATTTATTTATTTGACACAGAGAGATAGAGAGATCACAAGTAGGCAGAGAGGCTTGCAGGGAGAGAAGGGGAAGCGGGCTCCGATACCAGGCTCTATCCTAGGACCCTGAGATCATGACCCCGAGCCGAAGGCAGAGGCTTTAACCCACTCAGCCACCCAGGCACCCCAACATTTTTCTTTTTAAGAAAGAAAAAATCAGTTAGGAAGCTGGATGTGGTGTATAAATAATGAATCTTGGAACACTGAAAAAGTAAAATTAAATTTAAAAAAATCAGTAATCAACTAAGGAAAAAAAACCCCAACCAATCAACTCAGCCCTAATTCCAGAGAGGTAGATTATACTTTATTTTTAATATAATTAACTTAGGATAAAAAAACATAATACTGTCACTTGGCTGCAGGTTGAGAAGGTATGAAAAGGAATGTAGTGAAGTCTCTTCTCAAGTTTATCTTCCCAGAGGCAGCCACCATTACCAGTTTTTGTGTGTGTGTGTATCAGAAAGCTAGGCTAAAACATACATTTTCTTATTCTCAACAAACTTAAGGTCACTGTAATCCAAGTGAAGAAAATATATCCCAGGGCGCCTGGGTGGCTCAGTTGGTTAAGCGACTGCCTTCGGCTCAGGTCATGATCCCGGAGTCCCGGGATCGAGTCCCATATCGGACTCCCGGCTCTGCGGGAAGTCTGCTTCTCCCTCTGACCTTCTCCTCTCTCTCTCTCTCTCTAATAAATAAATAAAATCTTTAAAAAAAAAAAAAAAGAAAATATATCCCAAAGAATATATCCTATAGAAAGTGAAGGTTTTCTTTATTCTTGGGAACGGGAGGAGGAACAAGTAATATTAAGCATCAACATATGCTTTAAAAAGACCACGCATACTCCCATTTCGAAGGGATGAGACTTGGAGGCTGAGGGGAGGAGGAAGAGGGGAGTAAAAGCACGCACACTGACAACAATCTTCCTTCTTCCTGCAGCTTCTCCTTCTTCCTTGCCCTTCCTCTACAAGCTGGCTCAGCTCTTCCATCGGATCCAGGAGGCCATGTTTTCTCTCTACCGGCTTCCTGTCCACGACTGAGTGGTCTTTCCCATTCCACTCAACATCTCTACTCCCCAGGTCTACCGTGACAGAAGCAGAGTAACTCATCTGTGGCGGCCCTCCTGTTGCTGGCTGGGCCCCCACAGGAGTGGGGCCAGCGCCAATTCTAGAAAGAGCTGATCCAGTCTGGTGAACTGTGTTTTGCCACTTGAGTATTCTTCCCTTTGCACCCCACTTTGGCTGGTGTTGATAGGTAATGTGGGAACAAAGTGGGGCCAGGGAGCACACGTCCTCAAGTCCTCCAGAATAATGCTCCCTTATACCCAGAGACCCTTTCTAAAGGAGGGGTTTGGGAAAGGAGAGTGTGTCCATGAAATATTCCATCTTCTTGGCAAAGGCAAGGGATTGGTTTTTCAGGTCAGGGTGTTAATGAAGCTGGAAGTTCAGAAAACTCTGATAGAATGACCCTTGGCCTTTCACTTCTGTGGAAAACTTACCTCTGAAATTTGCCTCACAGGTCAGGCCCTTAATTAGGCAGAGTGAGGATCTGAGAGGGCCTCTTATTTCTCTTCTATGGTCCTCTCCACCATATCTGTGGAGAGGACCATAGAGAAGTTATTTATCAATACACGATTCCTGTGGTTTTGCAGTGGGCTTGAAGCTGCTTGGGCCCTCTCTTTTTAGATCAGGACGTGGCTTTCAGAACTACCCAGGTAACTGTTGAAAGCAAAATAAGGCTGCTCTGCTCTTCTCACTGGGTAAAGTGATCTTGTTTGGTGTCTCTTGGGCTTCAGCTCAATTTTCCAGGTTGTCAGTGGCCAAGTCCTGCTCTATTACACACTCAGTATTCCTGTGTTCTCTTTCTTCCTGTCAGTTCCTTCTCCCTGCCCTGTAATAGTATTTTTGTACTTTGTCCAGTGGCTGTCTCACCAGCTTCTGCCTGCCTCCTTGCCTCCTTGGTATACACCGTTGCTGGTTCCCCTCCCCCTTCTATGTCCTGTTATTCTAGTTATAGTCGATTGTTTGTATAATGTGCAAGTTTTTCTGCTCGTGTGGCCTTGAAAAGTAGGCCAGCCTCTGAGGCTGATGAGCTGAAAATGGAACAAGGTAATCAGGTGAGCTGGAAGTGATGTGTGGAGGGAGTTGGGCAGAAGGGAAATACGGGTTTAGGAGGAGGAGGCATTGGGGCCATAGCGTTTGGGTATTTGAAATGTTTCAGTGTTTTCTGTCACCGGCCACAAGAATCGTACATGTTTCTGTGCAAATAAATGTAAAACACGGGGCGCCTGGGTGGCTCAGTGGGTTAAAGCCTCTGCCTTTGGTCATGATCTCAGGGTCCTGGGATCGAGCCCTGCATTGGGCTCCCTGCTCAGCAGGGAGCCTGCTTCCCCCTCTCTCTCTGCCTGCCTCTCTGCCTACCTGTGATCTCTCTCTCTGTCAAATAAATAAATAAAATCTTAAAAAAAAAAAATAAACGTTAAACACTACTATGCTGTCGGAATTGTAAAAGGCTTCCAGCAGGGGTTAGCCTTTTGGAGGCTGAAGGCCCAGCAAACCGCCCCCTGCTCGGGCTTCAGGCAGTGTTGATGCCAGGAATTGAGGTGCTTAGTAGTTTCCCAGACTTTGATTTTCAGGAGTTCCAAGTCAACAACTTCTCTTTAGTGGAATGGGTGGAAGAAGTAAACCTCACAGGCCCTTGGGAGGTGAGTCCCTAGGGTGTGGTCCACCTCTGTAGGAAAAAACTCTGTGGTTTTACATATAGGCTTTTAAGTAGAGTTAAGAATCCTGGGGAGAAGAGAGAAGACAGGTAAGCTTTGAGAGCTGTTGGAATGATTTCTCAAAATGAAAATCTGGTCCCTTTCGCTACCCTAGATAAAACTCTTTAATGGCTTCCCATGCCTCACATGGCATTTCTTCTTAAATTCATCATGGGATTTAAGGCCCCTTATGCACTGGTTTCTGCTAATCTCTCCACTTCCGTGTGGGGCCTCTGTTCCTCATGCATGCTGCCCTCCAGCTGCCCAGCCAGTCACAGTTTTCTGAACATTTCATGCTCCTTCACACTGCTGTAACTTTAGCACCTGCTGTTCCCTCTGGAAGGCCCAGCTCCCACTTTTTGCCTGATTAGCTTCTCAAATTTCTGAACTTACTCAAGGGTCACCTTTGGGAATCCTTTCCTGATGTCTGCTTCTACCTTTTTATGGTAGTGATCCCATGGCCTTATAATCGTGAAGTCCTTTGTTACCTCCAGTAACTGTGAGCTCTTTGAAGCTGGGGAGTGTGGCTTGTTGCAGTGTTTAAGAATCAGGTTTGGATCCCTGCTCTACCACTCACGAGCTGTGTGACTGTTGGAAAGTGACATATCTTTTCTCAGCCTCAGGGTCCTTGTCTGTTAGTGAGTTATTATTTCATGGGGACTTTTGGGCCTAGCCAAGCACCTAGGAAATATGAAGGTATCAGAGGTGTTTAAATTAATGAACTGCTATTGCTGTCATGACAAAAGGTCCATGTCACTAACAGACAAAATACACCATGCTTTTGGTGTATTTTGTATTGTGAAAAGTCTGAGTAAAAAGAAGACCTGAGTATACCCAACTCCTTTTTCTGTCTGTTCCCTGAAGTTCCTCCATATTATTCAGCTGGTAGGCTCTAGGTTCTATGTTTGATGTTTGTCTTGAACTCTGCAGTGTTGTCTGGCAACCAGCCCCAGCTACCTTTCTAGTCAGTCAAGGAACTCAGAACCAGAACTGCTCTGATGACTTTGACCTTTTGTAAGATTGGAGGCTGGTATTCATATCAAGTCTTCAAGTCCGGGTTTAATGAGGTCAGAAATGAAGGGAGGGCTTCCTTGTTAGACTTAGACCTGTGCTGGCTAATATGGTAGCCATTAGCCACAGGTGGCTTTTGAGCACTTGAAGTGTGACTGGTCCAAATCGAGATGTTCTTTAAATATAAAATACTCACTGGATTTTGAGGATTTGGTACTAAAAAAATGGAAACTCAATAATTTTTATATTGATTGGATGTTGAAATGATAACATTTTGGCTATATCGGGTTAAATAAAATCTATTAAAATTAATTTCAGCTGTTTTTTACTTTTTGTGGGGCTGCTAGAATGTTTAAGATAACATATATATGACTCATATTATATTTCTTTTAGGCATTACTGTTGAACACATACAGTATATATACATCAAGTTCAGAGGGGATGGCAATCAGCATTGTACGGTGGGATTTTGTAGAGTGTTAGATCTGGGAAGATCATCTCTTATAGCCCCATCCTCCTTTTTTTTTAAGTTAAGGAAATTGATACCTAAAGAGGTGAAGTTATTTGCCAAGTTTCGTAGCCTGAATAAGATCAAGATCCAGACCCTCAAATCTGGCATTCCTTTCACTATGCTATGATTCTGCTTCACTTGCCCTAAAATCACTCTCTAGCTGAAATTCACTGTTAATATGCAAATATATCTGGGAGGAGTAACTTTAGGTGAAGTTAGTTGATTAGTTTACTGGGTTCTGAGAGAATACAACATAGAACAGATATTTTAAAATTTAGGGGTGCTAAGGAGAGCAGCAATGGGTAATGCCATTTTGTGGTGAGATAGGAGGCTAGGGAGGTTGGGGTAAGGTGGAGAGATGAAATTAAACTATTGTGGGCAATCACAGGGGTGGAGGTGGATGGGTCGGTCAAGGACATAGTTGTTCTGCTTCTAGAAAGTGGCATTAAGGGCTGAGGAGGAGGTATGTCATAGCTTCGTGCAGGGGATCTATATTTTGCGTGTATGTGTGCCGTGTGGGCATGTAGACCATTTAAAAATGATAGAGAGGTTTTATATATATGGTACAGAATTCAAAAGTTACCGAAGGATAGCCATGGAAAAGAATATCTTTTTTTGGGGCACCTGGGTGGTTCAGTTGGTTAAGCGACTGCCTTTGGCTTAGGCCATGATCCTGGAGTTCTGGGATCGAGTCCCGCATTGGGCTCCCAGCTCCATGGGGAGTCTGCTTCTCTCTCTCTCTTACCTTCTCCTCTCTCATGTTCTTTCTCACTCTCTTACTCAAATAAATAAATAAAATCTTAAAAAAATAAAAAAAGAATATCTTTTTTCTACTTCCAGTTTCCTGCCCAGAGGTCACCACAATTATATAATTAATCTTGGATGATTGTTCCTCATCAGCTCCTGTAGAGCTGCCTCATTCTTACTAGCTGTTCAGTATTCCATTGTGTGATAGGATCGCAGTGTAGAAAACCCCTACTCTTTCCCTTTAGTATATTGAAACTTTTCCACCCTCTCCTAAGCCTAGAAACAAAGCAACTCTAAGTTTGAGATGAACAGGTACTGGTCTGTAACTGTCCCTCAGAATAATATACTGCTGAAAATATAACTGAGGAGTTGTGCTGGTCATGCAAGCATGCTGAAAAATAACCTTGAGAAAAACGTACTCGCAGCAGGCCTCAGGTGGAGGGGATGATATACATTCTTGAAGCCGAGCAGTGGCAGAACACTGCCTGCTTCCCGTTTTTGTTATCTCCCCTGCCTCGGAGGGAGAGAGCTCGTTGTTGGGGTTATCTATTTAGGTGCTAATAGTGCTTACTCTGTAATGAATTCCATGCTGATTGACCAGGCACACCCTTCTCTTCTTCTTGTTTAATCTATAAGACTCGTGACCAATGTGTGACTCACATTCCTTCTTGTTTACCTACAATGTATAATCTTCTCTTTTGTTGGTTGTAGCTAATAAATATGAGATTAAGGAGTTGTTCAGGGCGGTAGTCTTCTCAACTGCCAACCCTTGCTCCCAATCTCTCTTGAAGCTGACTTGTTTGTGCCTCATTCTTCTCCCTTGCACCGTCTGGAAGCAGCACTGCCTCTTTAAGGTCACTTCCTAGCAAACATGGAGCAGTC
>CM052807.1:28189039-28209141 GCA_028533885.1 Nasua narica | reverse complement strand
CGATGGAGGTTATTTCACGTCCTCCTGGGTTTATAGTTGTATTAAACCTCTCATTGTAATGTTAAGTAGTTAAAAAAAAAGATAAAAGAAAAAAGAAATGTGAAAGCAAGTGAATACTAAAATAAAAAAAAGAAAGAGAGAGAGAGAGAATAAGAAAGAGAAAACAAAAACAAAAACAAACTTGTATCTAATGAAATATACAGGTTTGAGGGTATTACCAGGAGCTTAATATATTGATATCCCCTGGCGTTGGGGGTTTAAAATTTTATGGGGACCCTGTGGTTATAGTCCTTTTGTTTTTTGGCTAGTCTTCTGTGGGAGGGGCCTGCCGCGTTGTTTTCCAGTCAGTCTTGCTTGGGTTGAGTCACCCCGCCCCCCAGTCAAAGGGCTGAGCTCTGTGGAAATCAGTTTCTCAGTCTTTTGCTCTCTGAAGGTTTTTGGCCTTTTGTAGCTTTTTCACCTTTTCAGGGAGTCCAAGCAATGAATCTGCCCAGAAGCACTCAGACCTCTGAGTTGCAGGAAGCCCGAGTCTCTGCTCCCCTCTGTGTGGTTCAGAACACACACTCCCCTCCGCGAAATTTCTGCTCACAGCTCAGCCTGTCTGAGGTGGCACGCGACCCCAGCCGCCTTTCTGGGGCTCCCATGTGCGGGCCTGGGAGGCCTGCGTCAGGCTGGGAAAGTCGTGACCACAGCTGCCTTTCTGTGGCTCCACGAGGGGCGCCCCGGAGGTTAGGCTGCTTGCCCGCGTTCTCTCCGTGGCCAGTGGGGATCGCTCAGGCTCTGCAGCGGGTCATGAATGTCGCAGTCGCGGGTGCACACAGAGAAAAGCTGTGGCTCGTGGACCACCGCAGACTCTCTAAAGGCACTTGCAGGTGCGCGCCGGGCCCACAGGTTGTTTCAGAGAGTGGAAAGCTGCAGGTTCAGGAATCATGGACTGGATCCCCTACCAGTCTCACTTTGGGGCGTTTCTTCCTGGGAGGGTGGGTCCAAGAGCCGGTGCCCGCGACCACCCCCTTCCACTAGTTACTCCTCAGAACTTTTTGCCCTTTTTAAGTGTTTATAATGACTCTACGTTAATGCTGGTCTCCGGCCACCAGACACTATCCTTTGGGGTATTACTGTACTTGGTTAGCTTCTGGTGGCTCCCTCCCCCTTTTGTTTATCGTCCGATATCAGTTCGAGTGTTCCCACTTTGCTTTTACCTCTCCACTGCTGTCTTCTGCTCTCGGAGAGATCCCGGAGTGAGAAATCTTTCTCCTCAGGGTGATTTCATGGGTGTTCAGCGTGTTCTGGTAGATTTCCAGCTCACTTTTGGGGACCGGTTGCTGCAGGATCTCTTCTCTGCCATCTTGCCCCTATTTCCTCTTTAATTCTCCTTTTTGATGAATCCTTTTCTGGGTTTGGGATCAGGGTAAGGTTGGTCTCATAGATTGAACAACAGAAATTACCATATTAACAGCAGAGAGAAAAAAAGACTAAAAAATTTAACAGAGCCTCAATGACCTGTGGTACTGTTCAAAAGATCTAACATTTGTCAAGATGTCATCAAGTTTTAAAAAAGACCAGAAAATGTGAGGCTGAAATATATTTAAAGATCAGATGATTGAAACTGTCCATTTATGGCAGAGACATAAACCTACAGATTTAGGGAGGAGGAAAGAGGGCAGAATAATAGGGGACCCTATGTTCATCCTTTACCTGGAATTCAGTTAGATAGTTATCAAATCACACTGATCACCTGTGAAATTAATGGATGACCTGAGAAAATAATTACTTCAGTTTTACAAATAGAAAAGTGACCACTTTTTGCAAGGTAGGAGACATGAATCCAGGGTGATATGTTGGAAGATAAACCACGGAAGGGAGGGAGCACTTAAGCAAGCTACCAGAAAGTATTATAAGCAGCAGAGCACAGTATTGCAACGTTTATAAGTCTCCTAAAGTTGGAGGTATCCCTGGCTTGAAGGTGCTCAGGTGGCGAGGTGGGGCAGAATCCCAAGTGAGATAGCATGGTCTCAGCATCCCTGGGGTCACAAAAAGAAGGGTGGTGCCTGAGTGCAGCAGAATTCCCAAGCAATGGAGCAGAGAAGCTGGCAGAAAGCTATAAGTCTAGGTGCTGGTTTTCTGCTCAGTGTTGCCATAGTGAGCAGCTGCATGGTCAGGTAACTGCTCCCTGGGAAAGGTCCAGCAAAAGGTGGAAGCATGGTGAAGCATCAGTTACTGCCCTGGAAGGAATGGTCTGGGTCCATGTAGCAAGATTCCAGAAAATTTGGAATCTTGAAACTCAGTCATGTGCCTGATTAAAATCAGCTACAGCGTGGGTGAACACAGAGTTAGAATGGAAAGCAGGGAGACAGAAGTGAATGTCTGCTTTTCTGTGAGGGCTCACTGAAAAGTTGGGGGATGTGCAAACTTTCAGCTCCAGGGCTAGAGGTGATGCTATTTTCATCCCACCCATTGGTGCTGAAAGCTTTCAGGGAGCAAAACAGTGCCATATAGTGCAATCTGGAGCTGCTTACGCTGAGCCAGACTCCTTGGCAAGGGAGGCCCATTTCCACCAGCACAAGGGCATGTGGGAATCAGAACAATAGGTCCCTTTCCCAGAAAGCCAGCAGGAACAACTGCTTAGCACTAAGTTTACCAATCAGAGAGGATTGCAAAGTTTCAGCTCTTGGGGAAAACAGTATATAGCATTCCTGTTTTTTAAAAAAATTCTTTAGTCTTTCGGTATTATTTTTTCAGCTATTTTCTTATTTCATAAATTATTTTTTAAGTTTCTATTTTTTTCTCCCCAAATATGTTTGTTTTAATTTTTCAGTGTTACAAGATTGATTGTTCATGCACCACACCCAGTGCTCCATGCAATACATGCCCTTCTCGATACCCACCACCAGGCTCACTCACCCCCCCTCCCCTCCAAAACCCTCAGTTTGTTGCTCAGAGTCCACAGTCTCTCCTGGTTCATCACCCCCTCCGATTTCCCCCCATTCGCCCTTCCCTTCCTTCTCACGATGCCCTCCATGATTTTCTTTATACTCCACACGTAAGTGAGACCATAAGACTCTCTCCACTTGACTTATTTCACTCCACATAATCTCTTCTAGTCCTGTCCATGTTGATACAAAGTTGGAAATTCATCCTCCATAATATATTTTTATATATACATTATTTAAATTTTTGTTTTTGGTTTCCTTTCATTGTAAGGTATTGTATTTTTTTGTATATATACGTTTTTATTTCTTTCCTATTTTGGGATCTAGTTTCTTTTAACAAGCAGACCAAACATACCCAGGATCTAGTTTTCCGTTGTGCTTTGTTGTAGATTTTTGTTCTGCTTTGTTTCTTGTTTGATTTTTTCTTATTTTGTTTTGTTTTGTTTTTTTTTTTTTCTGGTTTGTTTTGTTCTTTTTCTGTTGCTGTGGTTGTTATTGTTGTCCTTTCTCTTTCTTTCTTCTATTTTTTTCTGGACAAAATGATGAGATGGAGAAACTCACCCCAAAAGAAAAAACACGAATTAGTAGACATTGACAGCTATTTAATTGCTATGAATATAACTAAGATGCAGAAGAAAAATTAAAAACAAAGTGAATATAAAGATACTAGCTGGGTTTGAGAAAAGGATAGAAGAGAGTAAAGAATCCCTTACTATAGAAATAGAAGAATCTAATTGGGACAAAATTAAAAATGCTGTTACTGAGATACAGTCCCAAATGGAAGCTCTAACTGCTGGGATAAATGAGGCAGAGGAGAGAGCAATAAGAAGAAAAAATGATGGAGAAAAAGGAAGCTGAGAAAAAGTGAGAAAAACTACTAGATCACGAGGGAAGAATCTGAGAACTCAGTGACTCCATAAAGCAAAATAATAGTCAAATAATAGGGGTCCCAGAAGAGGAGGAGGAGGAGGAGATAGAGGGACAGGAGGTTTATTTAAACAAATTATAGCTGAGAACTTCTGTAATCTGGGGAAGGAAGCAGGCATTCAAGTGCCAGAAGCACAGAGAATGCCCCTCAAAATCAACAAAATTAGGTCAACACCTCAATATATAATACTGAAGCTTGCAAATTTCAAAGATAAAGAGAAAAACCTGAAAGCAGCTCAGGACAACAGGTCCTTAACCTACAAGGGTAGAAGCATAAGGCTGGCAGCAGACCTGTCCACAGAAACCTCAAAGCCCAGAAAGGACTGGCATGATAAACATGCTAAAGGAGGAAAACATGTGGTCAAGAATAGTTTATTCAGCAAGGTTGTCATTCAGAATAGAAGGAGAGATAAAAAGTTTCCAGGAAAAACAAAAACTAAAGGAATTTGTGAACATTAAACCAACCTTGCAAGAATTATCAAAGGGTATCTCTTGAGTGAGCAGAGAGCCCCAAAGTAGCAAAAACCAGAAAGGAACAGAGACAATCTACAGGAACAGCAACTTTACAGGTAATACAGTGGCAATCCCTTCATATCTTGCAATAATTACTCTGAATGTAAATGGATTAAATACTCCAATCAAAAGACGGAGGGTAACAGGAAGGATAAAAACACAAGACCCATCAATATGCTGCTTACAAGACACTCACTTTAGACCCAAAGACACCTCCAGATGGAACATGTGGGAGTGGAGAACCATTTATCATGCCAATGGACATCCAAAGAAAGCTGGAGTAGCCATCCTTGTATCAGACAAACTATATTTTAAACCAAAGACTGTAATAAGAGATGAAGAAGGATGCTCTATCATAATAAAAGGGTCTGTACAATGAGAAGATCTAGCAATTGTAAATATTTATGCCCCTAACTTGGGAGCAGCCAGTTTATTAATATATTATTAATATTGGTTTATTAATATAAACCAATTAATAACAAAATTAAAGAAATACATTGATAATACTACAATACTAGTTGAGGACTTTAACATCCCACTCACAGCAATGGACAGATCATCTACGCAAAAGATCGACAAGGAAACAAAGGCTTTGAATGACACACTGGACCAGATGGACTTCACAGATATAGTCAGAGAATTTCATGCTAAAGCAGCAGAATACACTTTCTTCACAAGTACACTTCATGTGCATATTCTCCATAAGAGATCACATACTGGATCACAAATCAGGTCTCGACCAATACCAAAAGACCGAGATTATTTGATGCATAATTTTAGACCACAGTGCTTCAAAACTTGAAGTCAACTAGAAAAAAACTTTTGGAAGGACCACAGACACATGGAGGTTAAAGAGCCTCCTACTAAAGAATGAATAGGTCAACCAGGAAATTAAAGAAGAATTTAAAAAAAATACATGGAAGCAAACGAAAATGAAAATTGACAGTTCAGAATCTTTGGGATACAGCAAAGGTGGTCCCAGGAGGGAAGTATATAGCAATACAGGCCTTCCTCAAGAAACAAGAGAAATATCATACACAACTTCACCTTGCACCTAAAGAAGCTAGAAAAAGAACAGCAAATAAAGCCTAAATCCAGCAGGAGAAGAGAATTAATAAAGACGAGAACAGAAATCAATGACATAGAAAAAAAAAAACAACCCAGTAGAACAGATCAGTGAAACTAAGAGCTGGTTCTTTGAAAGAATTAGTAAACTCAATAAGCCCCCTAGCCAGACTTATGGAAAAGAAAAGAGAAAGGCCCCAAATTAATAAAATCATGAATGAAACAAGAGAGATCACAACAAACACCAAAAAAATATAACTATAAGAGAATATCATGAGCAACCATATGTCAACAATTTAGGCAATCTGGACGAAAAAGATGTATTCCTAGAAACATAAACTCCCAAAACTGAACCAGGAAGAAATAGAAGACCTGAACAAACCCATAACCATCAAGGAATTTGACACAGTAATCAAAAATTTTCCAGCAAACAAGAGTCCAGGGTCAGATAGCCTCTCAATGGAATTCTACCAAACATCTTAAGAATTCATACCTATTTTCTGAAGCTGGTTAAAAAAAATAGAAATGGAAGGAAACTTTCCAAACTCATTTTATGAGTCTAGCATTACCCTTATCCCCAGTCCAAAGATCCTACCAAAAAGGAGAATTACAGACCAATATCCCTAATGAACATGGGTGCGAAAATTCTCACCAAGATACCAGTTAATAGGATCCAACATTACATTCAAAAGATTATTCACCAGGATCAAGTGGGATTTGTTCCTGGGCTGCAAGGGTGGTTCAATATCTGCAAATCAATCAAAGTGATACACCACATTAATAAAGGAAAAGACAAGAACCATATGATCCTCTCAATAGATGCAGAAAAAGCATTTGACAAACTGACACATATGTTTTTAATAAAAACTTTCTGCAGTGCAGGGATAGAGGGAACATAACACAATATCATAAAAGCCATATAAGAAAAACCCACAGTGAATATCATTCTTAATTGGGAAAAACTGAGAGCTTTTTCTCTAAGGTCAGGAAAATGACAGGGATGCCCACTGTCACTACTTTTGTGCAATGTAGTACTGGTAGTCCTAGCCTCAGCAATCAGACAACAAAAAGAAAAGGCATCCAAATTGGCGAAAAAGTCAAAATTTCACTCTTGGCTAATGACACAATACTCTATGTAGAAAACTCAAAAAACTCCACCCCAAAATTGTTAGAACTCACCCAGTAATTCAGCAATTCACTTTACCTGACAGTAAAGTGTCAGGATATAAAATCAATGCACAGAAATCAGTTTCATTTCCATACACTAACAATGAGGCAGAAGAAAGAGAATCCATCCCATTTACAACTGTACCAAACTGTATTTCTTGAGATATTGAGAAATAAACCTAGCCAAAGAGGAAAAGAATCTGTACTCCAAAAACTATAGAATGCTATGAAAGAAATTGAAGAAGGCACAAATACATGGAAAAAGATTCCATGCTCATGGATTGGAAGAAAAATATTGTTAAAATGTCTACACCACCCAAAGCAATCTACACATTCAATGCAATCCCTATCAAAATACCATCAACATTTTTCACAGAACTAGAACAAATAATCCTAAATTTTGTATGGAACCAGAAAAGATCCTGAATCATCAGGGAAATGTTGGAAAAGAAAACCATAGCTGGAGGCATCACAATTCGAACTTCAAGCTTTATTACAAAGCAGTAATCTTCAAGACAGTATGTTACTGGCATAAACACAGACACATGGATCAATGAAACAGAATAGAGAGCCCAGAAATGGACCCTCACCTCTATGGTCAACTAATCTTTGACAAGAAAGTCTCTTCAACAAATGGCGTTGGTAAAATTGGAAAGCCACAAGCAGAAGAATGAAACTGGACCACTTTCGTACACCATACATAAAAATAGACTCAAAATGGATGGAACACTAAATGTGAGACAGGAAGCCATCAAAATCCCACAAGAGAACACAGGCAGCAACTCTTTGACCTTGACCACAACAACTTCTTGCTAGGCACATCTTTAAAGGCAAGGGAAACAAAGGCAAAAATGAACTCTTGGGACTTCGTCAAGATAAAAAGCTTTTGCACAATGAAGGAAACGGTTGACTAAACTAAAAGACAACCTACAGAATGGAAGAAGGTATTTGCAAATGGCAAATCAGATAAAGGGCTAGTATCCAAGATCTATAAAGAACTTCTCAAACTCAGCACCCAAAAACCAAATAATCCAGTCAAGAAATGGGCAGAAGACATGAACAGACATTTCTCCAAATAAGGCATACAAATGACCAACAGACACATGAAAAAAATGATCCACATCACTCAGCATCAGGGAAATACAGATCAAAACCATAATGAGATACAACGTCACAGTGATCAGAATGGCTAAAATGAACAACTCAGGAAACAACGGATGTTGATGAGGATGTGGAGAAAGGGGAACCCTCTTACACTGTTGATGGGAATGCAAGCTGGTATAGCCACTCTGGAAAATAGTGTGAAGTTTCCTTAAAAAGTTAAAAATAGAGCTGCCCTTTGACCCAGCAATTGCACTACTATGTATACAAAGGATACAAACATAGTGATTCAAAGGGGCACATGGAGTCCAAAGTTTATAGCAGCAATGTCCACAATAGCCAAAATATGGAAGGAGCCGAGATGTCCATAAACAGATGAATGGATAAAGAATAGGGTGGAATTTTACTCAGCCATCAAAAGAATGAAATCTTGCCATTTGCAAGGATGTGAATGGAAGAAGAGGATGTTACGCTAAGCGAAATAAGTCACTCAGGCAAAGACAATACCATATGATTATACTCATATGTGGAATTTAGAAACAAAACAGAAGAACATAAGGGAAGGGAAGGAAAAACAAAATAAGATAAAAACAGAGGGAGGCAAACCATAAGAGACTCTTAAGTCTAGGGAACAAACTAAGGATTGCTGGAAAGGAGGTGGAAAGGAGATGGGATAACTTGGTGATGGACATTAAGGAGTACACTTGCAGTAATGAGCCCTGGGTGTTGTACACAACTCATGAATCACTGAATTCTTCCTCTGAATCCTATAAAAAAAACCCAGAAATAATCCAGATATTCTTCAACAAATGAATTGTTAAACTGTGGTGTCATGTAATACTACTGAGCAATAAAAAGGAGCAAACTAATGATATACTCAATATTCTGGATAAATCTCAAGAGAATTATATTGTGTGAAAAAAAACCCTACTTTTCCAAGGGTTTACATGATGTTTGAGTCCAAATACATAACATGTTTGAAATGACAAATTATTGAAAAGAACGGATGAGTAATGTCAGATAAGGAGGGGGCAGGGTTGAAAGGAATTAAGTGTGGGTATAATAGTGCAACATGAGGGATTCTTGTGGTGATGTATGGACATCTGTATTGACAATGACTGCATCAGTGTCAATATCTTGGTTGTGATGTGTGTTATCCTTTTACAGTTTGGGAAAACTGGAATTTCTCTGTTGTATTTGTGACATCTGCATGTGACTCTACAATTTTCTCAAAATAAAAAATTTAAAAATAAAAAATCCAAGTGAATAATATTATGGCTTGGATTCTGTGTTGGTAAAAAAAAGTTAATATAAAGGACAAGTTGGGATAATTGGCCACATTTAAATATTTACTGTATGTGTTGGAAAATTATATTTTATCAATACTAAATATCCTGATTTTGACAATTGCTCTCCCTTAATGTAAGAAAATTTCTTTGGTTTTAGGAGATACATTGGATTATTATGGGTTGTGAATCTTGATATGCAATTTCTTTTCAAATAGTTCAGCAAACAAAAGAACACTCACTTAATATATCCGTATAGGGTATTATGTGTACACAAGAGAGAAAAGTAATAAAACAACTGTGTCACAATGTTAATAAGTAAAGAGTATATTAGGTCATTGTTATATTTTTGTAGCTTCTCCATATGTTTAAATCTATTTTCCAAAAAAAATTTAATTTAAAAAAGTCTTCCACCAAGGCAACAAATTGCCAGAGGATAGAGAATAATTTAGGAAAGGTAATAGATACCAAATCATAATCTGTTTTAGTTCTATACTGTAATTCATGGCAGGAAATTGAAACTTAAGAGTTCTGTCCAACTGCTTCAATTTATCTCCACTCACTCTTTTACAGATTGTGTTTACCCAAAGGAGTTCTATGAAAGAGATTCAATCTAAACACCTGAAAATAAAACTTATAATTTATTTTTGGAACCATGCAAAATAAAATAAGTTTTAAAATATGAAAAGCACGTTTTGATAAAATGCAGAAGAAAACAAACAAAAGAAAGGAGCATGAGGAGGAGAATGAGCATAGAAGTCACATGAAACCAGAAGTGTTTGTGGAGAAATGAGCTATGTAAAGAAGTACTAATATACAATTTATTAGTCACTGATTTTTTTTTCTTTTTCTGAAAACTCTGCTTCCCTTAGCCGGTCTTTTTCCTAGAACAAAAATTAGCATCAGGTTCTATACATTTTTCCTCATCTTGTACAAAAAGCTTTTCTCTAAAAGTAGCTTTCCACAGTGAAGAAAAACTAGATAATCCTATAAAGTCAGCCAAGGCTCTTCTTCTGTGACCAAATTTTTAGGCAGAATTTTCAAGTGAGGCCGTTAGGTGTGGTTTCTTGTCTTGCACTCGAATCAAAAAGGAAAAAGAGAAAGAAAAAATCCATATGCGATTTTCAGGAAAGTCATGCAAGCTTAGGGCACAAACTAACTTTCTTTCTCTTTTTGTCTCTCTTTCTCTCTTTCCTTCCTTCTCTTTTCTTCTTTCCCTCTTTCTTTTTCTTTCTTTCTCCTTCTTCCTTCTCTTTCCTTCTTTCCTTCCTTCCCTTTCTTTCCTTCCTTGAAGGAAAATGAAGCCTTCATTCTTTCTTTCTCCCTTTCTTTCTTCTTTCTCTTTTTCTTTCTTCCTACCTTTCTTCTTCTCTTTTTAAAATATTTCATTTATTTGAGAAAGAGCACAAGCAGAGGAGGTGCAGAGTGAGAGGGAGAAGCAGGGTCCCGGCTGAACCTGGCTTAGGGCTTGATCTCAGGACCCCAGGATTATGACTCCAAAGGCAGACACTTAAGGAACTGAGCCACCCAGGTGTAACCCCCCACCCCCAAACTTTCTTTTGAAATAACTATCAGGCAGTTTATTTTTATTTTTTTATTTTTTAAATTTTTATTTATTTGACAGAGAGAGAGATCACAAGCAGGCAGAGAGGCAGGCAGAGAGGGGGAAGCAGCCTCCCTGCTGAGCAGAGAGCCTGATGTGGGGCTCCATCCCAGGACCCTGGAGATAATGACCTGAGCAGAAGGCAGAGGCTTTAACCCACTGAGCCACCCAGGCGCCCAGGCAGTTTCAATTTAAACTCTTTCTTGACTGGTTTTGAGAAATGTCAACCAATGCTTTCAAAGAACACCATCTTGTTAGATCTTCTAACAAGTTCTGAATAAACGGTTTACTTTCTCCTCTGTGCTTCACTATTTATCACGTCTGTCCTCCTCTGCTGACTCCGCAGTACAGCAGCAGAACCAAGGAATAACAATGAATCTTGGAACTGAAATAATAAAATAAAATTAATTACAAAAGGAAAGGAAAGGAAGGAAGGAAGAAAGGAAGGAAGGAAGGAAGGAAGGAAGGAAGGAAGGAAGGAAGGACCAAGGAATAAGGACTTTATATTCATGTGCCACATTTCACTGAATCAACAAGCCATCAATTTTAGATACACAATTTCAGAAATTATATTACAAAAGGCAAAATATAATGTATACTATGAAACACCAAAAGACTGCAAGATACATCCTTTTTTAAAAAATTTAAATTCAATTAGCCAACTTATAGTACATCATTAGTTTCATAGGTCGTTTTGAATAATCAATCAGTTTCTATAATACCCAGTGCTCATCACATTAAGTGCCCTCTTCAATGACACATGATCATAAAATGCCGGATAAAAAGACCCATGTATTCTTGGAATAGCAGGCAAACGGTAAGCCCCAGAAGCACAGAATACATTTGAAAAGCGAAACCCGTGGGCTTACTGGGTCTCCTGAGCGGCCGGGTGTGGGCGGTGCACCGCTCCTGCTCCCCACGCTGCTGCGCTGGGAGCAGTGCCCTCTGGCTGAGTTTCACTTTCCATTCAGTGGGAAACGAAAGCTGGGCGGCCGCGGGTGGGCGGAGCCTGAGCCACCCTTGGAGGGGCGACCAGCGTTCCAGCTCTAGGCCAGATGACTGGAGGACGTGGCTCGGGTTTGCTGCCCCTATGCGTTTCCCGCCAAGCCGGCTGCCAGCAAGGCTATAGAAGCTTTTTCTGTTTCCCCAGCATCCAACTTCGCGGTGGAGGTTTGACGCTTCCGTGAAAGTCCAGGCAAGTTTGGTGTTCATTTTCAAAGCTTTCCTTCCAGGGACGACATCCAACGGGGCTTTGCTTAGATGCCACCTGGGCAATCAAGGGATTTTTTTGGATTTTGCAAATTATAATAATGGTCTGTAGTCATTACATACATATATTGAGCCAATTAATTTTTTTGCAACCTGATATATTTATTTAGACTTCTTGTGTTTTGTGTTTAATTTAAAAAGAAATTCCAAAAGTGTTGTAACCTTGTAAAAAAATTAGAAACAATGCAGAGAGATGAGGAAAGTAGGAAGAGAAATTTCTCTTACTCCTCAACTCTGTAATTTTTCCCTATACTTTACCAGAAATTTTCATCCATACAAGTTATTAATATTGTTTTGTAATTTGCCTTTTCCCACTTAACAGTATAAAAAAACCTCTTTTCATGGCAAGATGTATACATAGGTCAACCTCATTTAAAAAAATTGGTGCATAATATGGCAGGTACATCATTTATTTAAACAATTCATAGGCATTTAGGTTTTTTCTAGTTTTTACTGGTATAGATGATGCAGCAATCCATATTTATTTATATATTCATGTGAATATACAAATATATTTGTGAAAAATTCTTAGAAGTGGAATTGCTGGGTCAGTGGGCATCTATATTGAGAAATTTGAAAGATTTTGTCAAATTGTGCAATCAGAGTATTTTAGTCTTAAACAATCTCCTCGCCTTTTTTCCCCTGGAAGAAAGCTAAATTTAGTTGTTTAAACATAAAACTTCATTTTATGACTTTTGAAAATCTGGGTTCAAAGTTTTTGAAAACTAAAGTAGTGGCTTTAACTGCATCTTTTATGGTATTGAGGTACTTATACTTTGAAGTTGTTCCAGAAAACAGACAAATTATTTATATTTTATATTTATTATTATTTTTTGAAGAGTGAGAGGGGCACCCGGAGAGACAGAGAGAGAAAGAGAACGACAGAAAGAGAGAGGGAATCTTATGCAGGCTCCATGCTCAGCTCAGAGTCTGACCCTGGGCTCAATCTCAGGATCCTGCAGTTACCACCTGACCCAAAATCAAGAGTCGCACATTTAAACAAACGAGCCATCCAGGTACCCTTTAAACAAGGCAAATGCTTTAAAACTTTGGAAAACTTTCCTTTATAGTGTTAGGGAGTGGCAGAGTGAGGTTGGGAGAGAGTGTTTAAATCTAGATATCTAGCAATCTAACGTGTTTATAGGCACAAAATGAGTAGGAAAGTAACGTAGGTTTATAGTGCTATCTTGATTTATGGAGCACTATCAATGAACTAAAAAAATGCTTTTTGTTTTGTTTTTCCTTTTTCACTAGTAAAAATGTGTTGTGTTTTTGGCACTTCTGTTTATTTTTAATTTTTTAATTTGTAATTTTTTATTATTACGTTCGATTAGCCAACATATAGTACATCATTAGTTTTTGATGCAGTGTTCAAGGATTCTTCCGTTGTGTATAACACCCAGTGTTCATCAAAACATGTGCTTTTGGCACCTTTATGCAATTATCATTGCAAAGGGGAAATACTTAACATGTACACAGCCTCAAAGAAGGTAAGTCCAAATGACTTCCATATGGGCTGTTTCTTTTAGAGAAAGTAATTCCAAGGTTCATTCCCAAGGGCATCTGGGGTTTCATCTGTTATGGTTCTAATTCATGTACACAGCACATTACCATTACTCAAAAACATAAAACAAATGATTAAGGATGAGATCTAAATTTGTTATTGCCACGGTAGGTTGGATTTGGGAGACTGTGAGGTGGTTTGTATCATGTTCTAGGCATATTAATTTTGTTCCTCTTAGGGTATTTCAAGACAGTCAATTTTCCTTATGGAGAAAGAGTCTGGTTGTGAGTGAAGAGCCCAGAGACATAGACCAGCCAGGTTTCCTTCATCACATTTTTTGCTGTTTCTTGGAAGTCCTTAATTGATTCTGTGGCTACAGTAATGGTGGACTAGACCTGCTTCCTACTTATTTTAGGAGTAAAAATTTGGGGAGGGTTGGGAACTAGGTTAGTTTAGTTCTTTGGAAACAAAAAGCATTTAAAAATAATAGACTATTTTTCAGAGCAATTTTAGGGTCACAGCAAATTTGAGTGGGAAGTACAGAGTTCCCATATATACTATCCCTCTCCTGACCCTCATCTTAACCATTATCATCATCTGACACCGAAGTGGTACATTTGCTGCAACCGATGAGTGAACAATTGTCATCAAAAGTTCATACTTTACAGTAGGGTGCACGCTTGGTGTTGTGCTTTGTATGAGTTTTGACAAATGTATAATGATGTGTGTCTACCTTTATAGTATCATACGGCATAATTTCAGTGCCTTAAAAAATCTTCTGTTGGAGTCAATTTTTTGAGTCAGGGCTCAAATTTGAAAATTCAGCTTCCTTGGAATAAAACCATCCTTTTCCAACTCTGATATGTGCTCATTACCACCTGTTTAACTCAACTGCGTGTTCTCTGCTAACTCTGCCTTTCTTTATCCTTCCTTAGAGCTCTAGGTTTCATTTTCCTTCCTTTTGTAGCCACACCTACCTATTTCTTCTCTATGATCAGCTCTGAAGATTTTCCTTTTGGAATCTGGCGTGCCAGCCTGCCCAAATGATACTCTCCACTGGGGTTTACATAAGCAGTTTTGAGGTCTTTTTTTTTTTTTAAAGATATTATTTATTTATTTGACAGAGAGAAAGAGATCACAAGTAGGCAGAGAGGCAGGCAAAGGGTGAGGGGGAAGTGGGCTCCCTGCTCAGCATCAGCCCCAATGTGGAGCTCAATCCCAGGACCCTGAGATCTACCCGAATGGAAGGCAGAGGCTTAACCCACTGAGCCACCCAGGCACCACCCCTTTTTTAAAGATTTATTTATTTATTTGCCAGATAGAAAGTGAGAGAGCAAGAGAGTACAAGCAGGTGGAGCCGCAGGCTGAGGGAGAAGCAGGCTCCCCACTGAGGGAGGAGTCCGATGAGGGATTTGATCCAATGACCCTGAGATCATGACCTGAGCTGAAGGCAGATGTTCAACAGACTGAGCTACCCTGGCATCCAGTTTTGATGTCTTGACAAAGTACAAAGCATTATTTCTGGAAAACACAGGCTTGTCCTTTTCTATTCTGTTTCATCAGATTTCTCTCAGTGTGGTCTTAAAGTCCTATTTTTCTTGCTTATGGAATTGCCACCTGCCATCATTTCTCTCTTAGCCTTCAGGCTGAGCCTCCTAAGACTCTGAGATTGTTTTTATTTATTTATTTATTTATTTAATTCATTAAGAGACTATTTATTAAGACTATTTATGACTACTGAAAATAAATGCTAATAAAAGATATATAGTAATAATCTGAGTCATTTAATATGATTTATTAATATATGCCACTTTTATATTTAGGTGTTTCCCAACTTCTGGTTTTCACCTTTGCTTCACATTTTGTAAAAGAATTAAGAAAAAGAAATTCTAACAGTTCTTCTCATCCTCAATTTGTTAATTTTTTGGATCTTGAAATAAGAACACTATTGCCAACAAAGTTTCCCTTGAGAGATAGTAAATCTATCCCCTAAATGAATTATTGCTTATTTAAAAATTACATATTAATTAATTACAAGAAATTTGGGAATTAAGAGAAATAATAAAAAATGAAAAAAGTGATTTGTGATCCCACCAATGAGAATTACTTTTTAATGACATTTTTGGTATATTTCATCCCCAATGTTTCCTCTCTCTCTCTGTAGTTACATTTATGTTTTAAAAGATTAAGTTTATGCCATATGATTTTTAATAATTTTAAATAATTTCTTTTTTATTCAATGAAGTGTTATAGTCATTTCCCCATCTTTCTTAGTCTAAAATGATTGTAATGTCACCGTAGTATTTCCTTTTATGAGGCTGTTGTAATTTACTTAACTTTTATTGTTGATTTCTTTTTTTTTTGGCCATTGTAAATAGTGCTTCAGCTCTTGAATTTGAAAGTGTCCTTTTATTTTTTTTGGCAGTTGACAACAACAACAACAAAACTCCTTTTGAAAAACCATCTAGTGTTAATTAAGGAGGAACAAAAAAATATTTAAAAGAATAGACAAAATATTAATGGAATTATTTCACCCAATTTTCCTAAATGCTGCACTTTTTCTCATCAGTATTACAGTTTATTTGTAAAATACATAAGGAAAATAGGCCATAAAAATGAATCTCTTACATAGATTTTTATATGTATCTTTGATTATTTTATTTATTAAGTTTTTATTTTAAGTCCAGTATAGTTAACATACAGTGTTTTACATTAATTTCCGGTGTACCATATACTGATTCAACAATTCTATGCATCCTCCAGTGCTCATCATGACAAATGCACTCCTTAAATCCCCATCACCTATTCCACCCATTGATTATTTTCTTAATCAGTATTAATTGGTACTCTTTCAGCTACAAGTGACAGAAAGGCTTTTCAAACTAATTTTAAAAACAGCAGATGAGGGGCACCTGGGTGGTTCTGCCGGTTAAGCATCTGCCTTCAGTTCAGGTCCTGAGATAGTATCAGAATATGAGACTGGAGATAGGTTTTTTATGTTCAGTTAGCCAACATATATATGGTTTTTGATGTAGTGTTCAACAATTCATTAGTTTTATTTTATATTTCTTAAAATTTTATTTATTTATTTGACACAGAGAGAGAGAGGTCACAGTAGGCAGAGAGGCAGGCAGAGAGAGAGGGGGAAGCAGGCTCCCCACTGCGGAGAGAGCCCGATGCGGGGCTCGATGCGGGGCTCGATCCCAGGGCCCGGAGACCATGACCTGAGCTGAAGGCAGAGGCTTTAACCCACTGAGCTACGTAGGTGCCCCAATTCATCAGTTTTTAAAAAGAAGAGGGTATTCTGCTACCAAAAGAAGGGGCAGTGGCCTGGCAGAAATGACAGATGTTCACTATGATCATTGTTTGTGACAAATGTTGCCAAATTTGTGTCAGGGCTGGCTTGTAGCAGCTTGTACTCCCAGGGGCAGAATGTGGAATGCTTGTGCAGTGGGTAGGTGTGGAAAGCTCCTAGACCTGGACCAAGAGTGTTCTGTCTTCCGTATCTCCACAAATAAGCAACATGAGGTTTTCACTAATGACTTCCTTAAATGTAAATGAAACAACTAGGAAATCATGCACTTTTAGGGAAACTAATATAGAAGATTCTTCATGAAACTAATTAAAGACTGTTGTCTTGCATTGAAATCTGTATGTTTCATGGAGCACTGGGTAGTATACACGAACAAGGAATCAGGGAACACTACATCAAAAACTCATGGTGTCTATTTTTAATTTTTTGAGGAACCTCCACACTGTTTTCCAAAGTGTCTGCACCAACTTACATTCCCACCAACAGTGTAAAAGGGTTCCCCTTTCTCTCCATCCTCTCTTAACATTTATTGTTTCTTGCCTTGGCCAGGTGATGGGTATTAAGGAGGGCATGTATTGTGTGGAGCACTGGGTGTTATATGTAAACAATGAATCATTGAACACTACATCAAAAACTAACCACGTAACTAACATAACTTAATAAAAATATTAATAATTAAAAGTGGAATGATATACTGTATGGTGACTAATATAACAAAACAAAACAAAAAAAGAAACCTGCATGTCACTGGTCAACCCTTGACATCCTAGGGTTCTTTAGTACTTGCTATTTAGAACATCTCAAACTTTTTTTTTCTTTTTTTCTTTTCTTTTTTTCTCCCCAAATAGAACATCTCAAACTTTATTGCATATATAGATAGCCAGGAATCTTGTCAACATGCAGATTCACTTCAGTAAGTCTGCAGTGGGGCCTAATATTCTGTCTTTTAAATAAACTTCGAGGTGATGCTGATGCTGCTGGTCCAGAGACCTGCTTTTCTTTTTTTTTCTAATTTAAATTCCATTTAGTTAACATTTAGAAATTAATAGTTTCAGGGATAGAATAGAGTGATTCATCGGTTGCATATAATACCTCGTGCTCATTACATCAAGTGCGCTCCTTAATGCTCATCACCCAATCACCCTATATTCCCCCACCTCCAGCAACCCTCAGTTTGTGTCCCAAAGTTGAGTCTCTTATTGTTTGCCTTCCTCTCTGTTTTTCTCTTATTTTATTTTTCCTTATCTTCCCCTATGCTCATCTGTTCTTTTTCTTAAATTTCACATATTAGTGAAATCATATGGTATTTCTTTTTCTCTGACTTACTTATTTTGCTTGGTGTAATACCCTTTAATTCCATCCACGTCGATGTAAGTGTAAATATTCATTTTTTGATGGCAGAGTAATATTCCATTGTATATATACTCCACTTTTTTATCCACTTACCTGTTGATGGACATCTCAGCTCCTTCCATTGTTTGGCTACTGTGGACATTGCTGCTGTAAACATTAGGGTGTATGTGCCCTTTTGAATCATTATGTTTGTATCTTTAGTATAAATACCTAGTAGTGTAATTTCTGGGTCATAGGGGAGCTTTATTTTTAACTTTTTAAGAAACCTCTACACTATTTTCCAGAGTGGCTATACCAGCTTGCATTCCCACCAACAGTGTAAGAAGGTTCCCCTTTCTCTGCATCCTCACCAACATCTATTGTTTCCTGACTTGTTCATTTTAGTCATTCTGACCACTGTGAGGTGGTATCTCATTGAGGTTTTGATTTGTATTTCCTTGATGCTGAGTGATATGGGGCATTTTTTCATGTGTCTGTTGGCCATTTGTGTATCTTTTTTGGAGAAATGTTTGTTCATGTCTTCTGGCTATTACTTGGCTGGATTATTTGTTTTGGGGGTTTTGATTTTTGAGAAGTTCTTTATAGATTTATAAAGAAGTTTTATAAAGTTCTATTATTTTAGATAATAACCCTTTATCTGATTTGCCATTTGCAAATATCTTCTCCTATTTTGTAGGTTGCCTTTTATTTTTGTTGTTTCCTTCACTGTGCAAATGCTTTTTATCTTGCTGATGTCCCAAGAGTTCATTTTTGCCTTTGTTTCGCTTGCTTTTGGAGATGTGTCTAGTAAGAAGTTGCTGTGGTCAAGATCAAAGAGGTTGCTGCCTGTGTTCTCCTCTAGGCTCTTGATGGACACCTTCAGAGACCAGCTTTTCTAAGTAGCAAGATGTAAGACCAGGGGTTCCCAATATTTTAACAAAATAAAAATTCAAGATCTACCCCCCTCAAAATAATAATTGTTCTTTTAGTATCCATTAGTTGAGGAAACCTATTGAAAATTACTATACATTCAGAAAAACTTTTAAATGAGGCTGTGTTCTTGTATTCACGATGGCCTCTGCTTACATTTTGGCACCTTTTGTCAGAACACTAAAAGACTGAATTAAAAATCAATATTTGGTTACAGTTGAGCCTTCTGCCCCTCATCTTCACTTAAATGCACACCAATTTCAGTATCTTCATTGGATTAGAAGGAAGGGGGGATCTTGCAGCAGGTATCAATGAGAAATATTTGGATTCTCAAGAGGACTTTTAGTTTTATAGTTCCAATAGGTTTCAGTGAACAAACTGAAGGCACTAAGTTCTGTAAACAATAGCATTAGGGGTTTTTTTGTGTGGTTAGAGTAGCCTTCTAAGCACATAATGTCTACCACTCCATAGTGCTTGAATATCTCATGTGAGTACCCAACAGGATAATTACAATATCTCTTTGGTATCAAGTAGTGTGGTCTTAACTGATAAAGAACAGTAGTCTTTTTCCTTCGGCCAGAATTTCTGTAACATTCTTCTGTGCTATAATAACTTTATGAACACATACGACGATATGAGCAAATAACTATATGCGAGAAGTTATCTGAACTTTTTTTTGAGATTTTATTTATTTATTTTCCCCAAATAATTATATTTTATTTTTTCACTATTTTTTTCCCCCAAATATGTTTATTTTTTCAATGTTACAAGGTTGATTGTTCATGCACCACACCCAGTGCTCCATGCAATACGTGCCTTCCTCAATATCCACCACCAGGCTCACCAAACCCCCCACCCCTCTCCCCTCCAAACCCCTCAGTTTGTTGCTCAGAGTCCACAGTCTCTCCTGGTTCATCACCCTATTTCCCCCCATTCACCCTTCCCTTCCTTCTCACAATGCCCTCCATGATTTTCTTTATACTCCACACATAAGTGAGACCATAAGATAATTGACTCTCTCCGCTTGGCTTATTTCACTGTGCATAATCTTTTCTAGTCCTGTGCATGTTGATACAAGAGTTGGATATTCATCCTTTCTGATGGAGGCATAATATTCCATTGTATAGATGTACTACATCTTCCTTATCCACTCTTCTGT
>CM052807.1:28160608-28188539 GCA_028533885.1 Nasua narica | reverse complement strand
AAGGGGAACACTCCTCCACTGTTGGTGGGGATGCAAGTTGGTGCAGCCACTTTGGAAAACAGTATGGAGATTCCTCAGGAAATTAAATATACAGCTACCCTACGACCCTGCAATTGCACTACTCGGTGTTTACCCCAAAGAAGCAGATGCAGTACAAAGAAGGGCTACATGTACCCCAATGTTCATAGCCGCAATGGCCTTTTTAATTGTTTTTAACTGGCTCTACGTTTATGCTTGTCCCCCGCCACCGGGCACTTTCCTTTGGGGTTTGACTGTCCTTGGTTAGCTTCTAGTGGCTCCCTCCCCCTTTTACTTATCCTCTGATATCAGCTCGAGTGATCCCACTTTGGTTTTACCTCTCCACTGCTGTCTTCTGCTCTCAGAGAGATCCCGGGGTTAGAAATCTTTCTCCTCAGGGTGATTTCATGGGTGTTCAGCGTGTTCTGGTAGATTTCCAGCTCACTTTTGGGGACCAGTTGCTGCAAGATCTCTTACTTCTCCGCCATCTTGCCCCCCCACCTAGAACACCTTAATAAAAGAAAAGACAAGAATCATATTTCCTTTCAATTGGTGCAAAAAATGCATTTGACAAAATACAACATACTTACTGGATTATAACTCTTCATTGCTGTTATGAACATTGGGATGCATATGATGTTTCTTTTCACTACTTCTTTACCTATGCGATAAATACTCAGTGCAATTGCTGGCTCATAGGGTAGCTCTATTTTTATCTTTTTGAGGAACCTCAATAGTGTTTTCCAAAGTGGCCGTACGAACTTTCATTCCCACCAACAGTGTAAGAGAGTTCTCCTTTCTCCACAACCTCTCCAATGTTTGTTGTTTTTTGTTTTGTTAATTTTTGCCGTTCTAACAGGTGCAAGGTGTGGTTGTCTCAGTGTGGGTTTGATTTGATTTTCCCCGATGACTAAGGATGTTGAACAATTTTTTTCATGTGTTTGTTAGTCATTTGTATGTCTTCTTTGGAGAGGTGATCTGCTCATGTCTTCTGCCCATTTTTTGACTTAATTATTTGTTTTCTAAGTGTGGGATTTGAGAAGTTCTTTATAGATCTCAGATACCAGCCCTTTGTCTGTAGTGTCCTTTGTAAATATCTTCTTCCATTCTGTGGGTTGTTCTTTTGTTTTGTTAACAGTTTCCTTTGTTGTGCAGAAGCTATTTATCTTGATGATGTACCAATATTTCAAACCTTTTGTTTCCCTTGCCTTTGGAGGGGTGTCTTGGAAGAAGTTGCTGTGGCCAATGTTGAAATGGTTAATGCCCTTGTTCTCCTCCAGGGTTTTGATGGAGTCCTGTCTCACACCTACGTCTTTCATCCATTTAGAGTTTAAATTTGTTTGTAAAAGAATGGTCAAGTTTCATTGTTCAATATATAAATGTCCAATTTTCCCAGCACCAATTATTGAAGAGACTATCTTTGTTCCATTGGATATTTTTTCCTGCTTTGTCAAAGATTAGTTGACCATAGAGTTGAGGGTCCATATCTGGGCTCTTCATACTGTTCCATTGATCTATGTGTCTATTTTTGTGCCAGTACTATGCTGTCTTGGGGATCACAGCTTTGTAATATGGCCTGAAATCAGGCAACGTGATGCCCCCAGCTTTGTTTTTCATTTTCAACATTTCCTTGATGATTTAGGGTCTTTTCTGGTTCCATGGAAGTTTTAGAATTGTTTGTTCCAATACTTTGAAAAATGCC
Source organism: Nasua narica (assembly GCA_028533885.1). NCBI lineage: Eukaryota > Metazoa > Chordata > Mammalia > Carnivora > Procyonidae > Nasua > Nasua narica. The sequence goes on along the minus strand of CM052807.1, from coordinate 28,186,819 downwards.
ATTCACAGTTTGATTAGAATGAGGTTGAAAGTATAGATTGCTCTGGGCAGCATAGACATTTTAACAATATTTATTCTTTTGACCCACATGCATGGAACGTTTTCCCAACTATTTTGTGTTTTTCTATTTCCTTCATAAGTGTTCTATAGTTTCTAGAGTATAGATCATTTCTGACTTTGATTAGGTTTATTCCAAGGTATCTTAAGGTTTTAGGTGCTCTTGTAAATGGAATTGATTCCCTAATTTCTCTATGTACAGTTACATTGTTAGTGTATAGGAATGTAAATGATTTCTGTGCAGTGATTTTGCATCCTGCTACATTACTGAATTGCTGTATGAGTTCTAGTAATTTGGGGATGGACAAAGATACAGATGTCATGAAAAGAAGGGCCATATGCACCACAATGTTCATAGAAGCAGTGTCCATAATAACCAAACTGTGGGGGGAGCCGTGATGCCCTTCAACAGATGAATGGATAAAGATATTGTCCAAATATACAATGGAATATTGCACAGTCACAAGAAAAGAAGAATACCAACATTTGCATCAACATGGATGGAACTGAAGGAGATTATGCTACGTGAAATAAGTCAAACAGAGAAAGATAATTATCATATGGTGTTACTTACTTGTGGAACATAAGGAATAGCATGGAGGACATTAGGAGAAGTAAAGAAAAAAAGGAAGGGCGGGAAATCAGAGGAGGAGATGAACCATGAGAGACTAGGGACCCTGGGAATCAAACTGAGGGTTTTAGAGGGGTGAGGGGTGTGAGGATGGGTGAGCCTGGTGATGGGTATTAAGGAGGGAATGTATTGCTTGGAGCCCTGGGTGTTATATGTAAACAATGAATCGTGGAACACTACATCAAAAACTAACATGACTAACATAAAATAATTTAAAAATTACAAAAAAGAGAAACAAACTATTAAAACATTAAAAAAAGAAGAACTCTTCAAAGTGTAAGGATAGAGGGAACATACCTCAATACTATAAAAGGCATCTATGTAAACCCCACAGTGAATATTATTGTAAGGGGGAAAAACTGAGAGCTTTTCCCTTAAAGACAGGAACAAGACAGGGGTGCCCATTCTGTCCACTGTTGTTCAACATATATTAGATGTTCTAGCTTCAGCCACCAGTCAACAACAACAACAACAACAACAACAGGCATTCAAATTGGTAAAGAAGAAGTCAAACTCTCACTCTTCAGAGATAACATGACACTTCATGTGGAAAACCCAAAAGACTCCACCCCCAAACTGCTAGAACTCATACAGCAATTCAGCAACACGGCAGGACAGAAAATCAATGTACAGAAATCAGGTGCATTTCTCTTCATTAACAGTGTGAACGAAGAAAAAATTAAGAAATTGTACTGCATGGAGTACTGGGTGTGGTGCATGAACAATTAATTTTGTAACACTGAAAAAATAAACATATTTGGGCAAAAAGTTAAAAAATAAATAAAATTTAAAAAGAAAGAAATTGATCCCATTTACAATTGCACCCAAAGCCATAAAGTATCTGGGAATAAAACTAACCAAAGAGGTAAACGAACTGTATTCTATAAGCTACAGAACAATTTGAAAGAAAATGAGGGAGACACGAAGAGATTCCATGCTCATGGAATGGAAGAATAAACATTGTTAAAATGCCTATGCTGCCAGAGCAATCTACATTTGTAAATGTACATTTACATTCAATGTAATTCCTATCAAAATACCATCAGCAATTTTCACAGAGCTGGAATAAATAATCCTAAAATTTTATGGAACCCGAAAAGACCCCAAATCTCCAGGGGATTTTTGAAAAAGAAAACCAAAGCTGAAGGCATCACATTGCCAGGTTTCAAGCTCTATTACAAAGCTGTGATCTTTGAGACCCCATAGTAATGGTACAAAAACAGACACATGGATCAATGGATCAGAAGAGACCCTAGAATGGACCCTTAGTCTATGGTCAACTAATTTTCAAGAAGCAGGAAAAAATATCTAATGGGAAAAAAGACAATCTTTTCAATAAATGATGCTGGCAAAATTGGATAACCACATGCAGAAGAATTAAACTGGACCATTCTTTTACACCACACAAAAAGATAAACTCTAGATGGATGAAAGGACCCCATGTGAGACAGGAAACCATCGAAATTTTAGAGGAGAACACAGGCAGGAACCTCTTCAACCTCGGCTGCAAGAACTTCTTGCAGGACACATCTCAAAAGGCAAGGTAAACAAAAGTAAAATGAATTATTGAGACTTCATCGAAATAAAAAGTTTCTGTAGAGCAAAGGAGACCATCAAAAACACAAAGACAACCCACGGAATGGAAGAGATATTTGCAAAGGACACCACAGACAAAGAGCTGGTATCCAAGATCTATAAAGAACTTCTCAAACTCAACACCCCAAAACCAAATAATCCAGTCAGGAAATGGGCAGAAAACATGAACAGACACTTCTCCAAGGAAGACATACAAATGGCCAACAGACACATGAAGAAATGCTCCACAACCTTTGCCATAAGGGAAATACAAATCAAACCCACAATGAGATATCACCATACATCAGTCAGAATGGCTAATAAGTCAAGCAGAGAGAGTCAATTACCTTATGGTCTCACTTACATGTGGAGCATAAGGAAAATCATGGAGGGCATTGTGAGAAGGAAGGGAAGGGTGAATGGGGAGAAATCGGAAGGGGTGATGAACCATGAGAGACTGTGGACACTGATCAACAAACAGAGGTTTGGAGGGGAGGGGGGGAGTGGGGGGTTGGGTGAGCCTGGTGGTGAGTATTGAGAAGGGCACGTATTGCATGGAGCACTGGGTGTGGCGCATGAATAATCAATCTTGCAGCACTGAAATAATAAAATAAACATATTTGAGGAGAAAAAAAGACAGGGAACAACAAATGTTGGCAGGGATGTAGAGAAAGGGGAACTACTGCCCTGTTGGTGGGAATGTAGGTTGGTACAGCCACTCCTGAAAACAGTATGGAGGTTCCTCAAGAAGTTAACAATAGAACTACCCTATGACCCAGCAATTGCACTACTAGGTATTTACACCAAACATATATACTGAAAAGAAAGGGTACATGCACCCCATTGTTCATAGCAGCAATGTCACAACAGCTAAACTGTAGGAGGAGCTGAGATGTCCTTCACAGATGAATGGATACAGAGGATGTGGTTCATATATACAACGGAATATTTCTCAGCCATCAAAAAACATGAATACCTACTATTTACATCAACATGGGTGGAACTGGAGGGCATTATGCTAAATGAAATAAGGCAGTCAGAGAAAGTTAATTATCATATGGTTTCACTCATGTGAAAAATAAAGAATAGGGCAGAGAATCGTAGGGAAAGGGATGGAAAACTGAATGGGAAGAAATCAGAGAGGAAGAAAAGCCACGAGAGACTCTTGTCACTGGGAAACAAACTGAGGTTTGCAGAAAGGAAGGTGGGTTGGGACATGGGGTAAGTCGGTGATCTCCAGTATGATCTCCCTCCAACTCCCAACACACATACTTTTCAAAATGTTTGGGGACATATGTACCATTTCACACGAGCTCTGAGCATTCCATTCACAATCCCAGTGATTTGAGGATGGAGTAGCCCCGGGGCCAGTATGGTAAAGACTCAGTCACAGTACTATTCCCTAAGTGACTTCAGCAATACTACTTTCTAGTAAAGTTGTATGATCCCAGTTAAAAAAATATTTTTCCCCTCTGGGTTTTCCGGTTATCTCTGGGTGTGAGGAAATAATATGATTAATTGAAACAGAGCTGGTGGCTACTACCATAGAAAATTGGGCTCAAACTAGAATATCCTTTTTCTCCAACTAAAGCCATAAGGGTCCCTTCTCAGATGACAACAGCTGTAACAAAGTTGTGTTTCAATTGTTTTCAGTCAGTTTCTCTGGGCACTCTCTGAACCCTCACACAGCTTCCATCAGCCTATCTGTGGGGGATCTGGCAGCTGTATTTAGTGGGGAAAATGGATTGGGTCAAGGAACAGCTCTCACAAAAACCACCAAAATCATGGAACTGCCAGCGGGAACACAGGCACCCTCTAGTAGATACTGTCCTTATCTGAAAGACTGACTAGATTCCTGAAGTTGTACACCACAGGGACATCTTCATTGGTTTTGTGAAATGCTTTCCGGCACAAAAACTGTTGGTCTCTATCATTGGTCAATAGCCAAATGTCTTTCCCAGGCCTGGCTGGTAATGCTCAGCATCAAAATCTTAAATGAAGTGAGCCAAGTTTCTTCATCTAAAAATTCAATGATTCTGTTTTTAGGAAATGATGCCTAGAATTTCTGAGGTAAGATTCTCAGGGCTGATTTTTTCTCCTTAACCCTGATACATGAGTGACAGCAGATGCACCCTGACATTGTCTTACTAGTTCAAATAAAAAGCATTTCTTTCCACATTTCATCCTCACTTGGAGGCTCTTTGTGCAAGACTTTATACCAATCTATCATATCGTTGAGATGGAATTTTAAGGACTCCTCACCAAGGAAATCTAAGGGAAGGATCTTTTGGGGCAAAGGCATCTTTTGGGGCATCATATCTGGATGGATCCAGGGGTGGTGACCCAAGAAATTTGCTACCATTTGATACTATTTTCTATATCTCAGTGTTTTACTTTCATGCCAATTCCTGAAAAACGCCTTCATCATGGTCCTGACAATGACTTTCAACATGGACCCTTAAAATTTATTTAAATAATGTCATTTTGTGAGAATATTCTCCCTTTCTTCACCCGTCTCCCATACTCCAGTCAGCTAAAATTCTGTTCCCCTCATCATACACATGCATCATTATTTCTATGTTGCATTTATCTAGATTCTCTTTGACCCAGACCCTACAATAAACATCTGAGTGCCAGCAAAAGACAATCCCAGGAAGCACTCACAGATGATTGAAGAAGTGGTAATGAGCAGGTGGTGCTACAGACAGTTGAGGTTTGGGTCCCGTGGAACTTTAAGAAATCATACAAGGAAAGCCCCAAACTGTCCCAGTTCAGGGATATGGGATGTTTATTCACAAACTCCCATTCATTATTTTTTTTCAAAATATGTATATTTTATCTTTTCAGTGTTACAAGATTAATTGTTCATGCACATACCCAGTGCTCCATGCAATACGTGCCCTATTCAATACCCACCACCAGTCTCGCCCAACCCCCCACCCCCACCCCTCCAAACCCTCATTTTGTTGCTCAGAATCAACAGTCTCTCATGGTTCATTGCCCCTTCCGATTTCCCCCCATATACCCTTCCTTTCCTTCTCACAATGCATTCCATGATTTTCCTTATGCTCCACACATAAGTGAGACCATAAGATAATTGAATCTCTGTGCTTGACTCATTTCACTCTGCATAATCTCTTCCAGTCCCATCAATGTGGATACGAAAGTTGTGTATTCATCCGTTCTGATGGAGGCACAATATTCCCTTGTATATATGGACCATATCTTCTTTATCCATTCTTCTATTGAAGGACATTTTCATCTTCTGATGAAGGACCTTCCACAGTTTGGCGATTGTGGCCATTGCTGCAATGAACATTGTGGTACATGTGGCCCTTCTTTGTACTGCATCTGTTTCTTTGGGGTAAATACCCAGTAGTGCAACTGCAGGATCATAGGGTAGCTCTATTTTTAATTTCTTGAGGAATCTACACTCTGTTTTCCAAAGTGGCTGCACCAACTTGAATTGCCACCAACAGTGGAAGTGGGTTCCCCTTTCTCCACATTCGCTCCAGCATTTGTTGTTTACAGTCTTGTTGATTTTGGCCTTTCTTCCTGGTACAGGGTGTTATCTCAGTGTGGTTTTTATTTGAATCTCCATAATGGCTAAAGATGATGAACATTTTTTCATGTGTCTGTTAGTCATTTGTATGTCTTCTTTGGAGAAGTGTCTGTTCATGTCTTTTGCCCATTTTTTGATGTGATTATCTGTTTAGTGAGTGTTCAGTTTGAGGAGTTCTTTATAGATCTTAGATGTCAGACCTTAGTCTTTAGTGTCATTTGCGAATATTTTCTCCTATTGTGTGGGTTGCCAGTTAGTTTACTGTTTCCTTCACTGTGCAGAAGCCGTTTACCTTAATGAAGTCCAAAAAGTTCATTTTCGCTTTTGTTTCCTTTGCCTTTGGAGATATGTCCTGAAAGAATTTGTTGTGGATGATGTAAAAGAGGTTACTGCCTATGTTCTTCTCTAGGGTTTTGATAGATTCCTACATCATGTTGAGGTCTTTTATGCATTTAACGTTTATTCTCAAGATAAAAAGCTTCTTATGGAAGCTTTGGAATATTATGCCTCCATCAGAAAGGATGAATATCCAACTTTTGTATCAACATGGAAGGGGCTAGAAGAGATTATGTGGAGTGAAATAAGTCAAGCGGAGACAGTCAATTATCTAATGGTCTCACTTACGTGTGGAGTATAAAGAAAATCATGGAGGGCATTATGAGAAGGAAGGGAAGTGTGAATGGGGTGAAATTGGAGGGAGTGATGAAGCAGGAGAGACTGTGGACTCTGTCCAAGAAACTGAGGGGTTTGGAGGGGTGGGAGTGGGGAGTTGGGCGAGTCTGGTGGTGGGTATTTAGAAAGACACGTATTGCATGGAGCACTGGGTTAGGTGCATGAACAATCAATCTTGTATCACCAAAAAAATAAAATAAACATATTTGGGGAAAAAAAGTGTATTCTCTTATATGGTGTAGGGGAATGGTCTAGCTTCATTCTTCTACATATAGCTGTCCAATTTTCCCAGCACCATTTATTGAAGAGACTGTCTTTTTTCCACTGTATATTTTTTCTTGTTTTGACAAATTATTCATGATGATGAGGTGGGATTTATCTCTGGGATGCAAGTGTGGTTAAACTTTCACAAATCAATCAATGTGATAGAACAAATCAATAAGAGAAGTGTGAAGAACAACATGGTCCTCTCAATTGATGCAGAAAAAGCATCGGACAAATTTCAGCATCCGTTTCTGATTAAAGCTTTTCAAGGTTAGGGATAGAAGGAACATTCCTCAACATCATGAAGTCTATCTATGAAAAATCCCACAGCAAATATCATTTTCAATGGGGAAAAGCTGGCAGCCTTCCCTTTGAGATCAGGAACATGATAAGGATGCCCACTTTCAACACTCTTTTTCAACATAGTGCTAGTAATCCTAGGGACAGCAATCAGGCAACAGAAAGAAATAAAAAGGTATTCAAATTGACAATGAAGAAGTCAAACTCTCTCTCTTCGCAGATGACATGATACTTTATATGGAAAACCCAAAAGACTCCACACCCAAAATACTAGAACTCATACAGCAATTCAGTAATGTAATAAATATTGTTAAAATGTCTATACTGCCCAAAGCAATCTATACTTTCAATGCCATCCCGATGAAAATTCCATCAGTTTTTTTCAAAGATCTGGAACAATCCTAAAATTCGTATGGAACCAGAAAAGACCCCAAATTGCTAAGGAAATATTGAAAAAGAAAAACAAAGCTGGGGGCATCGCATTGACTGATTTCAAGCTTTACTACAAAGCAGTGATCACCAAGACAGCATGGAACCGGCACAGAAACAGACACATAGACCAGTGGAACAGAATATAGAGCCCAGATATGGACCTGAAAGTCTGTGATCAAATAATTTTTGACAAACTCTCATTCATTATTACTGAGGGTGCTCTAGGGCACTGAAGAATACAGGTGCTTCTGGGAGGACACTAGTGCCATACACCAAAACAGGAAGCACTGACAGAATATGGGCAAGGCACCTACAGTGTCTACTTTAGAAGTGAACCCTTAAGTCCTCCAGCATGCCTGCTTCAGCTATGCAGATATGCAGTGTCTGTCACTTCCATTAACCTCCACACATCCGTGGGCCTTATTTGCATCTGTCTCTATGTTCCACCTATCAGAAGTTCCAGTTCATAGCAGATGCTCAGCACTTATAAAAAGAAACAGAAGTAGTAGCAAGAGGTCATGGTTGACCAAGAGAAATCAGAAATGATCTCCTTAATTGTGAAAGTAGTACTGGGTAAGTCACTAATTAATAGTGGAGGTGAAGGGGATTGGAGAGGGATCTCTAAGACATAGCATGCAACTTGTTCTGATGGGAAAATCACTGTTCTAGCCTTCTTTTACTCTCTTGGAAGCCATGTCACATTCGAAGACAGGCCATCAGACAATGATATTTCCCTTGGGGAGACTGCAAATATCCCTTCATTGCTAAGAAGCAGAGAGCAGCACTATTGGTATATGTTTTTGTTTGTTTGTCTTCCCAGCCACCAAAGAAGAGAGAACCATGTTCTCTATAGCTTAAACTCTGGGCTGTCCAGGCACTTCCTGAGTAGGCCTGGCTTGGTAGAGGCCTGACCCTCTCCTCCTGTCCTCCAGCCATTCTCTCCTTTTCTCCTCCACTTTCCCCACCTCCCCCTCCTCCTGACACCTCCAGCCTGAACTATGATAGAAGATGAAACTAAAGCTGATTGTTGAGGGACAAGGAGGCTTTAAAAGGGAGTACTGTCGAATAGAAACAGAACATTTGTGAGGAAATTTGTGAGCAAGAATAGGAACCTACTTTGTGTAAGGGAAGAATGCATGAAAAAAAATGAGCTTGACTGTGAGGACCTTGAAAATCAGGGGAAAAATATATGAAATATATTCAAGATGCCATTAGCGAGCCACAGAAATGGGAGTCCCATTAGGCCAAGGTGCAGAGTCTTCATGGAAGCCCTGGTGAGTATCTGCAGAGATCTGTTTACTTTCATGGAACCGTGTAAAACTATTTATTCATAACAGTTTAAATTTGTCTTTTTGTCAGTAAACTTGTATCGTCCCACAAGCTGTTAATTAATTCCTCAGCCGAAGTGGCTCCTCAATGCAAAGCGGGAACTGAAACCACTAAGCAGCACATTCAGTAATGGACTCTGACAAATCTGCCCCAAAGTAAAGATCAGATCTGGTATGTCAGCCAACAAGACTGGAGCACTAATTACAAACCTGACAAGCTTGCACTGGGTTTCAAGGAATGATTGGCTATGCCCACAGGAAAAGGGCACCAGTGTCAAATGGCCCACCAGTTCCATCTTTGTAGGCTCTTATTGAGGAAAGAGCCCATGGTGAGGAAGACTACCAGAGACAGCACTCTCTGCACTCTGATAGTGTCTCTGTAGCAGGTGTTACTCTCTACCAGGCATGTTGTAGGGGGTAATGCCACCCCACTCCCTAGCAGTTCTCAGGCAGACAGAAGTAATTGGAAGTTGGAAGATAAGTACCTAGCCTTCTCAACTCTCAGGTAGGAGAACTCTGCAGTGTCTTCCATGTCACCCCCTAAGGGTTCCACACTAGCTGAACCCCTGTTGCCCTCAGTAGTAAATAATTTGTTCAAGAACACACCCTGGGGAAGTGAAGAGGGAGGGATGGGGAGAAGGGAAGGAATATAAATAGGTTGGTGTGCAAGTGAAGTGTGCATAGCCTACATTCTAGCATGGAATCTGAATTTTCTGAGGTTCTAAGATCTTGCCTAGGAAGTCATGAAACTTCAGGCTTTTACCTCTAGTCAGAATCTGATCAGAGCAAAGTAACCTGCTGTCATAGTCCCCAGCGACCACCAAATTTGGGCACACCAGGCCTGGGAGCAAAAGAAAATGAGTAAATCTGGGCAGTGTCCACTTCCACAGGCTGCTCCTACAGAGTGATGGCCTCCTCCAACTGAAGTCCTTTGGCGAGCAGAAAACACCTACCCTCACATGCAGACATCTGAGGAATATTAACATTCTTCCCAATAGCAACCACCTCTTTGATGTTCTGATGATTTACACTCATCACACCTGGCACACTCTTATGTCTGTAAGATTTGGGTTTACTCTACATTTCTATTTATTTCAAACAAAGCAAAACAAACATTCCCTTCACATGAAAAAAGTAAATAAATAAATGAGATTGGCACTGCCAGTGCCTCCTATCCCCAAGCTCTTAAAGTACCTGTTTGCTTCACATTCTCATGAGCCTGTGCCTCAGCTCCCTCGAAGACTGCCAGGTACCTGTCAGGGTATAGTTATTATTCTCCTGAAACTCCAGGGGGCTTATAATGGTGTTGGCTAACAACAGGTGCTCAATGATGGAAGATGTCTTCAATATACACATTTTTTGGCTGTGGATGTGCAGGTCCCACTCCAGATCAACACAACAAAAATCTTGGGTGAGACTCTAGATTTCATTCTTTTGTTTTTAACTTCTCCAAGATGCAATGTGAAAGATAAAACCCAGCGAGTTATTATCTGCTGGTGATATGATCTGATGTGAGTGGGAAAGAAGTTACTTGAGAGAAACAAACTAGAATTAGAAGAAATAATGTGCTTCCCTGGGAAACCCTCTCAGGGAAAGGGATGAAGTATGGCTTTTTTTTGGGAATATGTCTTTATAGTCATGCTCAGAGTTGAAGGTGGCTAGCTCTAAAGCTAAGGAGCTGGCACAACAGGAGACAATTCTGCATGAGACAAGAAAGAGGAACATATTTGCTCTGAATAGGGGCAAAAGAAAGAGGCAAAGGGAAGATATTGGAGGGAGAAAAGAGAAGATAAACAGTAATAGCTGACAATATGAAAGTTTACTATCTCTCATAGATCAAAACCTTTAAAAAAAGTTTAAAAACTGATGAAACATTTGCTGTGAGTTGATTTTTCGTGAAATAGAAGGAAAAACCACAATTGACTACACAGGGTGACGAAGGGCAAAAAAAAAAAAAAAAAAAGTCAGCAGAAGTGGGGAAGTTAAGTTAATTTGCTGAGACTTTGGGGAAACTTGAGGCTTTCCCAAGTTATGCAGTCAAATGTGCTTTGGATAGCCCCACAAGGATAAAAAAAACTAAATGAAAAATTCAAAAAATATCATAGAGTTGAAGCTGTTCTAATGCCAGTTTCAGAGGTCTGGGCTCTTGAGAGGATAGATGGTAACTATGTCGTGGAAGGAGGTTTGTTACTCAGTATCACGTGTTCAAGAGGAGGCAGCATGCTGATCAGAAAAACCCAGCCCTAGGAGCTTGGACACCCCAGCTTCCCAATGTACTTAATCATTTCCATGTCTTCTCTTGATTAAAGGCTCTTAAGCACACATCGTAAGAATAACCCGGGGCTGACAGGCTTCATTTGTCAATGGGTACAAACGATGTGGTCATAGGCTGGAAGCCTGACTTTTTCCAGCTTAGAGGCTACCCCATGGAAGTGCGGGTGCTCAATCTCCTCCATTTAAAGCTCCTCTAGTGTCTCAATCGGATGTATGCTTCAGAATCACTTATGGAGATTTCCTGGATCTTGCTGCTCTCCCAGAACCATCCCTTCCACCTCTTGATAGGTTGCCTTCTGTATTGCTCTAAGTTACCTTCAAGTCACGGTCCCTACCACTAATCCCAGGAAGCTTGGACCACCACCCAAGCCACTGACACCATTGATGCTGCCATCTTGTTCAAGATAGTGGTTCATTTCCTCACTATTGTATAGGTAGAGAAATGATGCCCCAACTATGTTAGGGTCACTTTAAAAGGCCCTATAGCAGAATAATTAAGCCCCAAATCTTATTACTGTCTAAACTTTAAATATGATCAACTTTCTCCCCCTGAAGTATAAAATGCTATATGCGATTGGTCAGGAGAGGATCATGTAACAGTTACCACACCAGACCCAAAGCCTCAATCCTAGAATAGAAACTGATTCTTCCTCACACACTCTCTTCCCTTGGACAGCTTATTTTCTGGGGTCTCTGGTGTCTGGATTCTCAATTTGACTTTTATCTGGCTTCTCTCACTATGCCCATATCTGGATGCCAGTACCTGATACTGAGTTTTCACTTCAGCTCAGTCTTTATGAATAGAAAGAGTTGAGAGGAGAGACGCAGCTCTCCCATGCCTACACTGCCCCTTGGGCTCAGTCAGGACACCAAGGTGGCTGGTCAAGGTTTTATGGCTGTCTCCTCACCCAGTGGTGAGGGAACACTAATCTTTAGGACCCAACACAACTGTTTTTTAAAGTGTTCTTTTTCTTTTATTTTTTAAGAAAGATTTTATTTATTTATCTGACAGAGAGAGAGACACAGTGAGATATGAAACACAGGCAAGGGAGTGGGAGAGAATGAAGCAGGCTCCCACCGAGCAGGGAGCCTGATGTGGGGCTCGATACCAGGACCCTAGGTTCATGACCTGAACTGAAGGCAAATGCTTAATGGCTGAGACACCCAGGCATCCCTAAAGTGTTTCTTTTTTGGTTCTGCTCCTTACTCATTTGGTGACCATGAGAAAAAATCACTCCCTCTTTTTGAGTTTCAATCTTCTCATCTGCAAAATGATAGTGCTGTTGATGCATAGAAGTGCAAATAAGGTGCTCTTGAAACTCAGAAAAGTAATCAGGAAAATAAAACATAATGGATTGAGATTGACAGACATACGGGGATCTTAAGGACAGACTAGTCCTAAAACCACAGAAGGAAAAGCCAACAGAGTTCAGCTGCAGCCTAACTGATGGTGTCATTAACATGCCTAAAGAGAAAGCAAGTCAGCGAAAGGGAAAGATCAATCCTGAAGCTGTCAGTTTGGTCCTACCTCGCATCTATGCCAGGCAGAGATGGGTGAGAATGGGCCTCCACATTAGAGCTTGATCTTATTAAGCCTTGGGGACAACCCTCTAATTCCTCAGCTCTACCCTAACAAACTCCATGCCCACCAAATAGGTTTCTCAATTCTTTCATCTACTTTTGGTACTAGGTAGATAAACTAATGCTTTATAAACACTTTGAAACTAACATAGTTAAGTGTTTATTATTTTAACATGGAAGATGGATTCTGACATCAAGCCTTTAGGTCACATTCATAGAGACAGATGACTACCTAGTATGCAGAGTGAAATAAGTCTAGCAGAGAGAGTCAATTATCTTATGGTCTCACTTACGTGGGTGAGCATAAGGAAAAACATGGAGGGCATTGTGAGAAGGAAAAGAAGGGTGAATGGGGAGAAATTGGAGGGGGCGATGAGCCATGAGAGACTGTGTACTCTGAGCAACAAACTGAGGGTCTTGGAGGGGTGGGGGTGGGGGGTTGGGTGAGCCTGGTGGTGGGTATGTATTGCATGGAGCACTGGGTGTGGTGCATGAACAATTTAACTTGTAACACTGAAAAAATAAAATAAACGTATTTGGGGTGGGGGGACCTGCATGTAGCATTCTCCATCGGATTGTATGTAAACCTCCCAAAAATTGAACAATTGAGATATTTTCTAGAATACATAATGATGCCATTTTTGGATTCCAATACCTATGATGTTGTTTTAAAGATTCAACTGGATAGGGGAGGGGCAAGATGGCAAAGAAATAAGAGACCCTGTTTCAACCGATCCCCAATTTGAGTTAATTATCAACCAGAACACTCCAAACACCCAAGAAATCAGCCCGAGATGTAAGGTTATATGCTTCTGTGTCTCTACAGGAGCAGAAGACAGCAGTCGAGAGGTAAAGTGGTGTGGGAACACTTAGACTGATATCAGAGAATAAATAGAAGGGGCAGAGAGCCACCAGAAACCACCCAAGGAAAGTAATACCCCAATGCAAAAGTGCCCTGTGATTGGGGAGCAGCATTAACTTGGAGTCTGGTACAAACACTCAAAAAGAGAAAAAGCTCTTAAGAGGAAACAAGTGAAATCACGTGGTCATGGGCATGGTTTTGGGCCTAAGTACACGTTCCCAGGAAGGAGAGTGACCACTCATGTCGGAGAGAGACTGGCAGGGGTTCCAGTGTGTGGTCCATAGCCTGCGACTTTCCACTGCTTGCACCACCACTCAGGGTGGGCACACTCCTGCAAACACCTAAGAGAGCATGGTGTGGTCTCCAGCCAGTGATCTCTTTAGGACCTGGCCATCCTCGTCCCACCATCGAGTCTGAGTGCTTCCAGCCTATGCCTGAGAGAACACAGCAAGATTTCTGGACAGGACCCCTCCATGGCCTGTGTGACCCATGGGGTACAAGCACACCTGGTGATGTGGCCCTCAACCCTCACAGCAGTCCCAGCAATGGTAGTGCCCACAGTTTTAGTGACATGGGGTGCAGAGATGAGCGGCAGCCTCTGGTGACCACTGGGATGGTGGCTGGTGTGCATGCCAACTGTGGGAGGCTGCGGTGTATAGTGGGGTTGCAGAGGGGGAGTCTGTGTGTTCTGGACTACCCAGAGTTTAGAAAGACTGAGGTTTCTCTCTTGGGGGTGGTTTGAGTACAGGCAGATTCTTAGCTCAGATCCACCAAAAATCCACAAAAACCTGGGAAAGAACTAAAACCTTCAGTGAGCAGAAGCCTGAAAAACGAGTTTCCACAGATCCCAGCCCCTTGATAGTCAGCAGGGCGAGTCCCTGAGGAAGATTGACTGGAAAACAATGAGGCAGGCCCCTCCCCCAGAAGACAAGCCAAAAGCAAGTGGACAATAACCACAGGGTCCCCATAAAACTGTAAAACCCCAACATCAGAGGAAAGCAACATATTAATCCCATGGTATGTCCCTAAAACTTGTATATTTGATAGATACAAGTTTTTTTTTTTTAAATTTGTTCTCACAATTCTTCTTCTTTAAATTTTTTTAAACTACTTAACATTACAACTAGAGGCTTAATTAAACAATACACCCAGGAAGATCCAAAATAACCTTCCATTCCCACATCCAGGATTTATAACCACCCTCCTATCTTATTCTTCTGTCAGTGTTTCTCTGTATTCCACTTTGTTCTGGTATTATATAAATCTTATTCTTGGGGTTCATTTTGGATGAGGTCTTATTTTTCTTATTACAATGTCAGTCTTTTTGTTTGTTTGTGTTTGTTTATATACCTTATCAATTATACTTTGGGGGATCATTTTGGCTGGATTTTCTCTTTTCCTTTTTCTCTTTCTCCCTCTTTTTTCCATTCTTTTTGGTGTCCACTTCCAATTGCTCTGAAACTTTCCAGGTTGCACCTTGCCTAGATTGCTATTGATATATTCAGCTATACATCCCCTCAACCACTTCTCACCAGAATGACTAGGAGGAGGAACACCCAACAGAAGAAAAACCAAGAGATTGTGCCGTCTCCCTCATAGCTATTGGACATAAACAGTATCTTAGAAATGGGAATTCAGATTAGCAATTATCCAGGCGATGGCTAGGTTGGAGAAAAATATTAGTGATAGAATAGAATCTCTAAGGGCGGAACTGAGAGCCAATATGGCTGAAGTTAAAAATGCTATCAATGAGATCCAATGTAATCTAAATACTCTAACGCTTAGGGTAACCAAGGAAGAGGATAGAATTAGTGATCTAGAGGACAAGCTGACAGAGAAGAAAGATCAGGAGAAGGGCTGGAAGAAACTGCTTGGAAGCCATGAGAACAGAATTAGGGAACTAAATGAGGCCATGAAATGATCCAACGTCAGGATTATTGGAATCCATGAGGGGAAGGAGAGAGACAGAAGACTAAAAGATAGAGCTGAACAAACTCTGGATGAAAAATTCCCCAATCTGGGGAATGTTCATGTCTTAGATGTAGAAAGGACACTGCCCAGAATCAATGAGTGTAGAGAGACAGCCAGACTCTTGATTGTGAGACTCACGAATTATCATTTTAGACAAGAGGTCTCGAGGGCAGCTAGGGGGAAGAGATTCCTTATGTGCAGAGGAACGTCCAAAATGTCAGACGTGTCCACAGAAACCTGGCAAGTCAGAAAGGGCTGGCAAGCCATAATCGGGGCACTAAATGAGAAAAATGTGCAGCCAAAAATAATTTATCTGGGGAAGAGGGCAAGGTGGCAGAGAAGTAGGAGACCCTGTTATGACCAGTCCCCAAAAGTGAGCTGGATAAGTACCAGAACAAGCTGAAAACTCATGAATTAGCCTGAGAAGTAAGAGTATTCACTTCTGGATCTCTACAGGAGCAGAAGGGAGCAGTGCAGAGGTAAAGCAGAGTTGAAACACTCGAACCTCTAATGGAGGATAAACAGTAGCGGGAGGGAGCCACGAGAAGCCACCCAAGGAAAATAATACTCCAAACAAAAGTGTTCTGTGGTTGTGAACCAGCATTAACTTAGAGTCTGTTTAAAACCATTTAAAAGAGCAAAAGATCTTAAGGAGCAACTAGTGGAAGTGGGTGGTCATGGGCAGGGACCTAAACCCACTTTCCCAGGAAGGACACTACCTTCCTGGGAATGCGACCACCTGAGCCAAAGAGAGACTGGCAGGGGGTCCAGTCCAGGGCTCATGAACCTGCAGCTTTCTGCTCCTGCACCATTTCGTGGTCTGTGCCCTCTCTTGCAAGCGCCTTAGAGAGCCCGGTATGGTCCATGAGCCTGCAACTTTCCTCTGTGTGCACCACTCCATGGACTGGGTGCACTCCCACAAGCCCCTAAGAGACCAGGTGGGAACTCTAGCTGGCAGTCTCTAGGACGTTGAGATGTCTGCCTCCTGCCACAGGGTCAGGGCACTCCCAGCTGGCGCCTAAGAGAACACTGCCTGATCTCGGGTAAGAATATGAGCACACCTGGCCAGGAGCCCGGTGAGCAGTTCCTGCAACAGTAGCCACCAGAGTTCATCAGACCAATATTGACCGCAGCATTGGTCGCCCGAGGGTGCAGAGGCTAGCAAGGGCCTTGTGGGGCCACTGGGATGGTACACTGGGGTGCACACTGCCTGTGGGAGGCTATGGTGTGAGCAGGTTTGCAGAGAGGAGATAGTGTTCTGGACCACCCAGAAGGGAGCAGACAGTGGCTTCTCTGAGATACGGAGGTCTGGGTTTGGGCAGATTCCTTGCTTAGACCCTCTGAAAAGGCACAAAAAGCCTCAAAAGATCAAAAACCTCCAGAGCAGAAGCCTGAAAAACCAGTTTCCACAGAGCCCAGGTTCATAACAGTCCTCAAGGGACTCAAGCAAAGCAAGATTGACTGGAAAACAAAATGGCAGGCCAGTCCCCCAGAACAAGCCAAAAACAAGAGGACAACAACCACAGGGTCCCCATAAAACTAGCAAACCCTGACATCAGGGGAAATCAATACATTAAGCTCCTGATTATACCTTAAAACCTGTATATTTCATAGATACAAGTTTTTTCTTTTTTCTTTTTTACGTGTTCTCATGTTTCTTGGGTTTTTTCCCCCCAAATATGTTTATTTTATTTTTTTTAGTGTTACAAGATTAATTGTTCATGCACCACACCCAGTGCTCCATGCAATATGCGCCCTCCTCAATACCCACCACCAGGCTCCCTCAACCCCCCACCCCTACCCCTACAAACTCCTCAGTTTGTTTGTCAGAGTCCACAGTCTCTCATGGTTCGTCTCCCCATCCACTTTCCCCCAAATCACCTTTCCTTTCCTTCTCACAATGCCCTTCATGTTTTTCCTTATGCTCCACACATAAGTGAGACCATAAGATAATTGACTCTCTCTGCTTGACTTATTTCACTCCACATAATCTCTTCTGGTCCTGTCCATGTTGTTACAAAAGTTGGGTATTCATCAAGTCTTGGCTGTTGTACCTTCCTGGATTGTTAGTAATGACAACAATCTGATTTCCTACAAGTCTGACTTGTAATGGGCTGGCTTTCTGGGCTATTTTTTTTAATAGGTAAGAGAGTTGCTTTCTTTGGCAAATTGCTGCTGGTAATGGGTCAGAGCTCTGTTTTTATATATGGTCTGGCTATTGTCCATTTGTATACTCTGTTATCAGTACTTATGAGGATGAAGGTTTGGAATTGTTTTTGGCCAAGTTTCCTGCTGAAAGTATAAGACCAACATGCAGAAAGAAGCAGTGACAGACCAAGAGAGACTTGGTGGTATTTCAGTTCCTATTTCCAGCTATTCTAAGATAGGTCATCCCTGACTCCCTTTGTGATTTCCTCAGTCAATCCTTCCTTTGATTTTAAGAGTCAATATGTTCCCACTTTTTCCTCTGCTAATTTGAACTAGGTTACAATCAAGAGAATCCTCTGTTCACTCACTGGTAGTGACTCCACAGTCAACTAGCTCAGTGTCCCTTTCTCAGTCCTCATCCTCCTTGAAACCCCTAAAATATAACACTGCTAATTGTACACTTATTCCATGAATCCATGCCTTGGTGGTTTTCTATCCCTCTCTGGCCCTTCTGGGCTTCCTTTGATAATCCTATAAATCCTTTCCATTGTCTTCTCCTCCCTCTCCAAGCACTGTCCAGACCATCTGATTTTCTCTGCATACTTTTTCCCTCAGGCATCAGCCTTTCATGTGGTCTCAATAATTACTTCTTGGTGGCTCCAAGATTCCTGGACCCAACCCTGATTTCCCTTTTCCCCATGCTCTGGGGTGAGCCACTTCCCCAACATTTCATCTCTCCAAAAGACTACTCACATCTCTAAAGAAATTCTACAACTTCCAGAAAATGTAGCATTTCTGTTAGGAACTGGGCTGTAGGACTGACACTGCTGAAGCTGGAAATTTGGAATCCTCCCTGGGCATCTATCCATCTCTAGTGTCTCTGTAGATATGGCAGAAATGGTCATCTTCACAGTAAACAGTCTTAAGGAATTTCCCCAAGGTCAGAAAGTTAACGAGCAACAGATCTAGCACCTCTGGATTTTATACCAATGATACTTCCTGAATTGTGCCTTTTCTGAAACCTGTGAAGTCTAATAGAGAAAGGCTGCCTGATAAGTGAGGAGGATATGTGACATATTGGCCCAGAAGTGACACCTCACTTCCCAAGCTGGGGGACCTGAGCCTGATACTTACCAATACGAAGTAGGGTCTTGTCTTAGTGTTATCTCCACTGTTCTTACTAAGAGTTTTCCAACAAAAATTCGTAACTCCAGATCATATCCACCACCTATGTCTCTCTGTTTAAAACCAATTCAGAGAAACAGAATGGCTCTCATGTTTGAAGGAAACCCAGAAGTTATCTAACACAGATTTCTGCATAGCACACAATGTTCTGTCTATAGCACTGACACATGACCCTCAAGCCTCAGCTCCAACAGCTCAGTGATGGGAATTTGAGTATTTGAATGACTTTGTTCTGTGTATATTCCATTCACTTCTAATTATTACTCTGCAGCCACATAACAACCTTTCTAAAACAAGAAGAATGCCCTTGTAGGTCCCAGTGATGTCTCCCTTTCTCTCTCTCTCGCTCTTGCTCTCTCTCTCCCTCTCTCTTTTTGGGTTTCTATTTTAATTTTTTTATTTCATCTCTTACTTCTTTATTTTTTGCCCAAATACTTTTATTTTATTTTGTCAGTGTTACAAGATTAATTGTTCATGCCCCGCACCCAGTGCTCCATGCAATACATGCCCTCCACAATATCCATCACCAGGCTCGCCCAAACTGCCACACCCTCACCATCAAAACCCTCACTGTTGCTCAGAATCCACAGTCTCTCATGGTTCATCGTCCCCTCCAATTTCCTCCCATTCACCCTTCCTCTCCTTCTCACAATGCCCTCCATTTTTTCCTTATGCTTCACACGTAAGTGAGACAATAAGTTAATTGACTCTCTCTGCTTGACTTATTACACTCCAGATAATTTCCAGTCCCTTCCATGTTGATACAAAAGTTGGGTATTCATCCTTTCTGATGGAGGCATATTATTCCATTCTGTATATGGACCATATCATCTTTATCCATTCATCTGTTGAAGGACATCTTAGTTTTTTCCACAGTTTGATGATTGTGGCCATTGCTGATATGAACATTGGGGTACATGTGGCCCTTTTTCTACTGCATCTGCTTCTTTGGGGTAAATATACAGTAGTGCAATTCCAGGGTCATAAGGTAACTCTATTTTTAATTTCTTGAGGAATCTCCACATTGTTTTCCAAAGTGGCTACACCAACTTGCATTCCCACCAACAGCAGAAGAAGGTTCCCCTTTCTGCACATCCTCTACAGCATTTGTTGTTTACTGTCTTGTTGATTTTGGACATTCTAACTGGTGTACAGTCATATCTCAGTGTGCTTTTGATTTGAGTATCCCTGATGGCTAATGATAATGAGAATTTTTTCATGTGTCTGTTAGCCATTTGTATGTCTTCTTTGGAGAAGTGTCTGTTCATGTGTTCTGCCCATTTTTTGACGTGATTATCTGTTTTTTGACTGTGGAGCTTAAGGAGTTCTCTATTGATCTTCAATATCATCCCTTTGTCTGTGGTGTCATTTGTGAATATATTCTCCAATTCTGTGGGTTGCCTGTGTGTTTGTTGACTGTTTCCTTTGCTGTGAAGAAGCTTTTTATCTTAATGAGGTACCAAAAGTTCATTTTTGCTTTTGTTTCCTTTGCCTTTGGAGACATGTCCTGAAAGAAGTTGTTGTGGCTGATGTTGAAGAGGTTACTGCCTATGTTCTCTTCTAGGATTTTGACAGATTCCTGCCTCATGTTTTGGTCTTTTATCAATTTCCAGTTTATCTTTGTATATGGTGTAAGAGAATGGTCAAGAGGAGGGCTAGAAGAAACTGGTTAGGAACCAAAAGAAGAGACTTCGGGAAATAAGTGAGGACATGAAATGTTCCAAATCAGAATTTTTGGAGTCCCTGATAGGGTATAGAAAGACATAAGTATCTTATGGTCTCACTTACGTGTGAAGTATAAAGAAAATCATGGAGGGCATCGTGAGAAGGAAGGGAAGGACAAATGGGGGGAAATTGGAGGGGGTGTTGAACCAGGGGAGACTGTGGACTCTGAGCAACAAACTGAGGGTTGTGGAGGGGAGGGGGTTGGGGGGGTGGGTAAGCCTGGTGGTGGGTATCAAGAGGGGCACGTACTGCATGGAGCACTGGGTGTGGTGCATGAACAGTCAATCTTGTAACACTGAAAAATTAAAATAAACAAATTTGGGGAGAAAAAAAAAAGAAAGACATAAGTATAGACGATATAGCTGACCAAATTCTGAATGAAAATTTTCCCAATCTGAGGAAGGAAACAAGTGTTCATGTACTAGTGGCAGAAAGGACACCCACCAAGATCATCAAGTCTAGAAAATCATCTAGACACATCATTGTGAATTTTATACAAGAGACCCAGAGAACAGCTAGGGGGAAGAGAACCCTTAACTACAGAGGCAGACCCATCAGAATAAAATTAGACCTGGCCACAGAAACCTGGATGCCAGAAAAGGCTGGCATGATATATTCTGGGCACTAAATGAGAAGATCATGCAGCCAAGAATACTTTATCCAGTGATGATGACATTCAAAATGGATAGAGAGATAAAGACCTTCCAAGACCGGCAAGGGTAAAAAGAGTATGTGACCACCAAGTCAGCACTACAAGAAATATTAAAGGGGGTTCTATAAAAGTAGAAAGAACCCATGAGTGACACACACCGGGAACTTACAATCTATAGAAACAAGGACTTCACAGGCAACATGATGTAAATAAAAACTTATCTTCAATAAACTCTCTCAACACGAATGGTTTAAAAGCTCCCATAAAACGGCACAGGGTTGCCGACTGGATAAAATGACAGGACCTGTCCATATACTGTCTACAAGAGACACATTTGGAACCTAACGATATATCCAGACTGAAAGTGAAGGGATGAAGAACCATCTTTCATGCCAATGGGCCTCAAAAGAGATCTGGGGTAGTGATTCTCATATCATATAAATTAGAAGTTAAGCTAAAGACTGTAGTCAGACATACAGAAGGACACTACATCATCTGAAAGAGTCTATCCTCCAAGAAGATCTAACAATTGTAAAGATTTATGAGCCCAATATAGGAGCAGCCAACTACATAAGGAGTCATATTGATATGAATACATTAATAGTAGGAGATCTTAACACACCACTCTCACTAACTGACAGATCATTCAAACAGAAAATCAATAAGAAACAAGAACTTTGAGTGACACACTCGCCCAAATGGACCTCAGAGATATGTACCGAACATTCCACCCTGAAACAACAGAATACTCATTCTTCTCGAGCGCACATGGAACTTTCTCCAGAATAGACCACATACTGGGCCACAAATCAGGTCTCAACCGATACCAAAAGATTGACATGATTCCCTACATATTTTCAGATCACAATGCTTTGAAATTGGAACTCAAACACAACAAAAAGTTTGGAAGGAATTCAAACACTTGGAGGCTAAAGACCAAACCGCTCAAGAATGCTGGGATCAACCAGGAAATCAAAGATGAACTTAAACAATTCATAGAAAACAATGAGAATGAAGACACATTGGTCCAAAAATCTTTGGGACACAGCAAAGGCAGTTCTAAGGGGGAAATACAAAACCATCCAAGCCTAGCTCAAAAAATTTTAAAAAATCCCAAATACACCAGCTCTTTTTATACTTTAAAGAACTGGAAAATCAACAACAAATTAGGCCCACCCCACGCACAAGAATGGAAATAATCAAGATTAGAGCAGAAATCAGGGAGTTAGAAACTAACGGAAGAGCAGAATGCATCAACAAATCAAGAAGTTGGTTTTTTGAAAGAATCAGCAAGATCAATAAGCCACTGGCCAGATTTTTTTTCTCTCAAAATACGTTTATATCATTTCTTCAGTGTTACAAGATTAATTGTTCACTGGCCAATTTAATCCAAAAGAATAGAGAGAGGACTCAAGTTAACAAAACTCTAAATGAAAAGGTAGAGATCATGACTAATCCAAAGGAAATAGAAACAATCATCATAAATTATTACCAACAGCTATATGTCAATAAGTAAAACAACCTAGAAGAAATGGATGCATTTTGGAAACCCAAAAACTTCCAACACTGAAACAGGAAGAAATTGACAGCCTGAATAGACCAGTATCTAGCAACTAGATTGAAGCAATGATGAAAGACCTCCCAAAAAACAAGACTCTTGGACCAGATGGAACCCTAACGAAAACTAGCAAACATTTAAGGAAGAAAGAATAGATATAATTTCTGATTCAAAAAATAGAAATGGAAGGAAAACTTCCAGACTCTTTCTATGAAGCCAGCATTACTATGATCCCCAAACCAGACAAAGGCCTTATCGGAAAGGAGAATTTCAGACCAATATCCCTGATGAATATGGAATGCAAGACTCCCAACAGGATCCTAGCTAGTAGATCCAACAGCACATTAAAAAGATTATTCACCCTCACCAGGGGGGTGGGATTTATCCCTGGGATGCAAGGGTGGTTCGACCTTCGCAAATCAATCAATGCGATAGAACAAATAAATAAGAGAAGAGAGAAGAACCACATGGTCCTCTCAATTGATGCAAAATAAGCATTTGACAAATGCTTGCAAAATTCAGCATCTGTTCCGGATTTAAACTCTTCAAAGTATACGAAAAGAAGGAACATTCCACAACTTCATAAAATCTATCTATGAAAAGCCCAAAGCAAACATCATTCTCAATGGGGGAAAAACTGACATCCTTCCCTTTGAGATGAGGAACACGACAAGGATGCCCACTCTCACCACTCTTGCTCAAAATAGTACTAGAAGTCCTAGCAACAGCAATCAGACATTGAAAATTAATAAAAGGTATTCAAATTGGCAATGAAGAAGTCAAACACTCTCTCTTCACAGATGACATGATACTTTATATGGAAAACCCAAAAGATTCTACCCCAAACTACTAGAACTCATACAGAAATTCAGCGATGTGGCAGGATACAAAATCAATACACAGTAATCAGTTGCTTTCTTATACACTAACAGTGAAAATATGGAAAGGGACATTAGAGAATCAAGTCGATTTACAGTAGCACCAAGAACCATAAGATACCTGGGAATAAATCTAAACACAGAAATAAAGGATCTGTATTTGAGGAACTACATAACACTAATGAAAGAAATTAAAGAGGACACAAAAAGGTGAAAAAGTATTCCATGCTAATGGATAAGAGGAATAAATATTGTTAAAAAGTCTATACTGTCTAGAGTAATCTATACTTTCAAAGCCATCCTGATCAAAATTTCACCGTTTTTTTTCAAACAGCTGGAACAAACATTTCTAAAATATGTATGGAACCTTTATAGACGGGAATTCCTAAGGAAATTTTGAAAAGAAAAACAAAGCTGGGAGCATTATGTTGCCTGATTTTAAGCTTTATGACAGAGCTGTGATTACCAAGACAGCATGTTATTGGCACAAAAACAGACACATAGACCAGTGGAACAGAATAGAGAGCCCACATATGGACCTACAACTCTATGGTCAAGTAATCTTTGACAAGGCAGGAAAAATATCCAGTGGAAAAAAGACAGTCTTTTCAACTAGTGATGCTGGGAAAATTGGACAGCTATATGTAGAAGAATGAAACTTGACCATTCTCTTACACCATACATGAAGATAAGCTCGAAATGGATAAAAGATCTCAATGGGAGGCAGGAATCTATTGAAATCTTAGAGGAGAACATAGGAAAGAACCTTGATGACTTCGGCCACAGCAACTTCTTTCAGGACATGTCTCCAAAGGCAAAGGAAACAAAAGCAAAAATGAACTTTTGGGACTTCATCAAGATAAAAAGCTTCTGCCCAGCAAAGGAAACAGTCCACAAAACAAACAGGCAACCCACAGAATGGGAGAAGATATTTGCAAATGACACTACAGACAAAGGGCTGATATCTAAGATCTATAAAGAACTCCTCAAACTCAACTCTCACAAAACAGATAATCACATCCAAAAATGGCCAGAAGACATGAACAGACACTTCTCCAAAGAAGGCATACAAATGGCTAACAGACACATGAAAAAATGTTCATCATCTTTAGCCATCAGAGAGCCTCAAATCAAAACCACACTGAGATACCACCTAGACTCATGAAAAAAGGACAAAAGACATAAGGCTCAAATAAATAATATCAGAAATGAAAAGGAACTTGCAACTGATACTGCAGAAATACAATTGTATACCAAGGAATGTATTACCTAGAAGAAGTGGATCAATTCTGAGGATCATATAATATGCTCAGACAGAATCAGGAAGAAAAAGAAAATATGAATACATTGATTGAATCAACCCTGCTATCTCCCCATAAAAGTCTAGGACCAGGTGGCTTAACTGTTCAATTCTACAAAACATTCAAAGATTTAAATCTATTCTTCTCAAACTCTTTAAATACTTGAAGAGGAGAGAATGCTTCCAAACTCATTTTTCAAGACCCTCTTGAGAAAAGAATAGGAAACCATTCTCAGGGCAATTAATCAAGAAATATAAATACAAGACATCCAAATTGGAAAGGAAGAAGTGAAACTGTTGCTACTTGCAGATGACATAATTTTACATAGAGAGAAAACCTTAGAGATTCCATAAAAAAACCGTTAGAACTAATAAATTTGTTAAAATGGTATGATATATAGTCAATATACAAAAATCAGTTGCCTTTTTTTCTCCCCAAATATGTTTATTTTAATTTTTCAGTGGTACAAGATTGATTGTTCATGCACCACACCCAGTGCTCCATGCAATACGTGCCCTTCTCAATACCCACCACCAGGCTCGCCCGCCCCCGCAACCCCTCCCCTCAAAAACCCTCAGTTTGTTGCTCAGAGTCCACAGTCTCTCCTGGTTCATCACTCCCTCCGATTTCCCCCCATTCACCCTTCCCTTCCTTCTCACGATGCCCTCCTTGATCAGTTGCCTTTTTATACACTAATGACAAACTATCAGAAAGAGAAACAATCTGTTTGCAATTGCATCAAAAAATAAAAATAAAATACCTGTGCACAAATTAACTAAAGAGGTGAAGGACTTAAACTCTGACAACCATAAGTCACTGATGAAAGAAATTCAAAAAAATACAAAGAAATGGAATGATATTCTCTGCTCATGGATTGGAAGAATTAATATTAAAATGTCCATACTATCCAAAGCAATACACAGATTCAAATGCAATCGCTATTGAAATTCCAATGACATTTTTTACATAAAGAGAAAAAAAAATCCTACAATGTGTGTGGAATCTCAAAAGACCCTGAATAGCCAAAACAAGCTTAAGAATGAACTACTGTTATGCCCAGATTTTGAGATCCCCAAATACCACCAGGGAGCCGAGTCCGATGCAAAAGCAAAAGAGCCCTTTATTCAAGCTAGCTTGAGCTCCCTCTCACACTCACCGACACAGCGGCGTGGTGTAGAGAAAGAGACAGAGTTTCAAAGAGCACACAGTTTTAGAGCGGCCGGTGGCCAATGAGATTGTAACACACAGAATGTTGC
>CM052807.1:28131306-28153256 GCA_028533885.1 Nasua narica | reverse complement strand
CATTCTCAATGGGGAAAATCTCTCAGCTTTTCCTCTGAGATCAGGAACATGGCAGGGATCCCCACTGCTGTTCAACATAGTCCTAGAAGTCCTAGCCTCAGCAATCAGAGAACAAAAAGAAAGAAAAGGCATCCAAATTGGCAAAGAAGAAGTCAAACTCTCACTCTTTGAAGATGATATGATACTTTATGTGGAAAACCCAAAAGACTTTACTCCAAGACTGGTAGAACTCATACAGGAATTCAATCAAGTGTCAGGATATAAAATTAATGTACAGAAATCAGTTGCATTCCTATACACCAACAGCAAAGCAGAAGAAAGAGAAATTAATGAGTTGATTCCTTTTACAATTGCACCCTAAACCTTAAGATACCTAGGAATAAACCTAACCAAAGAGGCAAAGAATCTGTACTCAGAAAACTACAAAGTGCTCATGAAAGAAATTGAGGAAGACACAAAGAAATGGAAAAACGTTCCACGCTCATGGATTGGAAGAGCAAATATTGTGAAAATGTCTATGCTACCTTCCCTATAAAAATACCATCAATTTATTTCAAAGAAATGGAACAAATAATCCTAAAATTTATATGGATCCAGAAAAGACCACCAATAGCCAGAGGAATGTTGGAAAAGAAAACCAAAGTCGGTGGCATCACAATTCCAGACTTCAAGCTCTATTACAAAGCTGTAATCATCAAGACAGTGTGGTATTGGCACAAAAACAGACACATAGATAAATGGAAGAGAATAGAGAGCCCAGAAATGGAACCTCAACTCTATGGTCAACTAATCTTCGATGAAGCAAGAAAGCATATTAAATGGAAAAAAGACAGTCTCTTCAACAAATGGTGTTGGGAAACCTGGATAGCCACACGCAAAAGAATGAAACTGGACCATTTCCTTGCACCATACATAAAAATAGACTCCAAATGGATCAAAGACCTCAATGTGAGACAAGAATCCATCAAAATCCTGGAGGAGAACACAGGCAACAATGTCTTCGGCCTCAGCCACAGCAACTTCTTCCTACAAACATCGCCAAAGGCAAGGGAAGCAAGGGCAAAAATGAACCACTGGGACTTCATCAAGATCAAAAGCTTTTGCACAGCAAAGGAAACTGTCAACAGAACCAAAAGACAACTGACAGAATGGGAGAAGATATTCACAAATGACATTCACAAATAAAGGGTTAGTATCCAAAATCTATAAAGAACTTCTCAAACTCAACACTCAAAGAACAAATAATCCAATCAAGAAATAGGCAGAAGGTATGAACAGATATTTCAATAAGTAGGACATCCAAATGGACAATAGGCACATGAAAAAAAGCTCAACATCACATGGCATTAGAGAAATCAAAACCACAGTGAAGATACCACCTCACACCAGTCAGAATGGCTAAAATTAGCAAGTCAGGGAACCACAGATGTCGGCGAGGATGTGTAGAAAGGGGAAATCTCCTACACTGTTGGTGGGAATGCAAGCTGGTACAACCACTCTGGAAAACTGTATGGAGGATCCTCAAAATGTTGAAAATAGAGCTACCCTACAACCCAGCAATCACAGTACTGGGTATTTGCCCTCAAGATACAAATGTAGTGATCCGAAGGGTCACATGCACCCGAATGTTTATAGCAGCAATGTCCAGAATAGCCAAACTATGGAGAGAACCTAGATGTCCATCAACAGATGAATTGATAAAGAAGATGTGGTATATATATATACGATGGAATACTATGCAGCCATCGAGAGAAACAAAATCTTGCCATTTGCAACGATGTGGATGAAACTAGAGGGTATTATACTAAGCGAAATAAGTCAGTCAGAGAAAGACAATTATCACATGATCTCTCTGATATGAAGAATTGGAGAGGCAGGGCAGAAGGTTTTGGGGGGGTAGGGAAGAGAAATGAAACAAGATGGGATGGGGAAGGAGACAAACCATAAGAGACTCCTAAACTCACAAAACAAACTAAGCGTTGCTGGGAGGTGGGGGTGGGGTTAGGGATATGGACATTGGGGAGGGTATGTGCTATGGCAAATGCTTTGAAATGTGTAAGCCTGATGATTCACAGACATGTACCCTGGGGCAAATAATACATTATATGTTAATAAAGAATTAAAAAAATAAATAAAAATCATAACTATGTTTCAGAAGTAGAAAGAAGTTAAAAAAAAGAAACATATAGGCCAAGGGCGGGCAGTTTATGAAGAATCAGATGGTTAATATTTTAGTCGTTGCAGGTAATGCTGTCACAACTACTCACTTCCACCTTTATAGAAAGAAAATTTAAGAAAACAATTACGGAATTTGCGTTGTAATAAAATTTTATTTACAGAAACAGTCCAGTAAGCCTAATGTAGTTTGTGGGCCCCAACATAAAAATGCAGATTATATGATGTCTTTTATGTATTTTGAGTTTATATTCCTGTATGGTGTAAGAGAATGGCCAGGTTTCATCCTTCTCCATATAGCTGTCCAATTTTCCCAGCACCATTTATTGAAGAGACTTTTTTCCACTGAGTATTTTTTAGTTTTGTCAAATATTATTTGACTGTAGAACTGCAGGTCCATATCTGGGGTTCTAGTTTGCTCCACTGGTCTAGTGTCCGTTTTTGTGCCAGTACCATGATGTCTTGGTGATCACATCTTTGTAGTAAAGCTTGAAATCAGGCAATGTGATGCCCCCAGCTTTCTTTTTCTTTTTCATCATTTCCTTAGAAATTCCGTTCCTTAGAAAATCCCAAATTTTAGGATTGTTTGTTCTAGCTGTTTGGAAAAAAACGGTAGAATTTTGATTGGGATGGCATTGAAAGTATAGACTGCTCTGGGCAGTATAGACATTTTCACAATGTTTATTCTTCCGATCCATGAGAATGGAATGCTTTTCCACCTTTTTGTGTCTTTTTCAATTTCTTTCATGAGCGTTCTGTAGTTCCTCAAGTACAGATCCTTTACCTCTTTGGTTAGGTTTATTCCCAGGTATATTATGGTTCTTGGTGCTACAGTAAGTAAATGGAATTGATTCTCTAATTTCCCTTTCCATATTTTCATTGTTAGTGTATAGGAAAGCAACTGATTTTTGTGCATTGATTTTGTATCCTGACACATTACTGAATTGCTGCATGAGTTCTAGTAGTTTGAGAGAGGAGTCTTTTGGGTTTTCCACATAAAGTATCATGTCATCTGTGAAGAGAGAGAGTTTGACTTCTTCATTTTTGTGTTCCTGATCTCAAAGGGAAGGCTTTCAGGTTATTCTCCATTGAGACTGATATTTGCTGTGGTCTTTTCATAGATAGACTCTATGATGTTGAGGAATGTTCCTTCTATCCTTATACTCTGAAGAGTTTTAATCAGGAGCAGATGCTGAATTTTGTCAAATGCTTTTACTGTGTCAATTGAGAGGACTATGTGTTTCTTTTCTCTTCTCTTGTTGATTTATTCTATCACATTGATTGATTTGCAAATGTTGAACCACCCTTGCATCCCAGGGATAAATCCCACCTGGTCAAGATTAATAATCTTTTTATTTATTTATTTATTTTATTTATTTATTTTTGTGAATAATAATAATCTTTTTTTAATGCAAGATTTCTAAGAACAGATTCAGAAATATACGGTGAACTTTTTACAGAGGTTGAAACCATTTATTTTTTCTTGACAACTAGAGGTTCAGAAGGCCTATGCCACTCTTATGATTGATCTCTAATTCTCTAGGAGCTTGTTTTTAGCAACTACCAGGGATTTACATTTTGACACAAATAAGTATTCCTAAAATGCTGCAGAATTCCATTGTTTCAAGTCAACTGAAAAGAAATTGGCAGTTGGTGATCACATTTTGTAATATGATTCCTTGACAAGTACTGTTTTTTTTTTTTCAATTTAGTTTTGAAAATATCTTACTTTGGAGAAGCAAGTTTCAAAAGATATTCTGTTTTAAAATTACACATTTCCTTGGAGAGGTCCCCCCTTTTACTGCTGCCTCTGAATTTCTCAAGTGCCAGACTCATCTTTGTATCTTTCACCTCTGGCAAGTGACAATTACCTAAGAATGACTGAAAAAGGAAAGAGAAGTTAAGAAGTTGATTTCCATTTGAGAATATCTTGGTAAGTGCAGCATATTTGCAGAGAAAACGCACACTGGGGATTTGTCCCAAGCTGGGATCTGATGGTCACAAACTACACATGTCAGGCAGGCTACTTAACCTCCTTGGGTTTTTGTTTTTTGTCTTTAAAATAAAGATGACAACAGTGATTACCTCACTGGGTGGTTGTGATATTTAATAAGATCATGCATGTAATAGCTTTCCCTGAGCCAGCTCAGCTTCCTGCCCACATTTGCTCTCCCACCGGCACCCATTATTATTAGGGAGTAGGGGTGCCTGAAGATCTGACAAGATCAGTTAACCAAAAGGTCATGGGGCCAATCCTTGGGAACCAGGCCACAAGGCAGTGAGGGTTTGGGAGAAAAGACTTTTACTGCCACTCTTTACTCATTCTTTTAAATGCCTTGACCAATGAGCTTGTTTACAGGCAGATGTAGTATCTTCCCAAGCCTCTGCCTTGGTCCTGTGCTAGGCCTTGGAGACAGCATGTTCAGGGTAGAGTAGAGCAAGACCTTAGTCATGGGGCAGCCCAGATCTCAATCAGCACTGCAAGCTGACCATCATCTAGCTTTCACCTGGAAATGGACTCACTACCATGTCCCCATGCTGGAATGAATCACTGTAACCAGAGAGACATGGCCTATGGAGCTGAGAGAATAGTGGTTCCCTCCAAAAATTGTGCACTTTTACTAGAAAACAGGGGAATAGCTATTATCTATTTAAATAGCTCATTTAAATCCAGTGGCCAGGCCTGAATCAAACAAAAGGAAGCAGACCTCAGTCAGAAGCTGTAAAGGCTGTCGTCAGGGGAGTTGCCTGAGCCCTGAAGCAGCTCTGCCTCTGAACTTGGATTGGACAAACTGAGCAAGAATGGTGAAGAAACAGAAACAGAACATGAAACAGAAGGTGAGAAATACATCTGAGTTTTTCATCCTACCACCATCAATTAACTCCTCTTCTTAAGGGGAGGGCTGTACATTACATATTTTCTTATTGCTCCAATTTATGATCCCCAGGAACTAGCTGTGTCATTGTGACTACAGTGGCAAAAATAGCTGTTGTTTACTGTGTACTATTTATAAGTACTTTTGTTCATTATTTCATTTAAACATGTCTGCAATCAAAAGTATCATTTTATCCTCATTTTATAGGTCTAGACAGAGAAGCTCAGGATGGTAGAGTGACCTACTCAAGATAACCCAGCCAAGGAGCAGCAAAGACAGCTTCCATATCAGCTCTGTTCTCCTAGCAGCTTCTGCTCTTACTGCTAATTCTGCTCTTCCTCCACAGAACTGTCCAGCATCTCTGATTGACCCTTAAAACACATTTGCTTCATTTCTTATGTGTTTGACGTCCAGAAAATGATATCTGAAAGAATGTGAGACTCTCAGCAAGGACAGAAATGAAGCTGCTTTGCTTGAGGAGGGAAGTAAAAGTCACTGGGCAACCAATGGCCAAACTGGGGAGGCAGGTTGGGAAATTGCTTCCCACCTCTCTCCATAGAACGAGGGCAGATGAATATCCAAGGCCCATCACTTCTATTTCCCGCTGTGGAGAAAAAAAACATGGCTGCTAGAGAACAGAGCTCTTCTCTCTAGCAAGGCTAACTCATTATGGGAGGGGTCATTTTCAAGCCTGAAAGGCAATCAAAGTTCCAACTGGTCTGGAATTGAGGGGCATTGCATCTCACTAAAAGGAAATTATGACAATTGGCCCAGACAGAAACATTTTTCTCCATCACAGCCTTCAAATTAGAAACCACTATATTATAATGATTTATTTCATTTTCATGAGTGCGGTAATTATTGCACTGAAGATAATAAGGTCCATGTTAGGTAGCAGAAAGAATTGCCTGTTCTTTCTAACTAACTTTCTAACTCCCTAAGTGCCTGTTAATGACCAATGCAGCATAGTCAATTAAGGTCCAGAAAAGAGCCACGGCAGCCTGTGGATGGTGGGCTTATTGCTAGAACTAATTTTTGTTATTGGGTCAGTAAAAGCAGGAAGCAAAAAGTTTGCAAATGCAAGGGAAGAAAATTACAAATTAGATGAAAACTCACCTACTGAGCTTTGGGGTCTTCTCAGTTGAGACTTTGGTTAATGTAGGTGACAGCCCTTTCTTTCTGCTACTTGGCATGTGGTTATCAGGAACCATTTGTAACACTCCATTTTGTCTTTGAAAACACACTTAAAAAAAAAAGAAAAGAAAACACACTTTAATTGAAAAATAATTTGCCCATAAAATTATTATCATCAATTCACTTCCCACCAAAGGGCTGCATTAAGACCATAGAACAATTTATAAGTCGATGCATTTTACCCATTGAATCACTTCACATTATGTTGTGAACAAAATGATTAAAGCAAGTTAGCATTTTGTTGGCAAAATACATTACTATGCATTTCATCCACACAGATACTTATACTACTGAGTCTATTTGTCTTGTTGACAGGACATATATATGCATTGGATAGAATGCATTTTATTTAGTAGATGCAATTAATTTTATTCACCACTTTTTTTCCCAAATACTTTTATTTTATGTTTTCAGTGTTATGAGATTAATTGTTCATGCACCACATGCAGTGCTGCATACAATATGTGCCCTCCTCAATACCTACCACCAGACTCGCCCAACCCCCCACCCACTCTCCTGCAAAACACTTTAAAACTTAAGCTAAATTTTTTTTTGTCACAGGAATAGATTTGATTATGGGTCAAAATTAATCTTGCCTGCATGATCTGTGCTCACAAAATTTCTCCAAACAACTACACAAGTTTTCAAGCAAATAAACAAAAGCAGAGATAGAATAATGAACAAGAGCAAAACAAAAGGCTTAAGAAAATATTCCTCTTGAATTCCTTTCTTAACTATTCTATGTATCCAGGGGAAATAAAATCTAAAGATACCTTGATAATGTAGTGCAATTGCAAGGTCATAGGGTAGTTCTATTTTAATTTCTTGAGGAATCTCCACAGTGTTTTCCAAAGTGGCTGCACCAACTTGCATTCCCTCCAATTCTAAGCACTTATTCTGATTCATAAGAGATTCTTGGGTAAACAAAACCCTGCCCTAAGGCAGCTGATAATCTCTGGAAGGAATCAGACTGGTAAATAGGAAGTGTGGTGAGAGAGTACCTGGTGGTATGGCAAAGTTCTTTATCTTGATTATGGTGGTTTGTAATAATCTCTGTTATTAAACAAAAAAAAATTTGTTCTAGTATTAAAGAAAAAACTTGTTTAAATAGTAAGGCAGGGGCCCCTGTGTGGCTCAGTGGGTTAGGGAATCTGCCTTTGGCTCAGGTCATGATCTCAAGGTCCTGGGATTGAGCCCCACATCGGGCTCTCTGCTCAGCGAGGAGCCTGCTCCCCCCTCTCTCTCTCTGCCTGCCTCTCTGCCTACTTGTGATCTCTCTCTCCTCTCTGTCAAATAAATAAATAAAAATATTTAAAAAAATAATAGTAAGGCATATTTTACTCAGGAGGACTATTGTGATAGATAAAGAGATTACTAAAAGAGCATTTTGCTATAGGAGAGAGAGATTGGGTTCAACTCCAAATATGACAAGAAAAAGTGGTAGTTTATAGCTAAGAAGAAGGATCAGGGAGTGGGGAGGATCAGTGGATAGAAAACTACTAAGAAGAAGTATTATGGGAAAGGGGAAATTCTTGCTGAAGTCAAGCCAGGATAATCAGACATCTTCTGGGGGATGGTGGAGATAAGGAATTTCGTCAGATATCAAGGGTGATCAGATATGGAGGCTGGGGGATTCTGGTCAAACTACTTTAGCAGGATTCTTATTAAAACTGGGATCTTGAGGGCATGTCTGTCCAAAGAAGGGGCCTAGTTGAAAAGAACACAGAGGAGCCTGACTAGAATGTGGTTAAGGAGAAAAATCTTTATTACTATACATGTGATAAAATATCATAGAACTATGCACAAACACACACACAAAATAGTGTATGGAAGAACTGGTGAAACCTGAGTGATATCTACAGTTTATACTTAATTATATGATAATGTCAATGTCCCAGCTTTGAGTATGATCTATAGTTATAAAAAATATTACCATTGGGAGAAGCTGATTGATGAATATGCCTCTGTACTATTTTTGCAACATCTTTGAATCTGTTCCTATTTCCGAGTAAAACAGAAAAAAATATTGGGTGGGAAGCAATGTGGTGGGGAAATGCAGAGGGCTATAGAAGTACAGAGGAATGTTTGGGGTGACTGGGTGGCTCAGTCAGTTAAGCATTCAACTCATGTTGATTTCGGCTCAGGTCATGATCTCAGAATCCTGAGATCAAGCCCTGCACTGGGCTCTACACTGGCTGTAAAATCTGCTTAAGATTGTCTCTCTCTTGGGGCACCTGGGTGGCTTAATTGGTTAATCATCTGTCTGGCTCAGCTCCCAATCTCAGGGTCCTGGATCTGAGCCTTGCATCAGGCTTTCTATTCAGCAGGGAGCCGGCTTCTCTCCTTGCCTGCTTGTGTTCACTCTCTCTCTCCCTGTCTAATAAATAAATAAAATCTTAAAAAAAAAATGCCCTCTCTCCCTTCCCATGCCCCGTCCCTCTCAAATACATACATACATACATACATACATACATACATACATACATAGAATTACAGAGACATGCTTGACTCTTGGTGGCAACAGAGAAGATGCCCTGAAGGAAATTATATCTTCCCAGGAGACGAAATTCAAGTGCTTACAGGGTAGAGCAGGAGGGGGAAAAAAGTGAAGCCTGGTTGTACCGGGGAACAAGAATGGAGGCCAATGCAATACATATCCAGGTTCAAGGCATTCAGACGCTAATTATTTTATAAGGTTAGCATAGCTTTGGCTAAATTGAGACTTAAAGGACAAAGAAATATTTAGGACAAAGAAATGTCAGGAGTAGAGGATAAAGATTGCATGAGACCTGAGGAGTGCTGAAAGGGTGAGTGGAAGATCCCTACCTTGCAGTCAGATGATTACTGGGTACCTGCCACAAGCCAAACATGTGGGCTGTGAAACTAGAGTGTTGACCATGTCATAGCATGACACTCACCGCCGTACTCAGTTCACTGGCTTCCTTGAGCTCAGCAACACCCATGTCTCTGGGCTTCTTCCCCACAAAACACATCCACCAACACCTTCTCCTAGGATTCTGTTAGGTGGTGCTTGGCTCATCAGGATGACTGCTTCCTGCTCCTGCAATGTTCTAAACTACTCTGTACATCTTTATGGTGGAATACTGTACCACCAGAATAGCTGGTGGGATGAGTTGTTTGGCAAGAAAGGTTTTTGTTCATCAAGCTCCCACTCTAATCCATCTATCCAAATCACATACATCATCTCAGACACTCCATGAAATGCCCACCTCAATCTTCCCACCTCAAAAGCTTTTAAAAAAAATTATTTCTACACTATGTAAACCTGCCTTTCTGTCTTCTAATAAAAACTGCCCATGTCTAGAAAGAAACCAAATAAATCAACAACTTATTTGTATATGGTAAAATTATCTTAGTTGAGCAGTTGTGAGGTTCAGTGGGACATGGCAAGAGGGCCTACAACTCCAGATATAATAAGAAAAGTAAGTGACAGCTGACTGTTATTGGATACACAGTTTGATGTACCTTTCCATAGAATGCACACAACAGTCCTACAGTACTTGCTACTATATTATCATCATGAACATTTTACAGATAAGGAAGTGCATACACAGCAAGTTAGATAGTATCCCCAAGGGCACATACTCAGTATCTGTTGTACCAGGATCCAAACTCAGACTTTGATTTCAATGTCTTCTCTTCTACCAAAGAATCAACTCACCAGAAGTATCTCCAGTCATCTTTTGCTAGTATTGGCCACTTCCCTTCTTCTCAGCCTGGAATTAAGAGAGCCTGAAATGGATAGGTTTCAGATCCTTGCAACCCATCTGTATATATTCCTGATCTTTATGAAACACTGAAAAGTCAAATGCATTCCCTGGACTTGAGGGCAAGATCTCTCAGTAGCCCTTGATCTTTCCGAAGATATATGGAAGCTTTTCAATAATCACATCAATGCAGTCTTTGGATGATATTTCTCTCACTTAAAAAAACAATTGGAAAAGGTGGTTTTGCTTACAGTATATTAATTTACTTTAAATTACTGGAAACCATTTTGTCAATGGATTTTCCTTGCAAATTTGAATATGGATAAGAATATTCTACTCATCTCCCTGACACTTTCATAAAATACTCTCTAAATGGAATACCACAAAGCAGAGCAGCATATGTTTTCATCTCGGGCTTTTAATGAAATACAAGAACTAAATCACTACTGATCCTTGGAAAAACAGGTCAGTATGAGTCTTAATGAACTTACAAAGTTGAAAGCTAAGTTTTAAAGAAAACCATGCTTTTTACTCCCAACCTCATCATTGAAAATTAAACAAAAAATTCCAAAAGCCAAAGTCATGATCAGGAGGCATTCCACGAATCTAAATAGAAATGTTGTTGTCTGTCTTGATTTTCTGGAAATAAAAGCATTCACTACAAAAAGACTTCCACATTTATATCCTATGTGAAAGTAAATTTTATAGGTTGTTGGCTAAGCCTTCATGACACCAAACATCTAGCCAATGCATTCAGAGGCCCAGTCAGTCACCACATATTTGACAGATAAGACAGTGAAAACAAGTTTCCTTCAAAAGTCAGAGTTTCTGAAGCCATAGAGAGACATCAACCCTCACTACCCATCACTATCACTGGAAGTGCACATTAAAACTAAGATGGGGGCGCCTGGGTGGCTCAGTGGGTAAGGCCTCTGTCTTCGGCTCAGGTCATGATCTCGGGGTCCTGGGATCGAGCCCCACATCGGGCTCTCTGTTTAGCGGGGAGCCTGCTTTCCCATCTCTCTCTGCCTGCCTCTCTGCCTACTTGTGATCTCTCTCTCTCTGTCAAATAAATAAATGGAATCTTTAAAAAAACAAAAAAACAAAAAAACTAAGATGCTCAGGAGACAGTATAACATGGTGATGAAGGAAAACCCTGAATTCCCCTCCTTTCCTGAATGCACTAAATCTAAACCCACATATAGACCAATTCTTACTGAGGAAAACTGAGAGATGATCGAACAACTACTATACAATGAATAACAGAGGGGCCACACAAAGCAGGGTAGGAAAGGCAGAGATATAGTGAGGGCTGGAACCCCACGCTT
Source organism: Nasua narica (assembly GCA_028533885.1). Lineage (NCBI taxonomy): Eukaryota > Metazoa > Chordata > Mammalia > Carnivora > Procyonidae > Nasua > Nasua narica. The sequence goes on along the minus strand of CM052807.1, from coordinate 28,141,955 downwards.
AACACAGTGACCTGCCTTAAGGAAGGATATCACGGAGGGGCTCATGTGAAGACTTGGGTGCCCTCAGTCACATCAAGAAACAAACAAGCTAGTTTAAAGGGCAATGAGATGATAAGTGAAGGTCATATATTTACTAATTGGAGAGTGTCTGCCAAAAGGGTGGGATATTGCTGGAATGCTCTCTAGGATTGGAGGCACCTGTGAGCACCATTTTTTACATTCCCCCTACATTGTGATAGCGTGGACAAGAGTAGGGTCCAGGTACTCTATCCAGCTTTCTAGGGCCACCTCAGTGTACCACAGGTCCTGGCCCATGCTCACTCAGCTCCAGCCAAAGCACTCCAACATGGCATAGACTGGGAAGCCCTGGGCCTGCACCCTCTCCAGCTCCAGCCAGCCTGTCAAAGACGTCAGCCACACACAGTCTAAATCGGGAGTATGTAAGAGTATACATAAGGCCACTACTTCAAGACCAAGAAAGATAACTGTTCTACTTAATTCATAGAAAAAAAGAAACAAAACAGAAAGTCAAACAATATGATGAGACAAAGGAATACGTTCCAAATGAAACAAGATAAAATCCAAGGGTGCGGGGTACTAATGAAACAGAGGTAAATAATTTACCTGATAAAGAATTTAAAGTAATGATCATAAAGATACCCACTGAATCTCAGATAAGAATGGAGGAACAATAGGGTCCAGCAAGATGGCCGAGGAGTAGGGGACCCTATTTCAACTGGTCCCCTGAATTGAGCTGGATATCTGCCAGACCACTCTGAACACCCATGAATTCAGCCTTATATGTAAGAAGATCTATCAGGATCTATACCAACAGAATATCTCCAGCCACTGGTTTCAAGGTACGAAGCAGGGAGCCGCAATTCCATGGGCAGGTATCTGAAGATAAACAGAAGGGGGAAGGAGCAGCCTTAAGTGCTGGCACCAGGAAGGTGAAATAACACAGGGACCCAAAAGTGTCTGGCACTAGGACCCAGGCACAGACTCATAGACTGGAGAGTCTTTAGGACAGTCCCCAGACTAAAAATTGGAGCTGTGAGGGTGCACATATGAACTGGGGGCAGCTGGAGGTTTTAGAAGCAGGAAGGGCAGAAACAAGCCTGGACCTGGAAGTGAAGGCTGGGAGTGCTGCTGTGAGACACACAACCCAGGTCACTATGGTTTTTAGCACCAGGGACAAAACAGAGTGAGTGTGATCTGGAAAGCATTCTGGAGAACAGACTGTGATCTCTCTGTTCTGTGACAGAAGTTAAGACACAGTCACTTCTTCTCTGACACTTAGAAGAGATGCAGAAACCCACGAAGGAAAGCTGCTAGTGAACAAAAGTGCCCCCAAACCAGTCTTCACTGAGCCTTTCCCCTATCATAAGGGAGCACAGCAATTCTTCCCAAACAGGGTTCCGTGGGTAATACCACGGTAGTCCCATCCTGCCAGAAGATAGGCTGATAGAAGAAGAGGCCAACAACCATAAGATCCTGGTAAAACAGGGGCATCTTGCTTGGATTGTGGTCAATAGTTTGGACACTGTACATTCCTTCACCCACCTCTCACCAGAATGACAAGGAGGAGGAAACCCCAACAGGGGAAAAATTCAGAGACTGTGACCTTTGCCATGGAACTAAAGGATATGGACATATGCAAGATGTCAGAAATAGAATTCAGGGTAACAGTTATACAGAAAATGGCCAGGTTGGAGGAAACCATTAGGGAGAACATAGATCCTCTAAGGGCAGAAGTGAGCGCTGAACTGGCAGAACTTAAAAATGCTATCAGTGAGATTCCATGTAACCTAGTTACTCTTAACAGCTAGGGTAAATGATGCAGAAGATCAAATTAGTGATCTAGAAGAAAAACTGATAGAAACGAAGGATTAGGAGGCCTGAACAAACAGCTTAGAATCCATGAAAACAGAATCAGAGAAATAAATGATGCCATGAAATATTCTTGTGTCAGAAATATTATGATCCCTGAAGGGTGGTGAGAGAGAGCTAAAAGATTGAGTTGAGTAAATCCTAGCTGAGAATTTCCCTAATCTAGGGAATGAAACAAGTGTTCATGTCCGAGAGGCAGAGAGGACGCCCCCCAAGATCAATGAGGGCAGAACAACCTTCAGGGATGTAACAGAAAAACACACAAATCTTAAAATCAGAGACATCTTAAAGGCAATGAAGGGGAAGAGATTCCTTAGGCACAGAGGGAGGAACATCAGAATAATGTCGGAACTGTCCACAGAAACCTGGCAAGCCAGAAAAGCCTGGCAAGACATATTCAGGCACTAAAAGAGAAGAACATGCAGCCAAGAATACTTTATCTGGCAAGGCTGTCATTGAGAATGGATGGAAATATAAAGGGCTTCCAAGACCGGCAAAGACTAAAAGAATATGTGACCACCAAGCTGATCTTACAAGAAATATTAAGGGGTTTCAATAAAAGAAGAAGAAAGTCCCTAAGAGCGGTATAGAACAGAAATTCACAGAGACGGTATAACAAGGAACTCATAGTCAACATGATGACAATGAAAACATATATTTCAATAATCACTCTCAACATAAATGGCCTAAATGCTCCCATAAAGCAGCATAGGGTTGGATATGGCATAGAAAGACAGGACCCATGCTCACTTTGGCTGCACATACACTGAAATTGGAACGATACACAGAAGATTAGCATGGCCCCTGTCCCAGGATGATATACAAATTGATGAAGCATTCCATACAAAAAAAAAAAAAAGGAAAGACAGGACCCATCCACATGCTGTGTATAAGAGACTCATTTTGAACCTAAAGATACTTCCAGACTGAAAATGAAGGGATAGAGAACCGTCTTTTATACCAACAGGACTAAAAAGATAGCCAGTATAGTGATTCTCATATCACACAAATTAGATGTTAAGCTAAAGACTGTAGTCAGAGATGCAGAAGGACACTACATCATTCTTACAGGGTCTATCCAACAAGAAGATCTAATAATTGTAAATATCTATGCCCCCAACATGGGAGCTGTCAACTACATAAGCCAACTATTAACCAAAATAAAGAGACATATTGAAAAGAATATGTTAATTGGAGGGGAACTTATGACATCACTCTAAGTAATAGATCATCTAAGAAGAAAATCAACCAAGAATCAAGAGCTTTGAGTGACACATTGGACCAGATGGACCTCATAGACATATACAGAAATTTCCACCCTAAAACAAAAGTATTATTTTGTTTTCATTCTTCTCGAGCGCACATGGAACTTCCTCCAGAATAGACCACATACTGGGTCCCACACCAGGTCTCAGTGGATACCAAAAGATTCACATCATTCCTTGCATATTCTCAGACCACAAGGCTTTAAAACTGAAACTCAACCACACACACACAAAAAAGTTTGGAAGAAATTCAAACACTTGGAAACTAAAGACCACCCTGCTCAAGAATGTTTGGATCAACCAGGAAATCAAAGAGGAACTTAAACATATCATGAAAACCAATGAGAATGAAGACACATCGGTCAAAAACCTATAGGATGTGGCAAAGGTGATCCTAAGGGGGAAATACATAGCCATGCAAGCTCCACTCAATAAAATTGTAAAATACCAAATGCACTGGCTCACTTTACACCTAAAAGAACTGGAAAACCAACAACAAATCAAGCCAACCCCATGCACGAAAGAATCACATCAAAAAATGGGCAGAAGACATGAACAGACACTTCTCCAAAGAAGACATACAAATGGCTAACAGACACATGAAAAAATGTTCATCATCTTTAGCCATCAGGGAGATTCAAATCAACCACCTTACACCAGTTAGAATGGCCAAAATCAACAAGACAGTAAACAACAAATGCTGGGGAGGATGTGGAGAAAAGGGAACCCTCTTCCACTGTTGGTTGGAATGCAAGTTAGTGCAGCCACTTTGGAAAACAGTGTGGAGATTCCTCAAGAAATTAAAAATAGAGCTACCCTATGACCCTGCAATTGCACTACTGGGTATTTACCCCAAAGAAGCAGATGCAGTACAAAGAAGGGTCACATGTATCTCAATGTTCATAGCAGCAATAACCACAATCGCCAAACTGTGGAAAGAACCAAAATGCCCTTTATCCAATGAGTGGATAAGAAAGATGTGGTACATCTATACAATAGAATATTATGCCTCCAACAGAAAGGATGAATATCCAACATTTGTATGAACATGGATGGGATTAGAAGAGATTATGTGGAGTGAAAGAAGTCAAGTGGAGAGAGTCAATTATCTTATGGTCTCACGTGTGGAGTATAAAGAAAATCATGGAGGTCATTGTGAGAAGGAAAGGAAGAGTGAATGGGGGGAAATTGGAGGGGGTGATGAATCTGGAGAGAGTGTGGACTTTGAGAAACAAACCAAAGGTTTCGGAGGGGAGGTTGGATGAGTCTGGTGGTGGGTATTGAGAAGGGCATGTATTGCATGGAGGACTGGGTGTGGTGCATGAACAGTGAATCTTGGAATACTGAATAAAATAAAATTATATTTAAAAGATCACTTGGAGATACCACATTACACCAGTAAGCACGGTAAAGATTAGCAAGTCTAGAAAAAACATGTTGGAAAGGATTCAGAGAAGGGGTAACCCTCTTACTCTGCATTTTTCAAAGTGCTGGAAAAACTTTAAAATTTTCATGGAGCCAGAAAAGACCATGAATCACCAAAGAAATGTTGAAAAAGAAAAACAAAGCAGGGGGGATCACATTGCTTGATTTCAAGCTTTATTACACAATCATGATGAGCAAGACAGTATGACACTGGCACAAAAAAAGGACACACAGTCAATGGAACAGAGTAGAGAGCTGAGAAATGGATCTTCAACTCTATCATATTGGTAGAGAGCTGAGAAATGGATCCTCAACTCTGTGGTCAATTAATCTTCAACAAAGCAGGAAAATATGTTCAGTGAAAAAAATGACAATGTCTTCAATAAATGGTGCTGGGAAAATTGGACAGCTATATTTAGAAAAATGAAACTTGACCATTCTCTTACACCATACACAAAGATAAACTCCAAATGGATAAAAGACCGCGACATGAGTCTGAAATCTATCAAAATCCTTTTCGACATCGGCCACAGCAACTTCATTCAAGAAATGTCTACAAAGGCAAAGGAAACAAAAGCAAAATAACATTTTAGGATTTCCTAAAGATCAAAAGCTTCTTCACAGCAAAGGAAACAATCTAAAAAACAAACAGGCAACCCACAGAATGGGAGATGTTCTCAAATGACACTACAGACAAAGGTCTGATATCTAAGATCTATAAAGAACACCTCAAACTCCACACTAAAAAAAACCCAAAACTTATAATTATGTCAAAAAATGGGGGAAGAAGAGGGGCACCTGGGTGGCTCAGAGGGTTGAGCCTCTGCCTTTGGCTCAGGTCATGATCTCAGGGTCCTGGGATCGAGCCCCGCATTGGGCTCTCTGCTCAGTGAGGAGCCTGCTTCCCCCTCTCTCTCTCTGCCGGCCTCTCTGCCTACTTGTGATCTCTCTCTCTGTCAAATAAATAAAATCTTTAAAAAAATGGGAAGAAGAAAGAAGACATGAACAGACACTTCTACAAAGAAGACATACAAATGGCTAACAGACATTTGAAAAAATGTTCATCGTCATTAGCCATCAGTGAGACTCAAATAAAGCCACAATGAGAAACCACCTTACACCTGTTAGAATAGCCCAAATCAACGAGACCGTAAAGAACAAATGTTGGAGAGGATATGGATAAAGGGGAACCCTCCTCCGCTGTTGGTGGGAATGCAAGTTGGTGCAGCCACTTTGGAAAACAGTATGGCGACTCCTGAATAAGTTAAAAATAGAGCTACTCTGTGACCCTGCAATTGCACTACTGTGTATTTACCCAAAAGACACAGATGTAGTTCAAAGAAAGGTCACATGTACCCCAATGTTCGTAGCAGCAATGGCCACAATTGCCTAACTGGAAAGAGCCATGATGCCTTTCAACAGATGAATGGATAAAGAAGTTATGGTCCATATATACAAGGGAATACTATGCCTCCATCAGAGGATGAATACCCAAATTTTGCATCAACATAGATGGGACTGGAAGAAATTATGTAGAGTGAAATAAGTCAAGCAGAGAGTCAATTATCATATGGTTCTACTTATGTGTGGAGTATCAGGACATTGGGAGGAGGAAATGAAAGTTGAAAGGATGAATACCAAACCTTTTCATCTGAGACTGGATGAAATTACGTGTGTGAAATAAGTCAAGCAGAGAAAGTCAAGTATTGTATAATTTCACTTACTTGTGGAACATAAGAAAAACCATGGAAGACATTAGGAGAAGGAAAGGGTAAATGGGGGGGGGGGGATTGGAGGGGGAAACCATCCGTGAGAGACTGTGGATTCTTAGAGGGTAACTGAGGATTTTAGAGGGTAGGAGGGTGAGGGGTTGGTTTGGCCCAGTGATGGGCATTAAGGAGGGCATGTATTGTGTGGAGTTCTGGGTGTTATATGTAAAGACTGAATCTTGGAACATTATATCAAAATCTAACGATGTACTGTAAAGTGACTAATATAACATAATAAAAGTAATAATTTTAAAAAATTATGGAGTAACACAGTGAGTACTTCAAAAGAGTTAGCAAATAGAAGAAAGAACCAGGCAGAGCTGAAGAATACAATAACTGAAATGAAACACACACTGGAGGGAATCAGCAGCTGTTTAAATAATACAAAAGAATAAATCTGTAATTTGAAAGACAGGACAGTGAAAATCAGCCAGTCAAAACAAACAAACAAACAAACAAACAAAGAATATATTAAAAAAATTAGGACCATTTGGGGTGCCTGGGTGGCTCAGTGGGTTAAAACCTCTACCTTCAGCTAGGTCATGATCTCAGGGTCCTAGGATTGAGCCCAAATGGGGCTCTCTGCTCAGTGGGGAGCCTGCTTCCCCTCCCTCTCTGCCTGCCTCTGTCCTGCTTTTGATCTCTCTCTCTCTCTCTGTCAAATAAATAAGTAAAATCTTAAAACAATTTAGGATAGTTTAAGGGACATCTGGGACAACATCAATTTATTAGCATTCATATTAAAATGATCTTATAAGAGAGGAAGGGGCAGAAAACTTTGAGAAATAATGGCTAAAAACTTCTCTAACCTGGGAAGGAAATAGAATAATAGATCTAAGAATCAAATGAGAGTCCTCAGGATCATTAAATATATATTTAATATATATTAAATACAGATAATCATGTCAAAAAAGGGGCAGAAGACAGGAACAGACACTTCTCCAAAGAAGACATGCAAATGGCTAACAGACACATGAAAAAATGCTCATCATCATTATCATCAGGGAGATTCAAATGAAAACCACACTGAGATACCACCTTACACCACTTAGAATGGCCAAAATCAACAAGACAGTAAACAACAAATGTTGGAGAAGATGAGGAGAAAGGGGAACCCTCTTCTGTTGCTGCTGGGAATGCAAGTTGGTGCAGCCACTTTGGAAAACAGTGTGGATATTCCTGAAGAAAGTGAAAATAGAGCTACCCTATGACCCTGGAATTGCACTACAGTGTATTTATCCCAAAGATATAGATGTAGTGAAAAGAAGGGTCACATGTACCCCAATGTACATAGCAGCAATGGCCACAATCACCAAACTGTGGAAAGAACCAAGATGCTCTTCAACAGATGGCTAGATAAAGAAGATATGGTCTATATATACAATGGAATATTATGCCTCCATCAGAAAGGATGAATACCCAACTTTTATATCAGCATAGACAGGACTGGAAGAGATCATGTTGAGTGAAATAAGTCAAGCAGAGAGTCATTTATCATATGGCTTCACTTACATGTGGAATATAAGGAAAAATATGGAGGACATTGAGAGAAAGAAAGAAAGGGTGAATTGGTAGAAATTGGAGGGGGATATGAAACATGAGAGACTGTGTGCTCTGAGAAACAAACTGAGGGTTTTGGAGGGAAGGGGGTGTGGGGTTAGGTGAGCTTGGTGGTGGGTATTGGGGAGGGCATATATTGCATGGAGCACTGGGTGTGGTGCATGAACATTGAATCTTGGAACAGGAATAAAATAAAATTAAATTTAAAGAATTAAATCAAAATCCCAAAAAATAAAGATAAAGAGATATTTTTAAAAGCAGTAAGAGAAAAACAAATAGATACACACAAGAGGAACTGATTCTTTTTGCAGAAACTTTTCAGGGTGAAAAGCAGTGACAGAGTGTATTTAGTGTTGAAAGGGAAAAATTTACACCCAAGAATACTTTATCTAACAAGGTTATCATTCATAATTAATGGAGGGATGGAGTTTCTTAGAAAAGCAAAAACTAATGTTCTTCATCACCACTAAATTAGCTTCACAGGACATGGCAAAGGATCTTCTTTAAGCAAGAAAGCAAAAAACATAACAAGAAATAACAAAACACCTGAAAGGAAAAATATCACTGGTAAATATAAATATTTGGTAAAGGCAGAAGATCAGGCAGTTAAAAAATATTATGAAGGTTAAACATAAAAATTGTAAAATCAACTATAACTACAATAAGTAGTTTAGATATACACCAAATAATGTAAAATATGATGTCAAAAACATAACATTGTGGGAGGGGGAATAAAAGTGTAGTACTTTTAGAGTGTGTTAGATCTTAAGCAACCATGAGATTAAAATTAACTGTTATATATGCATAGATTGATATGCATGAACCTCATGGTAACCACAAAACAAAAACCTAGATCCACAAAAAATACAAAGGAAAGAACCCAATCATAACACTAAAGAAAACCATCAAACCACAAAGGAAGAGACCAAGAGAAGGGGAAAGGAACTATCAAAAACAAAACAAAACTAAACTAAACTAAACTAAACTAAACAATCAAAAACCCTGAAGACAAATCACAAAATGTCAAGAGTACATACCCATCAATAATTAATTTAAATGTAAATGGACTAAATGTTCCAATTAAAAGACGTAAGGAGGCTGAATGTATTAATTAAACAACAACAACAACCAACACCACCACCAAGTCCCTTCTATATGTTACCTGCAAGAGACCCACTTCAAATCTATAGAGAGACTGAAAGTGAAGGGCTGGAAAAGGATTGCATGAAAATGAAAATGAAAAGAAAGCAAGGGTATCAATAATCATATGAAACAAAATAGATTTTAAAAGAAAGAATGCAAGAAAAGACAAAAGGCATTACATAATGATAAAGGGGTCAATCCAAATAAAGGATATTACATCCATAAATATTTATTCATCCAGTATAGGAGCACCTGCATATATAAAGTAAGAATTAACAGACATAAAGGGAAAAAATTATGGTAATGCAATATTAGTAAGGGATTTTAATACTCCACTTACAAAAATAGATGAGCTGGACAGAAAATCAATAAGGAAACATTAGCCTTAAGATAATAGACTAGATGAACATATGCATATAGAAAGAACATTTTATCTAATGACTGCAGAATACAAATGGAACATTCTTTATAAGAGATTATATGTTAGGTCATAAAACAAGTCTCAAATTTAAGAAGATTAAAATCATAATAAGCAAATTTTCTGATGACAAGGATATGAAACTAAAAATCAAATACAAAAAGAAAATTTAAAAAAACACAAACATGTGGAAACAAAAAAAGATGCTACTAAAGAACCAGTGGGTCAATGAAGAGATCAAAGAGGAAATAAAAAAATACCTTGAGACAAATGAAAATGAAAATACAGCTTTCCAAAAGCTGCAGGATGCAGCAAAGCAGTCCCAGGAGGAAATTTCCTAGTGAAACAAACTTACTTTAAGAAACAAGAAAAATCTGGCAGCAGACTTATCCACAGAGACCTGGCAGGCCAGAAAGGACTGGCATGATATATTCAGAGCCCGAAATGAGAAAAATATGCAGCCAAGAATACTATACCCAGCCAGGCTGTCACTGAAAATAGATGGAGAGATGAAAAGCTTCCAGGACAAACAAAAACTAAATGAATTGGCAAACACCAAACCAGAACTACAGGAAATATTTAAAGGGGTCCTCTAAGCAAAGAAAGAGCCTAAAAGGAACATAGACTAGAAAAGAGGGGAGACAATATACAGTCAACGGTCACCATACAGGCAATACAAGGGCACTAAATTCATATCTGTCAATAGTTACCGTGAATGTAAATGGGCTAAACATCCCAACAAAAGACACAGAGTATCAGAATGGATAAAAAAAACAAGACCCATCGATATGCTGTCTACAAGAAACTCATCTTAGACCCAAAGACACCTCCAACTTTAAAGTGAGGGGGTGGAAAACAATTTGCCCTGCTAACGGACATCAAAAGAAAGCTGGGGTGGCAATCCTTATATCAGATAAATTAGATTTTAAGCCAAAGAACATAATGAGATGAAGAAGGACACTACATCATACTTAAAGGGACTGTCCAACAAGAAGATCTAACAATTGTAAATATCTATGCCCCTAATGTGGGAGCAGCCAATTATATAAACCAATTAATAACAAAGTCAAAGAAACACATCAACAATAATACAATAATAGTAGGGGACTTGAATACCCCCCTCACTGAAAGGACAGATCATCTAAGCAAAAGATCAACAAGGAAATAAAGGCTCTAAAT
>CM052807.1:28112438-28130806 GCA_028533885.1 Nasua narica | reverse complement strand
CCACACTGTTTTCCAAAGTGGCTGCACCAACTTGCATTCCCACCAACAATGTAGGAGGTTTCCCCTTTCTCCACATCCTCTCCAGCATTTGTTGTTTAATGTCTTACTGATTTTGGCATTTGTAACTGGTGTAAGGTGGTATCTCAGTGTGGTTTTGATTTGAATCTCCCTGATGGCTAAAGATGATGAACATTTTTTCATGTGTCTGTGAGTCATTTGTATGTCTTCTTTGGAGAGGTGTCTGTTCATGTCTTCTGCCCATTTTTTGATGTGATTATCTGTTTTGTGAGTGTTGAGTTTGAGGAGTTCTTTATATCTTTGATGTCAGACCTTTGTCTGTAGTGTCGTTTGTGAATATCTTCTTCCATTCTGTGGGTTGCCTATTTGTTTTGTTGAATGTTTCCTTCACTGTGCAGAAGCTTTTTATCTTGATGAAGTCCCATAAGTTTATTTTCACTTTTGTTTCCTTTGCCTTTGGAGATTTGTCCTAAAGAAGTTGCTGTGGCTGATGTCAAAGAGATTACTGCGTATGTTCTTCTCTAGGGTTTTGATAGATTCCTGCCTCATGTTGAGGTCTTTTATCCATTTCGAGTTTATCTTTGTGTATGGTGTAAGAGAATGGGCAAGTTTCATTCTTCTACATATAGTTGTCCTATTTCCAGAATCATTTTTTGAAGAGACTGTCTTTCTTCCACCAGATATTTTTTCCTGTATTGTCATTGATTATTTGACCATAGAGTTGGGGTCCATCTCTGGGCTCTCTATTCTGTTCCACTGGTCTATGCAGAAGCATCCAGATATTGTTGGCATTTTAGAGGCATGCCAAGTGCAGTTGGAGAAGCTTATATTTAACGTATTGAACATTAAAACCACCACTTCCTAGCTGCACCGAAATTTCATTTTAAATATTCTTCCCCAAAGTTCCCCCTTGAACCACATTATTTTAGTTTAGCCTCCTTTACACCATTATTAAATGTGTTACCATTCTGAAAATGTACTTGATGGCATTTTTATACCATGCTATGGAATAACGCATACTGTTTTAAAGAAAGAAATCCCAAGTTTCATTGTCAACAATAAGCCAAATGAACCTTAAGCATAAATCAAGTTTAGTCAGACTCAGGTTTATGAATATGTTACAGAACTGCATTGTTTTGGATGCAGTTTTGTCAAGCTTTGATCTTGACCACAGTATTGCAAGAGTGGTGGTAAAAATAACTATACTGAGATGCACAAGCTTATTCCCAATTGCAGTGGAGGACCTGAAGCATAGAGGGATACTACGAAGAGGCAATTTAGAAGGTAAGTATGTGCAGTGAACCCTCAGGGTCTGGGTCCTCATTCTGCCGTCCACTGCAAGTGGAGGTGAGTTTTTTAACTTCTCTGAGAATACCTTTCTCTATAAAATCAAAACAACTATAACTCCTACTTCACTGGCCGTTTTTATTACAATTAAATCAGACAGTACACTCAAAACAGTTTCCACAGTGCCTGTGGGTGTAAACACTCATAAGTGGTTCTTTATTGGAGTTGTGCCCTGGGGGTGTTCAGAATTAGAAAAAGGGCAGGTGCCCACCAGGTGAATGTGGGATCAGTCTATATAACAAAGTAGAGGTGAAGAAAGAACAGCAGTACATGGAGGTCCCTCAGGAGGCCTGCATAACTTTTCATGCTTTTGTGGGGAAGAAGGTAAAAGTGAAGATCTGAGTGGCACCTGGCTGGCTCAGTTTGTGGAACATGTGGTTGTTTATCCCGAGGTTGTGAGTTTGAGCCCCATGTTGTGTTTAGAGATTATTTACAATTAAAATCTTTTTAAAAACAATTAAAAAGAAATAGCCGATCTGAGAGTCAAAGGCCTACCCTCCAATGGAGTAGACCCTTACAGGGATTGGAATTTGGTGCTCTAGAACCTTCATATTCTCAGTTATAAAATGTCTATGAAATAAATTCCTTATCCCAAATTATCAAACTGTTTCCTTGGGGGAGCAGGAGAGGGTAGTCAAAAAATAAACAAAATCCGTGGAAGAAGGAAGAGAAGTAGAGATGGAGATGGAAATGTTTCTCAGGATAGGCCCGCATCCAGGGAAGCTCTGTGGCCAGGCAACTGCACATCTACAGAGAGAGAGAGACAGACAGACAGACAGACAGACAGAGAATTGATGAAGAACATCCAGTGGGAGAGAATAAACAGCAAAGAGATGGTTCTTGGTTTCCTCAAATTTCTTTTCAATGTCATCTTAGAGCCTAAAACTAGATGTGTATGCTGGGTCAAATACCCATGTGTAGACTAGCGCCTTCCAAGCACTTATTGGGAAGAGAGGCCAAGATGATTATTCTTAGTGAAAAGAAAGAAAGAAAGAAAGAAAGAAAGAAAGAAAGAAAGAAAGAAAGAAAGAAAGAAAAAGAAAACATATAGCTGAAGAAGTAAAAGGGTTTAACTAAGAACATTCTAATAGTAGTGAAATCGGACATAGACCAAACCCTTTAAAATACCCACAAGGCCCTGCATGATCACCCCTCACAACAAACACATCCTGTAACCAGCCCCCTGTTTTTTTTGCTGTTCTTCCCACACTCCAGGTGTGTTCTTGCCATGGGGCCTTTGTACCTGCTTTCTCCATCTTCTGGAGACATCTTTCTTCAGATAGTCCTATGGTTCACGCCCTAAATTTATTCAGATGTTTGCATAAATGATGCTATTTGAGAGAGGATTTCCTGGTCTATATTTTTTTAGGTCAATATTTTATTGCGTTATGCCAGTCACCATACAATACATTATTAGTTCAAGATTCATTTTTACATATAACACCCAGTGCTCCATGCAATATATGCCCTACTTAAACCAACCACTGGGCTTACCCATCCTCTCACCCCACCCCCTCCAAAACCCCCACTTTGGTTTTTGGAGTCCACAGTCTTTCATGGAGACAAACTATGGAAGACTGTGGATTCCCTGTCTATATTATCTGAATTGCACTTCTTCACTGTCTCTCCTCAATAGTGTTGTATTTTTATTTTCATTTCTCATTATAAGTCAACTTCTTATAATGTGCTTATATTCTATCTCCTCTTCTGGCTCCAAGAGGAAAAGAATTTTGTTTTGTTCTCTGCTATATATCTAGAGTCTACAACATTGCCTGGCATCAATAAAATATTCTGGATGGAAAATATCTAGCTTAGCAGTCTGATCCTCAAATATGTCCCACATATCAGTTTTGTCATTTTCTGTCAGAGACCTAACTATTGGTGGGTACTTAGCAGCTGGGTCCAGCCAGCCAGGTTTTTGATACCAGTGAAAGTAGCATCCAGGGCATGGATCAATCTCATTTTTTCATCTTGGGCATTGCAAGATTTTGACCTAATTGTTAGAACTTAAGAACACTTTGACTCTACATTTGTGAGCACAAATGATTTGGTCTAAGTTATTCCAACATCAGTTAATTTTGCCTAAGAAACATTTCCCAGAACAAACTGCCCAAATTGTTTTCATTCTTCAGTATTCATCTGCTGAGCCAATATTTATATATATATTACACATATATATTCATATATATATGAATATATATGTAACTGAATGTAAATTCAGTTTAAGAGGGACACAAGCAAACCGTAACCTTCTTGGAACGCCTTCATTTTTTGTCACTTTTATTTGACAAATAAAGAACCCATCGCGCCAGTACTTAAAGCAATCTTACACATTTTTCCTCCAAGTCTTCTTTTTATCTGAGATTGAGGTTCACAGCAAAAATCACAAAGGTCAGATATGTGTTGAGTAAACTGAATGCCCCAGAGCTCACAAACCTGTACACCATTATCACTCAGATTCAATTCAAGAAAAAAGAAACCACACCAGCCATTTAAACAGAAAGAATCCATCATAGGGAGTTGGCAAAAAAGATAAGGGAGGACGGAAGGGGGCAAGATGGTGGAGAAGTAGGAGATCCTGTTGCAAACCTGTCCCCAAAAGTGAGGTGGATATCTACCACAACATGCTGAACACCCAGGAAATCACCCTGAGGAGCAAGATTTCTCACTTCTGGGTCTCCAGGAGACCAGAAGACATCAGTGGAGAGGTAAAGCAAAGTGGGAACACTCGAACTGATATCCCAGGATAAACAAAAGGGGGAGGGAACCACCAGAAGTGATCCAAGGACAGTAATAACCCAAAGGAAATTGTCCAGTGGTTGGGGAGCAGCATTAATATAGAGTCCAGTTAAAAACACTTAAAAAGTGCAAAAAGTTCTGAGGAGCAACTAGTGGAAGAGGGTGGTCATGGGCATAGGCCTGGGCCCACGCTCCCCGGAAGGACACCATGTGCCCCAAAGTGAGACTGATGTGGGGGGTCAAGTCCGTGGTTCCTGAATCTGCATCTTTCCACTCCCTGCACAATTCTGTGGGCCTGGAACACTCCTGCAAGTGCCTTCAAAGATTCTGCTGTGGAACCAGGAGCCAGCAGCTTTTCTCTGTGTGCCCTGCGGTCTGGACTGAATGGCCCGCGATCCGGATATTTGCGGACCTCCGCAGTGTATGGGGGATCCCAGCCGGCCACAGAGAGAACCCGGGCAGGTGGCCTTATCTCCCAGGTGAGCACTGGCAGAGCCACAGAAAAGTGGCAGGGGAGTGCGCCACCTCTGACAGGCTGTGCTGTGAGCAGAATTTTGCGGATTGGAGTGTGTGTTCTGGACCACCCAGAGGGGAGCACGATGAGGCTTCCCTGTGATGGGGAGGTTCTGGGTACTTTTGGGCAGATTCCTTGCTTGGACTCTCTGAAAAGGTGAAAAAGCAACAAAAGGCCATAAACCTTCAGAGAGCGAAAGACAGAAACCGGTTTTCAGAGCTCAGCCCCTTGACTGGGGGCAGGGTGACTCGACCCAAGCAAGATTGACAGGAAAACAATGCAGCAGGCCCCTAGTCCAGAGGACAGGTCAAAAAACAAAAGGACAATTAACATAGGGTCCCCATAAAATTTTAAACCCCAAACATAAGGGGAAATCAATATACTAAGCTCTTGATAATACCCTCCACCTGTATATTTCATAGGTACAAGTTTTTTCTTGCTCTATTTTTTTAATTAACTTGCTTTCACATTTCTTGTATTTTTAAAAAATTTTTTAAAACTACTTAACATTACAACTAGAGGCTTAATACAACTATCAACCCAGGAAGACCTGAAATAACCTTCCACGCCCCCCATCTTAACCTTCTGTCAGTGTTTCTACATATTTGCTTTTGTTCTGGTATTATATAAATCTTATTCCTGGGGTTTCATTCTGGCTAGGTTCTTCTATTTCTTCTCGTTTATTTTTGTTGGTCTATATGTTTGTTTGTGTTTGTTTACATACATTGTAAATCTTATTTTTCAGGCCATTCTGGCTGGGATTTCTTCTTTTTCACTTTCTCTCTTTTTTTATCCTTATAAAGGATCCACATCTTATTGATGGTGAATCACAGTTGCTCCAAAACCTTCCAGGGTGTACCCTGCCTGGATTGTGGGTGTTATATCCAGCTGTACATCCTCTCATCCACTTCTCATAAAAATGACTAGGAGGAGGAACATCAAATAGAGGAAAAACCCAGAGACTGCACCCTCCCCCTCAGAGCTATTAGACTTGGACATAATCAGTATGTCAGAAAGGGAATTCAGAGTGACAATTATCTAGGCAATGGCTAGGATGGAGAAAAACATTAATGACAACATAGAATCTCTAAGGGCAGAAATGAGATCCAGTGTAGCTGAGGTAAAAAATGCTGTCCTTGAGACCCAATCCAATCTAAATAGTCTAACACCTAGAGTTACGAATACAGAGGAAAGAATTAGTGATCTAGAGGATAAAATGTTTGAGAAGAAAGGTCAGGAGAGCTGGAACAAACTGCTCAAGAATCATGAGAACAGACTTAGGGAAATAAATGACGCCATGAAACTTTGCAACGTCAGAATTATTGGCATCACAGAGGGGGTAGAGAAAGACAGAAGACTAAAAGTATAGCGGACCATATTCTGAATGAAAATTTCCCCAATCTGGGGAATGGAACAAGTGTTCATGTCCTAGAGGTGGAAAGGACATCAGCCAAGATCAACGAGTCTAGGAAATCAGAGAGACACATCATTGTAAAACTTGCAAATTATAATTTTAGATAAGAGGTCCTGAGGGCAGCTAGGGGAAAGAGATTCCTTACATACAGAGGAAGGCCCATCAGAATAACATCAGACCTGTCCACAGAAACCTGGATGCCAGAAAGGGCTGGCATGATATATTCTGGGCACTAAATGAGGAGAACATGCAGCCAAGAATACTTTATCCAGCAAGGCTGACATTCGAAATGGATGGACAGATAAAGAGCTTCCAAGACCGGCAAGGATTAAAAGAGTATGTGACCACCAAGCCGGCACTCCAGGAAATATTAAAGTGAGTTCTATAAAAGTAGAAAGAACACATGAGTGCCATAGAGCAGAAATTTACCATCTATAGAAACAAGGACTTCACGGGCAACATGATGTCAATAAACACTTATCTTTCAATAATCACTCTCCACATGAATGACTTAAATGCTCCCATAAAATGGCACAGGGATGTAGAATGGTTAAAAAGACAGCACCCACCCATATGCTGTCTACAAGAGACATATTTGGAACCAAAAGATACATCCAGACTGAAAGTGAAAGGTTGGAGAACCATCTTTCATACCAGTGGGCCTCAAAAGAAAGCTTTGGTAGCAATTCTCATATCAGATAAATTAGGTTTTATGTGAAAGACTGTAGTCAGACATACAGAAGGACACTACATCCTTCTTAAAGGTTGTATCTTCCAAGCAGACCTAAGAATTGTAAACATTTATGCCCCCAGTAGAGGAGCAGACAACTACATAAGCCAACTGTTAATCAAAATCAAGAGTCATATTGACATAAATACCTTAACTGTAGGAGATTTTAACAAACCACTCCCAATAACAGACCGATCATCCAAACAGAAAACCAATAAAGAAACAGGAGCTTTGAATGACACATTGGACCAAATGGACCTCATAGATATATACAGAACATTCCATCCTAAAACAACAGAATACTCATTCTTCTCGAGTGCACATCGAACTTGCTCCAGAATAGACCACATAGAATCAGGACTCAACTGATACCAAAAGATTGAGATGATTTCCTGCATTTCCCCAGACCACAATGCTTTGAAGCCAGAACTCGAACACAAGAAAAATTTGGAAGGAATTCAAACACTTGGAGGCTAAAGTCCAACCTGCTCAAGAATGCTGAGATCAACCAGGAAATCAAAGATTGACTTAAACAATTCATGGAGACTAGTGAGAATGAAGCCCCATTGATCCAAAACCTATGAGACTTGGCAAAGGCAATCCTAAGGGGGAAATACATAGCCATCCAAGCCTCACTCAAAAAAATTGAAAAATCTCAAATACGCCAGCTCTCTTTACACCTTAAAGAACTGGATTACAACAAATCAAGCCAACCCCATACACAAGAAGGGAAATAATCAAGATTAGAGCAGAGGTCAATGAGTTAGAAGCAAAAGAAAGAGTAGAATGCATCAATGAAATCCGAAGTGGGTATTTTGATAGACTCAATAAGATCGATAATCCACTGGCCGAATTAATCCAAAATAAAGAGGGAGGACCCTAGTTAACAAAATTATGAATGAAAGGAGAGAGATCACGACTAACCCAAAGGAAATAGAAACAACCATCAAAAATTTTTATCAACAGCTATATGCCAATAATCTAAACAACTTAGAAGAAATGGGTGCATTCCTGGGAACCCATAACATTCCAGGACTGAAACAGGAATAAATTGACAACCCGAATACACCAATATCTAGTAATGAGATTGAAGCAGTGATCAAAAATGACCCAAAAAGAACAGTCCAGGACCTGATGGATTCCCCAGGGAATTCTACCAAACATTCAAGGAAGAAATAATACCTATTCTCCTGAAACTGTTTCAAACAATAGAAACAGAAGGAAATCTTCCAGACTCTTTCTATGAATCCAGTATTACCCTGATCCCCAAATCAGGCAAAGACCGCATCAGAAAGGAGAATTTGAGACCAATATCCCTGATGAATATGGATACCAAGATTCTCAACAAGATCCTAGCTAATAGGATCCAACAGCACATTACAAAGATTATTCATCATGACCAGGTGGGATTTATCCCTGGGATGCAAGGGTGGTTCAACATTCACAAATCAATCCATGTGATAGAACAAACCAAAAAGAGAAGAGGAAAGAACCACGTGTTCCTCTCAATTGATGCAGAAAAAGCTTTTGACAAAATTTCGCATCCATTCCTGATTAAAACTTCTCAAAGTATAGGGATAGAAGGAACACTCCTCAACGTCATAAAGCCTATCTATGAAAAGACCACAGTAAATATCATTCTCAACAGGGAAAAGCTGATAGCCTCCCCTTTGAGATCAGGAACACTACAAGGATGCCTACTCACACCACTCTTGTTCAACATAGTGCCAGAAGTCCAAGCGACAGCAATCAGAAAACAAAAGAAATAAAAGGTATTCAAATTGGCAATGAAGAAGTCAAACACTCTCTCTTCGCAGATGACATGATACTTTATATGGTGAACCCAAATAACTTCATCCCTAAACTACTAGAACTCATACAGCAACTCAGGAATGTGTCAGGATACAAAATCAATGCACAGAAATCAGTTGCTTTCCTATACATTAACAATGAAAATATGGAAAGGGAAATTAGAGAATCGATTCCATTTACTGTAGCACCAAGAACCATAAGATTCCTGGGAATAAACCTAACCAAAGAGGTAAAGGATCTGTACTCCAGGACCTACAGAACGCTCATGAGGGAAATTGAAGAAGACACAAAACGTTGGAAAACCACCCCTGCTGATGGATCGGTAGAATAAACATTGTTAAAATGTCTATACTGCCCAGAGCATTCTATACTTTCAATGCCATCCCCATCAAAATCCCACCGGTCTTTTTCGACGGGCTGGAACAAACAATCTTAAAATTTGTGTGGAACCAGAGAAGACCCCGAATTGCTAAGGAAATGATGAAAAAGAAAAACAAAGCTGGGGGCATCGCACTGCCTGATTTCAAGCTTTATTACAAGCGTGGATCACCAAGAGAGCATCATACTGGCACAAAACAGACACATAGACCAGTGGTACACAATAGAGCTTCCAGATATGTACACACAACTCTATGGTCAAATTATATTTGACAAAACAGGAAAAAATATCCAGTGGAAAAAATACAATCTCTTCAGTAAATGGTCCTGGGAATATTGGGCAGCTATATGTAGAAGAATGCAAATTGACCATTCCCTTAAACCATACACAAAGATAAACTCAAAATTGAGAAAGACCTCAACTTGAGTCAGGATTCTATCAAAACCCTAGAGAAGAACATACGCAGTAACCTCTTCGACATCAGCCACTGCAATTTTTTTCAGGACATGGCTCCAAAGGCAAAGGAAACCAAAGCAAAAATGAACTTTTGGGACTTCATCAAGAGAAAAAGTTTCAGCACAGCGAAGGAAACAGTCCACAAAACAATCAGGCAACCCACAGAATGGGAGTAGATATTTGCAAATGACACTACAGACAAAGGTCTGATATCTAAAATCTATAAAGAACTCCTCAAACTCAACACTCACAAAAGAGATAATCACATCAAAAAATGGGCAGATGACGAACGCGGCATGGGTGGGGCTTTCGTGCTAGTCTTGTACGATGAAATCAAGAAGTTCACATATGTTATTTCCAAGCCATTCCTCCCCTGTCAACAGGCATGTCGTATGATAGAACACACCTTAAGCATTCCTGACAGACTGTTGGCCTTTTATCAATGGCAACTATTCACTGGTTGAAAACGGGAAGCAATTACACTCAACCTGAGCGGTTTTCTCTTAAAGACATTACCATGATGACGGGACTCAATTATATTTTTTATTACAGTCACTCCTGATAAATTTGAGGAAATAAAAAAAATATCTGAAATGTCTTCTCCAAAGAAGACATACAAATGTCTAACAGACACATGCAAATGTTCATCATCTTTAGCCATCGTGGAAATTCAAATCAAAACCACACTGAGATACCACCTTACAACAGTTACAAATGCCAAAATCAATAAGACAGTAAACAACAGATGCTGGAGAGGACGTGGAGAAAGGTGAACCCTCTTACACTCCTGGCGGGAATGCAAGTTGGTTCAGCCACTTTGGAAAACAGAGTGGAGATTCCTCAAGAAATTAAAAAAAGAACTACCTTATGGCCCCGCATTGGCACGACTGGGTATTTAGCCCAAAGAGTCAGATGCAGTACAAAGAAGGGCTATATGTACCCCAATGTTCATAGCAGCAATGGCCACAATTGCCAAACTGTGGAAAGAAACAAAATGCCCTTCAACAGATGAATGGATAAAGAAGATATGGTTTATATATACAGTGGAATATTTTGCCTCCATCAGAAAGGATGAATATCCAACTTTTGTATCAACATGGACGGGACTAGAAGAGATTATGCGGAGTGAAATAAGTCAAGCAGAGAGAGTCAATTATCTTATGGTCTCATTTATGTGTAGCATAAGGAAAACCATGCAGGGCATTGTTAGAAGAAAAGGACTGGTGAATGGGGGGAAATTGGAGGGGGCAAATGAACCGTGAGAGACTGAGGACTCTGAGCAACAAACTGAGGGTTTTGAAGGGGAGGGGATGGGCTGTTGAGCCACCCTGGTGGTGGGTATTGGGAAGGGCATGTATTGCATGGAACACAGGGTGTGGTGTATGAACAATCAAACTTGTAACACGGAAAAAATAAAATAAACGCATTTGGGGAAAAAATAAGATAAAATAAAATATTATGTAAAAAAAAAAGAATATGATATAGGGGGTCTGAAGAGCACCAAGTCACACTGAGATAACAACTGTAGAATATCTGCCACCTCCTGCTCTGGGCATGGCAGGAGGAGCCTGGGGTGAGGAGAGTCTGCAGTGTAGCAAAAGGAACCAGCATTCTGAGGAAGAATTGCTATAGGTTGCTGCTCGTATCTGAGGGCATCTGATATGGCTTGTTCTTGGACTGCAGACCAACTGCTACAGCAACTAACACAGCACTGGGTGAAGAAGCATGAATGGATGATGCAGGTGAAAACTGGTAGAAAACGAAAGGAAGCAAGTCCTCCACTAATCCCGTTCTCCAGTCCCCTTCAGCACCCTGCATCAGCAGAACAACCAGGGGACTCAGGCAGCAAAGGAAGAATGAGGTTTGCAGCTTCTCAGCATCAACATCACAGAGTGTAAAAGGGGGTTTTAAAGCTGAAAGACAATAGCTCAATAACCAGCACTGCATCTGAATGAGGCCAATTTAGCAGTAATGCCCAAATTTTGTTAACTATTAGCATACACTGCCAAAAGAGTTATTTCCTTCTTCTGCCATAGTCCTGCTAGAGGCATGAAATAGGAACTTTCAACCCCTCAAAAGTTTTCGAAAGGAAGAGAGAATGGAGGGAAATCTGAGGGTTAGATGAAGCATGAGAGACTGTGGACTCTGAGCAACAAATTGAGGGGTTTGGAGGGGGTGGGGTTTTGGCGAGCCTGGTGGTGACACATTTTGCATGGAGCACTGGTTGTGGTGCATGAACAATTAATCTTGTAACATTGAAAAAATAAAGTAAAAGTATTTGGGGAAATATATATACATATACTGATTGAATACTTAAAACTTTTTTCTGGATTAATTACTCTCTACTGTCTCATTAATTTCTCCACATCACAGCTCAACTCATCTTGAGAGTTTTTTCATCCAGCCTGCCCTGAAGTCACTTACATGTAAGAAGAAAAGATTTACCACCGTCCATCAGCTCTAACTTTATGTTAGATAGTAAATACTCTCTAACCTATTTGGGCAGTAAACACTGAACTCAAGTTCAAACATGTTCTCTAATCCAACTTCACCAATAATAAAGGTGACAGCTTGAGTTCCCATTCCTATGAATACATCTGAATTTTCTTTTTACAACCTGGAAAGAGATATAATCACCTCCCTCCCAAACCCTTAACACTAGCTTGCATAAAAGTGAGGTGTACCTGTATCTTCATCACTCCCCACCGACTATCCCTGCTGCCAATCCACCTCTTATGTCTGCAAGGGTCTGGGTTCCCCTATATTCTCCTTCCAGTCTCCCACCTGAATGCCATCTCTCAAAAGTCACCTGACATGCTCATCACAGCCTCCATGAGAACATATTTCCTTGCCCAGGGCACTGCTTCTCAATGTTCCAGGACAATTCCTGGAATTTTCTTCCTCCTGTACCAAAGCTATGTTGCATGCAGCAAACATGGAAAGCAGTCATCTCCTCATCTGTATAGTCATCAGAGTAGGAGCCATATATCCTGTGGCTCAGATCTCAAAAAGCCCCCAACTGAGTAATTCCTTGCTTCAGTACTATTTGGGAAAGATAATAGATGTGAAATTGTTTTCATCATAAATGAACACAGAGTAGACTTTTCTGAGCGCTGGAGAATGGACCAGAATCTCCTTCTTGTTTCCTTTTTCCACAATGTCTGTCACCTCAAGCAAATTGGTGCCTGGCAAGAGATGAGGTTAAAAACCCCTCAATTTCATAGAAATGACGAAGCTTTGAATCCAAGTTTGGACTCAGCTAGAGTTTGGAATCTTTTGCCCTATAATTGAAATAGTCTTTTGGTCCAGATTATTTCAGGTGCAAATAGAAATCCAACTTAACCTTGACAGCAAAGGGAAGTTATCAGCTCATGAAACTGATCATGGCACCCTGATGATACCATCAGATTTACCCTCTTTCAGCCTGGCTTTACCTTAAGCTTTTTTCTTGTTTAGCAAACTCACATTATGGTGGCAAAATGTTACCTATAGCTTCAAGATGAAATTTCAACCAGCTCAACAACTCTATCTGAAAAAGAACTGCACTAACAAAAGTTTCAAGAAACATCCTAGGACTGAATATAATTGGATAAATCTGTGTCACATCACATTCCTGAATCAATGACCACTGTGACCAGGGGGAAAAATGGACTAATTGGCCAGCCCTAGCCTAAATCATGCCCTTAACACCAAGAATCATGGATGGGATCAGTCAAGCTAAACTACAGAACAAATCATGGACCATGGACAGGTCAGGCAAAAGAAGAAGAAGAAGAAGAGGAAGAAGAAGAGGAAGAAGAAGAGGAAGAGGAAGAGGAAGAAGAAGAAGAAGAAGAAGAAGAAGAAGAAGGGAAGGAGAAGGAGAAGGAGAAAGAGAAGGAGAAGGAGGCGTCCTGGGGCACCTGGGTGGCTCAGTCAAGGAAGTGTCTGCCCTTGGCTCAGGTCATGACCCCAGGGTCCTGGGATTGAGCACCACATCAAGCTCCTTGCTCAGTGGGGAGCCTGCTTCTCCCTCCCCTCTGCCTGCCACTCTGCCTCCTTTTGCCCTACTCTGTCAAATAAATAAATAAAATATTTTTATAAAAAAATTGAAAGCCTACATGCAGAAGAATGAAACTGGGCCATTTCCTTACACCACACACAAAAATAGACTCAAAATGGATCAAAGACCTCAATGTGAGACAGGACTCCATCAAAATCCTGGAAGAGAACACAGGCAGGAACCTCTTCAACCTCAGACACAGCAACTTCTTTGTAGAAACATCCCCATGGCAAGAGAAGCAAGGGCAAAATGAACTATTGGGACTTCATCAAGATCAATAGCTTTTGCACAACAAAGGAAACAGTCAACCAAACCAAAAGACAACTGAGAGAATGGGAGAAGATATTCACAAATGACATATCAGATCAAGGGCTAGTGTCCAAAATCTATAAAGAACTTCTCAAACTTAACACCCAAAGAACAAAAAGTTTGATCAAGAAATGGGCAGAAGATATGAACAGACATTTCTGCAAAGAGGACATCGAAATGGCCAACAGACACATGAAAATGTGCTCAGCATCACTCGGCATCAGAGAAATACAAATCAAAACTACAGTGAGAAACCATCTCACACCAGTCAGAATGGCTAAAATTAGCAAGTCAGGGAACGACAGATGTTGGCGAGGATGCAGAGAAAGGGAACCCTTCTACACTGTTGGTGGGAATGCAAGCTGGTACAGCCACTCTGGACAACAGTATGGAGGTTCCTCAAAAAGTTGAAAAAAGAGCTACCCTATGACCCAGCAATTGCACTACTGGGTATTTACCATCAAGATACAAATGTAGTGATCTGAAGGTGCACGTGCACCTGAATGTTTATAGCAGCAATGTCCACAACAGCCAAACTATGGAAAGAACCTAGATGTCCATTGATAGAGGAATGGATAAAGAAGCCTGGTGGCCTGGTGTGTGTATACACACACACACACACACACACACACACACACACACCCCACACACACAATGGAATACTATGCAGCCATCCAGAGAAACGAAATCTTGCCGTTTGCAATGACAGGGATGGAATTAGAGGGTATTATGCTAAGCGAATAAGTCAGTACAAGAAAATTATCACATGATCTCTCTGATATGAAGAATTTGAGAGGCAGGGCGGGGGGTCGTGGGGGTGGGGGATGGGAATGAAACAGGATGGGATCAGGAAGGAGATAAACCATAAGAGACTCCTAAACTCACAAAACAAATTGAGGTTGGCTGGGAGGTAGGGGGTGTAGGGATAGGGTGGCTGGGTTATGGATATTGGGGAGGGTATGTGCTATGGTAAGTGCTGTGAAATGTGTAAGCCTGGGGATTCACAGACATGTACCCTGAGGCAAATAATATATTATATGTTAATAAAAAATAAATATAGGGGAAGGGATAACTTAGCAAGATAATAAGAAGGAAGAAAGACTCAGGGATCAAACATCTGCACTTGACTTGAGTCTCTGATCCTTAGACAAGTGGTGGGACCATCCTCAAAACTTAGCAAATCTGTCTCAAATTTCTGTCCGTCCTCCACCATCCTTGTTTTGCTTAGGCCCTCATCATTTCCTCCCCTAATTGCTATATATTAACAAGTCTTCTTCCTAGTCTCCCTCAATGCCAGCTTCCACACAGCTATTACCCAGATATTTTTAAGATACATTTCTGGCCATGTCACTGCTTTGCCTAGTAGTCATCAGTTAGACCTCATGGTCCTCATAATAAGTCTAAATTCTCAGGAAGAAATAGAAAGTTGTCATGATGTAGTCCCACCTATTTTTCCAGCCTAACCTCTCACTCCCTTTGTTCTCTCAACTTAAACTTTTGCTCTCATTATGCAAATGACTTCTTGTCCATTGAACATGCTGTACATTCTCTCACCTCTGACCCTTTATTCCAAAGCATCTGGAATTCCTGTCTTCCTGCAAGGTGGCGTAGGGATAGATGAGGTCAATTTTCTCTTGCCTTAAAAGCTGCAATTCATCTTTCCCATGTAGTTTCTTTATTGTAGACAATAAAAGAGCCATTTGTGAGAAAATAAATTGAAGGCCTATTGGTAGTAAAAGGGGGAATAAAAGCAAAAACGAAAAATTCTCCCCTCAAACCATTTATATTTTTTCTTTTTACTCCTTTTTAGAAATTTCATTATGATTTATATGTATAACATTTTTACTTTTTATATATTCCCTAATTACATGTAAACTTCTATGCATCCCCCAAACTGCTTGAAAAAAAAATCTAGCATATAATAGGACTGAAAAAATGCCAGTTGATTGTATGATCAGAATATTTTGGTACCCATATCCCTGTAAGAATACAAATCTTTTTTGGAATTATAAGAATACCTTGAGGGATGTACCTATCTCTGAATGGCAAATGGGACAGCTGACTCTTTTGACTCTGAGAAAGCCCTGATGCCAAGAAATGTTCAAACTTAAGTGTTTATCCATGGTAAGTTTTGCCAAAAGTAAAGCCTGATACAAGAACTTCGGTGGGAGTAGTTTATCTGAGAGGTGATATCATGAAGAAACAGTAGTGAGAGAGCAGCAAGAATGAGGGAGGGAAAAGGTCAGACTGATATAAGGGTGCAATTCTGAGGACACCAAAGGCAACAAACAAGACCATTCTGCTGGGATCTCCTGAGAAGCACATAGCTGCCCTTCTCCTCGAATTTTAACCTCAGAACAGGAGATGGAATATTTCTCCTATGGCTTCCAACCCTCATTGTTGAAGGATGGCTCCAAGAGAAATAATTCCCCAACATCCACTTTGGGGCTATAGCATCAGAGAAACCATGGGTCAACAATGAAGAGGTACAGATGGGAGCTTGAAGCCAGAGGTTGTCAGCTCAAAGAGTATCTGAGCTTGTATAGAACTGTAAGCCAGAGCTCTACTTGGGAGGGGACTGACAGTTTTCAGAGTGTCTGTTAGGATGTGTGCCTAGGGAAATACTGGCAGATCATTTCCCAGCCTGAATAAGGAATGGACCCAGTTCTGGTAAATGAAACTGCCTGAAACAAGCCACCATTCACAGTGAAACTATTTGGTTATCTTAAAAATCACAAAATCGTTTTCCATGGCAAGAGGAAGAGTAGGGGACCTCGTTTCATTCAGTCCCTTGAATGTAGGTAGATATCTATCAAACCATTGTGAACACCCATAAACTCAGCCCGAGATGTAAGAAAATATATCTGGAACTCTACAAGTAGAAAAGTGAATGCTTGATGAAGTCCCAAAAATTCATTTTCGCTTTTGTTTCCTTTGCCTTTTGAGACATGTCCTGAAAGAAGTTGCTATGGCTGATGTCGAAGAAGTTACTATCTATGTTCTTCTCTAGGGTTTTGATAGATCCCTGTCTCACGTTGAGGTCTTTTATCCATTTTGAGTTTATCTTCGTGTATGGTGTAAGAAAATGGTCAAGTTTCATTCTTCTACATATAGCTTTCCAGTTTTCCCAGCACCATTTATTGAAGAGACTGTCTTTTTGTCACTGGATATTTTTGCCTGTTTTGTCAAAGATGATTTGACCATAGAGTTGTGGGTCCATATCTGGGCAATCTATTCTGTTCCACTGGTCTGTGTGTCACTTTTTGTGCCAGTTCTGTGCTGTCTTGGTGATCACAGTTTGTAGTCAAGCTTTAAATCGGCCAATGTGATGTCCCTGCTTTGTTTTTCTTTTTCAACATTTCCTTAGCAATTTGGGGTCTTTTCTGGTTCCATACAAGGTTTAGGATTGTTTGTTCCAGCCCTTTGAAAAAAACCGGTGTAATTTTGATTGGGATGGCATTGAAAGTATAGAT
Organism: Nasua narica; assembly: GCA_028533885.1. Taxonomy (NCBI): domain Eukaryota; kingdom Metazoa; phylum Chordata; class Mammalia; order Carnivora; family Procyonidae; genus Nasua; species Nasua narica. Next base: position 28,113,573 of record CM052807.1, on the reverse strand, counting down.
TGCTCTGAGCAGTATAGACATTTTTTTAAAAAGATTTTATTTATTCATTTAACAAAGAGAGAACACAAGCAGGCAGAGAGGCAGGCAGAGGCAGAGAGAGGAGCAGGCTCCTTTCAGAGCAAGGAGCCCGATGTGGGACTCGATCCCAAGATGCTGGGATCATGACCTGAGCCAAAGGCAGTTGCTTAACCAACTGAGCCACCCAGGCGTCCCAGCAGTATAGACATTTTAACAAAGATTATTCTTCCAACCCACGAGCATGGAAGGTTTTTCCAACGTTTTGTGTCTTCTTCAATTTCTTCAATGAGCATTCCATAGTTCCTCGAGTACAGATCCTTTACCTCTTTGGTTAGGCTTATTCCCAGGTATCTTATGGTTCTTGGTGCTACAGTAAATGGAATCAATTCTCTAATTTCCCTTTCCATATTTCCATTGTTAGTGTATAGGAAAGCAACTAATTTCTGTGCATTTATTTTGTATTCTGCCACATTACTGAATTGCTGTATGAGTTCTAGTTGTTTGAGGGTGGAGACTTAGTGGTTTTCCATATAAAAGTAGCATGTCTTCTGCAAAGAGAGAGAGTTTGACTTCTTCTTTGCCAATTTGAAACCTTTCATTTTCTCAGTTCTCTGATTGCTGTTGCTAGGACTTCTAGCACTATGTTGAACAAGAGTGGTGAGAGTGGGCATCCTTGTCATGTACCTGATCTAAAAGGCTTCTGTGCAGTGAAGGAAACAGTCAGCAAAACAAACAGGCAACCACAGAATGGGAGAAGATATTCACAAACGACACTACAGACAAAGGTCTGATATTTAAGATCTATAAAGGACACCTCAAACTCAACACTCACAAAACAGATAATTGCATCAAAAAATGAGGAGAAGACATGAACAGACACTTCTCCAAAGATGACATACAAATGGCTCACAGACACAAGAAAAAATGTTCATCATCTTTAGCCATCAGGGAGATTCAAATCAAAACCACACTGAGATACCACCTTACACCAGTTACAAATGCCAAAATCAGTAAGACATTAAACAACAAATGCTGGAGAGGATGTGGAGAAAGGGGAAACCTCCTACATTGTTGGTGGGAATGCAAGTTGGTGCAGCCACTTTGGAAAACAGTGTGG
>CM052807.1:28088146-28111938 GCA_028533885.1 Nasua narica | reverse complement strand
AAACAAAAGCAAAAATGAACTTTTGGGACTTCATCAAGATAAAAAGCCTCAGCACAGCAAAGGAAACAGTCAACAAAACAAACAGGCAACCCACAGAATGGGAGAAGGTATTCGCAAATGACACTACAGACAAAGACCTGATATCTAAGATCGATAAAGAACTCCTCAAACTCAACATTCACGAAACAGATAATCATATCAAAAAATGGGCAGAAGACATGAACAGACACTTCTCCAAAGAAGGCATACAAATGGCTAACACACACAAGAAAAAATGTTCATCATCTTTAGCCATCAGAGAGATTCAAATCAAAACCACACTGAGATACACCAGTTAGAATGGCCGAAATCAACAAGACAGTAAACCACAAATGCTGGAGAGGATGTGGAGAAAGGGGAACCCTCTTCCACTGTTGGTGGGAATGCAATTTAGTGCAGCCACTTTGGAAAACAGTGTGGAGATTCCTCAAGAAATTAAAAATAGAGCTACCTTATGACCCCGCAATTGCACTACTCGATGTTTACCCCAAAGAAGCAGATGCAGTACAAAGAAGGGCCACATGTACCCTGGTGTTCATAGCAGCAATGGCCACAATAGCCAAACTGTGGAAAGAACCAAAATGCCTTTCCACACATGAGTGGATAAGGAAGATGTGATACATCTACACAATGGAATATTATGCCTCCATCAGACGGGATGAATATCCAACTTTTGTATCAACATGGACAGGACTAGAAGAGATTATGCAAAGTGAAATAAGTCAGGCAGAGAGAGTCAATTATCTTATGGTCTCACTTACATGTGGAGTACAAAGAAAATCATGGAGGGAATTGTGAGAAGAAGGGAAGAGTGAATGGGGGGAAATCGGAGGGGGTGATGACCCAGGAGAGACTGTGTACTATGAGCAACAAACTGAAGGTTTTGGAGAGGAGGGGGTTGTGGGGGTGGGTGAGCCTGGTGATGGGTATTGAGAAGGGCACGTATTGCATGGAGCACTGGGTGTGGAGCATGAACAATCAATCTTGTAACACTGGAAATTTAAAATAAACATATTTGGGGAGAAAAAAAATTTGACTTATTGTCAACAATGAAACTTGTATTTTCTTTTTTTAAATAATTATATATTATTCCATATCATGGTATAAAAATGCCATCAACTACATTTTCTGAATGGTAATGCATTTACAAATGGTATAATTGAGGCTGAACTAAAATAATATCACTCAAGGGGGAACTTTGGAGAAGAATATTTAAAATGAAATTTCTGTGCAGCTGAGAAGGGGTGGTTTTAATGTTCAATAAGTTAAATATAAGCTTCTCCAACTGCACTTGGCATGCCTCTCAAATGCCAGCAAGATCTGGGTGCCTCTGCATAGACGAGTGGAACAGAATAGAGAGGCCATATATGGACCTGTGACTCTATGCAAATAATCTTTGCATAGAAAATACAGGAAAAATTATCTAGTGGAAGAAAGTCTCTTCAAAAAATGGTGCTGGGAAATTGGACAGCTATATGTAGAAGAATGAAACTTGATCATTCTCTTACACCATACACAAAGATAAACTCGAAATGGATAAAAGACCTCAATGTGAGGCAGGAATCTATCAAAACCCTAGAGAAGAACATAAGCAGTAACGTTTTCGACATCACCCACAGCAACTACTTTCAGGACATGTCTCCAAAGTCAAAAGAAACAAAAGCAAAAATGAACTTTTGGAACATCATCAGGATAAAAATCTTCTACACAGTGAAGGAAACAGTCAACAAAACAAACAGGCAACCCACAGAATGGGAGACGATATTTGCAAATGACACTACTGACAAAGGCCTGATATCTAAGATCTATAAAGGACTCCTCAAAATCAACACTCCCAAAACAGGTAATCACATTAAAAAATGGGCAGAACACATGAATAGACACTTCTCCAAAGAAGACATACATATGGCTAACAGACACATAAAAATATGTTCATCATCTTTAGCCATCAGGGAGATTCAAATCAAAACCATACTAAGATACCACCTTACACCACTTAGAATTGTCTAAATCAACAAGACACTAAACAACAAATGCTGGAGAGGATGTGGAGAAAGGGGAACCCTCTTCCACTGTTGGAGGGAATGCAAGTTGGTGCAGCCACTTTGGAAAACAGTATGGAGATTCCTCAAGAAATTAAAAATAGAGCTACCGTATGACCCTGCAATTGCACTACTCGATGTTCACCCCAAAGATTCTGATGTATTGCAAAGAATGGCCACATGCTCTTTAATGTTTTTAGCAGCAATGGCCACAATCACTAAACTGTGGAAAGAGCCAAGATGCCCTTCCACAGATGAATGGATAAAGAAGATATAATTTATACATAAAATGGAATATTATGCCTCCATCAGAAAGAATGAATACCCAACTTTTGTATCAACATGGACGGGAATGGAAGAGATTATGAGGAGTGAAATAATTCAAGCAGAGAGAGTAAATTATCTTATGGTCTCACTTGCATGTGGAGCATAGGGAAAAATGTAGAGGGCATTTTGAGAAGGAAAGAAAGGGTGAATTGGGAGACATCAGATGGGGCAATGAATCATGAGAGACTGTGGACTCTGAGCAACAAACAGGGTTTTGGAGGCGTTGGATCAGCCTGGTGGTGGGTACTGATGAGGGCAAGTATTGCATGGAGCACTAGCTGTGGTGCATGTACAATTAATCTTGCCACACTTAAAAAATAAAATAAAAGTGTTTGGGGGGAAAAAAACCATGTGTGCTCTTCTGGGTCCTTTCTCATATGGCTATTTGACTGTTTGCTCATCCTGTCCATCGAGATCATTTGTGAAATTGCAATAAAAAAGGCACATTTATATATGACCTTAGATGGCTTTTTTCTAATGGCCATTAAGAAATCAAAGTGATTTTATCAATTCTCAGTTTCCCACACCCAGTCAGATGGAGGGCAAAATTCAGAGGTTGTCCATACCAAGCTGTAGGAGAAAGCAAAGCTTGTTCTTTATACCTGCTTACTCTCTCCATTATCTCTATCTCTGTCCTGCAGTGTCCCTCATGCAGTTCTTTGACTGTCTTCCTCTTTGCTCCTTTTAAATGTTTCTTTCCCCGTACTTCATCCCTGCCAGGGTCTGTTCTCATATGTTCCAGAGATTACACCAGTTACTAGCTTTCTTTCCACATAGAATGTAGAAGGTATTAATTATTGAATTGAACTGCTGTGTGTATAGGGTTGAGTATAACAAAATGAAATGCAATCATAACATCCAGACTGGAAGGGACAATGAAAGTCATTCAGACAAGAATCTATTTAGTATGCAAATTGTTTGGCATAGTTCAGATTCTCCCCCATGCAGGGATTTCTCTCTGATAATCAAATACAAAATGAGGGAGGTGATTGGAAGGAGCATCAGTAAAGCATGGAGACATGAAAAGGAAAGAGGACAGAGGACAATTTAATTAATGAGCATGGTACTACTATAGGTATTTGAGGCTCAATCCTGCCGCCTCCTGATGGCGCACAGGAGAAGAATGAGGCACAAACAAGTCAGGTGCAAGAGACCAGGAGCAGGGGATGATAGTAAAAAAGACTGTCGCCCCGAACCATTCCATAGTCTCATATATATTAGAAAGTATATAATAACCAACAAAGAAGCCAGAGTAGGTCACACATTGACCATGAGTTTTGCAGATAAGTAAGAAGAAAGGCAAAATATGTCTGGTCACGTAGTGCACGACCTATAGTGAGCAAACCCAAACAAGAGGGTCATCTAACTAACTGCAGGTGCTCTCCAGGGAAGGGGAGATAATGGAAAAACGAAGCAGGCGGCGTTCCGCCCTGAGTGGGCTGGGCGTTCCCAGCTGCTTGGCTTCCATGAAGCAGGTGGCGTTCCACCCTGAGCAAGCTGGGCATCCCCAGCTGCTCAGCTTCAAGGAAGTATATTGTCCTCTCCCCCAGAGGCTCATTGCCAGTACATGTTTTTCTTAAGTCTATATCTAAGCATGCTTGGTGACTAGTATAATTTCTCATAAGTTATATTTTAAGCAGTACATTGTTCTGAGGGACGATTACATTTCCCCCTTTTTGTTTATGTAGAAGCAGGAAAGTTGATTTCGCTATTTCTCAATCCATCAGTCGTTGGAAGGATTTTCTCGCGCATCTGAGGACTAAGCATAAAGAGATTATAGCAATAAAAAGAATAATCATTCCACCCAGTTTGTTTGATCCAAGTAAAGAGATTTAGATTAGGTAGGATATCATTAATTCTTTGTGCAAAACTCAAGTTTTTGCAACTAAATGTAATGACGAGTGAGTAATGCCTTGAATAGTATCTTGAAGCTGTTTAATATCTAAAGTTAAGATATCGCCATAATGATTGATAATATGATGATGAATTTTGTTCCATGATATATTTGATTCGTTATAGGCATAAGGAGTAACACAGAAGGAAGAAACATTCCAATCACATAAAAGATGAAGCCTAAGCTTTATATTTTGAAGATCATCTCCTATATATATCATGGCTGATTCTAAATCAGAGATTCTCTCATCTAATTTTTGATCTATGATCGTTTGTTGATGCCAAGCCTTGCTAGCATTCTCGTGCCACTTCTGTACAAATTGTGTAGTTTGTACGGTCTGATGCAAAGCTATTCCCATAGTGGTAGCTGTAGCAGTAATGGCTATAATCCCTAGGATAGCTGTTATAAACAGCCCAAGAAATCTTTTTGTTCTATGAACCCAGTTCTTCAAAACTGTTACAAGTACATGCATGTCTGGAGAGCTTTCCCAAACATGGTGATGTTTGACCGGTAACCAGATGCCTATTCTTCTTCTAGCCAAGAGAATAATAGAATTGTCTGTGTAAACATACTCATGCACGCAAGTGAACATTTTACATTTGGGACAGTTGATTTCTCTAATGTTATGATCAAAAGTCATTTTTCCAACAACAAAGACATAAGGATCTCTGACACATGCTCTTACCCATTCTTCTCTCATCATGAGAAAGGAGAATGCATAAAAGTTGGGCTGATAAATGTAAGAGCCATTCCAAATTCTAAAGTGGTTTAAAGCTGCAGCAACTTTTCACAAATTCTTTTGTCTTTTATGAAAGTCAACAAAAGGGGATGTCGCTGAGAGTCCTTGCTCATGCCAGACCAGAGGCACATTTTCCCAAGCTAAGGTTTGTGGTATTATGCGGTGATCAAAAATTTGCCATTTTAAATTTCGATGAGAGGAATAGGGTCTCCCAGTGCAATTGGTGACTGCCATCCCCTTAGGGGACCAGTCCCATACAATTCTGTAGGAATCATTAATAACGACACTGGGATAAGAAGCGCGACAATCCTCCCACAAGGGGCGAATTCCCTCATTGGACCATATCTGCATCATTTTGCATTTGGGAAGAGGGGGTGTTGGTATGTTATAGCTTGGACCCCAATATTCATAGGTTAGGAATCCTTTAGTGGATAGTAAACGTAACTGAACTTTAGTCAGACTTTTATTAATAAGAAAGTTCACCAACCATCTTTGATCATCAGGGATAAGGCAGCTAGAATGGTTGCCGATAAATATTGGTCTATTTTGATATCCCAAAGTAAGATTAATATTTGTGCCTTCCTCTTGAGCCAGTAATGGCAATCTGTGATCCAATATTCCAGGTGCCCATTTTGAGGCATTTAAATAAATTGGTATTATATCTTCTCCCCATTCTACTGGATGGAGCAGGGGAGGATTAGGTATATATGCCCAATAAGTGAAGTTATCTATATGTGCATAACATCCTGGAAGACTTATGGCTACCGTGATGAGGGCCATCATAGTTACCACCATGTTGTTAGGGGTGAAAGGACGGTGTTCATTCTCCAGAACTTCCTCTGCTTTCGTGGTTAACTTCTTTATCTGGCCCCATCTTGGAATCTTTGCTCGGTCCATCCCAGGCATCGTCATTCAGGTGCTCTTCACCCGTCATTCGGGTGAGACCCTCGAAGCTGATGATCGGTGGGACTGGTTCGAATCCAAATCTTTTCCTTTTGCTCATGACGAACCTTTATGAAATGAGAGGGCACCCATATGGGCTTGCCAGCCTTGTCGGGTAATGCACATGCATATCCTTTTCCCCCAGGTAACTAAATTACTAGGAAGCCATTGATTGCAAGTGATATTTTCCCACCAGATTGGAGGATATACTTTGTCTTGTTTATATGTAGTGAAATGTCTTTCTACTGTTGCAGTGTTTTTATCATCATGATTCAAAAAATTAAGAGTAAATAAAAGTTGTGCTAATATTTCTTGGGGAGGACCTTGTATTCCCCCTTTTTTGTTTATGAAGCTGTAGCTTTAATATTTGATTAGCCCGCTCTACTATTCCTTGTCCCTGAGGATTATATGGGATGCCAGTAGAATGTTTAATTTTCCATAAATTAAAAAAGGATTGTAGTTTATCGGAAACATAAGCGGGTGCATTATCAGTTTTTATAACTTCGGGCATCCCCATAACTGCAAAGGCAGAGTGGAGATGTCTAATAACATGTGTAGCAGTTTCCCCTGTTTGGGCAGTAGCCCATATAAAGTGAGAATGTGTGTCTATAGTTACATGAACAAAAGATTGTCTCCCAAATGAAGGGATATGAGTGACATCCATCTGCCATATTTCATTGGCTGTTAAACCTCGGGGGTTAACACCTGCTGCTTGTGTAGGCAGATTGATGGCAGCACAAGAGGGGCAGGCGCGGACAATGGAATTTGCTTGTTCTTTGTTTATAAGAAATTTGTGACGAAATTCTTTTTGATTTGTATGTGTAAGAGAGTGAAAATCGGATGCTTTCTGAAAAGCTGAGAAAACGAGAGAGTCAGCTATATTATTACCTTTAGTTAATGGCCCAGGGAGGCCAGTGTGACTTCGGTTGTGTGTCGCATAGAAGGGAGCAGAACGTTGATGAACAAGGGATTGTAAATGATGGAATAATGAATGGAGGGAGACATCAGATGTGGAAATAGTAGCAGTTTCTATATGCTGTAAAATATATACTGTATATAAAGAATCAGATAATAGATTAAATGCAGAAGAAACATCTTGAAATAATGTAATAACTGCCATTAATTCTGATTTCTGTGCTGAAAGACCAGTAGTAGATATGATTTTTGAGGTAGGACCATAATACCAAGCTTTACCTTTGACAGAGCCATCAGAAAAGTAAGTAGGGGCATCTGTTATTGGATTTTTAGAAGTAATTTTAGGAAGGACAAAGGCAGTATGTTTCAAAAAGGAAACAACAGGTAAAGAGAGATAATGAGAAGTGTTTCCAGTAAAGCCACTAAGGGCAATTTGCCAATTTAAGTTATTCTGGAATGCCGTTTCAATTTGTGTCTTATTTAAAGGCAGAACTATAACCTTCGGATCATATCCCTGTATTTGGCAAGTTCTTTTTCTCCCTAATTGAATAATATTGCCAATATGATCAATATAAGCAGTGAGTGTTTTAACAGTATTATTAGGAAGAAAAATCCATTCTATGATTAATTCTTTCTGTACGATTAATCCAGTGGGTGTATGTGGAGTATGAAAAATAAGAAGATCTAATGGTATCTCAGTTTGGACTCTATCCGTTTGCATTGATTGAATCTGAGTTTCAACAAATTGTAATTCTTTTAAGGCCTTCTTTGATAAGGTTCTAGGGCTATTTAAATTAGGATCCCCTTTCAAAGAGGCAAATAGATGCTGTAAAGCATAAGTGGGAATTCCAATTTTAGGTCTTATCCAATTAATATCTCCCAATAATTTTTGCAGATCATTTAAGGTTGTAATTTTATCTCTACGGATCTGAACTTTTTGTGGTTTTATTGAAGTTCTGTCCATAATGAACCCCAAATATGAGAAAGGAGAGGTGGTTTGTATTTTTCCGGGGCTATAATTAGTTTGTATTTTTCAAATTGTAACTGAAGCACTTTAAATGCGTCCTGTAATTGCGTGTTATCAGGGGCTGCACATAATATATCATCCATATAATGAATAAGATAAAACTGTGGAAATTGATCTCTGACTGGTTGTATAACTTTGGCCACATATTCCTGACAGATAGTAGGGCTATTTAACATTCCCTGTGGTAAAACTTTCCATTGATATCGTTTAGCTGGTTCTTTTAAATTCAAACTGGGAATTGTGAAAGCAAAATGGGGACAATCTTCCTTAGCAAGTGGTATAGTATAAAAGCAGTCTTGTAAATCTATGATAATTATCGGCCATTCGCGTAGAACTAGATTAGGCGATGGCAATCCAGGTTGCAGGGACCCCATGGGTTGAATAACAGAATTAACCATACGCAGATCTGTTAAAAGTCTCCATTTTCCTGATTTTTTCTTAATAGCAAAGACAGGTGAATTCCAAGGACTGTGAGATTCCTCAATATGCCTCTTTTCTATCTGCTTTTCAACCAAGGTTTGTAGAACAAGTAGTTTTTCTTGTGTTAAGGGCCACTGCTCCACCCAAATAGGTTTGTCATTCTTCCAATTTAACTTAATGGGTTTAGGAGCAGTGGCCCTCAATGAAAAATCTGGGAATCCTCCTTAAGGGGAGGTATAACCAGAGAGGCTCCCCATTGACTTAATAAATCTCTCCCCCAAAGGTTAATAGGCAAGTCTACAATATATGGTTGTAGATAACCCTTTTGACCCTCGGGTCCTTCACAGAAAAGAATATTGGAGCTCTGAAGCACATGGCTAGCCAGTCCCAATCCTGTAATAGTAATAGAAGCTGAATTATAAGGCCATTTTTTAGGCCAATGTAATGAGCTTATAATAGAGACATCAGCTCCAGTATCAATTAGACCTGAAAATTCTTTTCCTTGTATTTTAATATGACAAATTGGTTTATCTTGATAAATTTTTTCAGTCAAATATGCCCCAGTTTTTCCAGTGCTCCCAAACCCATTAGAGTTTCTTTGGTTGTTTTTAAATTGCCCCCGGAAATAGGATAAAAGTAGCAACTGGGCGATGCAGTCTCCTTTTCAAAAGCGGTATGTAGCCACAGTAGTTATCATCACCGAAATTTAACTGGTATAATCGGAATCAATAATGCCAGTGTGGACTAATACTCCCCTTGAAGTAAGTCCAGATCTTCCCAAAAGCAACCCAGTGGTTCCCTTTGGTAAGGAGCCAAAAACATTAGTTGGAATTTTAGTGGGAAGCTTGGCAGGCATTAAGAGAAGATCTTTGGGAATAGGAATATCTAATCCAGCACTGCCAGGAGTAGCGTGTAATAAATTCAAAATGGTACATCTGTCTGAAAGCTAGGTGTTAAGGGAGAATTGGCCTCCTTGTTTTTCGGGGCTGAGGGCTTGCCCCGAAATAAGTTTCCCTGAAGGGGAGATCAATCCTTGTAAAATTTGGAATGACACTGATTTGCCCAATGATTCCCTCTTTTACATTTAGGACAGATACCTGGTGAATTATTTTTTGCCTTTTGTGTAGGGAATTTTCCTTTTTGCCTACATTGAGCTTTAGTATGTCCTGTCTGCCCACAGTTAAAACGTTGTCCTTTAAATTTTCCTGTGGTCAAAGCAGCCGTTGCTTGGGCTAACAAATCAGCTTTATAAGTCTCTGTTATATATATATAAGCTCTTGCCACTCCACTTGGCATAGCTTAATATAATCTGTCAGAGTTCCCCTACCTTTAAAGGGTGTTATCAACTTTTTACAGTCAGCATTGGCATTTTCATATGCTAACAGCTGAAGAATAGTGTTAGCAGCCTCGAGATTATTTACCTGTCTTTTAATAGCTTCTTGTAATCTTGCAATAAAATCAGTATAGGGTTCTTTTGGACCCTGTATCACCTTTTGGAAAGAAGAGCAGTTCTCTCCTTGGGATTCTATTCTCTCCCAGGCTCTCAAACAACACGCTGGAGTTGCTCAATAGCTTGATCATTCATTTGTACCTGATCTTGCACCCGGGCCCATGACCCAATGCCCATGAGCTGTTCCATGGAAATAGGAACATTATTAGCTTTGTTAATGGGCAGTTGCTGCTTCTGCATGATCTTGCCACTATGTTTTAAATTTCAAGAACTCACTGGAAGATAGAACTGTTTTTGCTAATAATGACCAATCAGTTGGAATAAGTCGGTTGCCTTCTGCAATACCTTAAATGATTCCTGTTGTAAAAGGAGAATTAACTCCATAGTTTTGTACTACCTGTTTTAACTCCTTCAGTAATTTGAAGGGAAATGGCTCATGTATGGCCTCATAGACACCATTAAAGTTGTTAGGATCATGTCCTGGAGCGACATGTTTTCTAATAGTGACTGGGAAATTAAAATGTAAGGCATCTAAGTCTCCTGTTCGCTTTGCTTCCATGAGGCCTTTCTGAATGGCTGACAGCATGGATTTTTCATTCTTTTTACTAAATGGTGCCTTCTCACAGGATGGCAGAACTGATGGTGGTGGTGCAGCAACAATTGTTCTCTCCTTTTGCTTTGTTATTAGAGGAGGGAGAGGAAATTCCTCCTTTATATATTCCTTTACTATGACTTTAGGAATTTCTTTTCCCTCTGGAATGGCATATTCAGGTTCTTCCTTTTCAGTTTCTCCTGAACATTCATTATCGCTCTCCGAATCAGGGGTTTGTAAAGGCTCCAAAACGGAGCAAATAAGGGTACAAGTAGGAAATATAGTAATTGAGACTGATTTTCCTTTAACATGCAAGAGTTTTAACTCATGTCCTACTTTCTCCCATATCTGCAAATCTAAAGTCCCTAATGTAGGGAACCAGGAGCAATGTTCTTTAATTACTTCAAAAAGCTCCAAAAGTTGGCCCTTGCTGACTTTTGCTCCTCCCGCCTTTAGGAGCCTTCTAAATAAACATACATAAGGGCGATATATGTTTGTGCTCTCTAAATTTCCCATACGCTGCGATAAGTATCCACAACTCACCAGCTGGAAAAAGGCACGGCCGTGCACGTGAACACGTTGTGGCTTCTTCTGTTTCGTTTCTCAGGTGTCCCTGTTCATTTCAGGTCCCTGTTCCTTTCAGGTCCCTGTTTGGGCGCCACTTGCTGCCTCCTGATGGCGCACGGGAGAAGAATGAGGCACAAACAAGTCAGCTGCAAGAGACCAGGAGCAGGGGACGACAGTAAAAAAGACTGTAGCCCCGAACCATTCCATAGTCTCATATTTATTAGAAAGTAGGTAACAACCAACAAAGAAGCCAGAGTAGGTCATACATTGACCATGACTTTTGCAGATAAGTAAGAAGAAAGGCAAAATATGTCTGGTCACGTAGTGCACGACCTATAGTGAGCAAACCCAAACAAGAGGTCATCTAACTGCAGGTGCTCTCCAGGGAAGGGGAGATAACGGAAAAACGAAGTAGGCGGCGTTCCGCCCTGAGCGGGCTGGGCGTTCCCAGCTGCTTGGCTTCCATGAAGCAGGTGGCGTTCCACACTGAGCAAGCCGGGCATCCCCAGCTGCTCAGCTTCAAGGAAGTATATTGTCCTCTCCCCCAGAGGCTCATTGCCAGTACATGTTTTTCTTAAGTCTATATCTAAGCATGCTTGGTGACTAGTATAATTTCTCATAAGTTATATTTTAAGCAGTACATTGCTCTGAGGGATGGTTGCACAATCCTACTAGGGACCTCTGAGAAATGTGGAACGTGCCCTGCCCCAGAGTTCATCTCAAAATGGGGATGACGAATTTGGGGATTTTATCTTTCAACTCCCATTCATCAATGACTGAGGGTGCTCCTAAGAACACTAACACACTGGACCTTCCAGACTGTTCTGCTGGAGGTCTGGGTGCTTGCCGTAGGATGGCATTGGCATGTGAGTGCTGAACTTATATTTTCAGGATAGAGATACTATCTGTTTCACCTTATTAGGGAAACATATTGAAATTACCCAGGTCAAAAGGTTCCAGGGATGAGAAACCCAGCACTTCCTAAACAGCAATAGTCATTTCCTGAAAGTTTTTCAGAAACTTTAGAAACTCTAAGAGGAAAGGTAGAAAGAACTCCAATACATGGAGGCTAAAGAGCATCCTACTAAAGAATGAATTGGTCAACCAAAAAATAGAAGAAGAATTTTTTTTTATTCATGGAAATAAATGAAAATGAAAACACAACTGTTGAAAATCTTTGGGATTCAGCAAAGGCAGTCCTAAGAGGAAAGTATATAGCACTACCAGCCTTTCTCAAGAAACAAGAAAGGACTCAAATACACAACCTAATCCTATACCTAAAAGAGCTGGAGAAAGAATGGCAAAGAAAGCTTAAACCCAGTAGGAGAAAAGAAATAATGAAGAGCAGAGCAGATATCAATGAAATAGGAACTAAAAGAATGGTAGAACAGATCAATGAAACAAGGAGCTAGTTCTTTGAAAGAATAAGATTGATAAAACCCTGGCAGGGCACATGAAAAAGACAAAAGAAAGGACCCAAATTAATAAAATTATGAATGAAAGAGAAGAGCTAACAACCAACATCAAGGAAACACATTTATAAGAACATATTAGGAGCAACTATACGTCAACAAATTAGATAATCTAGAAGAACTGGATGCATTCCTAGAGACATATAAACTGCCAAAACTGAACCAGGAAGTAATAGAAAATCTCAACAGACCCATAACCAGTAAGGAAATCAAAGCAGTAATCAACAATCTCCCATCAAACAAGAGCCCAGGGCCAGATGATTTCCCAGGGAAATTCTACCAAACATTTAAAGAAGAATTAATACCTATTCTCCTGAAACTGTTCCAAAAAATAGAAATAGAAGGAAAACTTCCAAACTATTTTATGAGGCCAGCATTACCTTGATCCCAAAACCAGACAAGGACCCATCGGAAAAGAGAATTACAGACCAATATTCCTGATAAATATGAATGCAAAAATTCTCACCAAAATACTAGCCAATAGGATCCAACAGTACATTAAAAGGATTATTCACCACGACCAAGGGGATTTATTCCCGGGCTGCAAGAACGGTTCGACATCTGCAAATCAATGTGATAGAGTGCATTAATAAAAGAAAGAACAAGAACCATATGATATTCTCAATAGATGCTGGAAAACATTTGACAAAGTACAGCATCCTTTCGTGATCAAAACTCTTCACAACGTAGGGATAGAAGGTACATACCTTAGTATCATCAAAGCCATCTATGAAAAACCCACAGCAAATATCATTCTCAATGGGAAAAAGACTGAGAGCTTTCCCCCTAAGATCAGGAACATGGCAGGGTTGCCCACTATCACCACTGTTATTCAACATAGTATGAGGACTCCTAGCCTCAGCAATCAGACAACAAAAAGAAATAAGAGGCATCTGAATCAGCAAAGAAGAAGTCAAACTCTCACTCTTTGCAGATGATATGATACTTTATGTGGGAAACCCAAAAGACTGAACTCAAGAACTGCTAGAATTCATACAGGAATTCAGTAAAATATCAAGATATAAAAATCAATGAGGAGAAGTCACTTGCATTTCTATACTCCAACAACAAGACAGAAGAAAGAGAAATTAAGGAGTTGATCCCACTTCAATGGCACCAAAAACCATAAGATACCTAGGAACAAACCTAACCAAAGAGGCAAAGAGTCTGTTCTCAGACAACTATAAAGCACTCATGAAAGAAATTGAGGAAGACACAAAACCATGGAAAAAACGTTTCCCGCTCATGGATTGGAAGAACAAATATTGTGAGAATGTTAATCACACCTAGTGCAGTGCACACATTTAATGCAATCCCTATCGAAATACCATCAACTTTTTTCAAAGAAATGAAACAAATGATCCTAAAATTTATATGAAACCAGGAAAGATTGTAAGTAGTCAGATGAATGTTGAAAAAGAATATCCAAGCTGGTGGCATCACAGTTCCAGACTTCAAGCTCTGTTATAAAGTAGTATTCACCAAGACAGTATGGTACTAGCACAAAAAGGGAGACAGATCAATGGAACAAAATTGAGAGCCCAGAAATGGACCCTCAACTCTATGGTCTACTAATCTTTGACAAAGCGGGAAAGAATGTCCAATGGAAAAAAGACAATCTCTTCAACAAGTGGTGTTGGGAAAATTGGACAGCCACATGCAGAAGAATGAAACTGGACGATTTCCTTACACTGCACACAAAAATAGACTCAAAATGGATGAAAGATCACAATGTGATACAGGAATCCATCAAATCCTGGAGGAGAACACAGGCAGCAACCTCTTTGACCTCAGCCCCACCAACTTCTTCCTAAAGATATTGCCAAAAGGAAGGGCAAAAATGAACTATTGATACTTACTCAAGATAAAAAGCTTTTGTACAAAAAAAAGCGCTTTTGTACAGCAAAAAAAAAAAAAAGTATCAACAAAACCAAAAGACAACTGACAGAATGGGAGAAGATACTTGCAAATGACATATCAGATAAAGGGTAATATCCAAAATCTATAAAGAATTTCTCAAATTCAACACCCAAAGAACAAATAATCCAATCAAGAAATGGGAAGAATATATGAACAGACATTTCTGCAAAGAAGACATCCATTTTTTGATGTGATTATCTGTTTTGTGAGTGTTGAGTTTGAGTTCTTTATAGCCACTTTGGAAAACAGTATGGAGATTCCTCAAGAAATTAAAAATAGAGCTACCCTGCAATTGCATAACTCGGTATTTACCTCAAGAAGCAGATGCCATTCAAAGAAGCGCCACATGTACCCCAATGTTCATAGCTGCAATGGCCACAATGGCCAAACAGTGGAAAGAACCAAAATGCCCTTCAACAGATGAATGGATAAGGAAGATGTGGTACATCTATACAATGGAATATTATGCCTCCATCAGAAAGGATGAATATCCAACTTTTGTATCAACATGGACAGGACTAGAAGAGATTATGCAAAGTGAAATAAGTCAAGCAGAGAGAGCCAATTATCTTATGGTCTCACTTACGTGTGGAGTATAAAGAAAATCATGGAGTTCATCGTGAAAAGGAAGGGAAGGGTGAATGGGGGGAAATCGGAGGAGGTGATGAACCAGGAGAGACTGTGGACTCTGAACAACAAACTGAGGGTTTTGGAGGGGAGGGGGTGGGAGGGTGGGTGAGCCTGGTGGTGGGTATCAAGAAGGACACGTACTGCATGGAGCACTGGGTGTGGTGCATGAACAATCAATCTTGTAACACTGAAAAATTAAAATAAACATATTTGGAGAGAGAAAAAAAAAAGAAGACATCCAAATGGCCAAAAGACAGATGAAGTGCTCAACATCACTAATCATCAGGAAAATCCAAATCAAAACTACAGTGAAATACCACCTCACACCAGTCAGAATGGTTAAAATTAACCAGTCAGGAAATGACAGGTGTTGGGCGGGGTGCTGTGGAGAAAAGGTAACCCTCCTGCACTGTTGGTGGGAATGAAGCTGGTATAGAAACTCTGGCAAACAGTATGGAGGATCCTCAAAAAGTTGAAAATAGAGCTATCCTATGACCTAGCAATTGCACTACTGTGTATTTACCCTAAAGATACAAATGTAGTGATATGAAGGGGTGTGTGCACCCTAATTTTTACAGCAGCAATGTCCACAATAACCAAACTATATAAAGAACCTAGATGTCCATCAACAGATGCATGGATAAAGAAGATGTGGCATATTTATATAATGGAGTATTATGCAGTCCTCAGGAAAACAGGAAATCTTGCCATTTGTTAAGTGCATTGCTATGTGGATTGTTATGTGGCTGAAATATAGGATATTATGCTAGGCGAAATAAGTCAATCAGAGAAGGACAACTATCAAATGATCTCACTGATATGAGGAATTTGAGAAGCAAGACAGAGGATCATAGGGGAAGGGGAAGGAAAAATAAACAAGATGAAATCAGAAAGAAGACAAACAATAAGAGAATCTTAATCTCAGGAAACAAACTGAAGATTGCTGGAGGGGAGAGTGTGGGCAGTGATGGGGTGTCTGGGTGATAGACATATGTGCTATGGTGAGTGCTGTGAATTATCTAAGACTAATGGATCACATACCTGTACCCCTGAAACTAATAATACATTATATCTTTTTTTTTTAATTTTTTTATTTTATTTTTCCCCAAATATGCTTATTTTATTTTTTCAGTGTTACAAGAATGATTGTTATTGCTTCACACCCACTGCTCCATGCAATACGTGCCCTTCTCAATACCCACCATCAGGATCGCCCAACCCCCCACCCCCACCCCTCCAAAACCCTCAGTTTGTTGCTCAGAGTCCACAGTCTCTCATGGTTCATCGCCCCTGCTGATTTCCCCCCATTCACCCTTCCCTTCCTTCTCAAAATGCCCTCCATGATTTTCCTTATGCTCCACACGTGAGACTATAAGATAATTGACTCTCTCCACTTGACTTATTTCACTCAGTATAATCTCTTCTAGTCCTGTCCATGTTGATACAAAAGTTGGATATTCATCCTTTCTGATGGAGACATAATATTACATTGTATAGATGTACCACATCTTCCTTATCCATTCATCTGCTGAAGGGCATTTTGGTTCTTTCCACAGTTTGCCGATTGTCCATTGCTGCCATGAACATTGGGGTACATGTGGCCCTTCTTTTTACTGCATCTACTTCTTTTGGTAAATATCCAGTAGTGCAATTGCAGGGTCATAGGGTAACTCTATTTTTAATTTCTTGAGTTATCTCCATACTGTTTTCCAAAGTGGCTGCACCAGCTTGCATTCCCACCAAGAGTGGAAGAGGGTTTCCCTTTCTCCACATCTTTTCCAAACTTTGTTGTTTACTGTCTTGTGGATTTTGCCCATTCTAACTGGTGTAAGGTGGTATCTCAGTGTGGTTTTGATTTGAATCTCTCTGATGGTTAATGACGATGAACAGTTTTTCAAGTTTCTGTTAGCCATTTGTATGTCTTCTTTGGAGAAGTGTCTGTTCATGTCTTCTGCCCATTTTTCGATATGATTATCTGTTTTGTGAATGTTGAGTTTGAGGAGTTCTTTATCGATCTTAGATATCAGACCTTTGTCTGTAGTGTCATTTGTGAATATCTTCTCCCATTCTGTGGGTTGCCTGCTTGTTTTGTTGACTGTTTCCTTTGCTGTGCCGAAGCTTTTTATCTTGATGAAGTTCCAAAAGTTTATTTTTGCTTTTGTTTCTTTTGCCTTTGGAGACATGTCCTGAAACAAGTTACTGTGGCTAATGTCATAGTGGTTCCTGTCTATGTGCTTCTCTAGGGTTTGATAGATTCCTGCCTCACATTAAGGTCTTTTATCCATTTTGAGTTTATCTTCGTTTATCATGTAAGAGAATGGTCAAGTTTCATTCTTCTACATATAGCTTCCTTGGGTAATTCTACCAAACATTCAAGGAAGAAAGAATACCTGTTCTGCAGAAACTGTTTCAAAAAATAAAAATGGAAGGAAGACTTCCACACTCTTTCTATGAAACCTGCATTACCCTGATCCCTAAAACAAGCAAAGACCTCATCAAAAAGGAGAATTTCATTCCAATATCCTTGATGGATATTGGCATATGGATGCCAATATTCTCACCAAGATCCTAGCTAATAGGATCCAACAGCACATTAAAAAGATTATCCACCATGACCAGGTGGGATTTATCCCTGGGATGTAAGCATGATTCAACATTCTCAAATCAATCAATGTGATAGAAAAAATCAGTAAGAGAAGAATGAAGAACCACATGCTCCTCTCAATTGATGCAGAAAAAGCATTTAACAAATTTAGCATCTGTTCCTGATTATAATTCTTCAAAGTATAAAGAATAAAAGAAACGTTCTTCAACTTCATAAAATCTATCTATGAAAAGCCCAGAGCAAATATCATTCTAAATGAGGAAAAGCCGACAGCCTTGCTTTGAGATCAGGAACATGGCAAGGATGTCCACTCTTGCCCCCGTTGTTCAACCTAGTACTAGAAGGCCTAGGAACAGCAATCATACAATAAAAAGAAATAAAAGGTATTCACATTGGGCAAAGAAGAAGTCAAACTCTCTCTCTTCACAGATGACATGATACTTTCTATGGAAAACCCAAGAGACTCTCCCCCGCCCCCAGACTACTGGAACTCATACAGCAATTCAGTATGTGGCAGGTTACAAAATCACTGTACAGAAATCAGTAGCTATCGTATACACTCACAATGAAAATATGGAAAGGGAAATTAGAGAATCCATTCCATTTACTATTGCACCAAGAACCATAAGATACCGGGGAATAAACCTAACTGAAGAGGTAAAGGATCTGTACTCAAGGAACTACAGAACCCTCATGAACGAAATTGAAGAAGACACAAAAAGGTGGAAAAGCATTACATGCTCATGAATCAGAAGAATAAACATTGCTAAAATGTCTATATTACCCAGAGCAATCTATACTTTCAATGCCATCCTGATCAAAATTCCACTGGATTTTTTCAAAGGGCTGGAACAAACAATCCTAAACTGTCCTTGGAACCTTTAAAGAAGCTAAATTGGTAAGGAGATGTTGAAAAAGAAAAACAGTGGGATGCCTGGGTGGCTCAGTTGGTTAAGCAACTGCCTTTGGCTCGGGTCATGATCCCAGCGTCTTGGGATCGAGTCCCTTGCTCCACAGGGAGCCTGCTCCTCTCTCTGCCTCTGCCTGCCTCTCTGCCTGCTTGTGTTCTCTCTCTGTTAAATGAATAAATAAAATCTTTAAAAAAAGAAAAGCAGTACTATGGGCCTCACGTTGACTGATTTCAAACTTTACTACAAAGCTGTGATCACCAAGACAGCTTGGTACTGGCACATAAACAGACACATAGAACTGTGGAACAGGGTATAGGGCCCAAATACGGACCTGCAACTCTATGGTTAAATAATCTTCTACAAAGCAGGAAAAAATATCCAGTGGAAAAAAGACAGTCTCTTCAATAAATGGTACTGGGAAATTTGGACAGCTATATGTAGAAGAATGAAACTTGACCATTCTCTTACACCATACACATAGATAAAATTGAAATGGATAAAAGACTTCAAAGTGAGGCTGAAATCTATCAAAACTCTAGAGGAGAACATAGGCAATAACCTCCTCTAGAGTTTTGATAGTTTTGGCCACAGCAACTTCTTTCAGGACATGTCTCCAAAGGCAAGGAAACAAAAGTGAAAATGAACTTTTGGGAGTTCATCAAGGTAAAACACTTCTGCACAGGAAAGGAAGCGGTCAACAAAACAAAGAGGGAACCCAATGAATGAGAGAAGATATTCAAAAATGACACTTCAGACAAAGGTCTGGTATCTAAGATCTATAAGCTACTCCTAAAACTCAACACCCCAAAGCAGATAATCACGTCAAAAAAAATGGACAGAAGACATGAACAGATACTTCTCCAAAGAAGACATACATATGGCTAACAGACACATGAAAAAATGTTCATTATCATTAGCCATGAGGGAGATTCGAATGAAAACCTCACTGAGATACCACCTTACACCAGTTAGAATGGCCAAAATCAACACAACAGTAAACAACAAAGGTTGGAGAGGATGTGGAGAAAGGGAAACCCTCTTCCACTGCTAGTGGGAATGCAAGTTGGTGCAGTCACTTTGGAAAACAGGGTGGAGATTTCTCAAGGAATTGAAAATAGAGCCACCCTATGACCCAGCATTTGCACAACTGGGTATTTACTCCAAAGATACAGATGTCGTGAAAGAATGGCCATATGTACCCAATGTTCATAGCATCAATGGCCACAATATCCTCACTGTGGAAAGAGCCAAGATGTCCTTCAACAGATGAATGTTAAAGAAGATATTGTCTATATGTACAATGGAATATTATGCCTCCACCAGAAATGATGAATACGCAACTTTTGTATCAACATGGACGACACTGGTAGAGATTATGTGGAGTGAAATAAGTCAGGAAAAAAGAATCGATTATACTATGCTTTCACTTACATGTAGTGCATAAGGGACAACATGGAGGGCATTGGGAGAAGGGTGGTGAAGTGTGAGAAATCAGAAGGGGAGATGACCCATGAGAGACTGTGGACTCTGAGAAACAAACTGAGGGTTTTGGAGAGAGGGTTGAGGGGTTGTGTGAGACTAGTAGTGGATATTGAGGAGGACACGTATTGCATGGAGCACTGAGTGTGGTACATGAGCAATGAATCTTGAAACACTGAAAAAATAAAATAAAATTTAAAAAATTTAAAAAAGAAAAATACCTATTCTACTGAAGCTGTTTCAAAAAACAGAAACAGAAGGAAAACTTCCAAACTCATTCAATGTAGGCCAGTATTACCTTGATCCAAAACCAATGACCTTATCAAAAAGGAGGACTATAGGCCAATATCCCTAATGAACATGGATGCCAAAATACTCACCAAAATCTTAACCAATAGTATCCAAGCATACATTAAAAGGATTATCATCCTGGGCTGCAAGGGTGGTACATTTGCAAATCCGTCAATGTGATAGAGCATATTAATAAAAGAAATGACAAGAACCATATGATCCTCTCAATTGATGCAGAAAAAGCAGTTGACAAAATACACCATATTTCCTGTTAAAGTTCTCTGAATTATAGGAATAGAGGGAACATACTTCAATATCATAAAAGCCATCTATGAAACTCCATAACAAATATAATTCTCAATGGTGAAAAACTGAGAGCTTTTCTCCGAAGGTCGGGAACACAACAAAGATGTCCACTCTTAACACTGCTGTTCAACATAGTACTAGAAGTCCTATCCTCAGCAATCAGACAACAAAAAGAAATAAAAGGCATTCACATCAACAAAGAAGTCAAATTCTCATTCTTTGCAGATGACATGATACTTTTTGTGGAAAGCCCAAAAGAATCCACCCCAAAAACTGCTAGAACACATACAGGAATTCAGTACAGTGTCAGGATATAAAGTCAATGCACAGAAATTAGTTGCATTTCTGTACACTCACAGTGAGAAACAGCAAGAAAGAGAAATTAAGCAATTGATCCCATTCACAATTAAACTAAAACCAGAAGATAGCTTGGAATAATCCTAACCAAAGAGGTAATGGATCTGTAATGTAAAAACTGAAGAACACTTATGAAAGACATTGAGGAAGACACAAAGAGATTGAAAAAAAAATCCCTGCTCAAGGATTGGAAAAATAAACATTGTTAAAATGTCTGCTTCCAAAACCCTCAGTTTTGGAAGGGGGATGTGGGGAGATGGGTGAGCCTGTTGGTGGGTTTAAGGAGGGCATGTATAGCATGAAGCAGTGGATGTGGTACATAAATAATGAATCGTGGAAAACTGAAAAAATAAAATTAAATTAAAAAAAAAACAAAGTAAAATAACATGAAAAAAAAAGCTTATGCTACCCAAAGCAATCATTGACACATTCAGTGTAAGCCCTACCAAAATACCATTGACATTTTTCACAGAGATGGAACAATTTTTAAAAATTTAAAACAATTTTAAAATTTGTATGGAACCAGAAAATACCCCGAGTAGAGAGGGTAATGCTGAATAAAAGAAAACCAAAGCTGAGGGCATCACACTGCCTGACTTCAAGCTATATTACAAAGCTGTGATCACAAAGTCAGTATGAAACTGGCACAAAAATAGACACACAGATCAATGGAAAAGAATAGAGAACCCAGAAATGGACCCTCAACTCTATGTTCAAATAAACTTTGACAAATCAAGAAAGACTATACACTGGAAAACAAGTCTTTTTTTTTAATGATATGAAGTTTTTATTTATTAATTTTATCCAATATATCTTGAAAATCTTGAAAACTTTACACTTGCATTTAAAGGAATTAACATCACTATCCTAAACTACTTCAGTTATTTCAAATCCAGAATATCTCAACCTTGGCCAAGCTTCCTCCATACGCACATATGTTTAAAATGGGAAAAATTGGGAGGCCCTGTGAATATAAGAGACAGAAATTAGTCATTGAAGGGGGACTCGTAGAAATAAGAATTTCTAGTCACTCTTAGGTTTGGTTTCTGGTAGGGTTCCTCTCCACCTAGCAATGCATCATAAAGGTTTAGGGTGGAAGAGAGGTGCTTGTCTTTTGGGAAGTCATTCTCTTGAATTTCTGGGCCTCTTTAAGACCTCTTTTCTTTTTAAATTATATTTGTTTATTTGACAGAGAGAGATCACAGGTAGGCAGAGAAGCAAGCAGAGAGAGGGGGAAGAAGGCTCCCTGCTTATCTTCTTTATCCATTCATCTGTTGAAGGACAACTTGGCTCTTTCCACAGTTTGGCTATTGTGGACATTGCTGCTATGTACATTGTGACACGTGAGGCCCTTCTTTGCACTACATCAGTATCTTTGGGGTAAATTCCCAGTGTACAATTGCAGGATCATAGGGTAAGTATTTTTAATTTCTTGAGGAATCTCCACCCTGTTTTCTAAAGGACTGCACAAACTTGCCTTACCACCAACAGTGGAAGACGTTTCCCCTTTCTCCACATTCTCTCCAACATTTGTTGTTTACTGTCGTGTTGATTTTGGCCATTCTAACTGGTGTAATGTGGTATCTCAGTGCGGTTTTGATTTGAATCTCCCTGGTGGCTAATAATAATGAACATTTTTTCATGTGTCTGTTAGCCATATGTGTGTCTTTGGAGAAGTATCTGTTCATATCTTCTGCCCATTTTTTGGCGTGGTTATCTGCTTTTGGGGCCTGAGTTTGAAGAGATCTTTATAGATCGTAGATATCAGACCTTTGATTGTAGTGTCATTTGCAAATACCTTCTCCCATTCTGTGGGTTGCCTGTTTGTTTTGTTAACTATTTCCTTCGCTGAGCAGAAGCTTTTTATCTTGGTGAAGTCCCAAAAGTTCATTTTCGCTTTTGTTTCCTTTGCCATTTGGAGACATGACTTGAAAGAAGTTGCTGTGGCTGATGTCAAAGTGCTTACTACCTATGTTCTCCTCTAGGATTTTAATAGGTTCCTGTGTCACATTGATGTCTTTTATTAATTTCGAGTTTATCTTTGTATATGGTGTAAGACTATTTTCGAGTTTCACTCTTCTACATATAGGTGTAAAATTTTCCCAGCACCATTTATTGAAGGGACTGTCTTTCTTCCACTGGATATTTTTTTCCTGTTTTGTCAAAGATTATTGACCATAGAGTTGCTGGTCTATATCTGGGTTTTCTTCTCTGTTCCACTATTCTATGTGTCTGTTTTTGTGCCAGTACCATGTGCCTTGGTGATCCCTGTTTGTAGTAAAGCTTGAAATTGGGCAACGTGATGGCCCCAGCTATTGTTTTCTTTTTCAGCATTTCCTTAGCATTTCTGGGTCTTTTTTGGTTCCATACAAATTTTGAGAGTGTTTGTTCTAGCTCCTTGAAAAATGTTTGTGGAATTTTGATTGGGATGTCATTGAATGTATAGATTGCTCTGGGCAGTGTAGACATTTTAGCAATGTTTATACTTCTGATCCATGAGCATGGAATGCTTTTCCACCTTTTTGTGTCTTCTTCAATTTCTTTCATGAGTGTTCTGTAGTTCCTTGAGTACAGATCCTTTACCTCTTCGGTTAGGTTTATTCCCAGGTATCTTATGGTTCTTGGTGCAATAGTAAATAAAATGGATTCTCTATTGTATCTTTCCATATTTTCATTGTTAGTGTATAAGAAAGCAACTGATTTTTGTGCATTAATTTTGTATCCTGCCACATTAATGAATTTTTGCATGAGTTCTAGTATTTTAGTGGTGGAGTCTTTTGGGTTTTCTATATAATGTATCATGTCATCTGACAAGAGAAGTTTGACTTCTTCATTGCCAATTTGAATACCTTGTATTTCTTTTTTTT
>CM052807.1:27992310-28087646 GCA_028533885.1 Nasua narica | reverse complement strand
CATCTATACAATGGAATATTATGCCTCCATCAGAAAGGATGAATATCCAACTTTTGTATCAACAGGGAGAGGTCTAGAAGAGATTAGGCGGAGTGAAATAAGCCAAGTGGAGAGAGCCAATTATCTTATGGTCTGACTTACGTGTGGAGTATGAAGAAAATTATGGAGGGCATCGTGAGTTGGAAGGGAAGGGTGAATGGGGGGAAATCGGAGGGGGTGATGAACAAGGAGAGACTGTGGACTCTGAGCAACAAACTGAGGGTTTTGGAGAGGAGGGGGTGTGAGGGTGGGCAAGGCTGGTGGTGGGTATTGAGAAGGGCATGTATTGCATGGAGCACTGGGTGTGGTGCATGAACAATCAATCTTGTAACACTGAAAAATTAAAATTAACATATTTGGGGAGAAAAAAAAGAAAAGTCTTTTGACATTTTACAAGATCCATTCATGATAAAAATACTCAACAAAGTAGGTTTAGAATGAAAATACTTTGACATAACAAAGAGTATATATATATAATATTTATAATATAATATAATAAATTCTAATTTATATTATAATAAACATTATATTTTATATTATATATAGTATGATTATAATATAATATATAATAAATAAATAAAAAATATATGATCCCTCACTACTTTTATTCAACATAATATTAGAGGTACTAACCACATGATTAGAAAATAAAAACAAATAAAATGCATTCAAATTGTTAATGAAAAAGTAAAATATTCACTATTTGCCAATAACATGTTACTCTATATAGACAACTGTTTATAGAAGAAATACATGAATTCAGTAAAGTTGTGGGATACAAAATAAATGTGCAGAAATCTGTTGCATTTCTATAAACCAATAGTGAATGAACAGAAAGAAAGCAATTAAGAAATTAAGAACAATTAAGAAAACCATTCCATGGTCAAGTGAACCAAACATAACAAGATAGCTAGGAATAAACTTAAAGAAAGAAGTGAATGACGTTTACTCTGAAAAGTATAAAACAGTGATGAAAGAAATTGAAGATAACATAAAGAAATGGAAAGACATTCCGTGATCATGAATTGAAAAAACAAATATTGTTAAAACGTCTATACTATCCAAAGCAACCTACATATTTAATGCAATCCTTATCAAAATACCAACAGAATTTTACACAGAACTAAGGCAAGCAATCTTAAAATTTGTGTAAAAGCACAAAAGTCTCAGACTAGCCAAAGAAATCTTGAAAATAAAAGCAAAGCTGGAGGCATCACAACTCCAGATTTCAAGTTTATATATATATATATATATATATATATATATACACACACACATATGATACATATATGTATCTGATACGTATATGTATCATATGTGTATATATATGTATGATTTTATTTATTTATTTGACAGAGAGAGACATAGTGAGAGAGGCAACACAAGCAGGGAGAGTGGGAGAGGGAGAAGCAGGTTTCCTGCAGAGCCCAATGCTGGATCCTAGGCCCCTAGGATCATGATCTGAGCTGAAGGCAGACACTCAATGACTGGGTCACCCAGGCGCCCAAGACTTCAAATTATATTAAAAGTAACCAAAATAGTATGATAATGGTACAAAACTAGACACATCAATCAATGGAACAGAACAGAAAAACTCACAAAGCAACCCACAAATGTATGGTCAATTGATCTTTGACAAAGCATGAAAGAATATCCAATGAGAAAAAGACTGTCTATTCCAGAGATGGTGTTAGGAATTCCTAACTGAACAGCATAATGCAAAAGAATAAAACAGGACCATTTTTTTTTTTTTACACCATACACAAAGACAAACTTAAGGTGGATTAAAGACCTAGGGAGATGAGTAAAGATAGTGGGGGATTGGGAGGGGGTGCTAAGCTTGCCTTGCTGCTTCAACACAGTTAGATAAATATCAAATCATTCTGAACACCCAAAAAATTAATCTGAGGACTGAGAGAACAAAACTGCAACTCTTACAAGTAGAACCATGAGAGTTTCTTTTAACAGGCAGGCCATAACACACTTAAGGTCTAGATTTTTTTTTTCCAGACAGAATGACCCCCAAAAGAAACAACAAGAAGTAGAAGTAAAGGCCAGGGAATTGATTGATACAGATATAAGTAATATGTAGGAACTAGAATTTAAAACAAAAATTATAAAGATACAAGATGGGATTGAAAAAAGCATAGAAGTCACTGGAGAATCTCTTACCACAGACACAAAGGAACTAAAATCTAATCAGGCCAAAATTAAGAATGCTATAATTGAGATGCAAACCTGAATGGAGGCCATAGCAACGAAAATGGGGAGAGAATGGGGAGCACTAGGGAGGTTCAGTTGGTTAAGTGGTTGACTCTTGATTTCGGGTCAAGTTTGATCTCAGGGTCCTGGGATTGAAACCCCTCACTGGGGAGCCTGCTTGAGGATTCTCTCTCTTTCTCTGCCTCTGCCCCTCCAATTGCCCCTCCAACTCTCTCTCAAAAATAAATATGATAATATATGAATATGAATATGAAAAAAGAAAGAAGGATGAAGCAGAGGAATGAATCAATGATAGAGAAGATAAAATTATGGAAACTAATGTTTCTATTAGTTATCTGAAAAGAAGAGGGAAAGAAAGGTTGTAGATCACAATGGTAGACTTAGGAAACTCAGTGACTTCTTAAAACATGATAACATTCATAGCCTAGGATTCCCACAAGATGAAAAGAGAGGAAAAAGGACAGAAGGTTTATCTGAAAAACTATAGCTGAAAATTTTCATTATCTGGGGAAGGACACAGATATAAAATCCAATAAGCACAAAGAAGTCCCATTGAATTCAACAAAATCCAGCCATCATCTATACATATAGTCAAATTCACAAAGTACACCAAGAAGGAAACAAATCCTGAAAGCAGCAAAGAGGAAAAAAAGCCCTTAACTTACAAGGGAAAACAGATCAGATTTTCAGCAGGTCTGTGTAGAGACACCTGGCTGGCAAGAAAAAGGAAGGTATATTAAATGTACTGAATGGGAAAAGTATGCAGCAAGGAATATTTTATCCAGCAAGGCTGTGTTTCGGAATGGAAAGAGAGATAAAGAGTTTCCCAGATGACCAAACCAGCTCTGCAAGGAATATTATTAATAGGGGAAAAAAAGCAACAAAGACTAGAAAGGAACAGAGAACATCACCAGAAACACCAACATTATAAGTAATAGAATGGAAGTAAATTCATATCTTTAAATAATCACTGAATGTAAATAGGCTAAATGGTCCAATACAAAGACATAGGGTATCAGAATGGATGAAAAACAAGACTATCAGAATGGATTAAAAAAAATAAGATACTCATTTTATTTATTTATTTATATTTTTAATTATTTTTTAAGACACTCATTTTAGATCTAAAGACACCTGTTGTTTGAGGGGATGAAGAGCCATCTATCATGCTAATGGACATCAAAAGAAAGCCAGAGTAGCCATACCTATATTGGACTAGCTAGATTTTAAGCCAAAGACAGATATATTCAGAACATTTCATCCTAAAGCACCAGAGTACACTTTCTTTTCAAGTATCCATGGAATGTTTTCCAGAATAGACCACATACTGGGTGATCAGCCTTCAACAACTACCAAAAATGGAGATCATACCATGCATATTTTCAGACCATAATACTACGAAACTTGAAGTCAGTCACAAGAAATAAATTGCAAGTCCACAAATACATGGAGCTTAAAGAACATCAACTAAAGAATGAATTGGATAACCAAGAAATTAAAAAGAAATTTTAAAAGTAAACAGAAGCAAACAAAAATGAAAATATGACAGTCCAAAACCTTTGGGATGAACAAAGGCAGTCTTAAGAGAGAAGTATATTGAAGGGAGGAGCAAGATGGCAGAGTAGGAGGCTGAGATAGTGTCGTATCCCAGAAGTTCAGCTAGATAGTTACCAAACCATTCTAAATGGTTTGATAACTCAACAGGAAATAGAAGAGAGGAAGAACAGCAATTCTAGGAGCAGAAAACTGACCACTTTCTGGAAGTATTTTGCTCTCTCATTCACCTGTTCTTATCTTGATAAAATGACAAGGCAGAAAAATTCACCACAAAAAAAAAAAAAAAAGAACAAGAGGTAGTACTGAAAGCTAGGGACCTAATCAGTATGGACATTAGTAATATCTCAGAAATAGAGTTCAAAATGACAATTATCAAGGTGCTAGCTGGCCTCGAAAAAAGCATGGAAGATATTAGAGAATCCCTTTCTGGAGAAATTAAATCGCTTTCTGGAGAAATAGAAGAACTAAAATCTAACCAAGTTGAAATCAAAAAAGCTATTAATGAGAAACAATAAAAATGGAGGCTTTTACTGCTAGGATAAATGAGGCAGAAGAGAGAATTAGTGATATAGAAGACCAAATGACGGAGAATAAAGCTGAGAAAAAGAGAGACAAACAACTACTGGACCAAGAGGGAAGAATTCGAGAGATAAGTGATACCATAAGATGCAACAATATTAGAATAATTGGGATCCCAGAAGAGGAAGAAAGAAAGAGAGGGACAGAGGGTATATTGGAGCAAATTATTGTAGAGAATTTCCCTAATCTGGCAAAGGGATAAGCATCAAAATCCAGGAGGCACAGAAAACCCACAAAATCAATAAAAATAGGCCTACACCCCATCATCTAATAGTAAAACTTATAAGTCTTAGTGACAAAGAGAAAATTCTGAAAGCAGCTTGGGACAAGGAGTCTGTAACATACAAAGGCAGAAATATTAGATTGTCAGCAGACCTATCCACAGAGACCTGGCAGGCCAGAAAGGACTGGCATGATACAGTCAGAGCACTAAATGAGAAAAATATGCAGCCAAGAATACTGTATCCAGCTAGGCTGTCATTGAAAATAGATGGACAGATAAAAATCTTGCAGGACAAACAAACCTAAAAGAATTTGCAAACACCAAACCAGCCCTACAGGAAATTTTGAAAGGGGTCCTCTAAGCAAAGAGAGAGAGCCTAAATGGAACATAGACCAGAAAGGAAGAGAGACAATATACAATTAACAGTCACCTTACAGGCAATACAATGGCACTAAATTCATATCTATCAATAGTTACCTTGAATGTAAATGGGATAAATGAACCAATCAAAAGACAAAGAGTATCAGAATAGATATAAAAAAAAAAGACCCATCGATATGCTGTTTATAGCATCTTAGACCCAAAGACACCTCCAGATTTAAAGTGAGGGGGTGAAAAACAATTTATCATGCTAATGAACATCAAAAGAAACCTGGGGTGGCAATCCTTATATCAGATAAATTCGATTTTAAGCCAAAGACTATAATAAGAGATGAGGATGGACACTATACCATACTTAAAGGGACCATCGAACAAGAAGATCTAACAATTGTAAATATCTATGCCCCTAACGTGGGAGCAGCCAATTAAACTAACCAGTTAATAACAGAGTCAAAGAAACACGTCAACAATAATACCATAATAGTAGGGGACTTTAATACCCCCCTCACCCAAATGGACAGATCATCTAAGCAAAAGATCAACAAGGAAATAAAAGCTCCAAATGACACACTGGACCAGATGGACATCACAGATATATTCAGAACATTCCATCCCAAAGCAATAAAATACACATTCTTCTCTAGTGCACATGGAGCATTCTCTAGAGTAGATAACATCATGAGTCACAAATCAGGTCTCAACCAGTACCAAAAGATTGGGATTGTTCCCTGCATATTTTCAGACCACAATGATCTGAAACTAGAACTCAATCACAAGAGGAAAGTTGGAAAGAACTCAAATACATGGAGGCTAAAATACTAAAACTCAAATATATGGAGGCTAAAGAGCATCGTACTAAAGAATGACTGGGTTAACCAGGAAATTAAAGAAGAATTAAAAAAATTCATGGAAACAAATGAAAATGAAAACACAACTGCTCAAAATCTTTGGGACACAGCAAATGTGGTCCTGAGAGGAAAGTATATAGGAATACAAGCCTTTCTCAAGAAACAAGAAAGATCTCAAACACACAGTCTATCCCTACACCTAAAGGGGCTGGAGAAAGAACAGCAAAGAAAGCCTAAACCCAGCAGGAGAAGAGAAATAATAAAGATCAGAGCAGAAATCAATGAAATATAAACCAAAAGAACAGTATGACAAATCAATGAAACTACATGCTGGTTCTTTGAAAGAATTAAGAAAATTGATAAACCCCTGGCCAGACATATCAAACAGAAAAGAGAAAAGACCCAAATTAATAAAATCATGAATGAAAGAAGAGAAATCACAACCAAGACCAAAGAAATACAAACAATACAAACAATTATAAGAACATATTATGAGCAACTATACACCAGCAAATTAGACAATCTGGAAGAAATGGATGCATTCCTAGAGACACATAAATTACCAAAACTGAAGCAGGAAGAAATAGAAAACCTGAACAGACCCATAACCAGTAAGAAGATTGAAGCAGTAATCAAAAATCTCCCAAGAAACAAGAGCCCAGGGCCAGATGGCCTCCTAGAAGAATTCTACCAAATATTTAAAGAAGAATTAATATGTATTCTCCTGAAATTGTTCCAAAAAATAGAAACGGAAGGGAAAATACCAAACTAATTTTATGAGGCCAGCATTACCTTGATCCACAAACCAGACAAAGACCCCATCAAAAGCGAGAATTACAGACCAATATCCTTGATGAACATGGATGTAAAAATTCTCACCAAAATACTAGCCAATGGGATCCAACAGTACATTAAAAGGATTATTCACCACAACCAAGTAAGATTTATTCCTGGGTTGCAAGGTAGATTCAACATCCACAAATCAATCAATGTGATACAATACATTAATAAAAGAAAGAACAGGAACCACATGATACTCTCAATCGATGCTGAAAAAGCATTTGACAAAGTACAGTATCCTTTCTTGATCAAAACTCTTCACAGTGTAGGCATAGAGGGTATACTCCTCAACATCATCAAAGCCATCTATGAAAAACCCGCAGTGAATATCATTCTGAATGAGGAAAAACTGAGAGCTTTTCCCCTAAGATCAGGAACACAGCAGGGATTTCCACTATCTCCACTGCTATTCAACATAGTACTAGAAGTCCTAGCCTCAGCAATCAGACAACAAAAAGAAATCAAAGGCATCCAAATTGGCAAGGAAGAAGTCAAACTCTCACTCTTTGCAAATGATATACTTTATGTGGAAAACCCAAAAGACTCCACTCCAAGACTGCTATAACTCATACAGGAATTCAATCATGTGTCAGGATATAAAATTAATGCACAGAAATCAGTTGCATTCCTATACACCAACAGCAAAACAGAAGAAAGAGGAATTAAGAAGTCAATTCCATTTACAATTGGACCCAAAACCATAAGATACCTAGGAATAAACCTAACCAAAGAGGCAAAGAATCTGTACTCAGAAAACTACAAAGTGCCCATGAAAGAAATTGAGGAAGACACAAAGAAATGGAAAAACATTCCATGTTCATGGATTGGAAGAACAAATATTGTGAAAATGTTTATGCTCCTAAAGCAATCTATACATTTAATGCAATCCCTATCAAAATACCATCAATTTATTTCAAAGAAATGGAACAAATAATCCTACAATTTATATGGAACCAGAAAAGACCACGAATAGCCAGAGGAATGTTGAAAAAGAAAACGAAAGTCGGCGGCATCACAATTCCAGACTTCAAGCTCTATTACAAAGCTGTAATCATCAAGACAGTGTGGTACTGGCACAAAAACAAACACATAGAACAATGGAACAGAATATGAGTCCAGAAATGGAGCCCCAACTCTATGGTTGACTAATCTTTAACAAGGCAGGAAAGAATATCCAATGGAAAAAAGAGAGCCTCTTCAATAAATGGTGTTGGGAAAACTGGACAGCCACATGCAGAAGAATGAAACTGGACCATTTCCTTACATCACACACAAAATAGACTCAAAATGGATGAAAGACCTCGATGTAAGACAGTTCTCCATCAAAATCCTTGAGGAGAACACAGGAAGCAACCTCTTTAACCTCAGCCACAGCAGCTTCTTCCTAGAAACATCACCAAAGGCAAGGAAACAAGGGCAAAAATGAACTATTGGGACTTCATCTGGATCAAACTTTTGCACAACAAAGGAAACAGTCAACAAAACCAAAAGACAACTGACAGAATGGGAAAAGGTACTCGCAAATGACATATCAGATAAGGGCTAGTATCCGAAATCTATAAAGAATTTCTCAAATTCAACACCCAAAGAACAAACAATTCAATCAAGAAATGGGCAGAAGATATGAACAGACATTTCAGCAAAGAGGACATCCAGATGGCCAACGGACACATGAAAATGTGCTCAACCAGTGGACATCAGAAAAATACAAATCAAAACCACAGTGAGATACCATCTCACACCAGTTAGAATGGCTAAGATAAGCAAGTCAGGAAATGACACATGTTGGTGAGGATTCGGAGAAAAGGGAACCCTTCTACACTGTTGGTGGGAATGCAAGCTGAAAACAGTATGGAGATTCCTCAAAAAGTTGAAATTAGAGTTTCTTTATGACCCAGCAATCGCACTATTGGGTATTTACCCTAAAGATACAAATATAGTGATTGGAAGGGGCACAGGCACCTGAATGTTTATAGCAGCAAACTTCACAATAGCCAAACTATGGAAAGAACCTAGATATCCATCAACAGATGAATGGATAAAG
The DNA here is from genome assembly GCA_028533885.1 of Nasua narica. Lineage (NCBI taxonomy): Eukaryota > Metazoa > Chordata > Mammalia > Carnivora > Procyonidae > Nasua > Nasua narica. The sequence continues at coordinate 28,078,912 of CM052807.1, read as the reverse complement.
ATGTGATATATGTATACACAATATCCCATCAATATATATGTATATATATATATATATATGTGGTCTATATATAGACATATCTATATATATGTGATCTATATCAATATATATAGATGTGATCTATGTATATATGTATATACATATGATATGTATATATATCACATCTATATATGTATATATGTATATCACATCTATCTATCTATACTTATATATACAATGGAATACTATGCAGCCATCAAGAGAAGTGAAATCTTGTTATTTGCAATGACGTGGACGGAACTAGAGGGTATTATGCTAAGGGAAATAAGTTAGTCAGAGAAAGACAATTATCATATGATCTCTCTGATATGACGAGTTTGAGAGGCAGGGTGGTGGGTTTTGTGGGGGTGGGGGAGGGAAATGAAGCAAGATGGGATCAGGAAGGAGATAAACCATAAGATACTACTAAACTCATGAAACAGACTGAGGGTGGCTGGGGGGTGGGGAAGTAGGGATAGGGTGGCTGGGTTATGGAAATTGGGGAGGGTATGTGCTATGGTAAGTGCTGCGAAATGTGTAAACATGATGATTGGCAGACATGTACCCTCGGGCAAATAATACTTTATATGTTAATTAAAAATAAATTAATAGTGAAGTATATTGCAATACAGGCCTACCTCAAGAAGCAAGAAAAGTCTTAAATACACAACTTAACCTTACACCTAAAGGAAAAAGAAAAGGAACAACAAATAAAACATAAAGCTAGCAGAAGGAGATTGGAGAAAAATGGCAGAGATGTAGGTGACCCTGTTACAACCAATCTCCTAAAATGAGCTGTATATCTACCAGAACACACTAAACACCCATGAAATCAGCCTGAGAAGTAAGATTTTTGACTTCTGGATCTCTACAGGAGTAGAAGACAGCAGTGGAGAGGTAAAGTGGAGTTGGAATGCTTGGATCTATATCAGAGGATAAACAGAAGTGGGAGGGAGCCACCAGAAGCGACCTAAGGAAAGTAATACCCCAAACGAAAGTGCCTTGTGGTTAGAGACCAGCATTAACTTAGAATCTGGTTAAAAACACTTAAAAAGAGCAAAATATCTTAAGGGACAATTAGTGTAAGTGGGTGGTCACAGCCACAGGACTGAGCCCATGTTCCTGGGAAGGTCAAAACCCCAGGTGACCACCCATGTCAAAGAGAGACTGGGCGGGGTCCAGTCTGTGGTTCACGAACCTGCAACTTTTCCCTCTTTGTATCTTTTTGTGGATGGGGCACACTCCTGCCAGCACCTTAGAGAGCCTGGTGTTGTCCATGAGCCTGCAACTTTCCTCTTTGTGCACCACTCCAGGCACTGAGTGCACTCCTGCACCCCTAAGAGACCTGGTGGGAGCCCTAGCTGGCAGTCTTTAGGACCTCAGGATGCCACGTGCTGCAGGGTCTGGGTGTTCCAGCACCTGAAGGAACGCGACCTATGGCAGGCAAGAATCTGGGCACACACAGTGTGAGCCAGGAGCCTGGAGAGCAGTCCTGGCAATGGCAGCCACCTGAAGTGAGTTTCCCAGACCAATATCGCTCCTGGCTCCTGGCTTTGGTGGCCCGAGGGTGCAGAAGCTAGTGAGGTCCTCACAGGGCCACTGGGAAGGTGGCTGGGGTGTGCACCACCTGTGGGAGGCTGCGATGTGAGCAGAGTTTGCAGAGGGGGGAGTCTGTGTGTTCTGGACCACCCAGAGGGGAGCAGATTGAGGCTTCTCTAGGAGTCAGAGTTCTGGGTACTGGCAGATTCTTTCCTCTGACACTCTGAAAAGCCACAAAAAGCCGCCAAAGAACAAAAACTTCCAGAGAGCAGAAGCCTGAAAAACCAGTTTCCACAGAGTCCAGTCCTATGATAGCAGGCAGGGTGAATTAACTCAAACAAGATGGACCACAAAACAAAGTGGCAGGCCTCTCTCCCGGAAGACAAACCAAAAACAAGAGGACAATAAGTATAGGGTCCCCATAAAACTGTAAAACCCCCAAATCAGGGGAAATCAACATATTAGGCTCCAGCTAATGCCCTAAAACCTGTATATTTCATAGATACAAGTTTTTTCTTTTTTTTCTTTTACTCGTTCTCACAATGCTTTTTTTTTTTAATTTTTTCAAACTACTTAGCATTACAATTAAAGGCTTAATACAATGATACACCCAGGAAGACCCGAAATAATCTTCCTCGCCTGCATTGAGGAACTATAACAACCCTCCCATCTTATTCTTCTGTCAGTGTTTCTGTGTATTTGCTTTTGTCCTGGTAGTATATAAATCTTATTCTTGGGGTTTATTCTGACTAGGTCTTTTATTTTCTGTTATTTACTTTTTTCGGTCTTTACGTTTGCTCATTTTTGCTTATATACCTTATAAATCTTATTTTGGGGGCTCATTTTGCCTGGGATTTTTTTTTCTCTTTCTCTCTGTTTTTATCTTTATTCTTTTTTTTTGGTGGTGAATTCCAAATGCTCCAAAACCTTTAGGGTGCACCTTGCCTGGATCATGGGTGATATATTCACTTAGCCATCCTCTCATCCACTTCTCATGAAATTGACTAGAAGAAGGAATACCCAACAGAGGAAAAACCCAGAGACTGCATCCCTTATTTCAGAAGTATTGGAAATGGACATAAACAGTATGTCAGAAAGGGAATTCATGGTAACAATTATCTAGGCAATGGCTTGGATGGAGAAAAACATTAATGACAACATAGAATCTCTAAGGGCAGAACTGAGAACCAGTATGTTGGATGTTAAAAATGCTACCAATGAGATCCAATCTAATCTAAAGAGTCTAACAGCTAGGGTAACCGAGACAGAGGATAGAATTAGTGATCTAGAAGACAAGATGGTTGAGAAGAAAGGTCAGAGAAGGGCTGGAACAAACTGCTTAGGAACCATCAGAACAGACTTAGGGCAATAAATGACTCCATGACACATTTCAATGTCAGAATTATTGGAATCCTTGAAAGGGTGAAAATACAGAAGACTAGAAGATATAGCTGACCAAATTCTGAATGAAAATTTCCCTAATCTGGGGAATGGAACAAATGTTTGAGTCCTAGAGGCAGAAAGGACACCTCTCCAAGATCATGAGTCTAGAAATACATCTAGACACATCATTGTGAAATTTGGGAATTATAATTTTAGACAAGAGGTCCTGAGGGCAGCTAGGGGCAAGAGATTCCTTAAGTACAGAAGAAGGCTGATGAGAATAACAGCAGACTTGTCCACAGAAAACTGGCAAGCCAGAAAGGGCTGGCAAGACATATTCAGGACACTAAATAAGAAGACTATGCAGCCAAGAATACTTTATCCAGCAAGCCTGACATTCAATATGGATGGAAAGATAAAGAGCTTTCGAGACCAGCAATGATTAAAAGACTATGTGACCAGCAAGCTGGCATTACAAGCAATACTAAGGGGGGTTCTACAAAAGAAGAACCCATGAGTGACAGAGAAGAGAAACTTACAATCTACAGAAACAAGGACTTCACAGGCAACATAATGTCAATTAAAAACGTATCTTTTAATAGTCACTCTCAACTTGATCAGTCTAAATGTTCCCATAAAATGGTCCTAAGGGGGAAATACATAGCCATCCAAGCCTCACTCAAAAAAATTGAAAAATCTGGAACACACCAGCTCTCTTTACACCTTAAAGAACTGAAAAATCAACAACAAATTAGCCAACATCACACAAGAAGGGAAATAATCAAGATTAGAGCAGAGATCAATGAGTTATAAACTAGAGAAACAGTGGAATGCATAAACAAAACCAGAAGTTGGTTTTTTGAAAGAATTGATAAGATCGATAAGCCACTGGTCAAACTAAACCAAAAGAAAAGAGGGGACTCAAATTAACAAAATTATGAATGAAAGGGGAGTGATCATGACTAATCCAATGGAAATAGAAACAATCATCAAAAATTATTAGAACAGCTATATGCCAATAAGTTAAACAACCTATAAGAAATGGATGCATTCCTGGAAACCTATAAACTTCCAAGACTGAAACAGAAATAAATTGACAACCTGGGTAGACCAATATCTAGTAATATCTAGTAATGAGATTGAAGCAGTGATCAAAAACCTCCCAAAAAACAAGAGTCCAGGACCTGACAGATTCCCTAGGGGAATTCTACCAAACATTCAAGGAAGAAATAATACCTATTCTCCTGAAACTGTGTCAAAAAATAGAAACAGAAGGAAAACTTCCAGACTCTTTCTATGAAGCCAGTATTACCCTGATCCCCAAACCAGGCAAAGACCCCATCAAAAAGGAGAATTTCAGACCAATATCCCTGTTGAAAATGGACGCCACGATTCTCAACAAGATCCTAGCTAATAGGATCCAACAGCACATTAAAAAGATTATTCTCCATGACCAGGTGAGATGTATCCCTGGGATGAAAGGGTAGTTCAAAATTCACAAATCAATCCATGTGATAGAACAAATCAATAAGAGAAGAGAGAAGAACCACGTGGCTCTCTCAGTCGGTACAGAAAGAAACATTTGACAAAATTTAGCATCCATTCCTGATTAAAACTCTTCAAAGTATTGGGATAGAAAGAACATTCCTCAAAGTAAAAAAATCTATACATGAAAAGCCCACAGTGAATATCATTCTCAATGGGGGAAAAGCTGACAGCCTTCTCTTTGAGCTCACACACATGACAAGGGTGCCCACTCTCACCACAGTTGTTCAACATAGTACTAGAAGCCCTAGTGACAGTAATCATACAACAAAAGGAACTCAAACGTGTTCAAATTGGCAAAGAGGTCAAACTCTCTCTCTTCGCAGATGACATGATAGTTTATATGGAAAACCCAAAAGACTCCACCTCCAAACTACTAGAACTCATACAGCAATTCAGTTATGTGGAAGGATACAAAATCAAGGCACAGAAATCCATTGCTTTCTTATACACTAACAATGAAAATATGGAAAGGGAAATTAGAGAATTGACTCCATTTACTATAGCACCAAGAACCATAAGATACCTGTGAATAAACCTAACCAAAGTAGTAAAGGATCTGTACTCGAAGAACTACAGAATGCTCATGAAAGAAATTGAAGAAGACACAAAAAGGTGGAAAAGCATTCCACGCTCATTGATCGGAAGAATAAACATTGTTAAAATGCCTATACTGCCCAGAGCAATCTATACTTTAGATGCCATCCCAATCAAAATTGCACTGGCTTTTTTCAAAGGACTGGAACAAACAATCCTAAAATTTGTATGGAACCAGAAAAGACCACGAATTGCTAAGGAAATGTTGAAAAAGAAAAACAAAGCTGGGGGCATTCCATTGCCTGATTTCAAGCTTTACTGCAAAGCGGTGATCACCAAGAGTGCATTTTAGTGTCACAAAAACAGACACATGGACCAGTGGAACAGAGTAGAGAACCCAGATATGGACCTGCAAGTCTATAGTCAAATAATCTCTGACAAAGCAGGCAAAAATATCCAGTGGAAAAAAGACAGTCTCTTCAATAAATGGTGCTGGGAAAACTGGACAGCTATATATAGAAGAATGAAACTTAACCATTTTCTTACACCATACACAAAGATAAACTCGAAATGGATAAAAGACCTCAATGTGTGGCAGGAATCTCTCAAAATCCTAGGGAAGAACATAGGCAGTAATCTCTTCAACACCAGCCACAGCAACTTCTTTCAGGAGATGTCTCCAAAGACAAAGGAAACAAAAGCGAAAATGAACTTTTGGGACTTCATCAAGATAAAAAGCTTCTGCACAGTGAAGGAAATAGTCAGCAAAACAAACAGGCAACCCACAGAATAGGAGAAAATATTTGCAAATGACACCACAATGGTCTGTATCTAAGATCTATAAAGAACTCCTCAAACTCAATACTCACAAAACAGATAATCACATCAAAAAATGGGCAGAAGACATGAACAGACACTTCTCTAAAGAAGACATACAAATGGCTAACAGACACATGAAAAAATGTTCATCATTTTTAGCCATCAGGGTGAGTCAAATCAAAACCACACTGAGATACCTTACACCAGTTAGAATGGCCTAAATCTACAAGACAGTAAACAACAAATGTTGGAGAGAATGTGGATAAAGGGGAACTCTCTTCCACTGTTGGTGGGAAGGCAAGTTGGTGCAGCTACTTTGGAAAACAGTGTGGGGATTCCTCAGGAAATTCAAAATAGAGCTACCCTATGACCCTGCAATTGCACTACTGGGTATTTACCCCAAAGAAGCAGATGCAGTACAAAGAAGGGCCACATGTACCTCAATGTTCATAGCAACAATGGGCACAATTGCCAAACTGTGGAAAGAACCAAAATGCCCTTCAAAAGATGAATGCATGAAGAAGATATGGTCCATATATACAATAGAGTATTATGCCTCCATCAGAAAGGATGAATACCCAACTTTTGTATCAACATGGAGAGGACTGGAAGAGATTATGCTTAGTGAAATAATTAAAGCAGAGAGAGTCGACTATCGTATGGTTTCAGTTACATGTGGAGCATAAGGAAAAACATGGAGGACATTGTGAGAAAGAAGGAAAGGTGAATAGGGGGAAATTGGAGGGGGAGATGAACCATGAGAGAATGTTGACTCTGAGGAACAAACAGGAATTTGGAGGGGACAAGGGTATGGTGATGGTTATTGAGGAGTGTATGCATTGCATGGAGTACTGACTGTGTTACATGAACAATGAATCTTTGAACACTGAAAAAATAAAATGAAATTAATTGGAAAAAAAGGCAGCATTAGAAGGGGAACAATAAATATTATAGCAGAAATCAATGATACTGAAATAAACAAAAAACTACAACAGGACAAGGAAACCAAGAGGTGGTTCTTTGAAATAATTATAAAATTGATAAACACCTAGCCAAACTTAATACAAAAAAGAGAAAGAACTCAAATAAAACCAGAAATAAGAGTGATCACAATCAACACCACAGAAATACAAGCATTTATGAGAATATTATGAAAAATTATTTGTCAACAAACTGGAATGTCTGGAAGAAATGGACAAATTCTTAGAAACACAGAAACTATCAAAATGGAAAGCTAAAGAAATATAAAAATTGGAAAGACAAATAACATCAAATAGATTGAATCAGTAATCAAAATTCTACCAACAGACAAAAGTCCAGGGCCCGATGGCTCCCAGGGGAATTCTACCAGACATTTAAAGAAGAGTTAATACCTATTCTTTCCAAATGGTTCAAAAATAGAAATGGAAGGAAAACTTCCAAACTCCCTCTTCAAGGCCAGCATTACCTTGATTCCAAAAACTAAAGATTCCACTAAAGAAGAGAATTTCAGGCTGATGAACATGGATATAAACATTTTCAACAAGATACTAACAAATGGAGTCCAATAGCACATTAAAAGAATTATTACCATGATGAGGTGGGATTTATTTCTGGGCTGCAGGGTATTTTAATATTCACAAATTATTGTGATATACCATATTAATAAAAGAAAGGATAAGAACCATACAGTCCCATCAAATAGATGCAGAAAAAGCATTTGACAAAATACAGCATTGATTCTTGATAAAAACTCTCAAAAAGTTAGGAATACATGAAAACTTAGCTTAACATTATTAAGGCCATATACAAAAGGCCAACAGCTGATATTATGCTCAATGGGGAAAAACTGAGAATTTTTTTTCCACAGTCAAGAACAGGACAGGATGTCTATTCTCACCATCACTATTTAACATAGTACTGGAAGTCTTAACCTCAGCAATCTGGCAACAAAAAGAAATGAAAAGTCATCCAACTTGGCAAGGAAGAAGTAAAAATTTTAATACTTATGGGTACTCTATGTAGAAAACTCAAAAAACTCCACCAAAATTTTGGTAGAACTAATACAGAATTCAGCAAAGTAACAGGATATAGATTCAATGTACAGAAATCGCTTGCATTTGTATACATCAATAATGAGGCAGCAGAAAAAGAGATCAAGGAATCAATCCCATTTACAATTGCACAAAAGAGGATAAGATACAAAGAGGTAAAAATTCTATGTCCTGAAAACTATAAAAAAAACTTATAAAAGAAATCGAGGAGGACACAAAGAAATAGAAAAACATTCCGTGCTCATGGACTTGAAGACCAAACATTGCTAAAATGTCCATACTACACAAAGCAATCTACATATGCAATGCAATCCTTATCAAAGTGCCACCAGCATTTTTCACAAAGCTAGAACCAACAACTTGTTTGTATGGAACCAAAAAAGAACCTGAAAAACCAAAGCAATCTTGAAAAAGAAAAGTAAATCTGGAGGTATCATAATTCCAGACTTCAAGCTATATTACAAAGCTACAGTCATCAAAGCCATATAGTACTGGCATATATAGTACTAACATATATAGTACATATATAGTACGATATAGTACTGGCACAAAAACAGACACATAGATTAATGGAACAGAATAGAAAATCCAGAAATGGTCCAACAACTACATGACCAACTAATCTTGAATAAAACAGGAATGACTAGCCAATGGAAAAAACATGATCTCTTCAACAAATGGTGTTCAGTGAACTGGACAACAACATGCAAAAGGAAACTGGACCACTTTCTTACACTATACACAAAAATAAATTCAAAATAAATGAAAGACCTAAATGTGAGGCAGGAAACCATCAAAATCCTAGAGGAGAACACAAGCAGTAACCTCTCTGACATCAGCCATAGCAACTTCTTACTAGACACATCACCACCACAAACAAAAGCAAAAATGAACTCTTGGGACTTCATCAGGATAAAAAGCTTCTGCACAGCAAAGGAAACAACAAAACTAAAAGGGAAGCCTATAGAATGAGAGGAGATATTTGCAAAGGACATGTCTGACAAGGGTTGGATTCCAAAAATCTATAAAGAAGTTAATAAACTGAACACCCCCAAAACGAATCCATCTAAGAAATGAGCAGAAGACATGAATAGACGTTTTTTCAAAGAAGACCTCCAGATGGCTAACGGACACATGAAAAAATGTTCAACATCACTCATCATCAGAGAAATATAAATAGATTTCATGAGATATTATCTCACAACTGTTAGAATGGCTAAAATTAGCAACACAAGAAAGAAGACGTGTTGATGAGGATGAACAGAAAAAGGAATCCTCTTACACTGCTGCTAAGAATGGAAACTGGTGCAGCCACTTTGGAAGACAGTATGGAGCTTCCTCAAAAAGTTAAAACTGGAACTACCAGTTCCAGATACAGCAATTGTGGGACGACTAGGTACTTACTTAAAGGATACAAAACTTTGAAGGTGTATCTGCTCCCCAGTGTTTATAACAACATTATCAACAATAGCTAAAACTATGGAAAGAACCCAAATGTTCATCAACTGATGAATGGATAACGAAGTTGCAGTGTATATAAATACACAATGTAATATTACTCAGCCATCAGAAAGAATGAAATCTTGACATTTGTAAGGACATGGCTAGAATTAGAGTATATAATGCTAAGTGAAATAAGCCAGTGAGAAAAAGACAAAGACCATATGATTTCATTCATGTGTGGAATTGAAGAAACAAAACAGGCAAATATATGGAAGTGTAGAAAAAAAAAAGAAGAGATGGGGAAACTAACTGTGAGAATTTTTTTTTTAAATTGTGTTATGTTAGTCACTGTAAAATACATCATTAGTTTTTGATGCAGTGTTCCAATATTCATTGTTCATGTACAACACCCAGTTCTCCATGCAATATGTACCCTCCTGAATACGTATCACCAGGTTCACCAATATCCCCCCCAAAACCTTCAGTTTCTCCTAGTCCACAGTCTTTCATGGTTTGTCTCCCCCTCTGATTTCCCCCAATGCACTTTTCCTTTCCTTCTCCTAATGTCCTCCATGTTATTCCTTATGTATGTTCCACAAGTAAGTGAAATGATATAATTGACTTTGCTTGACATATTTCACTCAGCATAATCTCCTCCAGTCTCATCCATGTTGATGCAAAGTTGGGTATTCATCATTTCTGATGGCTGAGTACTATTCCCTTGTATATATGGACCACATCTTTATCTATTTGTCTGGTGAAGGGCATCTTGGATCTTTCCACAGTCTGGTGATTGTGGACATTGCTTCTATGAGCACTGGGGCACCTATGGCCCTTATTTTCACTACATTTGTATCTTCAGGATAAATACCCAGTAGTGTAATTCCAAGGTCATAGGGTAGCTCTATTTTTAATTTCTTGAGGAATCTCCACATTGTTTTCCAAAATGGCTGCACCAACTTGCCTTCCCACCAACAGTGGAAGAGGGTGCCCCTTTCTCCACATCCTCTCCAACATTTATTGTTTCTGTCTTGTTAATCTTTGCCATTCTAACTGGTATAAGGTGGTATCTCAATGTGGTTTTGATTTGAATTTCCCTGGTGGCTAATGATGATGAACATTTTTTCAAGTGTCTGTTAGCTGTTTGTCTTCATTGGAAAAGTGTTCATGTCTTCTGCCCATTTTTTGACATGATTATTTGTTTTTTGGGTGTTGAGTTTGAGTTCTTTATAGATCTTGGATATCAGCCCCTTGTAAGTGTCATTTGTGAATATCTTCTCCCATTCCATGGATTGCCTCTTTGTTTTGTTGACTGTTTCTTTTACTGTGCAGAAGCTTTTTTTTTTTTTTATCTTGATGAAGTCCCAAAAGTTCATCTTCATTTTTGTTTCTTTTGCCTTTGGAGACATGTCTTGAAAGAAGTTGCTGTGGCCTGTATTGAAGAGGTTATTGCCTAGGTTTTCCTCTAGGAATTTGATGGATTCCTGTCCCAGGAGAGACTTTCAATGATAGAGTATAAACTGAGGGTTTATAGAAGAATATGGGAGTGGGATGGGCTAAATGGATGGTGGGTATAAGAGGGCACTTGCTTTGATGAGCAACATATAGGTGCTGTATGTAAGTGATGAATCACTTAATTCTACTCTTGAAACCAATATTGTACCGTGTGTTAACAAACTAGAATTTAAATATTTAATTTAATGGGGTGCCTGGGTGGCTCAGTGGGTTAAAGCCTCTGCCTTCGGCTCAGGTCATGATCTCAGGGTCCTGGGATCGAGCCCCGCATTGGGCTCTCTGCTCAGCAGGGAGCCTGCTTCCTCCTCTCTCTCTGCCTACATCTCTGCCTACTTGTGATCTCTCTTTCTGTCAAATAAATAAATAAAATCTTAAAAAAAAGAAAAAAAAGAAAAAATATTTCCTGTTTGAAGGTGAAAAAATAATACAATTTTTTTAAAAAAGGGTTAAATTCAACATTGTGAGACCTGAAACCATAAAAATACTAGAAGATATCATAGGCAGTAACTACTTTGACATTGTCCATAGCAACTTTTTTCTAGAAAGTTCTCCTGAGGCAAGCGAAAATAAAAATAAACTATTGAGACTATATCAAAATAAAAATTTCTGCACAGTGAAGTAAGTAATCAATAAAAATTAAAGGTAACCTACAGAATGGGGGTATATATTTGCAAATGGCATATCTGATAAAGGGTTGTTATCCAAAATCTCTAAAGAACTTATCAAACTCAACCCCCAAACCCAAATAATCCAATTCAAAATGGGCAGAAGACATGAACAGACATTTCTCCAAGGTAGACATTCAGATCACCAACAGACACATAAAAAGATGCTCAACATCACTCATCATCAGGAAATGCAATTAAAAACTAAAATGAGATACTACCTAACACGTGTCAGAATGGGTAAAATTAGTACAGGAAACAACAGTTATTGGTGAGAATGTGGAGAATGGGGAATCTTCTTGCACTGTTGGTGGGAATGCAAATGGTGTAACCACTGTGGAAAATAGTAGGGAATTTCTTCAAAAGTTTAAAAATAGAAATTCTCCCTGATTTAACAATCACACTATTTCAAAGCAATACATGCATCTCTGTTTATTGCAGCATTGTTTATAATAGCCAAATTATAGAAGCAGTCCAAGTGTCCACTGATAAATAGATTAAAATAAATAGATTTAAAAAATATACATATTATCTATGGATGGAATATTTTTATTCCATTATATACATATAATTATGGAATTATGTATATATCATGTATAAATTATGTATACTTCATATATATACATACACACATACATATTTATATACATACAATTTACACATACATATATATACATAATTCCATGATTGTGCATAATTATACATAATTATACCATCCATAAATATACATGTATGTATACATAATTCCATAATTACACATATATGGAATATTATTCAGCAATAAAAGAAAATGAAATCTTGTCATTTCCAAAGACATGAATGGAGCTAGAGAGTATACTTCTAAGTGAAATAAGGCAGTCAATGACAAATACTATATGATTTCATTCATATGTGGAATTTAAGAAACAAAACAAATGAGGAAAGGGGAAAAAAGAGAGAGAGATAAATGAAGAAACAGACTCTTTTTTTTTTAAAGATTTTATTTATTTATTTATTTATTTATTTATTTATTTATTTATTAGGAAAGAGAGAGAGAGAGAGAGAGCATGAGAATGGAGAAGATCAGAGGAAGAAGCAGACTCCCCATGTTGCTGGGAGCCCGATGTGGGACTCGATCCCAGAACTCCGGGATCATGACCTGAGCCGAAGGCAGCTGCTTAACCAACTGAGCCACCCAGGCACCCGAAACAGACTCTTTTTAAAATGTTATTTTATTTTTTCTGTATTCCAAGATTCATTGTTCGTGCATCACACCCAGACTCTTAATTGTAGAGAACAAATGATGTTTGCCAGAGGGGAGATGGGCAGAAGAAAAGGTTAATTAGATGATGGGAATTAAGTGCATTTGTGATGAGCATCGGGTGATGTATGGAAGTGTTGAATCACTATGTTGTACACCTGAAATTACTATAACACTCTGTTAACTAAGTGGAATTAAAAAAAACTTTACTTTCTAAATTTCTTATTTATTTATTTATTTTTATTTATTATTTTATTTTATTTCTTTTTATTTATTATTTTATTTTAATTATTTTATTTATTTCTTATGTATTTATTTTTATTTACTTTTTTATATCATTGATTTCTGCTCCAATCTTTAAAATTTCCCTTCTCCTGCTAGATTTCAGCTTTATTGGCTTTCTTTTTCCAATTCCTCTAGGTGTAAATTTTGGTTGTGTATTTGAGACTTTTCTTGTTTTTGAAGAATGCTTGTATTGCTATAGACTTCCTTCTTAGGATTGCCTTTGCTACATCCCAAATATTTTGAACTGTTGTGTTTTCATTTTCATTTGCTTCCGTGTATTATTTTAATTCTTCTTTAGTTTCCTGGTTGACTCATTCATTTTCTAGTAGGATGTTCTTTACGTATTTGTGGTCTTTCTAAAATTTTTCTTTTGGTTGACTACAAGTGTCTTAGCATTGTGGTCTGAAAATATGCATGATACAATCTCAATTTCTTTGTACTTGTTGAGTCCTGATCTGTGACCCAGGATGTCATCTATTCTGGAGAATATCCCATGGGCACTTGAAAAGAATGTGTATTCTGGTTTAGGATAAAATTGAATATATCTATTAAATCCATCTGGTCCAGGATGTCATTTGGAGGACACTTGATGTGATGAGCACTGGGTATTATATGCAACTGATGAATCTAAACTTTACACTGAACCTAATAATATATTGTATGTGAACTAACTTGAACTGAAATAAAAAAGTTTATAAAATAAAAAAAATAAAAACTTAAAAAATAAAGGAAATTTGTAAAATTACTTTCCTGAATGTAAAGTTTAGTGTAGACTGGGGAGGTGGTTTTTGCCTACCTGTTGATATAACATTCACACAGCTTTAAGTTAGCACCACCACTGTGGCCTGCAAATAAATGTAAGTTTCTCTTTCAAGTCATGTGTCTGCATTAGTTTCAAATGTATGGACTAGTTAGTTATTCCTTCTAATTTTACAACTACTTTAAAGCAACTCACTTAGAATACTCTTGTCTACTTACCAACATTTGGGTAAGTAATTTTACCTACAGATGTTTATATCAAGCACAAGGGCAGAAATTAATCATTGGGGTCAAGCTAAAGTGGCATGTTGGCCAAATAGATATTTCATTATATTTGTGTATGAATATAAGATCAAATGTATGTTCATAATTATGCTATAATCTCTATTTTTTTCTATCTTCAAGGGTAAGCCTAGAAGACCTGAACAATCTCTCTTCAGGGCAACTCAACACTTGTTAGACATCCACTTTGTACAAACTCAGTATCCCTGGTACACCCAGTGTCATTTTAAGCAGGAAAAAAAGTAGATAATTTCAGAGATAATCCATAAGATTTTCCATGCATAGTGTACTTGAATGCTTTTTCATGTAACTGTGTTTTTAATTACTGCATTGTATAAACAGAACACCTGGGAAAGTGCTAGCATCAGAAAAAATCTTAACAGATGCTCTTATCAGACAAAGTGCTTTAAGGAAAATGAAAATTATTTTAGGTATTCCAACTAAGATAATTTAATTTAGGAAGCTTCTTACAAGCTCATTGTTATTCAAAGAACTACCTCTAAGCCTGAACATAACTCAATTCATAGAGATATAGTACTCAAGGTAGCTACTACAACTTAATTATAGCTACCATGGTGAGGCAGAAAATTTAAATTTCACGCATGTCTTTTTCATTAATAAACTTTATTTTTTCTTGTATTTCTTTAAAATGTGTCATCATGTAAGTACCACTCATTGGTTACATAATAAATCTAACCCTCTTTCTTTATTAAAATTCTGAAAACTTTTTAAACAATCTAACATACTTAACACATATTGCATGCTTCTATTTTTTTTAAGATTTTATATACAATGAATCTTGGAACACTGAAAAAATAAAATTAAATTAAAAATAGATTTTATTTATTTATTTGACAGAGAGAGATGCAGTAAGAAAGGGAACATAAGAGAGGGAACACAAGCAGGGAGAGTGGGAGAGGGAGAAGCAAGCATTCTGCTGAGCAGGGAACCTGATGTGGGTCTAGATCCCAGGACCCAGGATATTGACCTGAGCCAAAGGCAGATGTTTAATGACTAAGTCACCCAGGCACCCCATATTGCACTCTTCTAAAGCAAACATTTCTTGTTCCTGCAATCCTAAAGAACAAATATAATTGTGTAAGCCTGTTGAATATATATATTTTTGGATACCTATCCCAGAGATTGATCATAGTGTTTGGAGACTGACTTCCAATTCTTCTTTTAGAAATTAAATCAATACAAAAATACTTGATTTGGTGTGGTGCATGAACAATCGATCTTGTAACACTGAAAAATTAAAATAAACATATTTGGGGAGAAAAAAATACTTTATTTGGCATCAAGTTGTTATTTTTCCTTAATTACTATACTTCAAAATATTTATATTTGTGTAAAAGAAAGACAGACAGATGGAAGGAAGAAAGGAAGGAAAGAAGGAGGGAGGGAGGAAGAGAAGGAGGAAAAGAGAGGGGCATGGAAGGAGAAAGGGAAGGAAGGAGGAAAAGATATGGAAGGAAAGATAAAGAAAGGAGGGAAGGAGGAAGGGGAAAACAATAAAAAGTGCCTCAAACTCTCTCTTTTGGAAGAGACCATGCATAATGAATAAATGAATGTATAAATGAAAGAATGAATGAATAAGGATTAAAACAATATTCATTCAATTAATACTTGTTGAGCACCTTTGGGTGTACAACTTTCATTCTAAATGACAGCAATACAGGTAACAACTAATAAGCTCTCACTTGGAGCTGACATTCTCATTGGGGAAGCACTTTAAAAAACAAACACAAATAAATATGAAAATAACACCTACTAATAAGTGCCAAAGTAGTAATTACAAGGAAGTAAAGTGATATAAAGAATGTGTGTGGGGAGGTGGTGGCGGGAGCATTAAATGGGAGAATTAAAAAATGTCCTTTGTGAGGAAATAGGAGTCAAGTCACATTTAGTCTTAAAAGAAGCACCTTATGGCAGAAAGCAGGGAGGAACATTTAAGGCAACAAACAGTTGGTACAAAGGCCTACTACCTACAGACATGGACTCAATATGTCCAGCAACAGAGCAAAAGCCTATAAGACTGGGGAGAACACAGTGAGTTGAAGATTAAAAAGCAGGAGAGAAGGAGTGAGGGAAGCTAGTGTAGACAAGACTGGGGATTCCAGTTAATATAAATGTGATGATAACATCTAAAGCCAATGAATGGTATAATATTCATGCTTTAAACACTTTTTTGGCTATTTTAGGAGGAGAAAATGGTATTATTTACACTATTAGGTCTATAAAATATTATGATCTTTTCTATAAATCCTAAAATGGTATTTAATGCTAATTTTAAACATTTCTTAATTTATTTTTCTAACTTTTCATTATAATTCCAGTAAACCAAGGACAAAGATTTCTGCTTTACAGAGGTGTTTAACACTTCTCACAGTACTTACAATGTAATATATGTTCTATCCACATTTGTTGAGTAAATGAACAAATGAAAAAAATAACAATATATGTAAATCCCATTGCTACATACGTGTTTCTTAAAAAAAAGTTATAATCAAAATTTTTTCTCCAAATGCTATCTCAAATGTACACATGAGCCAGTGATTTCCTGGCTTCTCCTTGTGGAAGAAACTCATTTACGTTAAAAGACTCAATATAAAATGCATTGTTTTGAATTTTTCTGAAAAGTATTTGAGAAGGGGGCACCTGGGTGGCTCAGTGGGTTAAAGCCTCTGCCTTTGGCTCAGGTCATGATCTCAGGGTCCTGGGATCGAGCCCCACATGGGGCTCTCTGTTCAACAGGGAGCCTGCTTCCCACCCCAACCCCCACCTGTCTCTCTGCCTACTTGTGATCTCTCTTCTCTCTGTCAAATAAATAAATAAAATCTTAAAAAAAGTATTTGAAAAGAAAGTATATTAAGTAGTTATTTAAGCTGCAACTTTTATTGTAAATGTTCTTAGATCACTGAAATTTCTAGATAAAAGCATAGATAAAATATGGTGTATGTGCTAAATAAGAGATTCTATAATAACAATGGACTATTGCTCAGCCATCAGAAAGGATGAATACCAACCATTTACATCGATGTAGATGGAACTGGAAGTTATTATGCTAAGGGAACTAAGTCAGTTAGAGAAAGAAAATTTTCATACGGTTTTACTCATATGGTGAATATAAGAAGTAGTGCACAAGATCATAGGAGAAGGGAGGGAACACTGAATGAGAAGAAATCGGAGAGACAAACCATGAGAAACTCTTGACTCTGGGAAAGAAACAGGGTTACTGGAGGGAAGGTGAGTGGGGTGAAGGGGTAATTGGGTTATGGTCATTAAAGAGGGCATGGGATGTGATGAGCACATGATGTTATACACAACTAACACTACATCTAAAACTAATGGTGTATTATATGTTGACTAATTGAATTTAAATTAGAAAATATTATATATATAAAATATATATATTTACTCAGATGTATATGGATCATAATGTCTTACCATAAATTTTATTCTCTATTTAGAGTACAAAATATTTCTTATAAAATGCTACATACTGTATTCTAACTGCAGAAGCCTTCTTTCCTGTTACCTGACTTGAACATACTCATATTCTTAAGAATTGTAAGAAGAATTTAAGGAATTCTTTATTTAAGGAAAAATGTAAGGGAATTAGATGATTTACTTAAAAAGTCAATCTTTGGTTTCCTCTCCCTTATTTTTTAGGGTTTTTCTTTCTTTCTCTTCCTTCCCTCCTTCCTTCCTTCTTTTCTTTCTTTCTTCCTTCTTTCCTTCTTTTCTTTCTTCCTTCTTTTCTTTCTTTCTTTCTTTCTTTCTTTCTTTCTTTCTTTCTTTCTTTCTTTCTTTCTTTCTTTCTTTCTTTCTTTCTTTCTTTCTTTCCCTCTTCCTCCTCTCTTTTCAAGTTGTGCTCTTCTGGGGAGAGCCAGTGTCAGTCAACCTTGTGGAGTAGCTGTGTTTTGTTTTACTCCACATGGTGTCACTCTACCCCTGCCAAGTACATAATTATCTCCAGTTCAATTTCTGAACTTCTTCCACTGGATATTAAGGAGGAAAATCATTATATATATTTTAAAACACACTGATGGAAAAAAATCTTATTTTCACTGTAAGATAGCATGACCAATTTTCCCAACTGCATCTCTCATATCTCTCTAACTTCAAAACAAATAGCACATTTTAACATAAGTAAGAAATATATTATCTCTGTAGGTTATTTCTCTAAATTAATATACTAAATAAGCAATATTCCCAAAATTATAATGCTTTGTTAAAAAATACTTTCTTCACCTTAGTGTTTTTACTTAAATATGGTTTCATATTCAAATATATATTTTAAAAATTAAAATAGTTATGTTTTAAAACACATTTTCTTACATTTAGGTTAAAATTATATTTTAGTTATGGTTATAGTTTATAAAATATAGTTATATTTCAAAATATGTATTTTTATATTTAAATATAAAATATATCCCAGAGTGATTTAAGTAATTTCTTGAAAAATACAAAAATTATGTTAGACACAGTTTAATTGAATTATAATTTTTTAAAAAGTAGATGCTAGGTGACAGTAGTGTGTTGTTTAGTAGAGCTTGCCAGGAAAAACTTTTTGATAATGTTCACCCTAGTTTTGTGGCTATATAAGCACAAATCTCTTAATATACTGTGACTATCACAGAGAGAAAATAACAAACTATACGCTTGTTGCAGCATAGTGATTTTATTATGAGTGACACTATATCATATAGAGGAACTTCAGAAACAAACTTTTTGATCTCAAATTTCAAATCCATTATTACACACTGTGTGACCTTAGGAAAGTCACGTCAACTCTTGGTACCTCAGTTTCTTCCTGTGTACTATGGGAATAATTACAGTACCTATTTTAAAAAAATAATTGTCAGTATTAAGCAAATATAATATATGTTAACTAATATTAATATATAATGTGTATAATACAATATATAATATAAATATATAATAATTAGGAACCAATAAAATATTTTGATAATGGAAAATAAAAACATGCCAAAGTTTAAGAGGAAAAAATTTATTTTGGAGATATATACACTTCTATATGGTTCCGTAAAGTCAACCCCCAAACTGGCTAATCCTTGTCCAGATTAGATTGGGGATTTTTATGTATTATTTATTTATTTTTAAATATTTTATTTGAGAGCAAGAGAGAGCACGCACAGAGGGTGGGGCAGAAGTAGAAGCAGACTTCCCAAGAAATGGGAAGCCCCACTTGAGGCTCAATCCCAGGACCCCAAGATCATGACCTGAGCTGAAGGCAGATGCTCAACCCACTGAGCCACCCAGGTGCCCCAGATTAGGAATTTTTAAAAAGCAGTAAAAAGAAGATTCAGAAGTAGCAAAATATTTATCTTCAGATATTCACTAGTCAGTAGGGGAAGAGGGATTGGAGTTGGTCTTGATGTGATGGGAAGCAACAAGAGAAAGTTTAGAGTGGTAAAAGCTTGTAAAACCTGCAGTTAGCATTACTGTAAGTATTCAAGTCCAAGCAATATGGCCACCTGGTGATGCTCTTGATGGAGACATTCAAGTAAACAATAACCCTTAAAGGTTTCTCAGGTATTTTTAAGTGTTAGATTGTATGCCTTAAAAATAAGTATAATAAAACAGAAGTTACTGATGCAGGTGGAGTAAAATGCAAGTGGCTTTAAAATATATAAAGTCTAAACTTGAATATTTTTTTACTATTATGTTCAGTTAGCCAACATGTAGAACATCACTAGTTTTTGATGTTCAATGATTCATTAGTTGTGTATAACACCCAGTGCTAATCACAATACAGGCCCTCCTTAATACCCATCACCCAGTTACCCCAACCTTCAACCTTGAATATCTTACAAACAAGTCTGTATACAGTTCCTGATTACTTGATCAAAAAAATTCCAAGTCTTATGTATGTATGTTAATGTTTTTTCTCTCCAAAAGTTTGTGAAAACTCCAAAAACAGTAGTAAAATTGTTCCTTTCTATCGTAGCATCTAGTTAAGTAGTAATAATATGACAGGAATTTAATACACAATTGTTGAACATAATTTGATTCCATAATCAAATTAAGGCTCAAAATACCACTTAAGAAAGTGATATGCAAAAGCACTTGAAACTTCAGATGCTACAACTCTATTCAGTTGTGACAAAATTAGGAGTAACTCTTATAATCTCTTTTACATGATTGATTGAATTATAAGGCAACTTATGAATAAATTTTTATTGTATCTATTATAAATATTGTGCTGTGTAGTCTTCCAATTATTTACTACCATGTATGTATGTGTGTAACTATGTGCATAAGTTTTTCTGGCATATAAATTAGGTCACACTATGGGCATTTTTTTGCACCTCTATTTTTAATCATTCATTTATACAGTCATTTATTAAATAAACATTTATTGAAGGCTCTCTCCATGTCAAATTGATTGTGAGTTACAGTGGAATTAGGACACAAATGAGTGAATAGGAAACTACAAGACATTATAATCAGTCAACTGATAATATAGGCTGCACAGAGATATATGGAAGCATGTAAATTCTTGTCATTCGTGATTAGAAAAATCTTCTTGGAAGAAGTCATGAGTACAATGATATTAAAAATGGAGGAGTTTTCAAAGGTAAAGCAGGAAGGGGTAAAGACATTCCAATACCAAAGAGAGAAAACAATATGTGAAAATTTAAAAATACCGTGAAGGAAACATGACATGTTAAAGAGCTGTGGAAAATGTGCAGAGAGATTAACAAGTGAGAAGGGGCTAGACTGGAAAGTACTTTTGTTCCCTGTTGGGGATTGCCCCAGGGGATATATAAGGCCACTGAAGGCTTTTGGCAGGTATATCATGAAAAGTTTTACTTTTCAGAAAGATCATTCTGGCTGTAGTTTGGAGAATGGATTGGAGTCCGGCAAAACTGCAATTATAGATACATTTAAGAAGTGGATATAGTTCTCAATCAAAGATAAATTTTAAGTGTTTAAGGTAGGAGAAAAAGGATCATGAGAAGTGGAGAGATTTGTGTCAAATTGGAAGACCAGGTGATAAGAAAGAAAATAGACATGTATCATTAAGGGATCTTACTGGAGATCAATTGAGATGGTGTAAGGGATGATATAAACAGAGGTAACCTCCCCTTATACTAATTTATCAAATAGCCAGTGTCATCATAATGTATAACTTCACCTATGTTGGTATGCTAGCTAGTCAAAATATAGGCTGAAAATGTTGTTAAAGCATATCTTATCCTTAAATTTTTTTCCCAAATACGTTTATTTTATTTTTTCAGTGTTACAAGATTAATTGTTTGTGCACCACACCCAGTGCTCCATGCAATACGTGCCCTCCTCAATACCCACCACCAGGCTCGCCCAAACCCCCAAACCCTCCCCTCCAAACCACTCAGTTTGTTGCTCAGAGTCCACAGTCTCTCATGGTTCATCGTCCCCTCTGATTTCCCGCCATTCCTCCTTCTCTTCCTTCTCACAATGCCTTCCATGTTTTTTCTTATGCTCTACAAATAAGTGAGACCGTGAGATGATTGACTTTCTCCACTTGACTTATTTCACTCCACATAAGCTCTTCCATGTTGATACAAAAGTTGGATATTCATCCTTTCTGATAGGCATAATATTCCATTGTATATATGTACCATATCTTTGTTATCCATTCATCTGTTGAAGGGCATTTTGGTTCTTTCCACAGATTTTTTTTTTATTAAGAAAGATAAATGAAGGGAAGGGGGTGAGAAAGAGGAAGGGAGAGATTGAGTGAGAATGAGGAGAAGAAATGATAAAGAAAAGAAAATGGAAAGACTAGAGAGCATTTGTATAAAGAAGACAAAATAATAATGCTTTCTTTCATACAAACTTGGCTTTTAATCTTGGCTTTATCATTTACAGATATGCAAATTTTTACAAGTTGCTTGATGTCTTTACACTCATTTGCAAAATGTAATTACTTAGGGGTATTACTAACTAGTATCATAATATATATAGGTACTTAAAATAGCATAATAAATATGTTTAAAAAATATACAATGAAATATTATGCCTCCATCAGAAAGGATGAATATCCAACTTTTGTACCAACATGGACAAGACTAGAAGAGATTATGTGAAGTGAATTAAGTCAAGCAGAGAGAGTCAATTATCTTATGGTCTCACTTATGTGTGGAGCATAAGAAAAAACATGGAGGGCATTGTGAGAAGGAAGGGAAGGAATGGGGGGAATCAGAGGGGGCAATGAACCATGAGAGACTGTGGACTCTAAGCAACAAACTGAGGGGTTTGGAGAGCATGGTGTGGGGGGTTGGGTGAGCCTGGTGGTGGGTATTGAGAAGGGCATGTATTGCAAGGAGCACTGGGTGTGGTGCATGAACAATCCAATCTTGTAACACTGAAAAAATAAAATAAATGTATTTGGGCAAAAAAAATATGTCTTTCTTCAACAGTGTGTTGTCTACTCTATGCTAGGCACAGTCAGGCATTAAATCATATATTGTAATTAAGAACATAGAGAATAATGCAGAGGTGTATTTCCATGCGTGAGTGCGTGTGTGTGCGTGTGTGTGTGTGTTTGAAAGCATCAGAGAGCTAACAAATTAGTGAACACCTGTGGATCTGTGGATTGTGAGGACAAGATTCTGGAGCTCAGTTTGGTAATGTGAGCCCTATATTCTGTGTTGTTTTCCCTCTTTAGATATTCTCATTTTTGATGAGGTTTCTGAAAGGTTGAAAATCTGGCAGACTTTCAAAAGTCCTATGGAGTTATGGGTACAAAACTTTGATTTCAGAGATCATGAAGGATAAGGGAACATTTTAAAACCACAGGCTCAGCTGGGACCCCTGAATGGCTTATATGCAGCTAATTGGAGTAATTCCGAAATAGATCAGCTCTTAAAAATTCAGAAGTCCTGCTCTGTCTCAGCCTTCGTTAGTATTATTTTGCAACTACCCTAACTGCTTGCCAGAAAACAGTAAATCCCTTATGGAAGAAAATATTCAGATCGGCATCTTATAATTTCCTCATAGACCAATCAATCTAGAGGTCAACACAATTTTTAATCAAATCAGGATACAGCTTCACACAATTTAAAACCAAGAGAATAAGTAGATCATAAAAACAATGCTAAAACAGGAATTTTGGAGCTTTCAAATACAATATTTGAACTTGAGAACCCAGTAGATGTTTTTAATAGGAGATTGTACACAGCTGAAGAGAAAAGTAGTAAAATCAAAGATAAATGAGAAGAAATTCATCGACTGAGATTCAGAAAGCCTTGAAGGTAGAAACATTTATTTTAAAAAAGTAAGAGATATATAAAAAGATTGAACATATGTGTTAATGGAGCTTTAAAAATGTGAGAGAAAAAAATATTTGAAAGAAAAAAGGCAGGGATTTTGCAAAATAAATTAAACCCAAAAACCCACAAGTTAAAGGGACTTCACAACTAAAGCAGAATTTTAAAAATTATAACTAGACACATTAGAGTGATGATTAACTGATTTCTAAAAAGTCCTTACAAGAGTGCTTAGAAGAATAAACACCCAATTTTTATAGTTATTATAGTTATAGTTATTATTTTTGGGTAAAAAACAATATCTCCTATGTAAGTAAACTTGTAAACTAATTTAGGAAAAGTGTGTGATGATATATAATTAGTCTGACATTGACATTGAGCAAACTCTTACAATTATATATTATTATATGTTATTCTAAGCTTTTCATGTGTGTTAATGTACATCTTTTTAAAGTTTCCTAAAATAAGTTGGTAGTATTCTTCTCAAAACCAAAGAGTGACAAGGCAATGGAATGATGAGTGTTTACCACCAATAGACCAACACAAATAGAACTTTTTTTTTAAAGATTTTATTTATTTATTTGACAGAAAGAAAGAGAGATCACATGTAGGCAGAGAGGCAGACAGAGAGAGTGGGGAAGAAGGCTTCCTGCTGAGCAGAGAGCCTGATGTGGGGCTCTTGATCCCAGGACGCTGAGATCATGACCTGAACTGAAGGCAGAGGCTTTAACCCCCTGAGCCACCCAGGAGTCCCAACATGAATAGAACTTTTGAATGATATATTTCAGAAAGAAATAAAGAGAGAGCCTAGATGTAGGAAGAGTAGAGTGCAAAGGAAATGATAATAAGTAAGCCTAAGTAAATATTATTTATATAAAAAATTAAAATCACAATGTATAAATTGTCATGCTTTTTTAAAAAGAGAAAATATAAAAAGCAAACTAGAGTCAAGAAATAAAAAATAAAAGAGAAAGAAAAAAAAGCAAGAAATAACAAAGAAAACAGCTACATAAGCAAGGCCTACATAAAGCTCAAAGTAAGATAAAGTTAAACCTAAGTATACCAGTAGTCATTGTAGTTGTTAATTCACTTTGCCAATTATAATACATAAATGATCACATTTGTTCAAAAAAATCCAGCAACGTGCTATTTTTAAAAGGTATATCTAAAACAGAACAAAGAAATATTAAATAATAAGTGATTAAAAAATACACATAAACAAATAAAATCCAAAAAAAGCTAAATATTTCATCTTAATTTAGTAAAAAATAAACATTAAGACAGAGAATGGTAATAGGGCTAAATAGGAGGTACACAAAACTTTTGGGTTAAAAGCTCAGAACTTTTGAGATACACTGCCTGATTTCAAATTCTGGAAGTATGATTTATAAGCTTTGTGACTTTGAGTACATTACTTAAAGTTTGAAAAATCTTTTTTTCCTTATCTGTAATGGATAATCATTGCATCCATCTCAAGAGGTTATTATGAAGAGTAATTGAGCTAAAGTGTGCAAAGCACTTAGAGCTTTGGCTAGAGAATGACAAACCCATGTATGTGTTTCTTGGAAGGAACAAGATTGTTAATGAAGTAAATCAATATTGTAAAAATTTCACTTAAGACTACTTTTCAAATTTGTTTCTCATAATTAAGTAGAGTAATACAGGGACTCCAACAGATTTTTGTTTCATTCTATTTTATTTGTTTTCTAAATATTGGCAAAATGCTTGAATTGTTGAGAACAAACTGAGTGGAAAATAAAAACCTAAATAACAAAGAGTTGACTAGCAGAATGTTGGTATATGAAAGGAAATATTCAAAATTATTATTAAAAAAAGACATCCTAGAGACTCTATTTTGTATAGAGACACTCGAAACTGTATTACCACCAAAAGGGACAATTTGGAGTTTGTGGTTCTCCCTCTTGTGTTTTTGTTGATAGTATCATTTGAGTAATTAGATGTTCAGGTAAGAGAAAATCATTAATAGTTCTTGTTCTCCAGATTGTTTTAACATAGATACATGGCTACCAAGACCAAAGGTAATTGATCTTCCTTTAAAATGAAATAAAAATATCAACATTTTGTTGGTGGGAGGAATTTGAATAACATTGACCTTCCTTGCTAAAAGCTATTTGTTGTCTAAAGGAAAAGAATTAGATATTGTGTTTAAAGATAAGTTAAATTCACAAACATCTGCTGTTTGGGCAGTCTGCTGAAGCATTTGACATGGTCCAAAGAATCCATGTGCTCACTTTGGCAGCACATATACCAATGAATCCATATTTCTCTCTTATAGGGAGTTAATATGTCCATAATGACAGTGTTATGTGATTCATTCCTATTTTTATCCCCCATGTTTTCTAAAGATGAAGATTTTCAGCTGCTCTTTATTAGTCTCAAAATAAGGTTTAAATAGGCCAGAAGGCCCACTTCTGAAAAGAGTGACACCATAAAATTAAAGGCTCATATTTATGCCTCAAAGTAAAAAAAAAGACAGAAAGCCTTCATTCTCAGTGTCACTCTTGTGTAAGTGCAATGGTGTTAATAAAAAACAAAAAACAAAAATAAAAAACAATAAAGTCACTTGTGAATTACCATCAACTTACTGGAAAGTTTCTGAGTTTAGTGACTTTTCTCTTTATTTGGACTAAGTGTGAGGAAAAGGTAAAGAACACTTGTTCCTCACAAATACATGGCAAATACCATGTTTTTGTTTTTAAGAAACTTACTGGACTGAGTGAATAGTTAGTTAATTTTTATGGTAATAGAGATTTCAGTCCCTCTTGGAAATGTAGATTAAAGAAATCACATGTAGGGCCACTTGGGTGGCTCAGTGGCTAAAAGCCTCTGCCTTTGGCTTGGGTCATGATCTCAGGGTCCTGGGATCCAGCCCCACATCGGGATCTCTGTTCAATAGGAAGGCTGCTTCCCCTTCTCTCTGCCTGCCTCTCTGCCTACTTTTAATCTCTCTCTGTCAAATAAATAAATAATATCTTTAAAAAGAAAGAAATCACATGTAACACAGTGATGGTAACACTAATGTTCCTAAAACTCCACAAACCAGTGATATCCATACTTTTGGGTAATGTCACCTTTTGAGATTTACATAAAATTATGACCCTCTCTTCAGAATTATGCACTTAGAATAATACATCTTCCATGTGGCATACTATTTCAAGAGTTTCCTAAGTCTCTCTATCCATTTGTGGGTCTGGAAGATTCCTTGGACCAATGTACCCTCTGGAGAAGAATATGATGATTTGTTCTTTTGGGAGAAAATAAACTACTGCCTACCGTAGTGAGGCATGTAACCAATCTGCTATAGGAATTATTCCTATACTTCCCTACTATTTTTTTCTTGTGTTTGTGAAAAAAATGATGTCATTATTGATTTTTTAAATTTAAAATCTAGTCCAGGAAAATTTCATTTCCTAATAAGAAATGCCCTGAGAGATAGTACTGAGGCATATGGATAGTCGTAGTGTCGCTGTATAAGCACCATTATCGAGACTCTCTTCCCAAACTGTTGATAGTGATCTTTCTTCAAGCACCATAAAATTTTCTTTGAAGTAATTATCTTTTACCTGTGCTTTTTCCTTCCACGGACCACTTCTAAGTACTTAACTTTTTTTTATATTTGGAAACTACCATAAAATAGGATTATTTGCAATTTATGGATTTAAAAATAATAAATTCAATTCCTCTTCCCTCTACCCTTTGCCTAAGATAAACAGTAGCACACAGGTTTGGACTTGGAAGTGATAACACCTAGGTTTTATTTACTTCTCTCAAAAGATGAAATCTCCAAGGTCTATTTTATTTCCATAGGAGTGCAGGTTTGAAAACAAGTAAATGAAATGGAGGGTGGTAGGAGCATGAATGGAGGGTAATCTGCCTGCAGCACTCTGACAGTGGGATGCCCAGTGCTGGATGTTTTTGATTACCAGGCCTGAAATGATATCAGACTCTTAGAAACTAAATGCAAATATTTACACTAAAAGTGCCCATCAATATTTCATCTAAAAGATTAAAATTTTTAGTAGTAGTAAAAGTAATGCCTTTCTACCTGATTATCTGCATCAAAGATGGCTTTTTTACAAGGTAACATCTGATACTAGCTCTTACACATGGGGAAAATGATCTTTTGTCCTGCACATTCCTACAACTGTAGATTGTCAACCCTAAGGTCCTAAATATTAGAGGAAAAAATCAGAAGAAATGAGTAAAAAAGAAATAATTTTAAGACCCATGTCAAACATCTGAAATACTATGATCTTGGTATCATTTAAATTTCCAAAAAGATTTAGCAGAGTTCATACTTTAGCCCTAGGACAAATCTACTCAGAAACTAAAGTCATTATAAGTCTTATTTCTTTATAGATTATTTTATAGCTGAAAGATTGGAACTGAATAAAAGTCTATTCTTCTGAAACTATTATGGAGTAAAAAATCATAGAAACTCTCTAAAGACCAATGTGAGAATCTCTCAAATAACTCACTTGGATTAAAAATATATTATGTAATCATCAGCAGTGAAGATAAATTTATGGATATGCTCATATTTCAAACAGAATTATGTTGAAATGGGGATGAAGAATTATTAGTAGAGTCATTTGGGTTTTTTTTCTTGGATCAGGAAACATAAATAAGAGTAGTCTCTTAGAAAGTTAAATGTAATAGAAGAAATGCAAATATGCTTATAGGTACAATTGCGATATTGAATATAAAATTTAAGATTAATATTTCTGAGCCAAGTGTCTGAAAAATGAATGTGGGAGATGATTTTTCCATGACTTTTTCATTCAAATAATATGAAGTTATATGTAGGGATGTCATTTTACCTTTTCTTGTCCTTTTTGTTTTTCAAATGACCATGGCTTATTTAACTGATATGCAAATACATATCTTGTATTTTGTTATAGGAACTTTACAGTTCACTGCTTTTATTTTCCTGAACCTTGAAGGATGGTAAAAATTGAGGAAAATATAACCCTACCAAAAATTGGTAGCTCCTAAATGTCAATAAAATGCCTGATGTTATGTTTTATTTCACAGTAAATGAAATTATTTCATACTGTATCAAATGTGTTTCCAAATGGAAAGCCAAAATCTACATAAGCTATTTTGCCAAGAAATTTTCTGTCATGGTTCTCACTGTTGATATAGAGTTTAAATGAAGACCTTAGATGAAGAGGGAAAATGCATTTTTACATCTAGTCTTCTTGGCAACAGAAGAAAGTGCTGTATTGTTCTTCACACAAACCACCCCCATTAGGGCTCAAGATGTTCTTTTCCTTCTAATCCTCATTTGTACCCCTTAGCTATTTGTTTAGAATTAAATTAACTACAATTTGGAAAATGTGGATGAAAGGTAGTGCATTGAGTAGATATCACATGTTTCCTGAATGGTGCCTGTTCGGACTCTTTCACAGCCATTCATTGTGCTTGAAAGGGTGTAGTGTGTGAATTGTTGGACTGTCACTCTGCAGAGAAGTCTGGCAGCCAGTATTACCATGGAAACAGCAGGAAAACGACAATTAACAAAATGGCTCCGATTTTTTTCCCCTCTTTCTTTTTCTACTCTTTAGATTTAGAGAGGATATCCCCCTTTAAAACGCTCACACACATCCGTGCATACAGAAAAATACACAGGCACAGATGATGAAAAAAACCAATATTTGAAATTCTACTTATAATTGGATTCCTCCATGGATAGTATCAGTGAATCACATCTCAAATATAAAATATTTATGAATGATTTTCTCAACTTATTCCTTCCTCCCTCTTTCAGTTTTTGTTCTTTTCAGACTTTGAAAGAATTCTTTGGAAATATCCTTAGGTAAATGACTGTTAATGAGCAGAATCTGTGATTTTAACCCTGGCACATTCCTTGGACTTTTAATTAGTCCCTCTTACCATCATTTCTGTGACAGAAACACAATGTAGGCCTAAGAGCTTAAACCAAAAAAAGGATCTATTTAGATTTGTCAACTTTAGTTTAAGTTAGAGCATTAGGAAAAGTGGGTTAGGTATCGCCATTATGACTAGAATTTGTGGCTGAAGATTTAGAGCAAAACAAGTAAATGTTTGATGCCACCATTAATACTAAAAATGTATTACAATCCAAACTTTGTCAGACTTTGATATCTTTAAAAAGGCAATTTTTAAAGAAAGGAAATGATTGTAGATTGTAAGTATCAAACTTCACATAAAATATGAATGGACTCAGAAACAAACTGAGGGTTTTGGAGGGGAAGGGATGGGGGAATGGATGAGCAAGCCTGGTGGTAGGCATTAAGGAAGGCACATATTGCATGGAACACTAGGTGTGGTGCATAAACAATACATTTTGGAACACTGAAAAAAATAAGTGTGGGAGACCTATTGAGAGTACATGTTAAATATTCCATTAAGTAAAACAAGGTGGTTTGCAGATAGGCTCTTAAGTGCAAAGAGATACTTAAGAGTATAAGAATAAATGCTTCTTTTGCACACTGTATTTAAAATCTGTTCTTTCCTAAACCTTATGGAAAAATATAATTTTATAGGAAGCCTAGTCTAGCACTGACCCTGAACTTGTTCTGAGTTTAGTATAGATTGAAAAAAAAGTTTTCTACTAGAATGAAATGTCATACTTACTATTTTATAAAATATCTTAATGACATTTCTAAAATTCTAGGCAAAGTTTCAGAAGTCATTTTAAAATTTCCCCAAAACCAAATAAGGCTTAACCCCTTGTTGAATTATGTGCTTTCACTTTTCTCCAAATTTTTTGTCTCCCTACTTGACAATATTTACTTCTTATTATAAAAAGAGCCATTTAAACATAAAATTCCAGGAAATATTTTTAGGTAAGGATATAATCTGTTTTTTGAAATTTTAAAATCTGGGTAAATTTTTTAAAGAGCCTATTAATTTCTGTAAAACCTTTTAGGTTATACTTTATTGTGGCTGAACAGATAATTGTCTTTATGAACTAACTCTAAGACAGATCTTTCAAACATGAATACGTATTCTAGACTGGGATATTCTCATATTTGGGAGCATATTTGTGATTTATACTATTAAAAAACAAAGAAAGTATTAAGCATACTAGGAAGGCAGTATTTGAGAAAAAAGTCATGTGCAATTTTGAAAGACATATATGGTTTTGATTTGAAGTCAAGCAAAACTTGACATTTTTTTTAAAAAGAGACCACAAATAGTGTAGCGACTTTCAAATTCTCTATTACTATGTAATTCTACTGTTAGCTATATTTAACTTATTGTAAACTATATCACTGAGATGGACACAAAGTATCCATGAAACATATGAAAAGACAATTATTTTTGAATTTGTAGTGCAGAATTCTAGAGTAGAGAAATTGAAAACTTTTTGTACTAAAGTAAAAAAAAAAAAAGAAATGACTCATCCAGCCATTATTATGACATTTATATATTTCATTAGCTAAAATTTGTATAGCATCATTAGTGTGCCAAATAGCTCTTGAAGCATCATGCATCCAGATAATGGTCAATAAATAAGTTTGGATCCATGAGACTCACAGAGATATCAGCTTCATCAATATTTTTAAAATAATCCAAAATTGTACACTTAATAATAGTGACTTAATTCTGCTTACTACCCCACCCCCAATGCCTAGACCAGTGCCTGACACGGACTCTCACTTCAGAACATGCTTGTTTGATAAATTAACTTCCTTTTCTCACTCCCTTTCTCAATGAGAGTTGAATGTCAAATCAAGAAGTTCTGAACCATAGAGTTGCGGGTCCATATCTGGGCTCTCTATTCTGTTCCACCACTGGTCTATGTGTCTGTTTTTGTGCCAGTACCATGCTGTCTTGGTAATCACTGCTTTGTAATAAAGCTTGAAATCAGGCAAAGTGATGCCCCCAGCTTTGTTTTTCTTTTTCAACATTTCCTTAGCAATTCGGGGTCTTTTCTGGGTCCATACAAATTTTAGGATCGTTTGTTCCAGCTCTTTGAAAAAAACTAGTGGAATTTTGATCGGGATGGCATTGAAAGTATAGATTTCTCTGGGCAGTATAGACATTTTAACAATGATTATTATTCCGATCCATGAGCATGGAATGTTTTTCCACGTTTTTGTGTTTTCTTCAACTTCTTTCATGAGTGTTCTATAGTTCCTTGAGTACAGATCCTTTAGGATAGCTTAGGATAGGTTTATTCCCAGGTATCTTATGGTTCTTGGTACTACAGTAAATGGAATTGGTTCTCTAATTTCCCTTTTCCATATTTTCCTTGTTAGTGTATAGGAAAGCAATTGATTTTTGTGCATTGATTTTGTATCCTGACACATTACTGAATTGCTGTATGAGTTCGAGTAGTTTGGGGGTGGAGTCTTTTGGGTTTTCCATATAAAGTATCATGTCATCTGCGAAGATAGAGAGTTTGGCTTCTTCATCTCCAATTTGAATACCTTTTATTTCTTTTTGTTGTCTGATTGCTGTTGCTAGGACTTCTAGTACTATGTTGCACAAGAGTGGTGAGAGTGGGCATCCTTGACCTGTTCCTGATCTCAAAGGGAAGGCTGTCAACTTTTCCCCATTGAGAATGATATTTGCTGTGGGCTTTTCATAGATAGACTTTATGATGTTGAGGAATGTTCCTTCTATCCCTATACTTTGAAGAGTTTTAATCAGGAATGGATATTGAATTTTGTGAAATGCTTTTTCTGCATCTATTGACAGGACCATGTGGTTCTTCTCTCGTTGATTTGTTCTATCACATTAATTGATTTGTGAACCTTGCATCCCAGGGATAAATCCCACCTGGTCATGATGAATAATCTTTTCAATGTGTTGTTGGATCCTATTAGCTAGGATCTTGTTGAGAATCTTGGCATCCATATTCATCAGGGATATTGGTCTGAAATTCTCCTTTTTGATGGGGCCTTTACCTGGTTTGGGGATCAGGGTAATGGTGGCTTCATAAAAAGAGTCTGGCAAAACAGGCAAAAATATCCAGTGGAAAAAAGACAGTCTCTTCAATTAATGGTGCTGGGAAAATTGGACAGCGCTATGTAGAAGAATGAAACTTGACCGTTCTCTTACGCCATACATGAAGACAAAAATGGATAACAGATCTCAATGTGAGGCAGGAATGTATCAAAACCCTAGAGAAGAACATAGGCAGTAACCTCTTCGACATCAGCCACAGCAACTTCTTTCAGGACATGTTCCCAAAGGCAAAGGAAACAAAAGCGAAAATGAACCTTTGGGACTTCATCAAGATAAAAACTTCTGCACAGCAAAGGAAATAGTCCACAAAATTAACAGGCAACCCATAGAATGGGAGAAGATATTCGCAAATGACACTACAGACAAAGGACTGATATCAAAGATCTATGAAGAACTCCTCAAACTCAACACTCACAAAACAGATAATCACATCAAAAAACGGGCAGAAGACATGAACAGACACTTCTCCAAAGAAGACATACAAATGGCTAACAGACAGATGAAAAAATGTTCATCATCTTTAGCCATCAGAGAGATTCAAATCAAAACCACACTGAGATACCATCTTACACCAGTTAGAATGGCCAAAATCAACAAGACAGTTAACAACTAATGCTGAAGAAGATGTGGAGAAAGGGGAACTGTCCTCCACCATTGGTGGGAATGCAAGTTGGTGCAGCTACTTTGGAAACAGTATGGAGATTCCTCAGGAAATTAAAAATAGAGCTACCCTATGACCCTGCAATTGCACTACTTGGTGTTTGCCCCAAAGAAGCAGATGCAGTACAAAGAAGGGCCACATGTACCCCAATGTTGGATGAATATCCAACTTTTGTATCAACATGGACAGGACTAGAAGAGATTAGGCGGAGTGAAATAAGTCAAGCGGAGAGAGTCAATTATCTTATGGTCTCACTTACATGTGGAGTATAAAGAAAATCATGGAGGGCATCGTGAGAAGGAAGGGAAGTGTGAATGGGGGAAATCGGAGGGGGTGATGAACCAGGAGAGACTGTGGACTCTGAGCAACAAACTGAGGGTTTTGGAGGGGAGGGGGTGGGGAGGTGGGTGAGCCTGGTGATGGGTATTGAGAAGGGCACGTATTGCATGGAGCCCTGGGTGTGGTGCATGAACAATCAATCTTGTAACACTGAAAAATTAAAATAAACATATTTGGGGAGAAAAAAAAAAGAAAATCTGCTTGAGATTCTCCTTCTCTTTTTCTCCCTCTAGTCTCCCCCTGCTTTCTCTCTAAAATAAATAAGTAAAAGCTTTGAAAAAGTAAATAAAAGTCTTGTATGTACAAATTAAAATTCTACATGTATAAATTTAAGTAATGTATTCAGGCACACTTTCAAGAAGAAAAAAAAAGAGTAATGTCTGCCATATCTGTCTATCAAGATAATTTAGGTAACATCATATATTTAGTAATACATATATATGTAATGTCATAAGGAAAGCTACTCAATATATTGTTAAGTGAAAAAAAATTTGTAACAAAGCAATTATGTGGAGTAGATAACACCACTGTGGGAAGAGGGATCTAGAACAGCAATGACTAAGGGAAATTTATATGCTGATTGAAAAAGAAGGGAGTGGAAACTGGGAAGAAATCAGAGAGGGAGACTAGTGTGACTGAGGAATAACCAAGTTCTTAAAGACTTTAAAATTTATTTTGCAAGACGAAATATTCATTTAATCTCTTTACTTCTATGGTATCTCAATATTCTCAAATCCCTCTATATTTTTCTTTATAACTAGGTTGTTTGCTTATATAGAATTAAAATTGTTCATTGCTTAGTAACATCATTTTAAGGAAATAGGTAAAAGCACTTAGTTATGTACTCAGGAATTAATTCATAAGATAGTTCTCATAAAATCAAGAACACTTTCTCAAAGCTAGAATTTCTTCTAGTCTAGGTCCTCAGTTATGGAGGAAAATATAGACTGTTGTATTTTATTATTCTTTCTTGCTCTTAACATCATTTATTTCTTTCACTTTCCACAGGTTCTTTTACTCCTTTCTCATCTCTTCTTTGCTTGTTTTTTTTTTTTTTATGGATCGTTTACTTTTTATTTGATGGCATATGGTATAATATGGTGAAAATATAAGGTCACCAGCAAAGTGAAAAATAAGGAAAATATAAGAGGAAACAAGATTAACACATTTAATTTTAGTTATATTTTACATTTTTATATATTTATATATTTTGTGTTCATAACTTTTTATATTAGTCATAACTTACTGTTATTCCATATTGGTTATAAATAATGTAAAAAGGATTTTAAAAAACATAAGAAAATGGGCAACAAATTTGAAATAATGTTAATCAGTTCTACAGATAACCTAACAGCCTTATATGAAACTATTGAGGGAGAAAATCTAAAATAATAAGTTGTGCATATTAAAGGATGCATAAACAGATGATTGGTTCAGAACTCTTTTTTTCTCCCCATATATGTTTAATTTTTCAGTGTTACAAGATTGATTGTTCATGCACCACACCCAGTGCTCCATGCAATATGTGCCCTTCTCAATACCCACCACCAGGCTCGCCCACCCCCCGACCCCCTCCCTTCCAAACCCTTCAGTTTGTTGCTCAGAGTCCATAGTCTCTCAATGTTCATCTCCCCTCCGATTTCCCCCCATTCACCCTTCCCTTTCTTCTCACAATGCCCTCCATGATTTTCTTTATGCTCCACATAAGATATGCTCCACATAAGAGAGACCATAAGATAATAGACTCTCTCCTCTTGACTTATTTCACTCCGCATAATCTCTTCTAGTCGCATCCATTCAACTCCAATTTTCAAGTAAAACTGATTTTGGCAAAAGTAAGCATAAGAACATATCACAACTCATACAGTTGTGGAAATTATTTTCCTCTAGATCACCATAATGCTTTGGGATGCAGCAGAACTTTATGCATACATCTTAAGAAGATGTTCCTTGTGGTTCAAATATTACTGCATTCCACTGCTTTATAATGGTTCACCACAGACACCCACAGATGGGTCCTCTTGCAATTTTTTTTTTTCCCAAAGGGCTTGGAATTCTTGCTCTTCAATATCATCAAGTATACATTATCTCCTCAACAACTGATGTATAAAGACTTCTTTTGCTTGAAATCCCACAACAGCAATACCTTCACTTGAATCAATATATTCCCAGCTGCCCAAGATCTAAGTCAGTCTGAAAGAAAAGACCAAGTTCCCCTTCCTGCTCCTATCCACCTTCTTGTGGGTCATTTCAGCATTTGAGACCACACAAAAAACCTTGCAATCTCAAGTTATAATTTATAATTTTCCCCAATCTCTGAACAATTAGGTGGCTTAGAGAAAGCCTTACAGATTATGGGAAGATTCTTAGAGAAATTGAACAATAGAAAATCTAAAATAATTATCTTTTGTAAGGCAATGTGATGTGACAGAAAGAACAATGGCTTTGGAATAAGACAGACTTTCATCTCAAAGCTGTGAATATTGGTTGTGTGATTTGGAGCACATTACCTTTTTCAGGACCTTGGTTTTTTCATGTGCAATTCTGAAATAGGATTAGTTATCTTGAAAAATTGATGTAAAGTAAGCAACTTAAATAGTGCTGTACATGGTCAATAAATAGTCCTTAATGAATTGAGGCTGTCATTATTATCATAAATTAACTTCTCTAAATTTAGTTTTTCTCATCATTGTCAATAATTCAGTGACATAACTTAATAAAGATCTAGACATTGTTTGCACAAATTTGTATGAGACTTTGAAATTTCCTGTTTCCTCTAGACTTCACTGAAGAAAGTTGTCATCTCTGTCAATATTCTTTTTTTTTAGAGATTTATTTATTTGACAGAAAGAGAGAGATCACAAGTAGGCAGAGAGACAGGCAGAGATAGGAAGGAAGCAGGCTCCCTGCTAAGCAGAGAGCCTGATGCGGGGCTTGATCCCAGCACCCTGAGATCATGACCTGAGCCAAAGGCAGAGGCTTAACCCACTGAGCCACCCAGGTGCCCCTCTGTCAATATTCTTAAAAAGCTGCCTGTGAAAGTGATATGTTATTAGTTCTTGCAATAAAAACAAATAGACAAATACTTAGCAAAATCATAGACTGTGTGATACAGTAAAAATTTACTGAAATTTGAGAGAAATTTAAGACTAGAATTTTTAATATTATATATATCTTAAGAGAATTTTAAGTACAATAAAGCAATCACTTCACATTTTGTATTCTTATATAGAGAAAAAATTGCTGTTGATATAAACAAATTGATATTTTAAGTTTGGACAATAAAGATTGGCATTTTGTTGAAATACTGGACGTAAGGATGTAAATGCAAGATAATAAAATTCTGACAGCTCCTATTTATATATTTAGTAGAATAATGAACCTCTGTCTATCACCAATACCCTCTTTTCCTTTGACTTGCCATCCACTTAACTGCTTATTTTCAGTATACATGTATATTAGTATCAGAATTGCTGTCACATTGCACTATGGGAAAATTTTACCAGCTAGAGTGCATTGCTTACGTGCACTTCTTTTTGCTTTGGTTTTAGCCTTACTGTCACCATTCACTTTCAAAGGTATGTAGATTAGCATACCACCCATTCACCGACCCCACTAGACCTCCTTCAATGAGATTAATTCATACATTTGTAGTGTAGTTAAATTGTTTATTACATTCTGCATTCTTTTTTTTTTAAGATTTTATTTATTTGACAGAAAGAGAGAGATCACAAGCTGGCAAGAGGCAGGTGAGGGGGTTGGGGGGGGAGCAGGCTCCCTGCTGAGCAAAGCCTAGATGAGACAGTGTGGTCTCAGGATCCCCAGTGTAAAAGGAAGAACTGGAGTGCCTGAGTTGGCAGAGTTAAGCATTGGAACAGGGAAAGTGGCTACAATCAGTAAGTCCATGAGTGAGCTCTCAGATAAGTTTTCCATATACCCCAGACTGCATTGCAATTGGACTACTGCTTTCTGAGCAAGGGCCCTACAAATGGCAGAAACTAGCAACTCTCCTCCTTCCCCCAGGAGGAGCAGCATGAGTATACATATCCAGGTGACCATTCCTTGAGCAGGACATTGCAAGAGATAAACCCGTGGTGACCCTCCTCTTTTCCCCTGGGAGGATCAGCGCTGGTGCACATGGCAGTAATCTGCAGAGTTTGGCACACACAAAAGTGATTGTGTTTCCTTGACAGTTCACAGAAGAGTGGGGACTGAGATCTTTTAGCAACAGGGCTGAAGATAAGGGCACCACATTTTTTTTCATCCTATAAAGCAGCCCCAAAACCAACAGGGAACAAGAGTCACATGGAGCAACCTGAAGCAGCTTGCACTGAACCCAGCCTCCTAGCCATGGCGGTGCAACTCTGCCCAGACAAAACACCGAGAATCAGTGTGGCAGGCCCCTCCCCTAGAAGATCATCAGGAACACAAATCTAATAAAATGTTTACGGATCACACAGAACTGAAAACTTCAGTGCTAAGAGAAAATAGCATCTAGAATTCAAGGTTATTTCTCACAATTATTTTGTCTTTCAGTTTAAAATTTTCTTTTTTTTCCTTTTCAACTAGTTTCTTATTTTGTCAACACTTTGTCTTTAAAATTTTCATTTTTACATTTATATTTTATAGATATTTTCTTTATTTTTGCCTTCCCTATCCTGTATTCAATTTTATTTATTATATAAAACTATATATGTATGTGTATGTATATATATATATAATTCTTTTCTTTCTTTTTTTAAAATTTTTTGTTAACATATAATGTATTATTTGGCCCAGGGTACATGTCTGTGAATCATCAGGCTTACACGTTTCACAGCATTTGCCATAGCACATAACCTCCCCAGTGTCCATAATTTTCTTTTCTTTCTTTCTTTACAAGATTGGGACCAAAGGTCTTCTAACAAATAACCAAAATACACCCAGGACCAGTGTTTCACCCTGTTCTGTTTACCTGTTTGACTTTCTTCTCTTCCCCCCTCTTCTTTCTTCTTTCTTTTTTTTTTTTTTTTTGGCTTCTGATTTCTTCCTTTTTCAGTTTTGGTAGTTTATAAGTTTCTAGGAATGCATTCATTTCTTCTAGATTGGCATATGGTTGCTCATAATATGTTCCTAAAATTGTTTGTATTTTCTTGGTATTGTTCATGATCTCTCCCCTTTCATTTATGATTTTATTAATTTGAGTCTTTTCTCTTCTTTTTGATTTATTGATCTTATTAATTCTTTCAAGTAACCAGCTTCTAGTTTCATTGGTCTAGTCTACTGTTCTTTCGGTT
Source organism: Nasua narica (assembly GCA_028533885.1). Classification (NCBI taxonomy): domain Eukaryota; kingdom Metazoa; phylum Chordata; class Mammalia; order Carnivora; family Procyonidae; genus Nasua; species Nasua narica. Next base: position 28,040,307 of record CM052807.1, on the reverse strand, counting down.
TCTATTTCATTGGTATCTGCTCTAATCTTTATTATTTCTCTGCTCCTGCTTGGTTTAGGCTTTATTTGCTGTTCTTTCTCCAGCTCCTTTGGGTGTAAGGTTAGCTTATGTATTTTAGACTTCTATAATTTTTTTGAGAAAGGCTTGTATTACTATGTAATTCCCTCTTAGGACCACCTTTGCTGTATCCCAAAGGTTTTGAACAGTTGTTTTCATTTTCAATTGCTTCTATTTTTTAAGTTTTTTTTTTTAAATTTCCTGATTAACCCATTTATTCTTTTTTCCCCCTCAAATTCAATCAGGAAACATATTAGTATTAGTTTCAGATGAAATGTTCATGATTTATCAGTTGTGTATAACACCCAGTGCTCATCACATCATATGCCCTTCTTAATGCCCATCAAACATTTACCCCATCCACCCACCCTCCTCCTTTCCATTCATTCTTTAGTAGGAGGCTCTTTAATCTCCAAGGTTTTTTTTTTCTCCTTCCAATTTTCCCCTTGTGATTGAGTTGTAGTTTCAAAGCATTCTGGTCTGAACATATGCAGGAAATAATACCAATCTTTTGGTGCTGACTGAGAACTGATTTCTGATCCAGTATGTGATCTAGTCTGGAGAATGTTCCATGTGCTCTCGAGAAGAATGTATAATCTGTTGTTTTAGGATAGAATGCTCTCTATATATCTGTGAAGTCTATCTTGTTCAGTGAGTCATTCAAAGCTCTTCTTTCCTTATTGATCTCCTGTTTAGATGATCTCGCCATTGCTGTGTGTGTGGTGCTGAGGACCACTACTATTATTGCATTATTACAATATGCTTCTTTAATTGCATTATTAATTGGTTTATATAATTGGATTCTCCCAATTTAAGAGCATAAATATTAATAATTGTTCTATCTTCTTGTTATATAGGTTCTTAAATATCCTTCTTCATCTGTTACTGCAATCTTAGGTTTAAAATCTAATTTGTCTGTATTAAGGATGGCTACCGCAGCTTATTGAGATCCATTGGCATGAGAAATGTTTCTCCAGCCCCTTGCTTTCAGTCTGGAGGTGTTTTGGGGTCTTAACTGAGTCTCTTGTAGACAACTATGGATGGATATTACTTTTTTATCCATCAGATACCCTGTATCTTTAGATTAGAGCATTTAGCCATTTACATTTAGAGTAACTATTGAAAGACATGAATTTAGTGCTATTGTAATACTTGTAAAGTTGCTGTTTCTGTGTTTTTCTCTGTTCCTTTTTGGTCTATGCTACTTTTAGGCTCTCTCTTCACTTACAGGATCCCATGTCGCCTTTGGAGACATGTCTTGAAAGAAGTTGCTGTGGCTAATGTCAAAGAGGTTACTGCCTGTGTTCTTCTCCAGGGTTTTGATAGATTCTTGCCTCACGTTGAGGTCTTTTATCCATTTTGAGTTTATCTTTGTGTATGGTGTGAGAGAATGGTTAATTTCATTCTTCTGTACATAGCTGTCCAATTTTCTCTCCACAATTATTGAAGAGACTGTCTTTTTCCACTGGATATTTTTTCCTACTTTGTCCTAGATTATTTGACCATAGAGTTGTGGGTCCATATTTGGACTCTGTAATGTGTTCCACTGGTCTATGTGTTTGTTTTTGTGCCAGTACCATGCTGTCTTGGTGATCACAACTTTGTAGTAAAGCTTGAAATCAAGCAACGTGATGCCCCCAGCTTTGTTTTACTTTTTCAACATTTCCCTGGCAATCCAAAGTCTTTTCTGGTTCCATAGAAGTTTTAGGATTTTGTTCCAGCAACTTGAAATATGCCAGTCATATTTTGATTGGGATGGTGTTGAAAGTATAGACTGCTTTGGGCAGCATAGACATTTTAACAGTATTTATTTTTCTGATCCATGAGCATGGAATGCTTTCCTATATTTTTATGTCTTCTTCAAATTCTTTCATGAGTGTGCTGTAGTTCCTGGCATACAGATTTTTTACCTCTGTGATTAGGTTTATTCCCAGGTATCCTATGGTTCTTGGTGCTAAAGTAAATGGAATCAATTCTCTAATTTCCCTTACCATATTTTCATTGTTAGCGTATAAGAAAGTAACTGATTTCTGTGCATTGATCTTGTATCCTGTCACATTCCTGAATTGCTGTATGAGTTCTAATAGTTTGGGGGTGGAGTCTTTTCGGTTTTCCATATAAAGTGTCATGTATCTGCGAAGAGAGAGAGTTTGACTTCTTTGCCAACTTGAATACCTTTTATTTCTTTTTATTGTCTGATTGCTGTTGCTAGGACTTCTAGTGCTATGTTGAATAAGAGTGGCGAGAGTGGGCATCCTTGCTGTGTTCCTGATCTCAGAGAGAAGGATGTAAGCTTTTCCCCATTGAGATGATATTTGCTTTGGGTTTTTCATAGGTAGATTTTATGTAGTTGAGGAATGTTCTTTCTATTCCTATACTTTAAAGAGTTTTAATCAGGAACGGATGTTGTATTTGGTCAAATACTTTTTCTGCACAAAGAACCATGTGGTTCTTCCCTGTTCTTTTATTGATTTGTTCTATCACACTGATTGATTTGTGAATGTTAAACCACCCTTGCATCCCAGGGAGAAATACCACCTGCTCATGGTGGATAATCTTTTTAATGTACTATTGGATCCTATTAGCTAGGATCTTGTTGATAATCTTGGCTTCCATAATTATCAGGGATATTGGTCTGAAATTCTCCTTTTTGATGGGGTCTTTGCCTGGTTTGGGGATCAGGGGAATGCTGGCTTCATAGAAAGAATCTGGAAGTTTTCCTTCTCTATCTATTTTTTGAAACAGCTTCAAGAGAATAGGTACTATTTCTTCTTTGAATGTTTGGTAGAATTCCCCAGGGAATCTGTCAGGTACTGGCCTTTGTTTTCTTTTTTTTAAGATTTTATTTATTTATTTGAGAGAGAGAGTGAGAAGGAGATGAGAGAGTGCACAGAGGGAGAAGCATGCATCCTGCTGAGCAGGGAGCCCGATGCAGGGCTCAATCCCAGGACTCTGGGATCAGGATCTGAGCCGAAGGCAGACAACCAACTGAGCCCCAAGGTGCTCTGGTTTTTTAGGAGGTTTTTGTTCATTGCTTCAATCTCATTGCTAGATATTGGCCTATTCAAGTTGTCAATTTCTTCCTGCTTCAGTCTTGGAAGTTTATAAGTTTCCAGAAATGCATCCATTTTCTTCTAGTTTGCTTAACTTATTGGCATATAGCTGTTGATAATAATATCTGATGATTATATCTATTTCCTTGGTGTTAGTCATGATCTCTCTTTCTTGTCATTCACAATTTATAATTTGATCCTGTCTCTTTTCTTTTAGATTAGTTTGTCCAATGATTTATTGATTTTATTGATTCTTTCAAAAAACCAACTTCTGGATTTGTTGATGTATTCTACTGTTTCTCTAGTTTCTAACTCATTAATCTCTGCTCTAATCTTGATTATTTCTCTTCTTGTGCATAGGATTGGCTTAATTTGATGTTGATTTTCCAGTTCTTTAAGGTGTAAAGAGAACTGGTGTATTCGGAATTTTTCAAATTTTTTTTTTTAAGTGAGTCTTCGATGGCTATGCATTTCCCCTTTAGGACCGCCTTTGCTGTATCCCATAGGTTTTGGTCTTATGTGTCTTCATTCTCATTAGTTTCCATGAATTATTTAAGTTCTTTGATTTCCCGGTTGATCCAAATATTCTTGAGTTGGTTGGTCTTTAGCCTCCAAGAGTTTGAATTCCTTTCAAAGTTTTTCGTGTGGTTGAGTTCCAGTTTTAAAACATTGTGGTCTGAGAATATGCAGGGAATCATCTCTATCTTTTGGTATCAGTTGAGTCCTGATTTGTGACCCAGTATGTGGTCTATTCTGGAGAAAGTTCCATGTGCGCTCGAGAAGAATAAGTATTCTGTTGTTTGAGAGTGGAATGTTCTATATATATCTATGAGGTCCATGTGGTCCAATGTGTCATTCATAGCTCTTGTTTCTTTATTGATTTTCTGTTTGGATGATCTGTTACTGAGAATGGTGTGTTAAGATCCCCCTACAGTTAATTTATTCATATCAATATGACTCTATTTTGATTAACAGTTGGCTTATGTAGTTGGCTGCTCCTATATTGGGAGCATAAATGTTTACAACAGTTAGACCTTCTTGGAAGATATACACTTTAAGAATGATGTACTGTCCTTCTGTATCTCTGACTACAGTCTTTAGCTTAAAATCTAATTTATCTGATTGAGAATCGCTACCCCAGCTTTCTTTTGAGGCCTGTTGGCATGAAAGATGATTCTCCATCCTTTCACTTTCAGTCTGGATGTATCTTTAGATTCCAAATGTGTCTCTGGTAGACAGGATATTGACAGGTCCTGTCCTTTTATCCAATGTGCAACCCTGTGCCGTTTTATGGGAGCATTTATGCTGTTCACATTGAGTGTGATTTTTGAAAGATAAGTTTTTTATTGTCATCATGTTGCCTCTGAAGTCCTTGTTTCTATAGATTGTAAATTCTTGTTCTATGTCACTCATGGGTTCTTTCTTCTTTTATAGAACCCCCTTTAATATTTCTTGTAGTGCCAGCTTGGTGGTCACATACTCTTTTAATCCTTGCCAATCTTGGAAGGTCTATATCTCTCCATCCATACTGAATGTCAGCTTGCTGTATAAAGTATTCTTGGCTCATGTTCTTCTCATTTAGTGCCCTGAATATGTCTTGCCAGCCCTTTCTGGCATGCCAGGTTTCTGTGAACAGGTCCGATGGGTCTTTCTCTGTAAGTAAGGAGTTGTCATGGTTTCTAAGCTGTTTATTCCAGCCCTCCTCTTCACCTTTCTTTTCTATCACTTTGTCCTTTAGAGCACTTATTCTGTCTTCTGTCTCCGTTACCCTTGCTGTTAGACTGTTTTGATTAGATTGGATCTCATCAATAGCATTTTTAACAGCAGTCATATGGGCTATCAGTTCCACTCTTAGAGGTTCTACATTGTCACTAGTGTTTTTCTCCAACCTGGCATTGCCTGGATAATTGTTACCCTCAATTCTCCTTCCAAGATACTGTTTATGTCCATATACAATAGTTCTGAGGCAGAGGTCACAGTCTCTGGGTTTTTCCTCTTTTGGGTGGTTCCTCCTCCTAGTCATTCTGATGAGAAGTGGTTGAGGGCATGTGTAGCTGAATATATCAACAATGATCCTGGCAATGTGCACCCTGGAAAGTTTCAGAGCAATCATAATTTACCCCCCCACCAAAAAAAAAAAAAAAAAAAAAAAAAGAAAAGAGAGGAAGAGAAAGAGAAAAAAAAAGAGAAATCCCAGCCAAAATGAGCTTCAAATGTAATATTTATAAAGTACGTAAATAAACACAAATAAAAAGACTGACAAAAGTAAACCACAAGAAAAAAGAGAACCCAGCCTAAATGAATCTTAAGAATAAGAACTATATTCATCATCTTTAGCCATCAGAGAGATTCAAATCAAAACCACACTGAGATACCACCTTACACCAGTTAGAATGGCCAAAATCAACAAGACAATTAGCAACAAATGCTGGAGAGGATGTGGAGAAAGGGGAACCCTCCTCCACTGTTGGGGGGAATGCAAGTTGGTGCAGCCACTTTGGAAAACAGTATGGCGATTCCTCAGGAAATTAAATATACAGCTACCCTATGACCCTGCAATTGCACTACTTGGTGTTTACCCCAAAGAAGCAGATGCAGTACAAAGAAGGGCCACATGTACCCCAATGTTCATAGCAGCAATGGCCACAGTTGCCTAACTGTGGAAAGAACCAAAATGCCCTTCAACAGATGAATGGATAAGGACGATGTGGTACATCTATACAATGGAATATTATGCCTCCATCAGAAAGGATGAATATCCAACTTTTGTATCAACATGGACAGGACTAGAAGAGATTATGTGGAGTGAAGTAAGTCAAGTGGAGAGAGTCAATTATCTTATGGTCTCACTTATGTGTGGAGTATAAAGAAAATCATGGAGGGCATTGTGAGAAGGAAGTGAAGGTTGAATAGGGGGAAATTGGAGGGGGTGATGAACCAGGAGAGAGTGTGGACTCTGAGCAACAAACTGAGGGTTTTGGAGGGGAGGGGGTTGGGGGGGTGAGCCTGGTGGTGGGTATTGAGAAGGGCACGTATTGCATGGAGCACTGGGTGTGATGCATGAACAATCAGTCTTGTAACACTGAAAAATTAAAATAAACATATATGGGGAGGAAAAAAAAGAAAAAAAAAGAATAAGAACTATATAATAGCAGAACAAAACCAAATACACGGAAACACTGACAAAAGAATAAGATGGGAGGGTGGTTATAAATCCTCGATGTGGGTGAAGAATTTTATTTTGGGTCTTCCTGGATGTATGGTTTTATTAAGCCTCCTGTTGTAATGTTTGGTAGTTTAGAAAAATTAAAAGAAAAAGAACCATGAGAGAGAATTTTAAAAAGCTCCTATCTAGAAATATACAAGTTTTAGAACAATACTAGGGGCTTAATATATTGGTTTCCCCTGATGTTGGGGTTTTACACTTTTATGGGAACCCTGTGGTTATTGTCCTCTTGCTTTTGGCTTGTCTTCTGGGGGGAGGGGCCTGTTGCATTGTTTTCCAGCCAATCTTGCTTGGGTTGAGTGGCCCTGCTGGCACTGAAGGGGCTGGACTCTGTGGAAACTGGTTTTTCAGGCTTTTGCTATCTGGAGGCTTTTGTTCTTTGGTGGCTTTTTGTGGCTTTTTGGAGTGTCTGAGCAAAGAACCTGCCTATGCCCAGACATCTGCCTTAGAGAGAATTTTCAGTCTGATCCCCTCTGGGTGGTCCAGAACACACAGACTCCCCTTATGCAAACTCTGCTGCACATAGCATCCTCCCACAGGCAGTGCACACCCCAGCTGCCATCCCAGTGGTCACTTGAGGCCCCTGGTGGTCTCTGTTACCTCATGCCACTAAAACTGTGGTTGCTTCCATTTCTGGGACTGCTCTCCAGGCTCCAGGCCCATGCTGGGTGTGCTCAGACCCCACAGGTCATGTGGGTCATGGAGGGATCCAAATGGGATCATGTAGTGTCCTCTCAGGCACTGTTTGCGAGTGCTCAATCCCTGTGGTGGGACGTGGTGGACCAAGGTCCTAAAGAGATCACCAGCTGAAGACCACATCAAGCTTTCTTAGATACTTGTGGGAATGCTCCCAGCCCACGTGGTGGTGCAAGCAGTGGAAAGCTGCAGGCTCCTGGACCGTGGACCGGACCCCTTACCAGTCTCTCTCTGACACAGGTCGTCCCCAGTGGTGGTGTTCTTCCTGGGAACATGGGCTTAGGCCTGTACCCATGACCACCAGAATCCACTAGTTGCCCCTTAAGATTTTTTGTCACAGGACACTTTCACATTGGGGTGTTACTTTCCTTGGGTTGCTTTTGGTGGCTCCCTCTCCCTTCTGTTTATCCTTCAATATCAGTCTGAGCATTCCAACACTGCTTTACCTCTCCACTGTTGTCTTCTGCCCCTGTAGAGATCCAGAGGTGTATATCTCAGGCTGGTTTCAGGGTGTTCAGAGTGTTCTGGCAGGTATTTAGCTCATTATAGGGGACTGGTTGAACAGCGTTCCTACTTCTCCTCAATCTTGCCCCTTCTCAAGAACAATAATTCTAAATTAAACAACACCCTCCTGAATAACCAATAAATCAAAGAATTAAGTGGAAATAAAATTTTTCCTTTCTTTTTTAATTTTTTCATATTTTATTGAGAAACATCACTTTATAAATTTAAGGCGTAGAACATAAAGATTTGATTATTTTGAAATTGTCACAATAGATTCAGCTAACATCTATTTTCTCAGATGTAAAAGAAATATTTAATAAAAAGAAATTTAATAAGGAAATATATGAAAGAAAGAAATAAAAAGAAAATTAAGAAGAATAGAAATTTTCTCCTGTGATAGGAACTCACAGGCTTTATTCTCTTAGCAACTTCCTTACATATCATTTAGCAGTGTTAACTGTAGTCATCATTACCAAGCCCCATGTCAAATTTTATTCCTTCACTTTCTTCAGAAAGTTTTCATGGTTTCAGGTCTTACAATTAAGTGTTTAATACGTTTTTAGTTAGTTTTTGTTAGTGGTGTAAAATACTGTGCCAGTTACAGTCTTTTTCACATAAATATCCAATGTCCTAGTACTATTTATTGAAGAGACTATCTTTTCTCCATGTTTTCTTTGATTAATCTTGCCTTCCTTGCCAAAATTAGTTGACTTTATATCCTTTAGTTTATTTCTATGCTCTCCATTCTGTTCCACTTGTCTATCTTTTTTAATGCCAGTATTATACTACTTTGATGACTTAAGCTTTATAGTATAGCCTGAAATCAGGAAGTGTAATGCCTCCTGCTTTGTTCTTCTTTCTCATGATTTCTTTCAGGATTCAGGGTCTTTTGTTGCTCCACATAAATTTTACAAATGTTTTTCCTTCTTTAAAAATTGTCACCAGAATCTGAATAGGAATTGTGTTGAATCTAAGCTTTTTAAAGAATTGATGCTATGATAATATCAGTTCTTCAAATCCATGAACAGAGGATACCTTTCATTTATATGTGTTTTTTTTTAAAATTTCTTTCATCATTGTCTGATATATTCTGGAGTAGAAATCTTTCATTTCCTTAGTTTAATTTATTTGTGGGTATTTTATTGTTTTTGATGCTATTGTCAATGGAATGAAGTTCTTTATTTCTTTTCCAGAAAATTCACTGTTAGTGTATAGAAAAACTACTGATTTTTGTTATGCTAATTTTATACCCTAAAACTTTATTAAATTCATTGAATATATTTAACAGGCTTTTTTTGTTGTTGATTCTTGAGATTTTCTATATATAAAGTCATGCTATCTAAAAATAGGGAAAATTTTATTTCTTCTTTTCCAATTCTGATACCTTTTATTTATTTTTCTTACCTCATTGCTCTAGCTAGGACTTCCAGTGCTATGTTGAATAGGAATGGTGAGAATGAGTACCCTGTTTTGCTCCTGATCTCAGAGGAAAACCTTTCAACCTTTCAACATGGACTATGATGATAGTTGTGTGTTTGTCATATGTGCCTTTTATTATGTTGATATATATTCTTTTTATACATAATTTGTTGAGTTTTTATCATAAATGAATGTTGAATTTTATCAAATTTTTTTTCTGTATCTATTGGGGTAACCATAGGATTCTTTCCTTTCACTCTATTAATGTGATATGTGATTTTGACTGATGTAGGTTTTTTGATCCATTTTGTATTCCAGAATGAACCCCACTTAACCCACAGTGAACCAAGAGAGACTATGGACCTTGAGAAACAATCTGGGGTAGAGAGAGGAAGAGGATGGGGGGAAGAGGTAAGAAAGTGATGGGTATTGAAGAAGGCACATGCTGTGATGAGCACTAAGTGTTATACTTAAATGATGAGTCAATGAATGCTATATCAAGAACTAATTATGCACTTTACTGTGGCTAACTGAACATAATAAAAAAATAAATAAAATGGGATGTTATAAGTTCAAGATATTTTATGCAAGCCCTATGCATTTCCAGAAGGGAAAATCCTGTAGTAATTACACAAAGAATATGAAAAAGAAGTCAAAGCATACTGATACCCAAAGACAAAAAAACACACAAAAATTACAGCAGGATAAGAAACAAAGAGCAATGGATCTACGGAACAGCCAGAAAATATTAACACGATGGCAGCAGTAAGTCCTTACCTACCAATAAAATTTTCTTGAAACAAAACCAGAAACACAACATACCAGAACTTATTAGATGCAGCTAAAAGATTTCTAATAAAAAAAGTTCATAGCACTAACGCATATATTAAGAAGCAAGACATATCCTAAATAAACAACTTAACTATGCCTTTAGGAACCAGGAAAAAAAGCAGAAATAATCCAAAGTTATTAGAAGAGATATAATAATGATTAGAGCAAAAATAAATGAAGTAGAGAAGAGAAAAACAAGAGAAAAGATTAACCAGAGCTTGTTCTTTGGAAAGATAAAATTGACAAGCCTTTAACTAGCCTAACAAAGGAAAAAAAGAGAAGGGATACACTTCAACAAAATTACAAATGAAAAAGCACACATTACAACTGATACCACAGAAATTCAAAGGATCATAAGAGATTACTATGAACAAATATATACTATAAACTGGACAATCCAGAAGAAATAGAAAATTTCTTGGAAACATGCAACTTACCAAGATTGAATCAGAAAGAAATAAAAAATCTTAATAGACCAATTAGTAATAAGGAGATTGAGTCAGTGATTTAAAATCTCCTGGTGTGGGGGGAAGGTTGTAGTGGTGGACATGACCAGAAGCTTCACACATCAATTTAACCAAACATTTAAAGAAGAAGTAATGCACACTCTTAAGAAACTTTTCCAAAAAAGTCAGAGGGCACTCTCAAACTCATTTTACCAGGCTAACATTATTCTTTATTTTTTTTTTTAGATTTTATTTATTTATTTGACAGAGAGACAGAGAGATCATAAGTAGGCAGAGAGGCAGGCAGAGAGAGAGGAAGAAGCAGGCTTCCTGCTGAGCAGAGAGCCCGATGTGGGGCTCGATCCGAGGATCCTGAGATCATGACCTGAGCCAAAGGCAGAAGCTTTAGCCCACTGAGCCACCCAGGCACCCAGGCTAACACCAAAACCAGAAATGGCACAATCAGAAGAGAAAGCTATAGGTAATATCATCATTAACAGAGAAAACACTTTTGAAGAAATTCAACAACCATTAAGGATTAAACACTTTAAAAAAAGGATTAAAATCTTTTAACAAATTAGGTATGGAAGGAGCATATCTCAATGTAACAAAAGTTATTTTGACAATACCGCAGTTAATATCATACTCAGTGATAAAAAGCTAAGTTCTTTTACTCCAAGATCAGGAACAAGACAAGGTGACAGTTCTTACTACTCTTAGTCAACATAGTACTAAGTTTCCTAGCTAGAGCATTCAGGAAAGAAAAAGAAATATATATTTTCAGTATTGGAAAGAAAATATAAAATTATCTCTATCTGCAAATGACATGATTTTTTAAAAAATATTGTATTTACTTATTTGACAGAGAAAGACCGAGAACACAAGCAGGCAGAGCAGCAGGGAGAGGCAGAAGCAGGATCCCAGCTTGGCAGAGGCCCTGACTGGGGTGCCATCCCCAGGACCCTGGGATCATGACCTGAGTCAAAGGCAAATGCTTAACCGACTGAGCCACCCAGGTGCCCCAACATGATTTTTATATAAAGAAAGTCCTAAAGATTCAACCAAGTAACTGTCAGGCCTAAATACATTTAGTAAAATTGGAGAACACAAAATTAATATGCAAAAATAAGTAGTGTAGACAATGAATTTTTTGAAAAAGAAATGAAATAAATTCCACTTTCAATATCATAAAAGCCAATAAAATACTTAGTAATAAACTTAACTGGGGGGGGTAAAAGATCTCAACTTTGAAAGGTGTAAGAAACTGATGAAAGAAATCAAAGAAGACACAAATAGGGAAGCCTGGGTAGCTCAGTTGGTTAAGCTGCTGCCTTTGGCTCAGGTCATGATCCTGGGGTCCTGGGATCGAGTCCCACATTCAGGCTCCTTGCTCAGCAGGGAGCCTGCTTCTCCCTCTGCCTCTGCCTGCCACTCTGCCTACTTGTGCTCTCTCTCCCTCTCTCTCTCTGACAAATAAATAAAATCTTTTTTTTTTTTAAAAGAAGACACAAATAAACAGAAAGGTATTCTATGTTTATGGATTAGAAGAATTAATATTGTTAAAATCTCAACACTATCAAAAACTTATCTGTAGATTTAATGCAATCCCTAACAAGATTCCAATGGCATTTATTACAAAAGTAGAAAAAAACTCTTCTAAAATTTATAAAGAACTAAAAGGACGCCGAATAACCAAGAAATCTTTAGAAAAAGAATAGCAAGTCCCAGGGGCATCACATGCTCTGATTTCAACTATAGAATAAAGTTATAATCATCAATATAGTATGGCTATTGGTATAAAAACAGACAAGTCAATGGAACAGAACTGAAAACCCTAATGAACCCATGCATAAATGGTCAACTAATATTTGACAAGGGAGCCAAGAATACTCTCTGGATAAATGACAGTCTCTTCAATAAATTGTGTTAGGATAATTGGATATTCACATGTAAATGAACGAGACTAGATTCATATCTTACAACCCTCACAAAAATTAACTCAAAGTGGGTTAAAGACTTCAATGTAAGACATGAAACCATGAAACACCTAGGGAAAAAAAAAAAAAGAAATCTCCTTGACATGGATCTTGGTATTGATTTTTTGGATATGACACCTAAAGCACAAGGAAAAAAAATTATCAAAAAGGAACAAGTCGATCAAAATTCCACCTACTTATTCTTTTTTGATAATTTTTTTTCCATTGTGAGAAGGAAGGGAAGGGTGAATGGGGGGAAATCGGAAGGGACGATGAACCGGGAGGGACTGTGGATTCTGAGCAACAAACTGAGGGTTTTGGAGGGAAGGTGTGGGGGGTTGGGCGAGCCTAGTGGTGGGTATTGAGAAGGGCATGTATTGCATGGAGCACTGAGTGTGGTGCATGAACAATCAATTTTGTAACACTGAAAAAATAAAATAAACATATTTGGGGAAAAAAAAGGAAGAAGTAGGGCGCCTGGGTGATTCAGCTGGTTAAGTGGCTGCTTTCAGCTCAGGTCATGATTCCAGGGTCCTAAGATCGAGCCCCACATCAGGCTCCCTGCCCAGTGGAGAGCCTGCTTCTCTCCCTCTGCCTGCCACTCTGCTTACTTGTGCTGTCTATCTCTCTTTCAAATAAATAAATAAAATCTTTTAAAAAAAGGAACAAGTAGGACTATATCAAATAAAAATCTTCACAAAAAAGAAACCGTCATCAAAGAAAAAAGACAACTTACAGAATGGGAAAAATATTGCAAAACATATATATTTGATAAGGGGTTAATATAAAAAATATAAAAAGAACTCATACAACTTACTACCACAAAATCACCCAATTAAGAAATGGCAGAATATCTGAGTAAACATTACATTAACGAAGATATATGAAAGGCTTAGAGGTACATGAAAATATGTTCAACATCACTAGTCACTAGGGAAATGCAAATTAAACCACAATGAGATATTATGTCATGCTTGTAAGAATGACCATCATCAAAAATGTAAATAGCAAAAAATCCTGCCTAGATTTTAAGAAAAGGGAACCCTTGTATACTGTTGGTGGCAAACTGGTAAAGCCACCATGGAAAATGGCATGGAGAATTCTTTAAAAAAAATAAAATAAAAATAAAAGTGCCATATGATCCAGCAATTCCACTCTTGCAAATATAAACAAAGGAAATAAATCTACTAACTTGCAAAGGTATCTGTACCCTCACGTTTATAGCAATATGATTTATAACAGCCATAAACATAGACATAGAAACAACCTAGATTTCATCAATGGATAAAGATGTTGTGAAGGGTGTATGTGTGTGTGCGTGTGTGTGTAATAAATAAAAATACAAGGAACATATGTAACATGATGACTATAGCTAACACACTATATAATATATAGGGAAGTTGTTAAGAGAATAAATCCCAAAAATTCTCGTCAAAAGGAGAATTTTTTTTATTTTTCTTTTTTCATTCTCTCATTTTATTCTATCTGTATTAACAGATGGATATTAACTGAATCTACTGTAGCAATCATTTCACAATATATGTAAACCAAATCATTATACTGTAGAATTTAATTTATACAGTGCTATATGTCAACTATTTCTCAATAAAACTGGAGGAAATTATCACTTGTTTTGAGATGTATAAATGTCACAAAGGTAAATGATTCACTTGACATGAAAGCTTTTTTAAATCATTTTTAAAAAGATATTTTAGTTTTCATATGTAGTAGACATACATGTGTTTGCATTCTATGTAATGTGTGTCTGTGTGCTTATGTTTATTTATATATACCACATAGTGAAAAATTGTTCCTGTGAATAGTATCCTACCTTGGCTACTTACACAATAAGGAGGCCCAGACAGAGCCATGGTAATAATCTCACAACCAACACATAATCTCTTATCCTAGTCTCTGTAGGAAAAATTTCCTTAAAATCAAGACTTGACACTATAAATATTTTATAGCAATAAGACCTCATTATGACCTATATAATTTCAGTTCTATTTTATCACATCTGTAACAAAGGTGCATCACACTGTTAATTCTGTTCTGTAAAAGTCTTATGTTTGCTCTCAGTTATTTTAAATAGAAAACACAAGCTCTTAAAAAATAAAAAAGGAAATGACACAGGAGAAAATGGTAAGGGGTCCTACAATGCATTGTTTGGATAGCTAATGGAAGCCAGGCAAAGTGATATTGTTCTGAGTACTGTTTTCTTCTGTCTGGTGGTGACAACTGTTAAGAGGTAGGTACATGGATGTGACAGAGCCAGAGCACAGTCCTGCTTCCCCCTATATTCTCTGCATAAATTTAACATCTTCAGCATTAAGGCCATATAGCTTTGTGTTCTGAGATGCAGAGTTGAGAAACACCTCCTAGCCCTGTGGCAAGCTGACTAGTTTAAAGTGTTGTATGTCTTCTCCCATACCATTAATCTAAACCACTCTGCTTATTGAGAGGAGTAGAATCCTTGAATTTGGGTAAAACAGCTTTGAATCATAAAATCAGAAAAGATGCATATATCCTCACAATATATAGAATGGCACATTTCACTTTGAATATGAAATATATATTTCATCTTATATGTATAAAAGTAGGATGAATTTCAGATTGATCTCTAGATTATGAAGTTTATAAATACTTTTTAAAGTAGTTAAATTTTTAATTCAATTTTAATTCATGACAATGTCTTGTTTTCTTGGTGACATTAAATGTTACTGACTTAATACAGATTATTTTTTATATATTACAAAAATAGGAAAACTTTAGGTTCCATGCCAGTCTGCATCACTTCAAGTCAATTGAAATTAACCAACATTTATTGAAACTCTAATATAATCCCTTTACTAATGCACTGATGTAAGTTTTGAGGATACCATATGATCCCTGCTCACAAAACCAGACATACAGACAAATAAGGAAACATGCTTTAAGAGTAAGAATAGAATTTTGTTGAGAAGCCTGAGACAATGATAGAATAAGAGTATCGTAAGTTCACTTCTTCTCACAGATATACCTAGATAACAGGCATATCAACTAACCCAAAGAATGTCCCTATATTCTCCAATGGACTCTACCCATTCAACCCACCCAACCCAGCAGGAATCCCTCCAAACTAGTGCCTAGTGAGTCATTCTGCAAGCAGCCCTGATAGTGACCCGTGCCACTCCAAGGTGACTCCTGCCCTGGGGACAGAAGAAGATAACCACATACACAAGTTTGACTGTATCCTCAGAAACGGGCTGGAGACAGACATCCGATCTGATAGCTACTCTTGTCAAGAAACAAACAAAAAATCATAAGGAACAACACAAGAAGAAAGCTGTGCATTTAGGGGTCACTGAAACCCCAAAAGACGGACTAGGGTAGACATGTGGTCTGACTACAGGACCCACACACCAACAAAAGCCTCTCAGGAGACAATTCAGGGAGAGAATCCTGTGGGTCAGTGTGGCAAATAGGCTGAAAGCCAGCATCTTTCTGAACCAAGTACAGGCCCAACATGGCTCCAGACTTGCCCTTTAACATAGGGAGGAAATCTCCTCACAATAGCTGGAAGGGGGCCATTGTAGCCAACTGTACTGAAAGCAAATGTGGCTCAACCACAATAGTAGGGTGCATGCAACACACATAGGAGATACCCCTGAAACACCAGAGGTGCTCTGGAATGTATACTCTGTACTATGGAAACAATAAAACATTGATGATAAGAATTACAGGTGACACAAACAAATGGAAAGATATTCCGTGCTCATGGGTTGAGAAAACTAATATTGTTAAAATGTTCATATTACCCAACGTAATCAGCAGATTTAATTCAATTTCTATCAAAATATTAACATTTTCCATAAAACCAGAATAATCTCAAAATGTGTATGGAACCACAAAAGACACCAAATAGCCAAAGAATTCTTGAAAAGGAAGAACAAAACTGGAGATATCACAAACCCACATTTCAAGATTTACTACAAATCTGTAGTAACCAAAACAGTATGATATTGGCACAAAAATAAACACATAGATCAATGAAACAGACAGAGGATCCAGAAATAAGCTCACTATTATATAGTTGATTAATCTATCACAAAGGAGACAGAAATATACACTAAGAAAAAGACAAGTATCTTTAATAAATGGTGTTGGAAAACTGGGCAACTACATGCAAAAGAATGAAAGATAACCACTTTCTTACACCATACACAAAAATAAACTAAAAAAGAATTGAAGAGCTAAATTTGAGACCTGAAATCGTACATTCCTAGAAGAAAACATTGGCATCAGCAGTAGAAACTTTTTCTAAATATATCTCCTCAGGTAAAGGAAACAAGTAAAAATAAACTGTTGGGATTACATTAAAATAAAAGGTTTTGCACAATGAAGGAAACCATCAACAACAACAAAAAATAGAGCCTACCAAATGAAAGAAGATATTTGCAAATAATGTATCTGATAAGGGGTTAATATCCAAAATAAATAAAAATCTTATATGACTCAACATTGAAAACACCCACAAATAATCTAATTAAAAATGGGCAGATTACATGAACAGACATTTCTCCAAAGAAACAGACATTTCTCCGTATGGCTGAGACACATGTGAAAATGCTCAGTATTACTCATCACCAGAGAAATGAAAATCAAAATGACAGTGAGATATCACCTTATGCCTGTCAGAAAGGCTATTAAAAAACACAAGAACCAATAGTGTTGGCAAGGATGTGAAGAAGAAAGAACTTTCATGTACTGTTGGTACAAAAGCAAGCTGGTGCAGCACTGTGGATAGCAGTATGGAGGTTCCTCAAAAAAGTTAAAAATAGCATTACCATATGATCCAATAAATCCGCTACTGGGTATTTATCCACCCAAAATAATGAAAACAGTAATTTAAAAAGATATATGCATCTGCACTTTTATGTTTAAAAGCATTTTTTTCCAATAGCCAAATTATGGAAGAAGTCCAAGTGTCTATTGATAGACATATGGATAAAGAAGATGTGGCATGTGTGTGTGTGTGTGTGTGTATACTGTTACTCAGCCATAACAAAGAATTAAATCTTGCCATTTGCAACAATGTGGATAAACCTAGAGAGTATAATGATAAGTGAAATAAGTCTGTGAAAGAAAGATAAATACCATATGATTTCAGGCATGTGGAATTTTAAAAACCAAACAGATGAACAAAGAGACAAAGAAACTCAAAATATAGAGAACAAATTTCAGTTGCCAGAGGGGAGTCAGATGGGGAATAAGTGAAATAGATTAAGGGGATTAAAAGAACACTTATTGTGATATCACTGAGTAATTAAAGAATTGTTGAATCATTATATTGTACACCTGAAATTAATATACTACCAGTATGTTATTACACTTAAATAAAAAAAGATAAAAGAATAAAATAATTTTGCTGAAGATAAAATTACACCACGGATGGTAAAATGGTTTATTTTACCAAGAATCATTGAGATTAGAGAGGGTTCTGGAGGGTTTGATATTGAGATCTGCTTTGAATGATAAGTAAAAATTCACCTGATTTAAAAGAGAAGACTTTTTGTGGTAGAAAGCATTAGTATGTGCAAGGTAATACTCACATAAGGCGGAATGTGGATTTTTAAAGTAGTCAAGTGATGGTAGCTAAGTATCAAAGAATAAGAAACAAAAAGAAGATTAAGAATGTGTTTTTCTTTAAATTTGTGTGTTTTCAATATATTTTTAGAATAATTATTTTTACAGACTGAAGACTTCAATGGAAATATAAAATCTCTAATTAATGTTAGAACTTCTCAATAGATTTACAAAAATTTTTTAATTAAGTTAACTTCCTAGAAGCAATTCTCTGTGTGATTTCACATATCTCCCAAGGTTATTGTAATGGTCGACTTGAATATGCATGTAAAGTCTTAAATTCTAAGGAAGTTTGATATTCTTATCCTACAGAAAAGGATTTTGTAGCCCTATCAAAATGTATTTATAATTTGAATTATAAACTGACAAAACCATAATTCTCTTATCCTTATGTTTTCTTTTTATTCAAGCAATCACTTATACCTTTTATACACCTGATGATCTAAGTACATGATGAATACACTGACTTTTAATTCCTGTGGAGAACAGGAATGTTCTCTATAAAATCCAACCAAGCATCATGGATTCTACATGCCTAAATGCATTTGATTTCACAATATCAATATGTTTGTAATGGGTTGGGGTGTAAGAAAAAGAATATTCTTCCTAAAATAGTCATATTTGTGCAATTGTGGGAGCACTGAGTGTGGTGCATGAACAATTAATCTTGTAACAGAAAAAATAAAATAAAAGTATTTGGAAAAAAGATTCTAATATTTGCAGACAGATATTATTATATAAGGACTAAAAATAATACTTTTAGAAGAATTTTAAGAAAAAATTTGATAGAATCTTACTGGACTTTTAAAAATATGTCAAGAGAAATTTGAAAACTAATTTTTTTCTTCTGTAGAGAAATATGTATAAAGCTATGCTGAACCATCAAAAACATTTCATATTTGTATATTTAGGGAAAACTCATACAAACAGTCAAACAACAAACACAGTCAGGTATCTTTACTTTCTTCAGGATTTTCAGTCTTCTAGGATCATTAATTCTGTTAATATTAAAAAAAATGTATTTCTCTCTCCCATGTACTTTGTGGTTTTCAGAGTCTTCACCAATATTCACTGAGAGTTTGTTGATATTGTGTCAGTCACTCTGGGCCTCTAATCACTCTAGTGACAGCTCAGAATTTTTCCACCTTCTCTCTCTCTCTGACAGGGAAGGCCACCACACTTCCATTCCCTCCAAACACAAACACCATCAATTCAAAGCTGTTAAGTGAAAGAGATAATGGAGAATTGTCATACCAGGGCAGCAGAATACACTAAACACATACATACATGCATATTTTTACACCACTATTCTGAATTTCCTCAGTTATTTCCCCCCTCTGAATAAAGTTCTCCAACCTTATTCTAACATATTCTTAGAATTTTTTTTCTAGACCTTGAATTTTTACCTCAGATATAGTCTGTGTCTACTCTACTATGCTCCTTTTCCCAAGCCACTAATGTTAACTTTATATTCCTTAGTTTATTACCCAGTACTCATTCTTTGTTTTGCCATTGTAATCCTGGTTATGCAAGGGAACTTAGCTCCTCACCAAAAACGATCCTCAAATTTGTATTTCTAAATGACAAAAACTTCTCCCTTGGGAATTTCTTTAGGGGAAGATGGCAGCAGGGTAAGAGGACCCTAGGCCCAAATCATCTCACAAATTCAACTAGATAACTATTATATCATCTTAAATACCCCAGAAATCAACCTGAAGACTGGCAGAACAAACTATACAACTAAAGGTAGAGAAGAGGCCACATTGAAGAATGTAAGAAGTATAGAGAAGTTTGGGAGAGAAACTGATTGTTGTTGCTGCATTGGGAAAGAAGGTGTGGTCATGGAGAAGAGTAAGAGAGTAAACACAGGGGAGCATACTGGGAAAACAGATCCTCATAGCAATTAGCTTAGAAAGTGACAGGGACTGAATTTCATGAGTTTTTGCAACCAGTGGGTGTTAAAGCCTAGAGTTGTAAATGTTAGCAGTCTTGGCTTGTGGAGAACCTGGAGGCATTGGGGCTACTCTTGGAGAGAAGGCAAGGCAAACAGCCTTTGGACATACACTGTGGAAATAGCTATCCAAAGAGTGCCTGGACACAGAACGTGGGAAGTTATTTGCTTATCTTAGAGTGTGTCCCAGGGAGGCAGAGTTCATGGAAAGATTTCTCCAGGAACAAAGAAAGTGGCAGGTGCAATTTTCTTTCTGCTCCAATCAGCATAGACATAGACCACCTGCAGGGATTGGCTCACTGCTAACCCTTGCTACCTATCTTGCTTAAACCAAGCCCCACCCACACCTTCAATCCAATGGAACCACCCTTTCCACTCATGATTGCTGTCTCAGGATAGTGGGTCTCCTCCCCCAGAAGACCAAGCCAAAATTCTACCCACATTGCATCTCCTGACACAGGAGTTTTGCAGAACCTCCATTCCTGCAGCAGTAGCAACAATTTTCATTTCACGATCAGATCAGAGCACACCTACTTAAAATGCACCACGTTCAGGCCAAGGAGCAAACACTGCCCACAACAATCAAAGAGTCTATACACAATTGGCCTAAAGGATAAAGCATGTGTCCAGGGCACAACAGGAGAGTGCACCAAGCACACATTGGAGGCACTCCCTGAAGTTCCAGGCCCTGGGGAACAAGAGAACCTACACTAAAAAGTACTACAGGACCTCTTCTTCATAAGGCCATTACCCACAAAAACACAAGCTCTAGATGACTTCCCTACATACAGAAGCAGGCACAGAGATTTAGACAAAATGAGAAGATAGAAGTTTATTCCAGGGGCACCTGGGTGGCTCAGTGGGTTAAAGCCCCTGCCTTTGGCTCAGGTCATTATCTCAGGGTCCTGGTATCGAGCCCCACATTGGGCTTTGCTCAGAAGGGACCCTGCTTCCCCCTCTCTCTCTGCCTGCCTCTCTGCCTACTTGTTATCCCTCTCTGTCAAATAAATAAATAAATAAATAAATCTTAAAAAAAAGGTTTATTACAAATGAAAGAAGAGTACTGGCCCATGGCTAGAGAGTTAAGTGAAACATATAAGTTCTAAGATTTAAGGAACCAACAACTGGGCATCTGCTTCCACCATCTGCTCATTCAGGACTGGGGATGGGAGTGGAATGGCAGAGGGGAAAAGGGGGTTACAAAAGTAGGGATGGATAAGAGATGGAGGTAAGAGTGGGATATAGAAAGAATAGAATGGTTAGAAGTCTCAAGACATGGAGAAATGCTGGTCCTGGACCATTTTACATAACAAGGAGAATCCTGCATAACTGCTCAGTATGTTAGGAACAAAGAGTCCATTGGCATAACAAAATGATTTTACCTTGTTGATATTATTGAAGATACTTGTCTTGGAAGTGAAGATTCTATACTCTTTATTTTTTTATTTTAACAAAATAAATTTATACAATATTGATTTAAGAAAAAGAAACCAAACAAACAAGCAGAAAGGGAAAAAAAGAAAGAGAAGAGACAAAATAAGAAAAGGCTCTTAACTAAAGAGAACATACTGGTGATTATCAAAGAAGTGGGTGGGGGATGGGTGAATTAGGTGATGGAGATTAAAGAGTACACTTGTCTTTTTTAAATTTAATTTAAATTTTTCAGTGTTCCAAGATTCATTTTTTATGCACCACACCCAGTGCTCCATGCAATATAGAGCTCCATGCAATATTACCCACCACCAGCCTCACACATCCCCCCACCCCCCCTCCAAAACCCTCAGTTTGTTTCTCAGAGTCCACAGTCTCTCATGGTTTGCCTCCACCTCCAATTTCCCCCAATTCACTTTTCCTTTCCTTCCCCTAATGTTCTCCATGTTTTTCCTTATGCTCCACAAGTAAGTGAAACCATATTATAATTGACTCTCTGCTTGACTTCTTTCACTCAGTATAATCTGCTCCAGTACCGTCCATGTTGATACAAAAGTTGGGTATTCATCCGTTCTGATGGAGGCATAATATTCCATTGTATATATGGACCATATCTTTTTTAGCCATTCATCTGTTGAAGGGCATCTAGGCTCTTTCCACAGTTTGGCGGTTGTGGTCATTTCTGCTATGAACATTGGGGTACATGTGGCCCTTCTTGGTACTCCATCTGCATCTTTGGGGTAAATACCCAGTAGTGCAATTGAAGGGTCATAGGGTAGCTCTATTTTTAATTTCTTGAGGAATCTCCACACTGTTTTCCAAAGTGGCTACACCAGCTTGCCTTCCCACCAACAGTGGAAGAGGGTTCCCCTTTCTCCACATCCTCTCCAACATTTGCTGTTTACTGTCTTGTTGATTTTCGCCATTCTAACTGGTATAAGGTGGTATCTCAGTGTGGTTTTGATTTGAATCTCACTGATGGCTAATGATGATACATTTTTTTCATGTGTCTGTTAGCCATTTGTATGTCTTCTTTGGAGAAGTGTCTGTTCATGTCTTCTGCCCATGTTTTGGTGTGATTATCTGTGTTTTGAGTGTTGAGTTTGAGGCGTTCTTTATAGATCTTGGATACCAGACCTTTGTCTGTAGTGTCATTTGCAAATATCTTCTCCCATTCTGTGGGTTGCTTGTTTGTTTTGTTGACTGTTTACTTTGTTGTTCAGAAGCTTTTTATCTTGATGATGTCCCAAAAGCTCATTTTGACTTTTGTTTCCTTTGCCTCTGGAGGCATGTCCTGAAAGAAGTTGCAGTGTCTGATATCAAAGAGGTCACTGCTGATGTTCACCTCTAAAATTTTGATAGATTTCTGCTTCATGGTGAGGTCTTTCCTCAATTTCCAGTTTATCTTTGTGTATGGTGTAAGAGAATGGTTGAGTTTCATTCTTCTATATACCCATATCTGGGCTATCTATTCTGTTCCATTGGTCTACGTGTCTGTTCTTGGGTCAGTAACATGCTGTCTTGGTGATCACAGCTTTGTAGTAAAGCTTGAAATCAGGCAATGTGAGATCCCCAGCTTTGTTTTTCCTTTTCAACATTTCCTTAGCAATTTGGGTTCTTTATAGATCTTGGATATCAGATCTGTACTGTCATTTGCCAATATGTTCTCTCATTCTGAGGGTTAAAGTGCACTTGTCTTTTTTTTTACAATTTATTTATTTATTCATTTTAGAAATTTTTTTACTTACTTGACAGAGAGAGAGAGAGAAGTCATAAGTAGGCAGAGTGGCAGGCAGAGAGAGGAGGAAACAGGCTCCCCGGTGAACAGAGAGTCCAATGTGGGGCTCGATCCCAGGAATCTGGGATCATGACCTGAGCCGAAGGCAGATGCTTAACCCACTGAGACACTCAGATGCCCCCAGAGTGCACTTGTCTTGATGAGAACTGGGGGATGTATGGAATTATTAAATCACTATGTTTTAAACCTCTAACTAATAAAACACTGTATGTTAACTAGAATTAAAATAAAAAATTGTTAAAAATAATTTTTAGATTATTGGAGATTTATTATCTCAAATTTTACATATATTTCATGTTAATCACAATGATTTTATCAGAAACAGAAAAATTGTATATTTATTAGATATGTATCATTAGTTCAATGTTATTATTTACTTACTAGGATTACAGTCATTTACTTAGAAAGAGAATTCTGTTAGTGAATGTACTAAGTTCACATAACAGAACTGTTACAAAATAATTGATTTAAAAATTTTTTAGAGCAATTTTTAAGCCAATACTTCAGAAAAAATAATCATTTTTAATAATTTATGTTACTATGCTTTTTAAGTCTTTATTTTAATTCCAGTTGGTTAGTGTACAGTGTTATACTAGTTTCAGGTGTACAATATAGTAATTCAGGAGGAGGGGGAAGATGGCAGAGAAGTAGGAGACCTTGTTTCAACCAGTTCCCTAAAGTGAACTAAATATCTACCAGAATACTCCAAACACCCATGAAACTAGCCTGAGATATAAGATTATACACCTCTGGATCTCTACGGGAGCAGAAGACAGCAGTGGAGAGGTAAAGTGATGTGAGAAAGCTCGGACTGATATTGGAGGATAAACAAAAGGGGGAGGGAGCCACCAGAAGCGACCCAAGGAAAGTAACACCCTAATGTGAAAGTTTCCTGTATTGGGGACCAACATTAACTTGGAGACTGGTTAAAGACACTCAAAAAGAACAAAAGATCTTAAGGAGCAACTAGTAGAATCTGGTGATGATGGGCATGAGCCTAAGCCCACGTTCCCAGGAAGGACACCACCATGGGAAACCACTCACATCAGAGAGAGACCAGCGGGGAGTCCAGTCTGTGGTCCAGAAACCTGCAACTTTCCAATGCTTGCAGCACCACTCAGGCTAGGTACACTCCTGCAAGTGCCTAAGAGAGCTTGGTGTGATCTCTAGTTGTCCATCTCTTTAGGACCTCAGTCCCCTGTGTCCCGCCACAAGGTCTGAGCACTCCCAGCCCACACCTGACAGAACATGGAAGGATCCCATTTGGAATCCCTCTGTGGCAGGTGTGATCAGTAGGGTCTGAGAGCACCCTGCATGGGTTTGGACCCTGGAGAGCAGTCCTGGAAATGGCAGTGCTTGCAGTTTTAGTAGCATGAGAATGAAGAGACCAGTGGGAAACTTGGGTGACCACTCAGATGGTGGCTGGGGGGGGCATATAGCCTGTGGGAGGCTGCTGTGTGCAGCAGAGTTTGCAGAAGGGGAGTCTGTATGTTCTGGACCACCCAGAAGGGATCATACTGAGGATTCTCTTTAAGGCAAAGGTCTGGGTACAAGCAGATTCTTCTCTCGAACACCCTGAAAAGCCACAAAAGGCCACCAAAGAACAAAAACCTCCAGAGAGCAAAAGCCTGAAAAACCAGTTTCCAGAGAGCCCAGCCCCTTCAGAGCCAGCAGGGCAACTCAACCCAAGCAAGATTGACTGAAAAACAAGGCAGGATGCCCCTCCCCCAGAAGACAAGCCAAAAGCAAGAGGACAATAACCACGGGTCCCCATAAAACTGTAAAACCCCAACATCAGGGGAAACCAATATATTAAGCCCCTGGTATTGCCCCCAAACCTGTATATTTCATAAATACAAGTTTTTTTCTTTAATTCACTCCCATGATTCTTATTCTTTTAATTTTTCTAAACTAGTTAACATTACAACTAGAGGCTTAATACAATGATACACCCTGGAAGACCTGAAATAACCTTCTTTGCCCACTTCAAAGATTTATAACCACCCACCCAACTTATTCTCCTGTCAGTGTTTCTGTGTATTTGTTTTTGTTCTGGTATTACATAAATGCTATTCTTGGGATTTGTTTTGGCTGGGTTCTTTTTTTTTCTTGTTTATTTTGTCAGTCTTTTTGTTTGTGTTTGTTTAGATAACTCATAAATCTTACTTTTGAGGCTCCTTTTGGCTAGGATTTCTCATTCGTTTCTCTTCTCTCTCTCTCTTTTTCTTTTTCCTTTCTTTTTGGTAGTGAATTCTGATTGCTCCAAAACTTTCCAGGGTGTAACGTGCCTGGATCATGGTTGATCTATTCAGCTATACATTCCCTCAACCACTTCTCATCAGAATGACTAGGAGGACGAATATCTAACAGAGGAAAAACCCAGAGACTGCACCCTCTCCTTCAGAACTATTGGATATGGACATAAACAATATGTCAGAAAAGGAATTTAGGGCAACAATTATCCAGACAATGGCTAGGTTGTAGAAAAACATTAGTGACAATATGAAATCTCTCAAGGCAGAATTGAGAACCAATGTGGCTGATGTCAAAAATGCTATCAATAAGACCCAATCTAATCTTAATAGTCTAACAGCTAGTGTAACCAGACAGAAGAGAGAATTAGTGATCTAGAAGACAAGGTGATAGAGAAGAAAGATCAGGAGAAGGGCTGAAAAAACTGCTTAGAAGCTATGAGAACAGACTTAGGGAAATAAATCATGCCATGAAACATTTCAACGTCAGAATTATTGGAATCCCTGAGGGGGTGGAGAAAGAAGACTAGAAGATATAGCTGACCAAATTCTGGAAGAAAATTTCCCCAATCTGGGCAATGGAACAAGTGTTCATGTTCTAGAGGAAGAAAGGACATCCCCAAAGATCAATGAGTCTAGAAAGATATCCACACACTTGATCGTGACATTCACGAATAATAATTTTAGACAAGAGGTACTGAGGGCAGCTAGGGGGAAAAAATTCCTTATGTAAAGAGGAAGGCTCATCAGAATAACATCAGACCTGTCCACAGAAACCTGGCAAGCCAGTAAGGGCTGACAAGACATAGTCAGGGCACTAAATGAGAAGAACATGCAGCCAAGAATACTTTATCCAGCAAGGTTGACCTTCAAAATGGATGCAGAGATAAAGAGCTTCCAAGACCAGCAAGGATTAAAAGAGTATGTGACCACCAAGTGTACACTACAGGAAATATTAAGAAGGGTTCTATAAAAGAAGAAAGAATCCAAGAATGATATAGAACAGAAATTTACAGAGACAATCTATAGAAACAAGGACTTTACAGGCAACATGATGTCAGTAAAAACTTATCTTTCCATAATAACTCTCAACATGAATAGCCCAAATGATCCCATAAAAGGCACAGGGTCACAGGTTCTATAAAAACACAGGGCCCATCCCTAAGCTGTCTACAAGAGACACATTTGGAACCTAAAGATACATCAAGACTGAAAGTGAAGGGATGGAGAAACATCTTTCATGCCAACAGGCCTCAAAAGAAAGCTTGGGTAGCAATTCTCATATCCGTTAAATTAGATTTTAAGCTAAAGACTATAGTCAGGGATATAGAAGGACAATACATTATTCTTAAAGGGCCTGCCCTCCAAGAAGATCTAACAATTGTAAATATTTATGCCTCAAATATAGGAGCAGCCAATTGCATGAGCCAACTGTTAATCAAAATCAAGAGTCATATTGATATGAATACATTAATAGTAGGAGATCTTAACACGCCACTCTCAGTAACAGACAGATCATCTAAGCAGAAAATCAATAAAGAAACAAGAGCTTTGAATGACACATTGGACCACATGGACCTCATAGATATATACAGAACATTCCACCCTAAAACAACAGAATACTCATTCTTCTTGAGTATGCATGGAACTTTCCCCAGAACTGACCACCTACTGGGTCACAAATCAGGACTCAACTGATACCAACAAAGATTGAGATGATCCCCTTATATTCTCAGACCACAATGTTTGAAACTGGAAATGAACCACAAGAAAAAGTTTGGAAGGAATTCAAACACTTGGAGGCTAAAGACCAACCTGCTCAAGAATGTTTGGATCAAACAGGAAATCAAAGAAGAACTTAAACAATTCATGGAAACCAATGAGAATGAAGACACATTGGTCCAAACCTATGGGATACGGCAAAAGCAGTCCTAAGGGGGAATACATAGCCATTGAAGCCTCACTCAAAAAAATGGAAAAAACCTGAATACACCAACTCTCTTTACACCTTAAAGAAGTGGAAAACCAACAACAAATGAAGACAACCCCATGTACAAGAAGGGAAAAATTAAGATTAGAGCTTGATCTAAAAAATCAAGATTAAATCAGTAAGTTAGAAACCAGAGAAATAGTAGGATGCATCAACGAAACCAGAAGTTGGGTTCTTGAAAAAAATCAATAAGATTGATAAATTACTGGCCAAACTAATCCAAAAGAAAAGAGAGAGAGGTCCCAAATTAACAAAATTATGAATGACAGGGGAGAGATCACCACTAACACCAAGGAAATAGATACAATCATCTGAAATTATTATCAACATCTATATGCAAATAAATTAAGCAACCTAGAAGATATGGATTCATTCCTGGAAACTTCAAAACTTCCAAGACTGAAACAGGATGAAATTGACAATCTGAATAGACCAATATCTAGGAACAAGTTTGAAGCGGTGATCAAAAACCTCCCCAAAAATGAGTCCAGGACCTTATGAGTTCCCTGGGCAATTCTTCCAAACATTCAAAGAAGAAATAATACCTATTCTCTTAAAGATGTTTCAAAAACTCAAAACAGAAGGAAAACTTCCAGACCGTTTCTATGAAGGCAGTATTTCCCTGTTTCCCGAAACTAGGCAAAGACCCCATCAAAAAGGAGAATTTCAGAACAATATCCCTGATAAATATGGATGCCAAGGTTCTCAACAAGATCCTAGCTAATAGGATCCTACAGCACATTAAAAAGATTATCCACCATGAGCAGGTGGTATTTATCCCTAGTATGTAGGGTGGTTCGACATTCACAAATCAATCAATGCTCTATCAAACAAATCAATAAGAGAAGAGAGAAGAACTACATGGCCCTCTCAATTGATGCAGAAAAACATTTGAAAAAACACAGGATCCATTTCTGATTAAAACTCTTCAGAGTATAGGGATAGAGGAAACATTCCTCAGCTTCATAAAATATATCTATGAGAAGCCTATAGCGAATATCATTCTCAGTGGGGAAAAGCTGACAGCCTTCCCTTTGAGATCAGGAACACGACAAGCATGCCCACTCTTGTCACTTTGTTCAGCACAGTACTAGGAGTCCTAGCAACAGCAACCAGACAATATAAAGAAATAAAAAGGTATTCAAATTGGCAAAGAAGAAGTCAATCTCTTTGCAGTCATCTCTTTGCAGATGACATGACACTTAATATGGAAAAGCCAAAAGTTTCAACCCACAAACTACTAGAACTCACAAAGAATTCAGTAGTGGCAGGATACAAAATCAATGCACAGAAATCAGTGAGGCAGGAATCTATCAAAATTCTAGAGGAGAACATAGGCAGTGACCTCTTTGACATCAGCCACTGCAACTTCTTTCAGGACATGTGTCCAAAGGCAAAGGAAACAAAAGCGAAAATAAACTTTTGGGACTTCATCAAGATAAAAAGCTTCTGCACAGCAAAGGTAACATTCAACAAAACAATCAGGCAACCCACTGAATGGGAGAAGATATTTGCAAATGACCCTACAGACAAACTTCTGATATCTAAGATCTATAAAGAACTCCTCAAACTCAACACTCAAAACACAGATAATCACACCAAAACATGGGCAGAAGACATGAACAGACACTTCTCCAAAGAAGACATACAAATGGCTAACAGGCACATGAAAAAATGTTCATCAACGGTAGCCATCAGGCAGATTCAAATCAACACCACATTGAGATACCACCTTATACTGGTTAGAATGGCCAAAATCAATAAGACAAGTAAACAACAAGTGTTGGAAAGGATGTAGAGATAGGGGAATCCTCTTTAACTGTTGGTGGGAATGCAAGTTGGTGCAGCCACTTTGGAAAACAGTATGGAGATTCCTCAAAATTAAAAATAGAGCTACCCTATGACCCTATTGCACCACTGGGTATTTACCCCAAAGATGCAGATGTAGTACAAAGGATGGCCACATGTACACTGGTGTGCATAGCAGCAATGGCCACAGCTGCCAAACTGTGGAAAGAGCCAAGATGCCCTTTTACAGATGAATGGACAAAGAAGATATGGTACATATATACAATGGAATATTATGCCTCCATCAGAAAGGATGAATACCTAACTTTTCTATCAACATGGATGGGACTGGAAGAGATTATCCTGAGTGAAAGAAGTCAGGCAGAGAGAGTCAATTATCATATGGTTTCACTTACATGTGGAGCATAAGTAAAAACATGGAGGACATTGTGAGAAGGAAAGGAAGGGTGAATTGGGGGAAATTGTAGGTAGAGGCAAACCATGAGGGACTTTGGACTCTGAGCAAGAAACTGAGGGTTTTGGAGGGGACGGGGTGGGTGGGCTGGGTGAGCTGGTAGTGAGTACTGAGGAGGGCATGTATTACATGGAGCACTGGGTATGGTGCATGAACAACGAATATTGGAACAGTGAAAAAATAAAAGAAAAAAAGAAAAAAAATAATAAAATTGTTGTTATAATTTATGTTTATATTTTGCAGCTAGTAAGAGATTTTAATTATGATTATATTTATTAGTATTATTTTTCAAGGTATTTTTTGAAAGATTTTAATTAATTAATTAATTAATTTGACAGACAAAGAGAGATCACAAGTAGACAGAGAGGTGCCCTTCAAAATCTTTTAAACTAATATTTTAAGTGAATTTGTACTCCATTGCCATTTTGCAGATTTACCTGTATGTGTTTCCCATTACGTTAGATTTATGTTACCCCTTTATTTTTTATGATTTAATTAGTGTTCTTTCACTTTCACTCCATGAACTTCCTTTAGCATTTCTTTTTTTTACATTTTATTTATTGATTTATTTGACACAGAGAAAGAGAGAGAGAGAGAGAAAGAGAGAAATCACAGGTAGGCAGGGAGGCAGGCAGAGAGAGAGAGAGAAGAGTAAAAGAGTAAGCAGACTCCCTGCCAAGCAGAGAGCCAGACCTTTAGCATTTCTTGTAAGGCAAGGTTCGTGGTAATAATTTGCCCATTATTATTGCATGAGGAAATCTTTATCATTCCTTAGGTTTTAAACAACAGCCTCACCAGATACAGACTTCTAGATTGACAGTTATCTTTTTCAATAGTTTGAATATATCATCCCATTCACTCTAGCTTTAGAAATTTCTGTTCAACAATCCATAAAGAGCCTTATGAAAGTTCTCTTGTATAGAAGCTCTCTTTTTTCTTTTAAAATTATTTTTTGACTTTTGACAATTTAATTATATTGTGTCTTGGTGTATCTTTATTCAGGTTCAACCTATTTGGGACCCTTTGGGCCTCATCAACTTGGATGTCCATCTCTTTCCACGACTGGGAATTTGTGAGCTCGCTTTCTTTCATTCTTTCTTTCTTTCTTTATTAAAAATATTTATTTATTTATTTATTTATTTATTTATTTGACACAGAGAGAGAGATCACAGGTAGGCAGAGAGGCAGGCAGAGAGAGAGGGGGAAGCAACTTCCTGCTGAGCAGAGACCCCTAATGCGGGGCTCAATCCCAGGACCTTGAGATCATGACCTGAGCCAAAGGCAGAGGCTTTAACTCACTGAGCCACCCAGGCGCCCCTCTTATTTCTTTAAGTATACTTTATTTTCCTTTTTCTTACTCTTCCCTTTCTGGATTTTTCATAATGAAAATTTTTTTCTTTTCATTGCATCCCATAATTCTTATTGGCTTTCTTCACTCTTTAATTATTTCTCCTTTTTGCTCTTCTAGTTGGGTAATTTCTAATGTCCTATACTCTGGATCACTTATTCTTTCTTTTCCATAGTCAAGTCTATTTCTGAAACTCTCTATTAAGTTCTTCAATTCAGTTATTGTATTTTTCAACTCTAGGATCTCAGGATTTTTTTTTATTGGTTGCTGTTTCCGTGTTGAACTTCCCATTTTGTTAATCATTGTTTTCTTAATTTTGTCTAGTTGTCTGTCTGTGTTTCCTTGTAATTCACTAAATTTCCTTAAGAGGACTTTTCTGACCTTTTATAGATCTCCATTCCCTTATGGTCAGCTATTAAGGTATTTAAAGTTTCCTTTGGTGGTGTCACATTCACCTGATATTTTATGATGTTTGATTCCTTGCTTTGGTATCTGCACATTGGAGTCATCGGGCTCCTTTTTAAAGTTTATAGGTTTGCTTTGGCAGGTCTGGTTGGATGTCTGGGTGGATCTGCTGGTAATGTCTTTGGGAAATTGGGTCCTACTCTATGGTCATTGTAGTGAGACAACTGCTCAAGCTCTGATGATGAGGACGGAGTTGTGCTTGTTGCTGAGAACAGTTGGCTAGGACTGCTGGTTTGCATTCTTGCTCAAGTGAAGATATAGGATGATTTTTATGGTTGCCGGTATTCTATGGTTAGGTTTTCTAGATACTCAGAACTAGGTACTATAGTCAGTAATAAATGAGCCTATGAATTAACTTCTCTGTATAGGCAGGCAGCAGGATGGGACTCAGCGCCTGTACAATTCATTGTTTGGGGATCTGAATCAGAGTGTGGACTGAATTCCTTGGTCAGGTGAAGGCATCAATTTTGCTCTGCAGATGTGGGAAGCCACAGGATGTGCTTTCTGTTCATGTGCTACTGTACATGGAGATGCTGAATGAGCCATGCAGCTTCCTCTGTGCTTTGGTTAGGTTACATGGTTAGATAGACTGAGGACTGTTTTCAGTAATAACCAAGGCTACAATTATATTCTTGGTCTTGGCACAGCAAGGGAAGCGGTCTAAAGCTGGTAAAGCTTTTTGTTTGTTGTCTTAACTCAAGGCAACCTGTACCCCAGGTTTCCTAACTGAACAAGGCCACTGGCTTTGCTTTTCAAGCTATTAGTTCTATCTGCTTCTCAGCTCATGTTGCTTTGGGCTGCACAGCTTCCAGTTTTATCTAGCCTTTCTGGTCAGATCAAACCAGAAGACACCCTCAGACACCTGGGTGACTCAGTCAGTCATCAGACTCTTGATTTCAGCTCAGGTCATGATCTCAAGGTGGTGGTATTGGTCCCCTCATAAGGCTCTGCTCTCAGTGCATTGTCCCCTTCAAATTCTCTCTCTCTCTCTCCCTCTACCCCACCCCACCCTTGCTTGCTCTCTCTCTCTCTCTCTCTCTCTCTCTCTCATGCACATACACATGTGTGCTCTCTAAAACAAAGAAAACAAACAAACAAACAAACAAGCCCCTCCAGGCTACTTTCAATTTCCCAAATAGACTTTTGAGTGATAGGGGTTTGGAACTACACTGAACTTTGGCTATAAATGAATCCATATGCCTATGTGTAGAATAGGAACCCACCATGCTTGATACTGGTTTTGCTCTGGGGGTGGTCAGTTTTGTTTACTTACATCCTGACTGAATAGACCCTGGGATGTGTAGTTCTCAGAATTTGTCACCAGCCTTTTTGGTCAGACGGTTCCAGAAAACATTCTCCAGAAAAGGTGAGTCTTTTCCTTTCTTGGATGTGGGCAAACTGGGCTCTGAGACTAGGAAAATTCTTTGTCTGAGAATATGAGTCAGACTGATCTGCATCCTGCCAAGTTCCTTGGTCAGAATGTATCCCCAACTTGATTTGCAATAAGCAAACCTCTGTTTCCTGGGCATGGAAGGTGTGAAATTACTCTCCCAATATCCATGTTCTGATTGCTTGCGAGACTGTCCCCACTTCTCTGTCATATTAAGATACCTAGGAGTTTAGGGTCATAAATTCCCCTATAAGCCCCGTGGTGTGATATCAGAGTAGGAGCTCCAGCAAAGTAACCCACCATGCTTCAAGGGCTTTTTATCCCCTCTGGTTTCTCTTTCCCACTGGAGGAACTGGAAGGTTAAGGGAGACTTCTCTGCATGGTGTTATGCTTGCTGGAGAGGGACAATGTGGTCAATTTATAGCTGCTTTTACTACCTAATGCATTCTGTACTCGTGTCTGTGGTGCAGGGACTTGCCTCAGGATCACTTCCATGTTCTAAGATTCTCTGAGTGTTGTTTTATTATTTAGTAATTGATAATTGTTAATTTGTGAGGAGAAAGAAAATCAGGAACTATCTATGTTGTCACCTTGGAAATATGACCCCTAAGGTTAAATTTTGAAATGATCTTATTTTTTTTTTAATTATGTTCATTAGCCAGCATATAGTACATCATTGGTTTATGATGTAGTGTTCAAAGATTTATTAGTTGTGTATAACACCCAGTGCTTATCACGACATGTGCCTTTCTTAATACTCATCACCTGGTTACCCAATCCCACCACTGCCCTCCTTTCTGTCATGGAGTCCAGAGTCTCTCATGGTTTATCTCCCTCCCTCATTACTTCCCATTCAGTTTTCCCTCCCTTTCCCTGTGGTCCTCTGTCTTATTCCTTATGTTCCACAAGTAGGGGAAACTTTATGATAATTGTCTTTCTCTGCTTGACTTACTTCACTTAGCATAATCCCCTCTAATTCCATCCATGTTGATGCAAATGGTAGGTATACATCCTTTCTGATACCTGAGTAATATTCCATTGTATATATGGTTCAAATCTTTATCTGTTCATCTGATGAAGGACATTTTGGATCCTTTCACAGTTTGGCTATTGCAGACATTGCAGCAATGAACATTGGGGTTCATGTGCCCTTCCTTTTCCATACATCTGTATCTTTGGGGTATATACCTAGTGGTCCAATTGCTCAGTCTTAGGGTAGCTCTACTTTTAATGTCTTGAAGAACACCCATACTGTTTTCCAGAGTGGCTTTACCAGCATGCATTCCCACCAACAGTGTAAGAGATTTCCTTTTTCTCCACGTCACTGCCAACACTTGTTCCCTGTTTTGTTAATTATTGCCACTCTAAATGACGTAAGGTGAATCTTTATGTGGTTTTAATTTGTATTTCCTTGGTGGCTAATGATGTGTCTAATGGCTAATGATTTTTTTATGTGTCTGTTAGGCACTGGTATGTCTTTTCTTCATGTGTCTATTAGGCACTGGTATGTCTTTCCATGTATCTGTTAGACACTGGTATGCCACAGAGAATTGTCTGTTCATGTCTTCTGCCCATTTGCTGACTTGATTATTTATTTTTTGGGTGTTGAGTTTGAGAAGTTCTTTATAGATTTTGGACACTAGTCCTTTATCTATAATGCCATTTGCAAAAATGTTCTCTCATTCTGTGGGTTGAGTCTTTGTTTGTTGACTGTTTCCTTTGCTGTACAGAAGCTTTTTATCTTGATGAAGTCTCAAAAGTTCATTATCACCTTTGTTTCCCTTGCCTTTGGAGATGTCATGAAAGAAGTCACTGTGGCCAATGTCAAAGAGGTTACTGCCTATGTTCTCCTCTAGGACTTTGATGGATTCCTGTTTCACATTGAGGTCATTCATCTATTTTGATTTTATCTTTGTGTATGGTGTAAGTGAATTGTCCCGTTTCATTCTTCTGTATATAGAAGTCTAATTTCCCCAGCATCATTTATTGAAGAGACTGTCTTTTTTCTATTGGATATTCTTTGCTGATTAGTCAAAGATTAGTTGACTCTAAAGTTGAGGGTCCATTTCTGGAGACTCTATTCTGTTCCATTGAGCTATGTGTCTGTTTTTCTACCCATACCATGCTGTCTTCTTGATCACAGCTTTGTAATATAGCTTCAAGTCAGACAACGTGATGTCCACAGCTTTGGTGTTCTTTTTCAACATTTCCTTTGTGATTCAGGGTCTTTTCTGGTTTCATACAAATTTTAGGATTGTTTGTTCCAGCACTTTGAAAAATGCCATTGATATTTTGATTGGGATGGCATTGAAAGTGTAGATTGTTCTGGGAAGCATAGATACTTAAACAATGTTCATTCTTTCAATCCATGAGCATGGAATGTTTTTCCACCTTTTTTTGTCTTCTTCAATTTCTTTCATAAGTGTTCTATAGTTTCTAGAGTATAGATCCTTTATTGCTTTGGTTAGGTTTATTTCAAGGTATCCTATGGGTTTTAGTGCTATTGTAAATGGAATGGATTCTCAAGTTTCTCAGTTTCAAGGCAGTGAGGTCTGAAATATGCAGGGAATAGATAATCTCAATCTTTGGTATCATTTGAGACCTTATTTGTCACCCATTATGTGATCTATTCTGGAGAACGTTCCTTATAAACTTGAGAAGAATGAGTACTCTGTTGTTTTAGGCTGGAATGTTCTTTATATGTCTGCGAAATCCATCTGGCCCAATCTGTCCTTCAAAGCTCTTGTTTCTTTGTTGATCTTCTCCTTAGATGATCTGTCTTATTGCTGAGAGTGGACTGTTGAAGTTTCCTACTATTAATGTATTATTATCAATATAATTCTTTATTTTCATTATTAGTTGGTTTATGTAGTTGACTACTCCATGTTGGGGATATTAATACTTAAAATTGTTATATTTTCTTGTTGGATTGACACTTTAAGTATGATATAATGTCCCTCTACATCTTTTACTATGGTTTTTGGTATAAAATCTAATTTATCTGATAAAATAATTTCTATCCCAGCTTTCTTTTGAGGTTTTTTGGTGTGGTAAGTTGTTCACCATCCCATCACTTTCAATCTGGAAGTGTCTTTAAGTTCAAAATGAGTCTCTTGTAGACAGCATAAGGATAGGTCCTACCATTTTATCCAATCTGAAACCCTGTGGGATTTTCTTCTTCTTGATGGGAGCATTCAGCCCATTCACACTGAGAGTAACTACTGAATGATATGAATTTAGTGCCACCATATTGCCTGTGAAGTCCCGGTTTCTGCAGATTGTCTCTGTAACTTTCTGTTCTATATTACTTTTGGGGACTTTCTTCTTTTATAGAATCTTCCTTAATATTTATCACAAGGCTTGCTTGGTGGTCACATATTCTATCAGTTTCTGCCAGTCCTGGAAGTTCTTGATCTCTCTATCCATTCTGAATGACATCCTTGCTGGATAAAGTATCCTTGGCGGCATGTTCTTCTCATTTAGTATCCTGAATATGTCTTGCCATTCCTTTCTGGCTTGTCAGATCTTTGTGAATAGGTCTGATGTCATTCTGATTCCTCCCCCCTCTGTATGTAAGAAATTTCTTCCCCTTAGCTGCTCTCAGGATAACTTTCTTGGTTCTAAGATTTGCAAGCTTCACTAAAAGCCATTAGGATATTGATCTATTTTTATTGATTCTGGGAGGGGTCCTCCCTGCCTCTTGGGCATAAATACTTGTTTCATTCTCCAGATTAGGGAAGATTCCTCTGTTGAGGAATGGTTTAGGGACTGGACAGAGTCCAAAATATCAATGAAGATTCAAGAAAAATGCACCATAGGAAAAATCTGTTGTGGTCAAAAGCTACTACAGATATGCCACCAGAGCCAAGGTGATCCAAAACAATTAAAAAAGAAAGAAAGAAAGAAAGAGAAAGAAAAAAGAAAGAAAGAGAGAGAGAGAGAGAAGAAAAAAAATAGAGGGTGGTGGAGAGAGAGATTATAATCTTCCAGGGTGGACAAAGCAGGATGATATGCCTGTTCCTGCTTGATTTTTGGTCTCCGTGTTAGAAGATACTGTAATCCAAAATTGCAAATAAATAAGAACTGATATATATATATATATATATATATATATATATATATATATATATACACACACACACACACACACACACACACACATATTTTTATGTGTGTATACACACACTCATATATGAAAAACGGGCTGGTATGGGTCATAAATTTATAAGACATATATGTGAAAAAAAAGTTGAGAAGCAACTTAAGAGCAGAGGTTGGGTTTCCTTCCCAGTGTTAACAAAGAAAGAAAAGAATTAGAAAAGAAATTTAAAAAGATATGTAAAATTTTAGCCTAAAGTATAAGTGAGTCATGAGGGAACACCTGGAGCTCCCTATATTATTTTCCCCTGGTGCTGGAGTTTTACAGTCCCATGTGAAATAAGCTTATCATTCACCTATTCTTCCAGTTTGTCTTCTGGGGGAAGGGGCCTGCTCCTTGGCTTTTTGCCTGTGTGGAGTTGCCCCACTCATTGTCAGGGGGATGGGCTTAATGTGAGCTGGTTGGTTGCTTGGCTTTTGTTCCCTAGCATCTTTCCATGTCTCTTTGGAGGGTCAGAGCAAATACAGCCATGTGGGACTCTCTGGCCCAGAGCCACAATGTCCCAGTCCAATCTCTTCAACAAAGCCTCCAAGTCAATCTGTCTTCACCTTTACACATTCCAAATTCCACAGACTCACTAGTCTTCTGGAGGTGCTTGTTGCACTGATTCTCAAATGTTTTTGCCCCAGCCAGAATTGCTCCACTCTTGTCTGGGTATACGCTAAGTAATCTGCTCTGGTTTGCTCTATGTGGCTTTTGTTCCCTGAGAGCTTACCACACAGCTTTAGAGGATGAGAATGAAAATGGTGGTCTCCCAATCTATTGTCCCAGAGCTGAAAGAGGAGCTGAAAAACTCCTCTACGAGCACTCAGAGGAAGGCAGTCAATTACTACTCTCTCCCTGGTCTCTGGCAGCACCCAGCCTGTGACCAACCATTTCTATCTTCAACACATGACATGTTTGGAGTCTCCAATCTGAGAAGACTCCTGCAGCATGCTCACAAGCCACTCCTCTTGGTGGAGGAAGGGGGTTCTCCCCAGGTCTGCTGCTTGTTGGGCCCCTGCTCAAAGAGCAGTGGCCTGACTGTGCCACAGATCACAGTTTATTGCAACCCTGAGCTTAGAGCCCACTCCTGGGCTCACTCTTTGCAGCTGGCTTCCCTACTCAAATACCTGGGAGCTCTGCCACACCCAGGCACCCCCAGTCTTCTGGTGACTCCAAAGATTCTGAGACCACACAGTCCCAGCAAAGTTTCCACTCTCTCACTTAGCAGCCTGAGAAATATCTATCACTGGAGCAGACTTCTAAAAGTTCTGATTTTGTGGTCTGCTGCTCTATCACTTGTCAGTTGCAGGCTGATGGAGGCTCCCTCCCACCACGGTCTATCTTCCCATATATCACGTTGGATTCACTTCTCTGCATCTCCTACATTGTATAATATGGTCACTTTTCTATTTGTAGAATTGCAGCTACTCCTTTCTTCGATCTCTGGTTGAATTTGCAGGTGTTCATAATGGTTTGATAGCTATCTACCTGAATTTCTGGCGTCAGACAAAATTAAGGTCTCCTATTCCTCTGCCACCTTGGATTCCTCCTCTCAAATAATCTTAGTTGTTAATGAGAAAAATATGTAGGCATTAAGGTAGTACAATCATTAAAATGAATTTCCTGAAATTAGTGTATGATAGTACGGATAGTGGCACCATCTGTAAATGCAATGACATCCAAGTAATATTAATTGATAAAAAGATTTAGTTTTAAATCTTTATACATTTATTCTTTTATGGTAATCATCAAATTGTTTAGTTTCTGGCATAAATGACTAGTTCTAGTTATAAATTTCAGTTGAAACGGTCCATTTTGATAAAAGAACTGTATTGGTATATAATAAGAGTTTGATGTTAGTGTTTATTATAATTTTATTGATATATAATAAATATGATATTAATTCTACATGTCTTCAGAATGAAATCTATTACTCCAATTCTACTCCTGATTTCAAAATAGACCTGTATTTGTGTGTCAGTGTGACACAACTCAAAAGAAGTAGAACTAAACCTATTATTTATTTACACAGAATATATAATTGCCATTAACATTTTTATTTTCTTGATCAAATGTTGGTGAAACCTGATATTATAATCAACTGACTACTGAGCATTGTTTTTCCGGTATTTATCAATTTCAAGAAAATTTGGGTCAGTTCATATGTCTTTCATATAAGTACTGACACGCCTATTCAGAATTACATAGGATCTATCAACATCATATTCCTTCTTGCCGAGGTTATTTTTCTTGCCTTTAAATTTGAAAATTTTAGTTCCATACTCTTTTCAGCTAAAAATAACTCTGCTTTATTCAATAAAAGCTATATTGAATTTCCTTCAAGCCTTGATCATGGTGCCAGTGAAAATTTTTAGGTAATTCTGATGTTAAGATTTAAAACAGAGAGCTAAGATATTTATTTTGAAGAGGAAAGAACACAAAACTTTGTAAACATGATTCTCAGGAAGGGATTGGCATTTTTTCTCTTCTAATTCTCCAATTTGTCAAGCGCATCTGTTGAAGACATTCATTTGTCCCAGAAAATTATAGAAATAATTAAATAAAGTTTATCTAAACCAAAATAACCAATTTTATAATAAACCCAAATTTTCATTAGAGTTATTACCATTTAACTAATGTAATTTCTAAGCACCAGTTTGCATTTTCTCTGCCACAGGCATTTTACTTATGCTTAATTTATGCTGAAGAAGAATATGTATGCTCATTCTGAGCTCATATACAAGTGGCAGATGGTTTTTTCTTTTTTTTGGCAGATGGTTTTGTATTTTTTTTTTAAGATTTTATTTATTTATTTGAGAGTGAGAGAGAGAAACTGAGAGCATGAGAGGAGAGAAGATCAGAGGAAGGAGCAGACTCCCCATGGAGCTGGGAGCCCAATGCGGGACCCAATCCTGGAACTCCAGGATCATGACCAAAGGCAGTTGCCCAACCAACTGAGCCACCCAGGTGCCCCTGTATTTTGTATTCTATACCTATTGCAAACAACAACAACAACAACAACAACAATAATTTCTTGTTTATCCTACTACAACCCAGACATGGCTCAATGAATGCCATAAGCAAATGACTGTAGAACTCCAAAATAATGTGGTTTTTAGGATTATAATATTTGGGTTTCATTTATTTTCTCCATCTATTTCTATCAAACTAGCAATGAGGATGAGAGAACTCAGGAGTTAAAAAAATTAAATTAACACCCTGCTGATTACAATAATGAACTCTGAAGTAATCCAATACCTGCAACCAGGAAAAGAAGTTCACATCAATTAAAATGGCATTATATATAAAAGCAAAAGTCTGTTCTGCTAAATACATCTGGCCTAGTAATTCGTGCTAAAAAGCTGTGGTTATCTAAGTAATTTGCTCCATAGTTATAAGGACTTCCAAACCCAGTAAAGGTGACAGGGGAGAAAAAAAGAGCAACCTAGCAATTTTTAGCAGGGAGCACAGTCATCAGAAACCTGAGAACACCTTTAACCCAATCACGGGTTAAACCAATTTGATTTATAGCAATGAAAGAACCTTCTGCATATACTTGAGTTACAGCACATCCTTTTGTACACATCTATACAATAGAAAGCCAGGGCAGGTGACATGCAACAGAACAAAGCATTATTTCAAGCAAAGGAAATTCTGTACTTAGATGAAACTTTATCTGCTTATTTAACTAAAAGGTGGTAGGTAGAGTTGAGTGAGAAAACTATAAGCAGACAAACTCAGTACACTAGATAAGAAAAATCATATCCAAAATGCTATATTTAGTAATATTTATTTCAGATTGATTTTATGTACTTGTGACTTGGTTCACTGTGTTTTGACTACAAGATACAAAGACTTTATTTACTGTTTTATTATTACTATTACCTACTGTTTGAAACATCTCCTATAATGCAGCTTGAATAGGTAAAATATGAAAATATCATCTTGGAGAAGTCTCCTTTTTATTTCCCAAAGCAGTATAATGCAGCTTTTGTAAATATTTCACCATTTGTCTTTAGGTCTTAAAATGGTCTATGAGAAAGTGACCATGTAAATATAGTGATATTTCATATTCTTTGTAGATGTGTCTATTC
The DNA here is from genome assembly GCA_028533885.1 of Nasua narica. Lineage (NCBI taxonomy): Eukaryota > Metazoa > Chordata > Mammalia > Carnivora > Procyonidae > Nasua > Nasua narica. The sequence continues at coordinate 27,999,348 of CM052807.1, read as the reverse complement.
AGAAGCTTCATTTATATATGTGTTGTAAATCACAATTTTTCACGATATATCAGCTGGAAATTTTATGAGTGAGTCTAAAAGGAAATGGGAATCCTTCATATTTATTTTCTTAAATAATCAGAAATTAAAAGTGCTGTCTCTGCATTTTATGGTTCATTAATATGAAGAGAAACAAACTTGGCAAAGTAATTGACTTGGAGCTGATGCTCAGTTCAATTTATATTCAGTCATATATGTTTTTCTCGCCAAAATAATCTACTCCACATGTATTGCACATAATCCCCAGTCTTTCTATTTATGCATAATCCCCACAGTTCCTGTTTTCAAGCAAAGAAAAAAATAATTTTTCAGGTTATAACAATTAGTAAATTCTTTCCAAAATGTAAGGGAAAAGCACAGAAAATCAAAGCTTGGTTATGTAAAATAGTGGACCAAAATCCTTATTAAAAACTTAACAACTATTGGACTCTGCTTACTCTGCTGAAAAATGTTGTAATAATGGGATAATAATTAACTATAATTAGCTCACAAGGTTGATAAAGAGTTCATTTGAGAATGATGATTCTAAAAGTGCTTTGGAAATCATAAAAAATAGATATGTAATTATATTACAAAACTTCATTTTTGAAAATAGAAAAAGTTAAATTTAGATTTGAAACAATATCAATTTCTTGGAGGTAAATTATTTTACATACAGAGCCCCTGAAATAGAAAAAATATATATCATTTATATTATTAAAGAGGAAATATCTTGGTTCTTGTCCAAACACACAAAAATTAATCATGATTTGAACATTTTTTTCCCTGTAAGGTAAAAATCTGCAATCAGAAGGCTACACTAAGTACATAAAATATAGTTAAGAGTTGGACATAATATGTTATGTCTGCACGAAGACTGAAGTGAAATAAGATTATTGAATCATTTCCCACAATACACTTATGGTATTCAGTATTTGAGGAATTTTGGAGGACTGTTCTTATAGTTCAAGTCTCTGGCCCCATGTATAAATCCCTTTGAAGCAGAAGAGAATACACCTTGTGTAATTCAGTTGTATACTATAGCCTAGAAGTAATTGCATTTCATGGCAAAATAAGCAATATGAACTTAGCATGAGGAGATAATCAGATAAATGATTGACACAGGCATGAAATGCAAAGATTTTTATCGGTTGACTGATTATTCTTCATATATTTTAAATCTACTGTGTGAATAATGATAAATGAATGAAGGTTTACTTCTTTATTTTTCAATTAATTTAATTTTTTTTCAGTGTTCCAAGATTCATTGTTCATGTACCACACCCAATACTCTGTGCAATACGTGACCTCCTCAATACCTACCACCAGGCTTGCCCAATCCGCCACCCCTTCCAAAACCTTCAGTTTGTTGCTCAGAGTCCAAGTCTCTCACGTTTCATCTCCCCCTCAGATTTCCCCCAATTCACCCTTCCTTTCCTTCTCACACTGTCATCCATGTTTTCCCTTATGCTCCAAACGTAAGTGAAACCATATGATAATTGACTCTCTCTGATTAAGTTATTTCACTCAGCATATCTTCCAGTCCCATGCATGTTGATACAAAAGTTCGGTATCCATCCTTTCTAAGGGAGGCATAATATTCCAGTGTGTGTGTGTGTGTGTGTGTGTGTGTGTGTGTGTGTGTGATATATATACCATATCTTCTTTATTCATTCATCTGTTGAAGGGCATCTGGACTCTTTCCACAGTTTGGCAGCTGTGGGCATTGCTACTATGAACGTTGGGGTACATGTGGCCCTTCTTGGTACTCCATCTGCATCATTGGGGTAAATACCCAGTAGTGCAATTACAGGGTCATAGGGTAGCTCTATTTTTAATTTCTTGAGGAATCTCCACACTGTTTTCCAAAGTGGCTGCACCAACTTGCATTCCCAATAACAGTGGAAGAGAATAAAGATTCCCCTTTCTACAAATCCTCTCCAACATTTGTTGTTTACTTTCTTGTTGATTTTGGCCATTCTAACTGGTGTAAGGTGGTATCTCAACTGGTGTAAGGTGGTTTTGATTTGAATCTCCCTGATGCCTAAAGATGATGAACATTTTTTCATGTGTCTGTTAGCCATTTCTGTGTCTTCTTTGGAGAAGTGTCTGTTCATTTCTTCTGCCCATTTTTTGATGTGATTATCTGTTTTTTGAGTATTGAGTTTGAGGAGTTCTTTATAGATCTTAGATATTAGCCCTTTATATGTAGTGTCATTTGTGAATATCTTCTCCCATTCCGTAGGTTACCTGTTTTTGTTGTTGTTTGTTGTTGTGTTGTTGTTGACTGTTTCTTTCGCTGTAGAAAGTTCATTTTTATTTTGATGAAGTCCCAAAAGTTCATTTTCGCTTTTGTTTCCTTTGTCTTTGGACACATGTCCTGAAAGAAGTTGCTGTGGCCGATGTTGAAGATGTTGTTGCGTATGTTCTTCTCTAGGGTTTTGATAGATTCATGCCTCACATTGAAGTTTTTTTTTTAAATCCATTTTGAGTTTATCTTTGTGTATGGTGTAAGAGAATGGTCAAGTTTCATCCTTCTACATATAGCTGTCCAATTTTCCCAGCACCATTTATTGAAGAGACTGTCTTTTATCCACTGGATATTTTTTCCTGCTTTGTCAAATATTATTTGACCATAGAGTTGTGGGTCCATCTCTGGGCTCTCTACTCTGTTCCACTGGTCCAAGTGTCTGTTTTTGTGCCAGTACGCTGGTGTCTTGGTAGTCACCACTTTGTAGTAAAGCTTGAAATCAGGCAATGTGATGCCCTAGCTTTGTTTTTCTTTTTCAACATTTCTTAGCAATCGGGGTCTTTTCTGGTTCTATACAAATGTTAGAATTGTTTGTTCTAGCCCTTTGAAAAATGCCAGAGGAATTTTGATAGGGATGGCATTGAAAGTATAGATTGCTCTGGGCAGTATAGACATTTTAGCAATGTTTATTTTTCTGATCCATGAGCATGGAATGCTTTTCCAACTTTTTGTGTCTTTTTCAATTTATTTCATGAGTGTTCTGTAGTTCCTCGAGTACAGATCCTTTACCTCTTTGGTTCAGTTTATTTCCAGGTATCTTATGGTTCTTGGTGCTACAGTAAATAGAATCAATTCTCTAATTTCCCTTTCCATATTTTCATTGTTAGTGTATAGGAAGCAACTGATTTCTGTGCATTGACTTTGTATCCTGCCAGATTATTGTGTTCCTGTATGAGTTCAAGTAGTTTAGGGTGGAGTCTTTTTGGTTTTCCATATAAAGTATCATGTCATCTGTGAAGAGAGAGAGATTGACTTCTTCATTGCCAATTTGAATACCTTTTATATCTTTTTGTTGTATTATTGCTGTCGCTAGGACTTCTATTACTATGTTGAACAAGAGTGGCAAGAGTGGGCATCCTTGACGTGTTTCTGATCTCAATGTGAAGGTTGTCAGCTTTTCCCCATTGAGAATGATATTTGCTGTGGGCAGTTCATGAATAGATTTTATGAAGTTGAGGAATGTTCCTTCTAACCCTATACTTTGAAGAGTTTTAATCAGTGATGGATGCTGAATTTTGTTAAAAACATTTTCTGTATCAATTGAGAAGACCTTGTGGTTCCTCTCTCTTATTGATTTGTTCTATCACATTGATTGATTTGTGAATGTTGAACCACCCTTGCATACCAGGGAAAAATTCCACGTGGTCATAATCTTTTCAATGTGCTGTTGGATCCTACTAGCTAGGATCTTGTTGAGAATCTTGGCATCCATATTCATCAGGGATATTGGTCTGAAATTCTCCTTTTTGATGGGGTCTTTGCCTGTTTTGGGGATCAGGGTAATACTGGCTTCATAGAAAGAGTCTGGAAGTTTTCCTTCTGTTTCTATTTTTTGAAAATGTTTCAGGGGGGCGCCTGGGTGGCTCAGTTGGTTAAGCGACTGCCTTCTGCTCAGGTCATGATCCCGGAGTCCCGGGATCGAGACCCATATCGGACTCCCGGCTCTGTGGGAAGTCTGCTTCTCCCTCTGACCTTCTCACCTCTCATTCTCAGTCTCTCTCTCTCTAATAATAAATAAATTAAAAAAAAAAAGAAAATGTTTCAGGGGACTAGGTATTATTTCTTTCTTGATTGTTTGGTAGAATTCCTCAGAGAATCCGTCATGTCCTGGACTCTTGTTTTTTGGGAGGTTTTTGATCACTGCTTCAAACTCATTCCTAGATATTGGTCTATTCAGGTTGTCAATGCCTTTCTGTTTCAGTCTTGGAAGATTCTGTGTTTCCAGGAATGCATCCATTTCTTCTAGGTTGTTTAACGTATTGGCATAAAACTGTTGATAATAATTTCTGATGATTGTTTCTATTTCCTTTGGATTAGTTGTGATCTCTCCCCTTTCATTTTAATTTTGTTAATTTGGATCCTCTCTCCTTTCTTTTGGATTAGTTTGGCCAGTGGCTTATGGAGCTTATTGATTCTTTCAAAAAACCAACTTCTGGATTCATTTATGCATTCTACTATTTCTCTAGTTTCTAACTCATTAATCTCTGCTCTAATCTTGATTATTTCCTTTCTTGTACGTGGGGTTGGCATAATTTGATGTTGATTTTCCAATTCTTTAAGGTGTAAATAGAGTTGGTGTGTTTGAGATTTTTCAATTTTTTCAGTGTGTTTTGGATGATTATGTAGTTCCCTTTTAGGACCACCTTTACTGTGTCCCATAGATTCTGGTCCGATGTGTCTTCATTCTTATTGGTTTCCATGAATTATTTAAGTTATTCTTTGATTTCTTGGTTGATCCCAAAATTCTTGAGCAGGTTGGTCTTTAGCCTCGAAGTGTTTGCACTCCTTCCAAACTTTCTTGTGGTTGAGTTCCAGTTTCAAAACATTGTGGTCTGAGAATATGCAGGGAATCATCTCAATCTTTTGGTATCAGTTGAGTCCTGATTTGTGACCCAGTAAGTGGTCTATTCTGGAGAAAGTTCCATGTGTGCATGAGAAGAATGAGTATTCTGTTGTTTTAGGGTGGAATGTTCTGTATCTATCTATGAGGTCCCTATGGTCCAATGTGTCATTCAAAGATTTTGTTTCTTAACTGATTTCCTACTTGGATGATCTGTTTATTACTGAGAATGGCATGTTAAGATCTTCTACCATTAATGTATTCATATCAATATGACTCTTTATTTTGAGTAACAGTTGGCTTATGTAGTTGGTTACTCTTATATTGGGGGCATAAATGTTTACAATAGTTAGAACTTCTCTGAGTATAGACCCTTTAAGAATGATGTAGTGTCCTTCTGTATCTCTGACTACAATCTTAAGCTTAAAATCTAATTTATCTGATATGAGAATTGCTACCCCAGCTTTCTATTGAGGTTCATTGGCATGCAAGATGGTTCTCCATCCTTTCACTTTCAGTGTGGATGTTTCTTTTGGTTTCAAATGTGTCTCTTGTAGACAGCATATGGACGGGTCCTGTCGTTTTATCTAGTCTGCAACCCTGTGCCATTTTATGGAAACATTTAGGCCATTCCCGTTGAGAGTGATTATTGAAAGATAAGTTTTTTTTGACATGTGCCCTGTGAAGTCCTTGTTTGGACAGATTGTAAATTTCTGTTCTAAGTCACTCATAGGTTCTTTCTACTTTTATAGAACCACCTTTAATGTTTCCTGTAGTGCTGGCTGGTGGTCACATACTCTTTTAATCTTGGTTGGTCTTGGAAGCTTTTTATTTCTGCATCCATTTTGAATCAGCCTTGCTGGATAAAGTATTCGTGGCTGGATATTCTTCTCAATTAGTGCCCTGAATATATCACAGCAGCCCTTTCTGGCTTGCCAGAGTTCTGTGGACAGGTGTGACATTATTCTGATGAGTGTTCTTCCATATGCAAGGAATCTTATCCACTTAGCTGCCTTCAGGAACTCTTTTTTAAAATTATAATTTGCAGGGGCAAGATGGCAGAGAAGTAAGAGATCCTGCAGCAACCGGTCCCGAAAAGTGAGCTGGAAATCTACCAGAACACACTGAACACCCATGAAATCTCCCTGAGAAGAAAGATTTCTCACTCCGAGATCTCTCTGAGAGCAGAAGACAGCAGTGGAGAGGTAAAAGCAAAGTGGGAACACTCGAACTGATATCGGAGGATAAACAAAAGGGGATGGAGCCACCAGAAGCTAACCAAGGACAGTAATACCCCAAAGGAAAGTGGCTGGTGGCGGGGGACCAGCATTAATGCAGAGTCCGTTAAAAACACTTAACAAGGGCAGAAGGTTCTGAGGAGTAACTAGTGGAAGGGGGTGGTTGTGGGCACCGGCGCTTGGACCCACTTTCTCAGGAAGGAGCGCCCCAAAGTGAGATGGGTGGGGGGATCCAGTCCGCGATTCCTGAAGCTGCAGCTTTCCGCTCTCTGCAACATCCTGTGGCCAGGTGCGCACCTGCAAGAGCCTTTAGAGAGTCTGCAGTGGTCCATGAGCCACAGCTTTTCCCTTTGTGCGTCCACCACCACGACATTCGCGGCCCTCTGCAGAGCCTGAGCGATCCCCGCTGGCTGCGGAGAGAACGCGGGCAAGTGGCTTAACTTCTGGGGTGCCCCTCGTGGAGCCACAGAAAGGCGGCTGGGGTCGTGACTTTCCTGGCTGGGCGCAGGCTTCCCAGTCCATGCTTTGGAGCCGCAGAAGGCGGCTTGGTCACGCGCCACCTCGGACAGGCTGTGCTGTGAGCAGAAATTTCACGGAGGGGAGTGTGTGTTCTGAACCAAACAGAGGGGAGCAGAGACTCGGGCTTCCTGCAACTCAGAGGTCTGAGTGCTTCTGGGCAGATTCATTGCTTGGACTCTCTGAAAAGGTGAAAAGCTACAAAAGGCCAAAAACCTTCAGAGAGCGAGAGACTGAGAAACCGGTTTCCACAGAGCTCAGCCCCTTGACTGGGGGGCAGGGTGACTCAACCCAAGCAAGACTGACTAGAAAACAACGCGGCAGGCCCCTCCCCCAGACGACCAGCCAAAGAACAAAAGGACTATAACCACAGGGTCCCCATAAAATTTTAAACC
>CM052807.1:27973686-27991810 GCA_028533885.1 Nasua narica | reverse complement strand
CTGATGATTCACAGACTTGTACCCTGGGGTAAATAATACATTATATGTTAATAAAAAAATTAAAAAAAAAAAGATTTATATAATACCAGAACAAAAGCAAATATGTAGAAACACTGACAGAAGGATAAGATGGGAGGGTGGTTATAACTCCTCGTGGGCGAGGAAGGTTATTTCTTGTCTTGTATTAAGCCTCTAGTTGTAATGTTAAATAGCTTAAAAAAATTTAAAAAACCCAAGAAATGTGAAAATGAGTGAATAAAAAAATAGAAAGAAAATAAGAAAGAAAAAAAATTGTATCTATGAAATATACAGGTTTTAGGGTATTATCAGGAGCTTACTATATTGAATTCCCCTGTGTTGGGGATTTAAAATTTCATGGGGACCCTGTGGCTATTGTCCTTTTGTTTTTGACTTGTCTTCTGGGGAGGGGCCTGCCATGTTGTTTTCCAATCAATCTTGCTTGGGTTGAGTCACCCTGCCCCACAATCAAGGGGTTGTGCTCTGTGGAATCCAGTTTCTCAGTCTTTTGCTCTCTGAAGGTTTTTGGCCTTTTGTAGCTTTTTCAGCTTTTCAGAAAGTCCAAGCAAGGAATCTCCCTGTATGTACCCAGACCTCCGCATCACAGAAGCCTCAGTCTGCTCCCCTCTTGGTGGTCCAGAACACACACTCCCCTCTGCAAATTTCTGCTCACAGCGCAGTCTGTCACCGGTGTTGTGCACCCCCCAGCCACCGTTCAGTGGCTGTGGGAGTGCTCTCTGGGCTCCAGGCCCTCACAAGGTGTGCTCAGATTCCTGCCTGAGATTAGGGTGCCCACCTGTGTTCTCTCTGGGGCTGGCTGGGAGCACCCAGACCCTCCCATAGGCCGTGAATGTCTTGTAGTTGGGGGTGCACTCAGTCCAGAGAGTGCTGCACACAGAGAAAAGCTGCAGGCTCCTGGACTACACAAGACTCTCTAAGGTGCATCCAGGGGTGTTCCCCATCCACAAAATAGTGCAAGGAGTGGAAAGCTGCAGGTTCATGAACCATGGACTGGAAACCCCACCAGTCTTTCTTTGAGGCGAGTGGTGTCCTTCCTGAGAATGTGGGCCCAGGCCCATGCCCATGACTCCTGCCTTGCACTAGTTTCTCCTCAGAACCTTTTGCTCTTTTTAAGTGTTTTTAACCACACTCTAAGTTAATGCTGGTCCCCAACCACTGGGCACTTTCCTTTGGGGTATTACTGTCCTTGGATCACTCCTGGTGGCTCCCTCCCCCTTTTGTTTATCCTCCAATATAGGTTCTAGTGTTCCCACTTTGCTTTACCTCTCCACTGCTGCCTTCTTCTCCTGTGGAGATCCAGAAGTGAAAAATCTTGCTCCTCGGGCTAATTTCATGGGTGTTCAGCATGTTCTGGATGATATCCAGTTCACTTTAGGGGACAGGTTGCAACAGGATCTACTTCGTCATTTTGCCCCCCTCTCCTATTGCAATCTTTTATGCTTCAAAAGTACTCTTTTTCTCTGAGTCCCATTCATAGTTAGCTTAGTATCTATGTGCAAATTAGAACACAAATACAACAACTTTGTATGTTACCTCTAACATTCAAAAGAACCCACTAACAGTGTTTCTCTTAATGCATTTCCCTTTTATTTGAAGGTAAGATGCCCAGATGCCCCACATTTTTGAATTATTAGATTATAATAAAGTGGAAACCCTCATTTTTGCCATGTATGTTTCCAAGCAAGATATCTAAGGGACACTTTAACTTGTCTTTAGGGCTCCAGAGCTTATCTACTTGCTGCCACATGTGTGATATAGCAAGGTTATGTCCCTTGGGAGAGGTAGCCAGGGATTTTAAGAATGAAATTGTGACACAGTGAAGGAGAGTTACACTTCTAAAGCTGGTAGTAAGAATGTTTTACCAGTTTAAATCATTTCAGATATTTTCCAGCTGTGGAGTTAGAGAAAAACAATTTGTCTAGCTGTGTAATAGGTATCAGAAGCTAAATATATCTACACAGCAAATAGACTACATCTGAATTTTAAATTTCCATTTTATTAAGCTTATTATCCTGTCACTTTCTAATATCTAGTCCTTGCACATTAACTAAAATAAAGGCTTAAATGGGAATATGGGAAGAATCATCACATCCGCACTTCCCAATAGTTGGTGCTGATGTTCTCTGTAAATCCCACAGACAGTGGTGGTGGTGGTGGTGGTGGTGGTGATGAGAACAGAAACAAATAACATTTTTCAAGAACTTACTATGTAACAGTTACCAATCTAAGCATGTTATATGTATTATCTCTAGTGGCATTTCTGATGACTAAATAGAGGTAATAAAGAGGTCTATAATGCCTGTTACTGAGCCCTTTCTATAATAATATTGTTTCCCATATCAGATGGGATCAGTGTGGGGATTCTTCCATTTCCTGAGGGAAATGTTTGGTAATCTAAAGATGGAGAAACTAACCACTGATGGGGGGAGAGACATTCCCAGAAATCCACTATGAAGCAATATTTGGTTAACACTATTCAACTCTTGGTCCTTCCAGGTAGTAATCTCTGGGTTGCCTCAGCTATTTGTATTCTTAGATTCTATTAACTCTATAACTCTTTGTCTTAAATTTTCCTGAAGATTTCTGTTTTGCTACCTAAGCCATGTCTAATATAGGACCAAATAATTTATTAAATCTTACCAAATCTTTCTGTAGATGAGATTATGTTTATTGTCATGCTGGCCCTTAAATCATTATGTTGATCACACTCAGCATTGGGCTTCTGTTGGTCTCCGCCACCTACTTATCCATAGCCACTCAAATAATGTGGACAAATTTCTTCTTCAGTGCCCTCAGAAAAAAGGCCAATACAGTTTTGAAAGATACTAGCAGGTCCCATATGAATTTATTTCTTAAGTTCTTAATAAAAGAAATTATATTCCAGAGCCACATTGTCAATATGGACATTATGTGGTTGAGATTATAAATGATAAATTTATTTCAATATTTCTAACTCTCCAAGATTTTGGGTGCCCTTTTCTATATTATACTAAGGAAATGCAAGCATCTCAGTTTCATTTAGAGTAAGCCAAATAATGTGCTCAAATTTTATTTAACCAACTATGAAAATAATGAGAATCATGCACATTTGCCTAAATAAAGAAATAAAAAAAGATATCTTATTCTTTACCCCAGTATCATGGAGACAGCCATAACAGTTTTTATAACAAAGGAATTTATCTTTTCTTCTAGTTTTTAAGTTATTGGACTTAAAGATATTCACCAAATAGCTTATCCTATTGAACTTTTGGTAGCTGAATCCTATCAATGAATTTAGCCAAATATAAAAGTATGTTCTTTCTTTGCCCAGTCTACCATCCATAAGATCCACTCTCACACAATTTTTAAATATTTGTCAATATAAATTGTCAAAATCTTGTGATTCTTTTGGGGCATTAACTTTCTATTATAAGGTTTGCACATAGTTGGCAGTAGTTACAGATCTGGGAATAAGAAGATGTTTTGGGAATGATTCAGGATACTGGCTTCCCCTTGTAAAATAATTCCTTAAGGTAAGGTTACTAGAGAGCCTTCAAGCAAGGTGAAGATGACATCAGGTCAACAAGCTTGATTGTCTGCTTCAGCTGGTAAGGCAGACCTAAGGGGTTCAGGGGGTTAAGAGTACCCTCAGTTATCTAAATCCCACTCCCTCCTCTGAATTCTCTATGTTAAATGTTTGTCCAATTGTGCTAAAACTTTCATGTAATGATTTGGGGAGGCTTTAACTTTAATTAAGTCTTTATTTCTATAATCAACAAATTCTGTTTTCATTTGACTCTTGGTAAGACCAACTTGTCTACAAGAGAAAAAAAATTTTAACAAAGTCATAGAATGTCTCTGGTTTTTGAACTGAGATTTGTGAAATATAGGTTAGTCATTTTCTTTCACAGTGCTGTGAAGAACTGGATTTCAGGCAGGATATCCTTGGAGAAGTGAGAGAAATATAGAATCAGGTACTTGACCGAGTTGGGACTATAAGACGTGAAAATATTTATTTGGAGATGAGATTCTGCCAGCTCATGGCATATAGTCATGAATGGTGGTCATGATATCAATGTGCGATAGTTATAAAGTGCCTATTGAATGATAAGACCCAAGTAGCAAGAGGAAATCATGGACAGTTTAAAATAAGAAAATTATTAGCTCAAATTCCACAAAAGATTTAGAGGTCTTGGACAAGCATAAACAATGCACAATATCATAAAGGCAAGTGCTCCACAGCGAGATCATGAATATTAGGAACAGAAGTGTCAGAGATCAAGATTAATTCAGAAAGGGGAGCCTTCCCAGTGTTGGGGAGGAGTGATGCTTAAGCTTCCAGAATTCAGTTACAAGCTTGAAATGGACTAATATTTGATTTCTCTTTAATCTTGGGAGGTGATATGTTTAAATCAGTTATGATTAGAAATAGAAATGTAATGTGCTATTCCTTATAGAGTTTATAACAGATTTTTAAAAAAGATTTTTTATTTATTCATTTGACAGAGAGGAGAGAGATCACAAGCAGGCAGAGAGTCAGGCAGAGAGAAAGGAGGAAGCAAGAAGCTCTCTGCTGTGCAGAGAGCCTGATGCAGGGCTCAATCCCAGGAGTCTGGGATCATGACCTGAGCTGAAGGCAGAGGCTTTAACCCACTGAGTCACCTGGGCGCCCCTATAACAGACTTTTTAATAGTAAAATAATTTCTCTCTTCTTCTAGTTGTTAGTTATTGGAGGCATATACCAACAGCTCATTTTATTTCTGAAATTTTGTTTTGGTTTCCCTGCCTCAGAAAAAAAAAATGCAGACTAACAGAGTCAAAAGTAGCCTATTTAACCCTGAATAAAATGTTTCAGGCTGCTTTTACAATTAATAAATATATTTCTTTTTTACTTCTCACAACTTCTTCTTCTGGTTTTATAAAACACAAAAGTAAGGAAGAGAACAGTCTTTTCAGAGTTCTTTATCATCAACCAGGAAAAGACCACCTCTGTCCACCCTTAACTGGGTATCCACTCTAAAGGGAAATGGGAGAATTGAGGCGGGACCATTTAAATTCTGTTTCCAACATTAGTGTGCACAAATTAAATCCGATTAAATGAGCTATAGGGTGTTTATTACAGTGTTATTTATGATACTAAATAATTAGAAATAAGTACCTCACTACAAGGTAGCTTGTCAATTATAGAAAGTATATATGACTTAATATTATTCACCCATTAAACTTATTTTTAAGGAAACAGTTTATTGATAGCATAGAAATATAACTAAACCATCCTAAAATGCACTTTAAAAGAAAATATGTCAAAATATTATTGGTGTTGATATTGGATGATGGAATTATTTTTATGCTTTTTAAATTTTCTCTGCTTTTTAAAAACTTTTTGGAGTACTTTTCTAAATATTCTGATAACAAGATTTATGTCAAAATTTTGTCAAAAATATCAAGTGAAATCTACAAATCAGACAAAGCCATTTGTAAAAAGAGGACTTAGGAAATAAAGTTGGTGCTCTATTAGTATACTTAAGTATCAGTAAACAACCAGAAACAAAATAGGAACAGCAGCATACATACCACTCCCTCATTATAAAGGTAAATGAAACTCCAAAGAATTCCCAAACTTGGAAGTCACTCATTTTAAGTAAATTCTTCTTCATCAAATCATACTGTTAAAGAAAAAAGATACGATTTTAATTCCCATTAAAATGCTTATTAAAGTAAACAGCCTATCAATACTAAAAGACACATGTAGTGAAAGAAAGCATTGAATTACTAAGTGTTGTAGTTATAGAGAGGGGGAAAATGCCAATTCTTTGCCTAATGTTGCTTTAATTGAAAATACGACTTCAGATTTTCTTAGATGCAAGGTAAAAGTTGGCAAAAAATATTGATCTGTGGGGTGCCTGGGTGGCTCAGTCAGTTAAGTGGCTACCTTCCTCTCAGGTCACAATCCAAAGGTCCTGGGATCGAGCTCCGCATTACATTGGGCTCCCTGCTCAGTGGGATTCTGCTTCTCCCTCTCCCCCTGCCTGCTGTTCCCCCTACTTGTGCTCTCTCTGTCAAATAAATAATGAAATATTTTTTAAAAAATTTCAAAAAATATTGATTTGTTACCTACAATTAACAGTAATAAAACACAAAGATCTTTTCTTCCCAAAGATTTTACTTATTTATTTGACAGACAGATAGAGAGCACAAGTAGGCAGAGAAGCAGGCAGAGGGAGAGGGAAAAACAGGGTCTCCATGGAGCAGGGAGCATGATGCCTGGCTCGACCCTGGGTCCCTGGGATCACCATCCAAGCCAAAGGCAGCCGCTTAACTGACTGAACCACCCAGGCCCCTCCACAAAGACAGTTCTTTATGTGAAGATTAAATGATTTTTCAAAAGCACAAATTGTGAAGATAATAAATCTTTCCATTAAATTAGTGGGAAAACAGCTGAAAACCCAGCTGAATGATTCATTATTTTAATGACTTCCTGCTTTACTACATAACCCGGTCTTCATCTGGTATTGGCAGTTTCAGACCATTAAGGATTAAGGCTTGCAATGGAGCTTATATAAACTTCCATATCTTTGTCATGCTGGCATGTAGCATATTCTCCTTTAGGAATAACGAGGAGGCTGGAAAGCAGTTGCTCCAAGAGAAAGGAAAAAACTTTTAAGCCAAACCTGTCCAGGTATCATTGTGAAATAGACTGGGCTACTGACTCAGGGTGCTACAGAGGCAGCTGCTGAGCAGAAGCAAATCTACAAATGCTTCTGTCAGTCTTTCCCAGCAGGTGTCACTAAAAGGCAATCCTGTGGGCCTCTATTCTCCAGATTGAGTCAGGAAAAGGGAAAGAGACATAGAGCTTCACTCAAAGGGGAGATTGGGCTTTTCTTTGCATATTTTCCTTCTTGCTTCCACCTTGTATTTCCAATAACATATTGATTTGGGTTTATATTAATGATGTAGGAAACACTTTGGGTTTGAAACCAAGGGCAAGAAAAATTCTATTTTTTTCAATTTTATTTTATTTTTTTAAATTTAATTTTTTCAGTGTTCCAAGATTCATTGTTTATGCACCACACCCAGTGCTCCATGCAATACGTGCCCTCCTCAAAACCCACCACCAGGCTCACCCAACCCCCCACTCCCCTCCCCTCCAAAACCCTCAGTTTGTTGCTCAGAGTCCACAGTCTCTCATGGTACATCTCCCCCTCCGATTTCCCCCAATTCATCCTTCCTTCTTTTACACAATGTCCTCCATGTTTTTCCTTATGCTCCACAAGTAAGTGAAACAATATGATAATCGACTTTCTCTGCTTGACTTATTTCACTCAACATAATCTCTTCCAGTCACGTATATGTTAATACAAAAGTTGGATATTCATCCTTTCTGATGGAGGCATAATATTCCATTGTATATATGGACCATATCTTCTTTATCCATTCATCCATTGAAGGGCATCTTGGCTCTTTCCACAGTTTGGTGATTGTGGCCATTGCTGCTATGAACATTGGGGTACATGTGGCCCTTCTTTGTACTACGTCTGCTTCTTTGGGGCAAATACCTAGTAGTGCAATGGCAGGGTCATAGGGTAGCCCTAGTTTTAATTTCTTGAGGTATCTCCACACTGTTTTCCAAAGTGGATGCACCAACTTGCATTCCCACCAACAGTGGAGGAGGGTTCCCCTTTCTCCACATCCTCTCCAGCATTTGTTGTTTACTGTCTTGTTGATTTTGGCCATTCTAACTGGTGTAAGGTGGTATCTCAGTGTGCTTTTGATATAAAAATCTCCTTGATGGCTAAAGATGATGAACATTTTTTCATGTGTCTGTTAGCCACTTCTGTGTCTTCTTTGGAGAAGTGTCTGTTCATGTCTCCTGCCCATTTTTTGATGTGATTGTTTTTTGAGTGTTGAGTTTGAAGAGTTCTTTATAGATCTTAGATATCAGACCTTTTTCTGTAGTATCATTTCCGAATATCTTCTCCCGTTCTGTGGGTTGCCTGTTTGTTTTGTTGACTGTTTCCTTTGCTGTGCAGAAGCTTTTTATCTTGATGATGTCCCAAAAGTTCATTTTTGCTTTTGTTTCCTTTGCCTTTAGAGACACATCCTGAAAGAAGTTGTTGTGGCCAATGTCAAAGAAGTTATTGGCTATATTTTCCTCTAGTATTTTGATAGATTCCTATCAAAGGTCTTTTGAGACCATTTGAGGTCTTTTATCCATTTCGAGTTTATCTTTGTGTATGGTGTAAGAGAATGGTCAAGTTTCATTCTTCTATATAGAGCTGTCTGACTTTCCCAGAACCATTTATTGAAGAGACTGTCTCTTTTCCACTGGATATTTTTTCCTGCTTTGTCAAAGATTATTTGACCATAGAGTTGAGGGTCCATATCAGGACTCTCTATTCTGTTCATTCGTTTTTGTGTTGGTTTTTGTGCCAATACCATACTGTCTTGGTGATTACAGCTTTTAGTAAAGCTTGAAATCAGGCAATGCCCTCAGCTTTGTTTTTCTTTTTCAACATTTCCTTAGCAATTCGGGATCTTTTCTGGCTGCAAACAAATTTTAGGATTGTTTGTTCCAGTCCTTTGAAAAAACCCGGTGAAATTTTGATCAGGATGGCATTGAAAGTACAAATTGCTCTGGGCAGTACAGACATTTTAACAATGTTTATTCCTCTGATCCATGAGCATGGACTACTTTTCTACCTCTTTGTGTCTTCTTCAATTTCTTTTTTTTTTTTTAAGATTTTATTTATTTATTTATTAGGAAAGAGAGAGAGTGAGAGAGAGAAGGTCAGAGTGAGAAGCAGACTCCCCATGGAGCTGGGAACCCGATGTGGGACTGGATCCCGGGACTCCGGGATCATGACCTGAGCCGAAGGCAGTCACTCAACCAACTGCGCCACCCAGGGGCCCTTCAATTTCTTTCTTGAGCATTCTGTAGTTCCTCGAGTACAGATCCTTTGCCTCTTTTGTTGTTTATTCCCAGGTATCTTATGGTTCCTGGTGCTATAGTAAATGGAATCAATTTTCTAATTTCCCTTTTATATTTTCATTGTTGGTGTATAGGAAAGCAACTGATTTCTGTGCATTGATTTTGTATCCTGCCACATTACTGAATCACTGTATGAGTTCTAGTAGTTTGGGGGTGGAGTCTTTTGGGTTTTTCATATAAATTATCATGTCATCTGTGAAGAGAGAGTTTGACTTCTTCATTTCCAATTTGAATACCTTTTATTTCTTTTTGTTGTCTGCTGTCGCTAGGACTTGTAGTACTAAGTTGAACAGGAGTGGTGAGAGTGGGCATTCTTGTCGTGTTCCTGATCTCAAAGGGAAGACTGTCAGCTTTTCCCCATTGAGAATGATATTTGCTGTGGATTTTTCACAGATAGATTTTATGAAGTTGAGGAATGTTCCTTCTGTTCCTATACTTTGAAGGGTTTTAATCAGGAACGGATACTGAATTTTGTCAAATGCTTTTTCTGCATCAATTCGAGGACCATGTGGTTCTTCTCTCTTCTCTTGTTGATTTGTTCTATCACATGGATTGATTTGCGAATGTTGAACCACCCTTGCATCCCAGGGGTAAATCCCATCTGGTCATGATGAATCATCTTTTAATGTGCTGTTGGATCCTATTAGCTAGGATCTTGTTGAGAATCTTGGCATCCATATTCATCAGGGATATTGGTCTGAAATTCTCCTTTTTGATGGGGTCTTTGCCCATTTTGGGGGTCAGGGTAATATTGGCTTCTTAGAAAGGGTCTGGAAGTTTTCCTTCTGTTTCTATTTATTGAAATAGTTACAGGAGAATAGGTACTCTTTCTTCCTTGTATATTTGGTAGAATTCCACAGGGAATCTGTCAGGTCCTGGACTCTTGTGGTTTGGGAGGCTTTTGATCACTGCTTCAATCTCGTTCCTAGTTATTGGTCTATTCAGGTTGTCAATTTCTTTCTGTTTCAGTCTTGGAAGTTTATAGGTTTCCAGGAATGCGTCCATTTCTTCTAGGTTGTTTAACTTATTAGCATATAGCTGTTGATAATACTTTATGATGATTGTTTCTATTCCCTTTGGATTAGTCGTGATCTCTCCCCTTTCATTCATAATTTTGTTAATTAGGGTCTTCTCTCTTTTCTTTTGTATTAGTTTGGCCAGTGGATTATCAATCTTATTAATTTTTTCAAATAACCCACTTCTGGTTTCATTGATGCATTGTACTGTTCTCTAGTTTCTAACTTATTGATCTCTGCTCTAATCTTGATTATTTTCCTTCTTGTTCGTGAGTTGGCTTAATTTGTCGTTGGTTTCCAGTTCTTTAAGGTGTAAAGAGAGCTAGTGTATTCAGGATTTTTCAATTTTTTTTAGTGAGGCTTGGATGATTATGTATTTCTCCCTTAGCACCGCCTTTGCCGTGTCCTATAGATTCTGGTCTGATGTGTCTTCATTCTCATGGGTTTACATGAATTATTAAGTTCTTCTTTAATTTCCTGGTTGATCCCAACATTCTTGAGCAGGTTGGTCTTTAGCTTCCAAGAGTTTGCACTCCTTCCAAACTTTTTCTTGTGGTTGAGTTCCAGTTTCAAAGCATTGTGGTCTGAGAATATGCAGGGAATCATCCCAATCTTTTTGTATCAGTTGAGTCCTGATTTGTGACTCAGTATGTGGTCTATTCTAGAGAAAGTGCCATGCATACTCAAGAGGAATGAGTATTCTGTTGTTTTCGGTTGGAATGTTCTTTATATATCTATGAGGTCTTTTTGGTCCAATGTGTCATTCAAAGCTCTTGTTTCTTTATTGATTTTCTGTTTGGATGATCTGTCTGTTACTGAGAGGGGCATGTTAAGCTCTTCTACAATTAATGTATTCATATCAATATGACTATTTTGGTTAACAGTTGACTTATGTAGCTGGTGGCTCCTATATTGGGGGCATAAATGTTTACAATTGTTAGATGTTCTTGGGGGATAGACCCTTTAAGAATGATGCAGTGTTGGGGCGCCTGGGTGGCTCAGTGGGTTAAAGTCTCTGCCTTCAGCTCGGGTCATGATCTCAGGGTCCTGGGATCAAGCCCCGCATCAGGCTCCCTGCTCAGCGGGAAGCCTGCTTCCCCCTCTCTCTCTGCCTGCCTCTGCCTACTTGTGATCTCTCTCTTTGTATCAAATAAATAAATAAAATCTTTAAAAAAAAAAAAAGAATGATCCAGTGTCCTTCTATATCTCTCTCTACAGTCTTTAGCTTAAAATGTAATTTATCTGATATGAAAATCGCTACTCCAACTTTCTTTTGAGGCCCTTTGGCATGAAAGATTATTCTCCATCCCTTCACTTTCAGTCTGGATATATCTTTAGGTTCCAAATGTGTCTCTTGTAGACAGCATATGGACAGGTCCTGTCATTTTATCCAATCTGCAACCCTGTGCCATTTTACAGGAGCTTTTAGGCCTTTCATTTGAGAGTGATTATTGAAAGATAAGTTTTTATTGTCATCATGTTGCCTGTGAAGTCCTTGTTTCTATAGATAGCAAATTTCTGTTGTAAGTCACTCACGAGTTATTTCTACTTATATAGAACCCCCTTTAATATTTCCTGGAGTGCTGGCTTGGTGGTCACATACTCTTTTAATCTTTGCCAGTCTTGGAAGCTCTTTATCTCTCCATCCATACTGAATGTCAGCCTTGCTGGCTAAAGTATTCTTGGCTGCATGTTCTTCTCATTTAGTGCCCTTAATTTGTCATGCCAGCCTTTTCTGGCTTGTCAGGTTTCTGTGGACAGGTTTCATGTTATTCTGATGGGTCTTTCTCTGTAAGTAAGGAATCTCTTCCCCTTAGGTGTCCTCTGGATCTCTTCTCTGAAATTATAATTTGCAAATTTCACAATGATGTGTGTATCTGATTTTCTAGACTTGTTGATCTTGGTGGGTGTCCTTTCTGCCTCTAAGACATGAACACTTTTTCCATTCCCCAGACTGGGGAAATTTTCATTCAGAATTTGGTCAGCTATATCTTCTAGTCTTCTGTCTTTCTTTACTCTTCAGGGATTCCAATAGTTATGACACTGGAAAGTTTTATGACATCAAGTCTGTTCTTGCAGTTCCTAAGCAATTCGTTCCAGCCCACCATCTGACCTTTCTTCTCAACCATCTTGTCCTCTAGATCAGTAATTCTATCCTCTGCCTCTGTAACTCTAGCTGTTAGACTATTTAGACTAGATTGAATCTCACTGATAGCATTTTTAACATCTTCTATACTGACTCTCAGTTCTGCTCTTAGAAATTCTGTGTTGTCATCAATGTTTTTCTCCATCTTAGCCATTGCCTAGATAATTGTTCCCCTGAATTCCCTTTCCAATATACTGTTTATGTCCATGTCCAATAGTTCTGAAGGAGAGGATGCAGTCTCTGGGATTTTCCTCTGTTGGGTGTTCCTCCTCCTAGTAATTTTGATGTGAAGTGGATGAGAGGATGGCTAGCTGAATATAACCCCCACAATCCAGGAAGTTTGCATCTTGGAGGGTTTTGGAGCAATTGGAACTCACCACCAAAAAGAAAGAATAAAGGTAAAAAATGAGAAGGATAAAGAGAAAAAAAGAAATCTCAGCCAGAATGGCCCCCTAAATTAAGATTTATAAGCTATATTAAAAAGCACAAACAAACATAAAGATCGACAAAAGGACAAGAAATAAAAGAACCTAGTCAGAATAAACCCCAACAATAAGATTTCTATCATACCAGAACAAAAGCAAATACACCAAAATGCTGATGGAAGGATACGATAGGAATGTGGTTATAAATCCTCAATGTGGGCCGTGAAGGTTATTACGTGTCTTCATGGGTTTATCATTGTATTAAGGTTCTAGTTGTAGTGTTAATTATTTTTAAAAAATAAAAAAAAAGAAATGTAAGAACGAGTAAAAAAAAGAAAGAAAGAGAAAAACTTGTATCTATGAAATATACAGGTTTTGGGTATCATTGGGAGCTTAATATATTGATTGTCCCTGATGTTGTGGTTTACAGTTTTATGGGGACCTTGTGCTCATTGTTCTCTTGTTTTTGGCTTGTCTCCCAGAGGAGGGACTTGCCACATTATTTTCCAGTCATTTTGCTTGGGTTGAGTTGCCCTGCCCCCCAATCAAGGGGCTGGGCTCTTTGGAAACCGGTTTTCAGGATTTTGCTCTCTGTAGAGCAACTGGTTTTTGCTCATTTGCAGCTTTTTCACCATTTTGGAGAGTCCAAGCAAGGAATCTGCTTGTACTCAGACCTCTGCATCACAGAGAAGCCTCAGTCTGTTCCCTTTTGGGTGATCCAGAATACACTGTATCCCCTCTGCAAAACTCTGCTCACATCACAGCCTGCCACAGGCAGTGTCCACCCCCAGCCACTGTCCCAGTGGCCCTGCGAGGCCCTCACTAGCCTCTGCACCCTCGTGTGACCAAAGCCATGAGTGATATTGGTCTAGGAAACTCGCTTCTGGTGGCTGCCATTGCTGGGACTGCTCTCTCAGCTCCAGGACTGTGCCACGTGTGCTCAGATTCCTGCCTGATATTGGGCCGCATTCTCTCCAGCACTGGCTGGGAGCGCCCAGATCCTGTGGCAGGTGGCAGACGTCCTGCAGTCTTAGACACCACCAGCTAGGTCTCCCCCCTGGTCTCTTAGAGGTTTGGGGAAGTGCACCCAGACCATGGAGTACTGCACACAGAGAAAAGTTGCAGGCTCATGGACCACAGAAGGCTCTCTAAGGTGGTTGCAAGAGAGTGCCCCACCCATGAAATGGTTCAAGGAGCAGAAAGCTGCAAGTTCATGACCCATGAACTGGACCCCCCGCCAGTCTCTCTTTGATGTGGGTGGTGTCCTTCCTGGGAACATCGGCTTAGGCCCGTGCCCGTGACCACCCACTTCCACTAGTTGCTCCTAAGATCTTTTGTTTTTAAGTGTTTTTAACTGGGCTCTAAATTAATGCTGGTCTCCAGCCACAGGGCACTTTCCTTTGTGGTATGACTGTCCTTGGGTCACTTCTTGTGGCTCCTTCCCCCTTCTGTCTATCCTCCGATGTAGGTTTGAGTGTTTCCATTCTGCTTTACCTCTCCACTGCTGCCTTCTGCTCCTGTAGAGATCCAGAAGTGAAAAATCTTACTTCTCAGGCTGATTTCATGGGTGTTCAGCATGTTCTGGTATATATCCAGCTCACTTTGTGGAACCGGTTGTAACAGGGTCTCCTACTTCTCCACCATCTTGCCCCAGTCCACCCACTTAATATTACTTGTGGTGCTAGCTTGGTGGTCACATACTCTTTTAAACCTTGCCAGCCTTGGAAGCTTTTTATCTCTCCAACCATTTTGAAGGTCAGCCTTGCTGGATAAAGTATTATTGGCTGCATGTTCTTCTCATTTAGTGCCCTGACTATGTCTTACTAGCCCATTCTGGCTTGCCAGGTTTCTGTGGACAGGTTATTCTGATGGACTTCCTCTGTATGTAAGGAATCTCTTTCCCCTAGCTGCCCTCAAGGCCTCTTGTCTAAAATTATAATTCGTGTATCTCACAATCATGTGCCTGGATGTCTTTCTAGACTCACTGATCTTTGGGGGGATGTCCTATTTAGATTAGATTGGATCTCATTAATAGCATTTTTAACTTCTGCCAGATTGGCTCTCACTTCTGCCCTTAGAGATTTTATGTCATCACTAATGTTTTTCTCCATCCTAGCCATTGCCTGGATAATTGTTACCCTGAATTATCAATTCAGGGTAACAATTATCCCTGAATTGTTAATTCAGGGATAATTAACTGAATTATCAGTTAATTATACTGATAATATAACAATTCAGGGTAACAATTATCCCTGAATTGTTAATTCAGGGATAATTAACTGAATTATCAGTTAATTATACTGATAATATAAGTATAATTATGCTTATATATAAGTATAAGTACAGATAGAACAGACTGCTCAGACTGGGCACATTCTCACCAGCACCTGAGAGAGCTTGTCTTTTCAACATACTTTTTATGTCCATATCCAATAGTTCTGAAGGAGAGGGCAATCTCTGAATTTTTCCTCTGTTGAGTGTTCCTTCTGTTAGTCATTTTGGTTAGAGGTGGTTGGGGGTTGTATAGCTGAATATATCGACCATGATCCAGGCAAAGTCCACCCTGGAAAGTTTTAGAGCAATTGGAATTCACCACCAAAAAGAAAGAAAAAAGAGAGAGTGAAAGAGAAAATAAAGAAAACCCAGCCAAAATGAGCCCCAAGTGTATTATAAGGTATATAGACGAACACAAACAAACAAAAAGACCGACAAATGTAAATGACAAGAAAAAAAAGAAGAACCCAGCCAAAATGAACCCCAAGAATAGGATTTATATGATATCAGAACAAAAACAATTACATCAAAACACTGACAGAAGAATAAGATGGGAGTGTGGTTATAAATCCTTGATGTGGGCGAGGAAGGTTATTTCGATTCTTCCTGGGTGTATCTTATTATCTTTGTTAAAGGACTCAACTTTCCAGAGATACAGGGAAATTAAAACTCATTTATATATAGGAGTAGTATTGAACAGGGAAAAAGGATTACCTTGAAGTTTATATATATGTGTATAATAAAAAAAAGAAAGAAAAAGAAAAGAGACACAGGTATATGTATGAAGAAAGTTCTAGTTAAAATTTATTATGGAACATGTTGTATTAAACCTCTTGTTGTAATGGTAAGTAGGTTAAAGATTAAAAGAACAAGAGTTGTGAGAATAAATTAAGAAAAAAAGATGTATCTATGAAATATATAGGTTTTAGGGCAATACCAGGAGCTTAATAAATTGTTTTCCCTTGATGTTGGGGTTTTACAGTTTTATGGGGACCCTGTGGTTATTGTAGTCTTGATTTTGGCTTGTCTTCTGGGGGAGGGGCCTGCTGCATTGTTTTTCAGTCAGTCTTGTTTGGGTTGAGTCACCCTGCTGGCTATGAAGGGGCTGGGCTCTGTGGAAATCTTTTTTTCAGGCTTTTGCTCTCTGAAGGTTTTTGGGGTTTTTTGTGGCTTTTCAGAGGGTCAGAGCAAAGAAAGTATTTGTCTGTACCCTGACCTCTGCCTCAGAGAGAATCTTCAGTCTGCTCCCTTCTGGGTGGTGCAGAATACATAGAATCCCCCTCTGCAAACTCCACTGCATACTGCAGCCTCCCACAGTTGGTGTACATGGCCATCCACTGTCCCAGTTATTGCCTGAGGCCCCTTCTTGTCACTGCACCCCTGAGCAATATTGGTCCAGGGATCCCGCTTAAGATGGCTGCTGTTGCCAGGTCTGCTGTTTGGGGTTCAGTCCCACGCTGGGTGCTCTCAGACCCTGAGGTCATGCAGTCCACATGGAGGGCTTCTGCTGGAGCAATCCTGACCTGAGATCAAGCCGGGTTCTCTCAGGTGTGGGCTGGGAGCACTCAGACCCCATGGTTGGGATGTGTAAGGCTGTGGTCCTATAGACCGCTGGTGCCCACATCAAGCTCTCTCAGGTGCTGGTGAGAATGTGCCCAGTCTGAGCAGTGATGCAAGCAGCAGAACTCAGGTACCATGGGCTTGAGGGTCTGCAGGACTCTCTCTGACATGGGTGATCGTGGGTGGTGACCATCCTGGGTCCGTGTGCTTAGGACCATTCCCATGACTGCCCGATTCCACCAGTTACCCCTTAATATCTTTTGCTCTTTTAAAAGGGAACAAGAGCAAAAATGAACTTTCGGGCTTCATCAAGATAAAAAGCTTTTGCACAGCAAAGGAAACAGTCAACAAAACAATCAGGCAACCCACGGTGTGGGAAAAGGTATTCACAAATGATACTACAGACAAAGGGCTGATATCTAAAATCTATAAAGAACTCCTCAAACTCAACACTCAAAAAACAGATAATCACATCAAAACATGAGCAGAAGACATAGAAGATATGTCTTCTTTGTCCTCCAAAGAAGACATAACAAATGGCTAAGAGACCCATGAAAAAATGTTCATCATCATTAGCCATCAGGGAGATTCAAATCAAAACCACACTGAGATAGCACCTTACCCCAGTTAGAATGGCCAAAATCAACAAGACAGTAAACAACAAATGCTGGAGTGGCTGCAGCCACTTTGGAAAACAGTGTGGAGATTCCTCAAGTTAAAATAGAGCTACCCAATGCCCCTGCCATTGCACTACTGGGCATTTACCCCAAAGATACAGATGTAGTGAAAAAAAGGGCCACATGTACCCCAATGTTCATAACAGCAATGGCCATAATTATCGAACTTTGGAAAGAACCAAGATGCCTTTCAAAAGATGAATGGATAAAGAAGATATGGTTCATATATATAATGGAATATTATGCCTCTGTCAGAAAGGATGAATACCCAACTTTTGTATCAACATGGACAGGACTGGAAGATATTATGCTGAGTGAAGTAAGTCAAGCAGAGAGAGTCAATTATATGGTTTCACTTATGTATGGAGCATGAGGAAAAACATGGAGGACATTGGGAGAAGAAAAGGAAAGGTGAATAGGAGGAAATCAGAAGGGGAGAGGAAGCAGGAGAGACTGTGGACTCTGAGAAACAAACAGGGTTTTGGACGAGAGAGGAGTGGAGGGATGGGTGAGTCTGGTGGTGGGTATTAAGGAGGGCACGTATTGCATGGAGCACTGGGTGTGGTTCATGAGCAATGAACCTTGGAACAATGAAAAAATAAAATTAAAAAAAGATAAAAAAATTTTGCTCTTTTTGAGTGCTTTTAACCAGTCTCCAAGTCAATGCTCATCCCCATTCACAGGACACTTCTGTATTGGGGTATTACTTTCCAATGGGTAGTTTCTGGTGGCTGCCTCCCCCTTCTCTATCTTCTGATATCAGTCTAAGCATTCCCACACTGCTTTACTTTGCCACTGCTGTCTTCTGCCCCCATAAAAATCCAGAAGTGTATAATCTTATATCTCATGCTGATTTCATGTGTGTTCAGAGTGTTCTGGTAGATATTTATTTATTTATTTATTTCCTCCCCAAATTTGTTTATTTTAATTTTTCAGTGTTACAAGATTGATTGTTCATGCACCACACCCAGTACTCCATGCAGTACGTGCTCCTCTTGATACCCACCCCCAGGCTCACC
>CM052807.1:27950971-27973186 GCA_028533885.1 Nasua narica | reverse complement strand
CTGCATGGAGCACTGGGTGTGGTGCATGAACAATCAATCTTGTAACACTGAAAAATTAAAATAAATTTGGGGAAAAAAAAAAAAAGAACAGAGTAGGTGGGTGGGGGGATGGGGTAACCTGATAAGCATTAAGGAGGGCACTTGATGGAATGAGCACTGGGTGTTATATGCAACTGATGAATCTCTAAATTCTACCTCTGAAACTAATAATACACCGTATGTTAATCAAATTGAATTAAAATTAAAAAAACAGAAAGGAATGATCTTGGATTCACCTACTTACTCAATGTTCTTTCTATCACAAAAAAATAATGAAATCACCTTAACCATGAAAATCTTAAATTAACCAAATCCTAATCCTATTAGCACATGAGATCTAAAAATGTTGTTAGAAAATAAAGTGTCTGCTATGTACTGCTATAGAATTAAACAAAAATCAGGAATTCTATAATGTATTTTCCTAGCATTACTCAGTATTATAAAACTTCTTTTGTGGTGATATAGTAGTATATATGAATATATATCTAGATATTTGAATTGATACATGCAAAAATATATCTTATAAACTAAAAGCCAAATTATTTTTATGAAATCTATGATATTTCCTTATATTGATTCTGTTCATAATAAGATTTGTTGAAGATTAGTTGACCATAGAGTTAAGGGTCCACTTCTGTGCTTTCTATTCTGTTCCATTGATTCATGTGTCTATGCTTGTGTTCATACCATGCTGTCTTGATGATCACAGCTTTGTAATATAGTTTGAAGTCAGGCTCCTAGCTTTGGCTTTCTTTTTCAACATTTCTCTGGTGGTTCAGGGTCTTTTCTGGTTCCATACAAATTTTAGTATTGTTTGTTCCAGCTCTGTGAAAAATGTCAATGGTATTTTAATAGAGATTGCACTAAGTGTGTAGATTTCTCTCTGCAGCATAGACATTTTAACAATATCTATTCTTCCAATCCATGACCATGGAATAATCTCCCCTTTTTGTGTCTTCCTTAATTTCTTTCATAAGCGTTCTGTAGTTTCTGGAGTATAGATCATTTAGTTTTTTGGTTTGATGTATTCCTAGGTATCTCATGGCTTTGGTGCTGTTGTAAATTAAATAAATTCCTTAATTTCTCTTTCCTCAGTAATATTGTTAGTATGTAGAAATGCCAGTTTCCCCCATTGAGAATGATATTCACTGTGAGCTTTTCATAGATGGCTTTTATGATATTGAGGTATGGTCCTTCTGTCCCTACACTGTGGGACGTTTTAATGAAGAAAGGATGCTGTTTTGTCAAGTGCTTTTTCTGCATCAATTGAGAAGATCATATGGTTCTTGTCTTTTCTTTTGTTAATGTGCTCTATCACGTTGATTGATTTGTGAATGTTACACCACCCTTGCAGCCCAAGAATAAATCCCACCTTGTCATGGTGAATAAACCTTTTAATGTTTAATTGTTGGATCCTATTGGCTATTATCTTGGTGAGCATTTTGGCATCCATTTTCATCAGAGGTATTAGTCGGTAATTCTCCTTTTTGATGAAGTCTTTGGTTTTGGGATCAGGTAA
The DNA here is from genome assembly GCA_028533885.1 of Nasua narica. Lineage (NCBI taxonomy): Eukaryota > Metazoa > Chordata > Mammalia > Carnivora > Procyonidae > Nasua > Nasua narica. The sequence continues at coordinate 27,971,628 of CM052807.1, read as the reverse complement.
TGATAGCCTAATAGAACGAGTTTTTGAAGTTTTCCTTCCATTTCTATTTTTTGGAATAACTTCAGGAGAATAAATGGGATTTTTTTTTTTATGTGTTTGGTAGAATTCCTCTGGGAATTCATCAGGCCATGGACTCTTGTTTTTTTGGGAGGTTTTTGATTACTGTTTTGATTACAGCAAGAAAACAGCAATTTCCTTGCTGGTGATTGGTCTGTTCAGACTATCTATTTCTTCCTGTTTCAGTCTTGGTAGTTTATAAGTTTTTGCTTTTTTTTTTTTGGCATATAGTTGCTGGTAATAATTTCTAATAATTGTTTCTATTTTCTTGGTCTTAGCCATCATCTCTGTCCTTTCATTCATGATTTTATTCATTTGTGTCCTTTGCCTTTTCTTTTGGATAGACTGGCCAGAGGTTTAGCAATCTTATTAATTCCTTCAAAGAACCGGCTTCTAGTTTTACTGATCTATTCTGCTGTTCTTCAAGTTTCTATTTCATTGATTTCTGATCTAGTCCTTATTATTTCTCTACTCCTGCTTGGTTTAGGCTTTATTTATTGTTCTTCCTCTAGATTCTTTAGGTGTAAGGTTAGTTTGTGCATTCGGGATTTTTCTAATTTTTTTCAGCGAGGCTTGGAAGGCTACTTACTTCCCTCTTAGGACGACCTTTGTAGTATCCCATAGGTTCTGAACTGATGTGTTTTCATTTTCGTGGTTTCAATGAATTGTTTAAGTTCTTTTTAAATTTCCTGGTTGATCCAATCATTTCTTATCAGGATGTTCTTTAAACTCCAAGTGTTTGACCTCATCCCTCCAAGGAGAACAGAGTCAATCACAAGTGCCTAAGGATTGCATCCATCATGCCTAATAAAAACTCCCTAAAAGTCCTAAATGAAGAAGTGGAGAAAGCTTCCATGTTGCTGAAGGTATCCACATCCCCGGAAGGGGGGACAACCCAAACTCCCTGGGAACAGATGCTGCTGTGCTCAGAACCCTCTGGGACATCTACCAATGTTACCCCTTCCTCTGGTGGTTCAGCTGTATTCTTCATGGTAAACAGATGCTAGTTGTTATGTTTGAGAAGCCCATGAAGAAAAGAACTGAGGGAAACCTCTAGCCCCCACTCACAAAGAAAATGAGGCTCTCAGTCCAACAAAGTATGAAGAATTGAATTCTGCTAGTGCCCACACGCCCTGAGAAGTAGGTCCTTCCCTGGCTGAGCATTCAGATGATTATGGTCAGAAGACCCATATATGCTGTGCCAAGATTCCAGACCAAAGAAAAAGCAAGACAATATATATTCTACATACAAGAGGAGGAGAAAAGATGGTGGAGGAGTAGAGGACTCCGTTTCAACCAGCCCTCTGAACTGAGTTGGATATCAACCAAACCATTCTGCACACCCATGAAATCAGCCTGAGATGTAAGAAGATATATCTGGATCTCTACAAGGAGAATATCTCCAGCAATTGGTCTCAAGGCATGAATCACAAGCTGTGATTATGTGGGCAGATATGAGAAGATAAACAGAAGTGGGGGAGGGATCCTTCATGATCTTGCTCTGGGAAGGCAAAAATCTCCCATGCTGAGGACAAGGCACAGACATGCAGATTGGTAGCAGCGAGGAAAGGACTACAATGTAGCCCCCCAAACTGAAACGTGGAGTTAGAGGGCATTTGTGCAAACTGGGGGCAGAGAATATTATTTTTAATGGGGAAAAACTGAAAACCTTCCCATTAAGATGGAACATGACAAGGATGCCCGCTCTTGCCATTATTGTTCAACATAGTACTAGAAGTCCTAGCAACAGCAGTCAGGGAACAAAAAGGAATAAAAGGAATTCAAATTAGCAAAAAGAAGTCGAACTCTCTCTCTTCACAGATAACATGATATTTTATGTGGAAAACCCAAAAGACTCCACCTTCAAATTACTAGAACTCATATAGCAGTTCAATAATGTTTCAGGGTACAAAATTTATGCACAGAAATCAGTTGCTTTCTTATACACTAATAATATAATCATAGAAAGAGAAATTAGAGAATACATTCCATTTGCAATAGCACCAAAAACCATAAGATTCCTTGGAATAAAACTAACCAAAGAGATAAAAGATCGATACTCTAGGAACTATAGAACACTCATCAAAGAAATTAAAGAAGACACAAAAAGATGTGAACACATTTCATGCTCATAGATTGGAAGAATAAACATTGCTAACATGTCTATGCTGCCTAAAGTAATCTATACTTTCAATGCCATCTTGATCAAAATAACAATGACATTTTTTAAAGTGCTGGAAGAAACAATTCTTACTTTGTATGGAACCAGAAAGGACCCCGAATTGCCAAGGAAGTGTTTAAAAAGAAAAGCAAAGCTGGGGGCATCACATTGCCTGATTTTAAGCTATGTTACAAAGCTGTGGTCACCAAAACAGCATAGTATTGTCCCCAAAACACACACAGGTCAATAGAAAACAATAGAGAGCCCAGAAATGGACTCTCAACTCTAGGGTGAACTGAGCTTTGACTAATCAGCAAAGAATATCCAATGGAAAAAAGACAGTCTTTTAAATAATTGGTGCTGAGAAAATTGGACTTATATATATAAAAGAATGAAACCGGACCATTCTCTTACACAAAGATAAACTCTAAATGGATGAAAGAACCTAATGTGAGACAGGAATCCATCAAAATTCTAGAGGAGAACACAGGCAGTAACCTCTTCTACATTAGCCACAGCAACTTCTTTCAAGGCATGTCTCCAAAGCAAGGGAAACAAAAGCAAAAATGAACTTTTGGGACTTTACCAAAATAAAAAGCTTCTGCCACAGCAGTGGAAAAGTCAATGAAATAAAGAGGCAACCCATGGAATGGGAGGAGATATTTGCAAATGACATTACAGGTAAAGGGCTGATAACCAAGATCTATCAAGAACTTTTCAAACTCAACACCCCAAAAACAAAAAATCACTGAAGAAATGGGCAGGAGACATGAAAGGATAGTTCACCAAAGAAGACATACAAATGGCTAACAGACACATGAAAAAATGTTTGACATCATTAAACATCAGGGAAATTCAAATAAAAACCACACTGAGATACCATATTACTCCAGTTAGAATGGCAAAGATAGAGAAGGCAAGAAACATCAAATGTTAGAGAGGTTGTGGACAAGGAGGAACCCTCTTACACTGTTGGTGGGAATACAAGTTGGTACAACCACTTTGGAAAACAGTGTGGATGTTCCTCAAAGAGTTAAAAATACCCTATGACACCGGAATTGTAGTTCTGGGTATTTACCCCAAAGATAAAGATGTAGTGAAAAAAGGGCTACATGCACCCCAATGTTCATAGTAGCAATGTCCACAATAACCAAACTGTGGAAGGAGTCAAGATGCCCTTCAACAGATGAATGAATAAAGAAGATGTGGTTCATATATACAAAGAAATATTACTCAGACATCTGAAAGGATGAAAACCCAACATTTGTATCAGCATGGATGAAACTGGAGATTATGCTAAGTGAAATAAGTCAAGCAGAGAAAGTCATTATCATATAGTTTCACTTGTTTGTGGAACATAAGGAATAGCATGGAGGACATTAGGAAAAGGAAGGGAAAAAAAAGAAGCAGGGGAATCAGAAGGAGAGATGAACCATGTGAGACTATGGATTCCCAGAAATAAGCTGAGGATTTTAGAGGGGATTTGGGTGGGGAGATGTGTTAACACAGTGATGGGCATTAGGGAGGAAACATAGTGCATGGAGCACTGGGTGTTATACACAAACAATGAATCATGGAACACTACATCAAAAACTAATGATGTACTACATAGTGACAAACAATATAATAAAAAAGTTATAAACGAAATGAATGCCATGACAACAAAAATCTAAAAAAATAAAAATTATACAAATAAGTCAAAAGGAAAATAATATGTGATTTGGTTCGGTGTGAGCCCTGTACTCATAGCAGAAGCTTGTTGTACACGTGACAATGTGTGTTTAATGCTACAAGAAGAAGAGTCCTAGAAGGTCCAGGCAGTAAAGTGCAGGTATGTGTAGTATTCTATTTCTACTTCTCTTATGGACCATCTTCCTTTATGACCACACAACTGTTGAGGACAATAGATATCAAGAACATAGAATCATTATTTTTTATCTCTGACTACCAGAACACATAGAAACAAATTTCTAATCTCCAAATTTTATAGTGATGATGTGAATAAGGTCTAGGTATGTGATGTGGGGTATGTGACCTATAACAATTTCAGCCAAACCAGGTACAAACCAAGCTTCCTAATTTAGCAAACAAATGGAACATTGAAAAGTCGATTTTTACTGAAAATATTAACATATGAATGTGTCTCTGCATCATAATTTTGGAAAGTTTTCAAATGCCAGGGTATATTAAGAATATGAATATCTGCTTTTAATAATTACAAATTTAAAGCTCAAGAAAGGATAATAAACAAAACTGCCCTTCATGTGCCATGAATATATGCACACAAATACCCAAGAAATTAAGAATAATAAACCATAGGGGTGCCTGGGTGGCTCAGTGGGTTAAGCCTCTGCCTTCGGCTCAGGTCATGATCTCAGGGTCTTGGGATCAAGCTCCACATGGGGGCTCTCTGCTCAGGGGAAAGCCTGCTTCCCCCTATCTCTCTGCATACTTGTAATCTCTCTCTGTCAAATAAATAAACAAATAAAATATTAAAAAAATAAACTGTATACTGTTTAACTTTGCAATATATAGTGAGAAACTGGCCTTTAAAATTGTGATGATTAACTTGCATAAGACAGCTTGAAATGGTGCGATTGTTCTCAAGTGACAGTGTGAGATCTAAATTAAAACTGGATAATTACCTTTGTTTCCTAAATGGATCTATTTCAACTCTTAACTAGACTATGAGTAGTGTCTCTGTTTGATTTTTCTGAATATAATTTCATATGTTTATATTCTTCTTTAGAGTTCCAAAAAATTAAATTAGTCTTTGTTTGAATTGAGGTTGATTTAGTATAAAGTTTACCCCTTATTTTTCTCTTATCTGTAAAATGATGTCTGAAAAACTACTGCCTGGAAGAATGTTTGAGAAACACTAGCTTTTAAAAAGTTTGTGGTGCTAAGTGGAAATATAATTTTATTAAATTTTCAAACATGTTTTCCTTTTTTTTCCCCTTTTCAATTTTTCTTTTTTTCCTGGATGTCATTTGTGTTCCTTTCCATCTGCACGAATTACCTATCAGTTAATAGAAACTTAAGAGGTAGTCAAAACAAAATGTTGATTTTTTTTAGGTTTTTAAAACCTAATTAAATATTAAATTATATTTAATATAATGAAATAGAAGAAAAAAAGAGTTACATCCCAGAGCATATATTATACTGAGATAAACAAAAATTTCTTGGATGTGTCCTACTATAACAAAGTGTTTTATATAGATTTTGAAGTCTTATCATTATAAACAACTAAAATAATATGCTTAAAAAGAAAATTTTCAGAGTTAAGCAATAGAGAATTGCTTCCATCTCTTCTACTCATCTTTGTGTACACACACACGCACACACACACACACACCCCAAGACTGTAATTTAGTAATAGCACTGCAAAAGAAAAGGAATGTATATGGAAATCAGATCCTGATGAATAATTGCATTTCTGTTTAGTCATAGATTTGGATGACTATGCTATGTATATTCCTTCAAGCGTTTGTCTTATGGATGTTAGAAATTGAGTTCAATGTGTGAACTAAAACTTAGATTAAACACATGTGTATAAAGAGCTAATATTACAGCTGCAAAGATACACTTTGCACATTTCAGAAGCCAGAGTGTAATAGGAAGCTAAAAGTTAGGTCAAAAGAGTTGGTTTGACTTAGCAATTCTCAGCCAAATTACAAAGAGGTTAGAAAATATTCCACCAGTGTTTCAAATATAAGCTATAAGCGTTTTTTATCTTATATCCAACCTCTTCACAGAAAAAAAGCCATCTTTTATTGCACAGAAAGCAATAATATATTTTGAAAGCCAAAATGTTGATACCAGTTTAAGGATTTAAAATACATTTTAAAGTATGACAATACTTTGAGGATGACAATATCTATGTAAATATTCATATCTTTAAATCTTTTCTATAATAGTTTTGTCAACATTCATTTTATATCAATAATTTTACATCAACATTCATTTTTCCTCAATGAACCATGAGAGACTGTGGACTCTGAGCAACAAACTGAGGGTTTTGGAGGGGTGGGGGTGGGGAGTTGGGCGAGCCTGGTGGGGGGTATTGAGGGGGGCATGTACTGCATGGAGCACTGGGTGTGGTGCATGAACAATTAATCTTGGAACACTGAAAAAATAAAGGTATTTGGGGAAAAAATTTTAAAATGAGCTAAAGTTTATTTTTGCTTTAAAATATACATTTCAAATTTAATTCCATATAAAATATCCATTTTGTTCTCATGTTTTCCTTAGCAAGCAAATATCTAACCCCTTAATTTTTTGCCAAGACTTAACCTCAAAATATTAGATATAAGAGATGCATAAAGAACACATACTTGTTCAAACTCTCAGAATGTTGGAGACTGAAACTCTGAGAAAACCTTTATCTAAAACCAATGAACTTTTCAAGGCTGTTGAGAAATGACCAGAGGGGCCAATTAACTATTGCACAATTGGAATCTTCCTGATGCTTTGTCAATAATTTATAAAATGGAGAGGGCCAAGGGGTCACTGTCATTGAGGGGAAGTCAAAATTAAAATGTTTCTCTTATATATTGTGCTCTAAAAAGACAGAGGATACTTTTTTCCAGAGGAAATTCATTTTGATATAAAACCAATAATAAATTATAAATTTTATAGTAGCCATGAATTGTTTTTGCATACAATCTTTCTTAACTGCCTTAGATATGAAATTCCTGGTAGTTAATGCTAACATATTGATTTAATTTTTGTTCTCTATTGGTATTTCTACACATTCTTAGAATCCTACTAATTCCCATTGCTTCATTTCCTGAAAGAGAAGTATAATCAATCCTTTTTCTTTCTTTACACATTAATAAAATTAAGTTTTGTAACTAAAATATTCCATATTTGTCTTTGTATCTAGCTTCAAATTACCCATTACTTAAAAAGGTATATGAATCTTTTATTACATTTAGAGAAAATGGATATCCTGAAATTGAGATTAATATAACTAGCAGGACAACATTCAATTCAATTCTCAAACTTTATGACACTATGAGAATTATATGGAGTTTTCATTATCTAGTAAGTTAATTAAAATATGATAAATTTAAAATATGGCTATATTTAAAAAATTAAGTGGAGAGTAAATGCATAATAACAAAATACATTAACTCTGTAAAAGTTTTGGATTTAGGGACCTTTTGTAGGTTACAGTTTAGAGTTAGGACAATTCTAAAGACTTATGATTCATGAGAGTCATGAGTTAACTAAAAATAAATCTTAATGAAAAGGTAGAGTGGAAGCAAGTGAAACCCGAGATGAAGCTAAAGATGATTTAGTAAAACTGATAACTCCTTTTATTTAATCTTCATCAAGAATGCTTCACCATTCACAATATATACATATATCAAATCATCATGGTGTACACTTTAAATATCTTACAATTTTATTGTCAATTATACCTCAATAAAGCTGGAAAAGAATATCAAATAAAAACAGAAAAATAAAAGAAAGAATGCTTTACCACACAAAAAGTCATCAGAAAACGCAAATGAACACAAAATTCTTGAGCTGAAAATAAATTTACTGCATTAGAATCCAGAAGAATAATAAAAAAAAAGAATCCAGAAGAATAAAAAAGATTTTCCCTAGCTTTTGAATAAAATTAACATTAACAATTTCTTTCTAGTTCTTTCTTGAGTTCAGTCAAAGTCTATTTCCTCATGGGGAGGAGTGGAGATAAAGAAATGAAAAAATGATAACAAAATAACAAAAATAACAAAATTGTATTCTGGGATAAGTAAAGGATACAGATCAGTATACTTAGACACTCAGAAAAAATAATATAGCTCACAAACTTTTTAAAATAGATTCTTGAGTGCCTCTGAACTGTACAAGAGTTATCCCAGTACCCAGAAATTTCTAGCACTAAGGAGCATGGTTCTGGGTTTTCTACATGTTGGGAAGAGGTCACTCCATTTCATGATTCTACACTCTTTCCTTTGAATTCAGCTAACCATGGTTTTATGCTCTTTTGTTTCCCATTTTTACCCATATTCTTTGGGCAGTCCTATCTTATCCCCTTGTCTTTGATAGCCACTTAAGGACTCTGAAATCTATCTGTGACTCAAATTCATCAAGGTTGACTCATTTTTTCATCTTTTTCTATGCAAATTGTGCTTAAATATGTCCCCCTCAACCATGTCCTCTGTAAAGTACTTAGGGAGATACTGCTTCATTGATGCCAATATTCTTCCTTGTTCCATTTCTTACTCTCAGCAGAGACTTCTTTCATAATTACCTATTAATTTCTTCTCTCAAGTTTCATCTTCAGAATTCGAACTCTGAACATATTCCTGGCTCTTGTTTTGGCAGCTTATGAAATTGTATTACAGATAGACATGAGCTTACCTTACCAGCTACCAGTTGAAAGTCATCATACCAACTGAGCTTGTTCTGGCTTCTTAAATATTGATTCTTGGTGATGGTACAGAATATCAGGCCCTCTGTTATAAGATGGAGTTACTGGACAGATGAACCCAGTTGTCCTCTTCTCTTAGAAAATTTTCTATTGAGTTAAAATTGAAGTAGTTTATCTTAGCAAACAACTCCTGGTGCCTTCTTCTCGTATTATTTTTCTTGATTAACCTGGCTAAACACTAACCAATTTAATTGATCTTTTTTAAGGAACCAGATTTTGGTTAATTGTATCTATTTATTTTTCATTTATTGGTTTCAATTTCATGGATTCTCTTCCAATTTTTATTATTTCTATATTTCTGTTCTTTACATTGCTCTTCTTTCTCTAGTTTATTGAAGTGGACTTATTTATTAGTATTTTTAAAACTTTCTTCTTTTTAAATATATACATGTAATGCTCTAAATTTTACCCTCTTTTTGTTATATCTTACAAGTTTTAATGTTACACTTTTAATTTTTCAATTAGTTCAAAAAAATTTTTGAATTTAATTTGAGAAGTCTGACTAGTGAATTATTTAGAAGTGTGTTAATTTCCAAATACTAAATCCAAATTTTTCCAGATATTATCAGCTGTCTTTCTGTCACTGATTTGTAGTGTAATTTCATGTGACATAATATATCTCATATGATTTCTATTATTTTAAATTTGCTAAGAATGAGAATGCATTTTTTTAAAGATTTTATTTATTTATTTGATAGAGAGAGAGAGAGATCACAAATAAGCAGAGAGGCAGGCAGAGAAAGAGGCAGGCAGGCTTTCTCTCAGCAGAGAGTCTGATGTGGGTCTGGATCCCAGGACCCCTAGATTATGACTGAGCAGGAGGCAGAGGCTTTAACCCACTGCACCACTCAGGCGTCCCACTGAGAATGTATTCTTGATTAATGTTCCATGGGCTCTTGAAAGAATGTGTATTTTGTGGTTGTTGGACAGAGTGTTTATAAATGTCAATAAGATCAAATTTATTAATATTGCTATTCACATCAAATATGTCCTTATTGATTCTCTGGCTGCTGGATCTATCAATCACTGAAGGTGTTGTGGAAATCTTCAATTGTAGGATTCTAATTTGTCTACTTCTACCAGTTCTTTCAGTTTTTACTTTAATTATGCTTTATGTATTTTGATGTTCTGTTGTTTGATATATACATAATTAAGATTGGTACATATTCATAGAGAATTGAACCTTTTGTCATTATATAATGCCTTTCTTTATCCCTAATAATGTCCTTGTCTAAAGATCACTTTGCCTGAAATTAGTATGGATACCCCAGCTTTCTTTTAATGAGTGTTAGTGTGTGATATCTTTTTCAATTCCTTTACTTTTGTCAGTTTTTTGTAGACAACATATATTTGAGTGTTGCTGCTTTGTTCAGTGACAGTTTCTGTTTTCTACTATGTGTATTTAGACCATGCACATTAAAATTAAGTAGTCATAAAGTTAGATTAATATATGACATGTGTGTAACTATTCCCTTTGTTACATTTCTCTGGTTTCAACTAAACTTTTTTTTTAAGTTTTTATTCAAATTCCAATTAGCTAACATAGAGTGTAATATTAGTTTCAGGTGTACAATATAGTGCTTCAACACTTCCATATAACATCTGGTGTGCTTCACAAGTGCACTCTTTAATCCCGATCACCAATTTAACCCATCCACCCACCAACTTCTCTTCTGGTAATCATTAGTTTGTTCTCTCTAGTTAAAAGTGTGTTTCTTTGTTTGCCTTTCTTTCTCTCACTTCCCTTTGCTCATTTACTTTGTTTCTAAAATTCCATGTATGAGTGAAATCATATGGTAATTGAACATTTTTACAGGATTCCATTTTATTTTATTTTATTATTTTATCTTATTTTATTTTATTATTTTAAGTTTTTATGTATTTGACATAATAGAGAGTACAGTAGGCAGAGCACCAGGCAGAAGGAGAGGGAGAAGCAGGCTGTCCACTGAGCAGGGACCCTGATGCAGGGCTTGATCCCAGGACCCTCGGATCATACCTGAGCTGAAGGCAGCTGATTACCCAATTGAGCCACCTAGGCGCCCCTACAGGATTCCATTTTATTTTCTCAGCATATCAATTACACTTATTTATAAAAACTATTTGTTGCCCTAGAGGTTACAACATACACCGAACAACTTGAAGTCTACCTTCAAATAACACTATGACATGTCATGTATAGTACAATTATCTTATGATTATTGTACTATACCGATATATTTTCTTTCTTTCTCTTTCTCTCTCTCTTTCTTTCTTTCTTTCTTTCTTTCTTTCTTTCTTTCTTTCTTTCTTTCTTTCTCTTTCTTTCTTTCTTTCTTTCTTTCTTTCTTTCTTTCTCTCAGGGTGGAATATAAGAGAGACGATAGTCATTTCTTTGGAGCTCTTTAGATTTCCAGATCTGTAATCTGGTATCTATCATTGATTTTAGAAAGTTCTCAGTCATTATCATTTCAAATATTTATTCTGCTCTATTCTTTCTTTCACCTTCTTCTGATACTGCCATTATGCATATGCACCTTTAGAAACTTTTCCATAGTACTTAATGTTTTGTTCTGTTATTTTCATTCTATTTCCTCTTTGGATTTCAGTTTGGGAAATTTCTATTGATCTTTCTTTCAAGAACACTTATTATTTCTTTGGCTGTGTACAGTATACAGACAAACCCATCAAAATAATTTTTATTTTTTGTGTATAATTTTAACATTTTAAAATTAATTTTTAGAGTTTTCATTTCTTTTTTTCCATTCCATATATATGTAATGAGCATTGTATATGTATATAATGAACAAATACATGTTGTATATATAATGAATATATATATTTTTCATTATAACCCTTAAGATATTTTATTATTATATTTTAAATATCTTATGTGTTAATTCTAACAATCTGGGTCCCATCTGAATCTGGTTCTGAATGTGTTTTTTTTCCTTGAATATAGGTATGTCTTATAATTTTGTTATTGTTAAAACTCAGACATTTTGGGGGCATCTGGGTGGCTCAGTGGGTTAAAGCCTCTGCCGTCAGTTCAGGTAATGATCTCAGGGTCCTGGGATGGAGCCCCGCATTGGACTCTCTGCTCAGTGGAGAGCCTGCTTCCCCTCTCTCTCTGTCTGCCTCTCTGCCTACTCGTGATCTTTCTCTCTGTCAAAAACAAAACAAAACAAAACAACAACAAAAAAACAAAAACCTAGACATTTTTTATTATTATAAGAACTGATGTGTGTAGGTACTTAGCATAAAAATAAATATTTGGCTAGGAGGTGAACTTAGCACTTAATATTGCTAATGATTTTGGAACCAGAAAGCTTTAAATTCTTTTGTCTGTGTTTTTGTCTCTCCTCTTGACCTTGGGATGCTCTAATACATTAATTCAGAAACAGCCTGTATCTTACACCTCTTCCAGCTATAATCCACTATGACTGTGTTGGAGCCATGCTGGTATGGTCATGAGGTATGAGGAGGAAGGTCATTCAATAATTTTATAACAATAAATCTAATATACACCAACAAATTAGGTAAGTGAGAAGACATGGAACATTCTTAGAAACCTACAATTTATCAAGAATAAATCAGGAAGAAGTAGAAAATCTAAACGGGCTAATTACTAGTAAGGAGTCTGAATCAGTTAACAAAAATCTCCCAGTGATAAAAAGCATGGGATCAGATGGCTTCACTGGTGGATTTAACCAAACATTTAAGGAAGAATTAACAACAATCTTTCTCAAACTCTTCAAAAAATTGAAGGGTAAAAAACTCTCCTAGACTCATTTTACCAAGCTAGCATTATTCTGATGACTAAAACCCAAAGAAGTAGGATTTATCCTGAGGATGAAGGTATGTGATACATCACATTAATAGAATGACAGAGATGAATCATATTATCATATCAGTAAATGCAAAAAAGCTTTTGATAGTATTCAGCATCTATTCATGACAAAAACCCAAAACAAATTAGGCACAGATTGAACATATTTCAACATAAAAAGGCCATATAGAACAAACCCACAGCTAATAGCACTCACAATAGTAAAGGTTGAAAGATTTTCCTTTAAGTTCAGGAACAAGAGAAGAGTTTCCCTCTTTTCACCACTCACAGTCAAAATAGTATTAGAAATCTTAACTAGAGCAATTAGGGAAGAAAAATAAAAGGTATCAGGATTGGAAAGGAAGAAGTAACACTATATTTGCAGAAGATGTAATTTTATATATGGAAAATCCAGATGACTCAACCAAAAGTTGATTAGATCTAATGCACAAATAAAATGCATGACTCAAAATCCACATACAAAAATTAGTAGTGTTTTTATACATTAAAAAGACTTTTAAAAAGAGAAATAAAGAAATTGATTACATTGAAAATAGTATAAAAACCAGTAAAATTTTAGGAATAAGTTTGTTTAAGGAGATGAAATATCTGTACTCTGAAAACTTACATTGATGAAAGCAATCAAAGAAGACACACATAAATGGAAAGTGTTCATTGGAATACTTAATATTGTTAAAATATCAATAGCACTAAAAGTCACGTACAGATTCAAGATTCTACTTGGAAATTTTTACAGAAGTAGAAAGGACACACCTAAGATTTATATGGAACAACAAAGACTTTGAATAGTCAAAGAGATCTTGAGAAAGAAGAAGAAAGCAAGGAGCATTATACTTCCTGATTTGAAGTTATACTATAAAGCTAGACTCATCAAAAATATATGGTACTGGCATAAAAACAGACAAATAGACCAATGGAACAGAACTGAGAGCCTAAAATTAATCCAAGCATTTAAGGTCAGTTAATACTTAACAAGAACACACCAACGAAGCCAAGAATACTCAATGGAGAAAAGATGGTCTCTTTAATATATGGTGCTAGATAATTGAATATTTGCATATAAATAAGCGAAAGTGGCTCCATATTTTATATCATTCATGAATATTAACTCAAAACGGATTAAAGACTTAAATGCAAGACCCAAAAATGTGAAACATCTAGAAGAAAGCATAGGAACAAACTCTTTGACATATGATATGGTAGTGGTTTTTTTTTTTTTTTTTGATGACACCTAAAACATAAACAACATAATAAAAAATAAACAAATGGGTCTACATTGAATTAAAAAGCTTCTGCATAGAAAATGGAAGAATCAACAAAGTGAAAAAACAGCTTAAAGAATTAGAAAAAAAATATTGCAAACCATGTATCTGGTAAGGGCTACTATCCAAAATATATAAAGAATTCATACAAGTCATTAGCAAAACACCTCCAAATAACCCACTTAAAAATGACTGATCTAAATAAACATTTCTCCAGAAAAAATATACAAATGGCCAACAAGTATATGAAAAATATTCAACATTACTATTCAATAGAGAAATAAAAATTCAAACTATAAAAACATAACCTCACACCTGTTAGAATAGTCATCATCAAAAAATTAAGAGATAAAAAATGCTGGATGGATGTGGAGAAATGGGAATATGTCTGGCTATTGGTGGGATTTAAATTGGTACAGCCACTATGGAAAACCATGTGGAGGATCCTCAAAAAAAAAAAAAAATAGAAGTAACCTCTGATCCAACAATTCCACTTTTGGGAACACATCCAAAGGAAAAAAGAACACTATCTTGAGATGATATCTACACCCCCATGTTCAACACAAAATTATTTATAATATCTAAAACATTGAAATGACCTACTCATCCATTGATGGATGAATGAATAAAGAAGTTGTAGTATCTATAAAGAATGGGGTATTATCCAGCCATAAAAAAATAGGAATTCCTACCCTTTGTGATAATATGGATGAATCCTACATGCAATATGCTCAGTGAAATAAGACAGAAAAAGACAAATACTTTATGATATCACTTATATGTGGAATCTAAAGACAAAAAAATTATAATCAAAGAAACTCATAGACTCATAGAAAAAGATCAGATCTGTGATTATTACAAGTGGAAGGTGGGAGAATAAGAAATTAAAAGAAGTTAGTCAAAAAGTACAAACTTCAAGATAAATAAGTAGTAAGGACGTTATGTACAGCATAATGATCATAGTTGATACTGCTGTATGATATACTGGAAAGTTACTAAGAGAGTAAGTCCTAGGACTTCTCATCACAAGATTTTTTTTCCCTTCCTTTTTCATCTTCATTGAGGAGGGCATGTATTGCATGGAGCACCAGATATGGTGCATCAACAATTAATCTTGTAACATTGAAAAAATAAAATAAAAGTATTTTGGGAAAAAGTGCATTTCAATTTTTTTCTCAATAGAACTGAAAAAAGATGTAGTATAGTCATACAAGAGAGAATTATTCAGTCATAAAAATGGAATAGTAAGATATGTTACTAAATGGATGAGAGTCGAATACATCATTTTAAGTGAATATAGTCATAAAAGACAACATATTATGATTTTATCTATTTATTTAAAAATTTTTTTATTTATTTATATCAGAGACAGAGAGAGAGCACGAGCAGGGGGGAGGGGTAGAGAGAGAGAGGGAGAAGCTGATCCTGCTTCCTGCTGATCAGGGAGCCCAACATGGGACTCAATCCTAGGACCCTGGGATCATGACCTGAGCCAAAGGCAGACACTAAATGACTGAGTCACCTGGGTGCCCTATGATTCCATTTATATAAACTATTCAGAGTAAGTAAATCTACAGAGACAGAAAGTAGGTTAGTGGTTCTCTAGGGCTAGAAGAGATGAGGATTTGTGGGATGTTGGTTAATGGGCTAATGGTTAATGGGCACAGGTATTTTTGGGTGGTAATGAAAGTATTCTAAAATTGACTATGGTGATAGATGCACACCTTTGTAAATATCCTGAAAGTCATTGAACTGTACAGTTTAAATGAATGAATTGTATGATATGTGAATTATACCTCAATAAAACCAATACAAAATAACATAAATGGAATCATGCAGTATGTAACCTTTAGGGTTTGAAAGTTTTCACTCACTATAATTTTCTGACTATTCCTCCAGGTTGTCGGATGTATGAGTAGTTTTTAAGTTTTTATTGCCTAGTAGTGTCCCACTCCATGATATGGATGTGCCAAGGCTTGTTTAATCATTTACTTATTGAAGAACATCGGTCCTGCTTCCAGATTTTTAGCTATTATAAATAAAGATTGTGACTAATGTTGGTGTGTGGGTTTTTGTGTGAACATAAATCTTATTCCTCTGGGATAATGCACAGGAGTGCAACTTCTGAGTCATACGGTAGTTGCCTGCTTAATTTTCTTTCCTTGTATCTTGTTCTCTTCTTTCTCACTCCCCCTTTTTTCTTTCGTTTTCTTTGCATTGCTTTCCTCTTTTCCTCTTAAAATTGTTTCCCAGAATGATTATACCATTTTACATTCTCTCCAGAAATGTATAAATAATGATCCATGTTCTCTGCATCTTTGTCAGCATATGGTATTGCCATCATTTTTTAATTTTAGCCATCCTGACAGGTTTATAGTGGTTTCTTATTGTAAGTGGTAGTGGTATCTTATTTTAATTATAAGTGTAGTAGTATCTTATTTTAATGTGTATTGCCCTCACAGTTAATTAACATTTTCTCATGTACTTATTTACCATCTTTATCTTCTTTGGTGAAATGTCTTGTCATATCTCATGTCCATGTTCAATTTGTTTTTGTTTGTTTTGCTGTTCAGTTGTGAGAATTTTTGTAGATTAAGGTACTAGTCCTGTGACAGACATGTGGTTTTCAAATAATTTCTCCCATTCCACAGCTTGTCTTTACCTTATTGTCATAGAGCAAATGTTTTAATTTTGTGGAGTTCAATTTGTCAGTTTTTTCCTTTTATAGGACATGTTTTTGCGTGAAGTCTAGGAGCCTACTGCAACATCTTAAATATTTTATCCTGTATTTTTTCCTAAACATTCTATAATTTTACATTTAAATCTATGATACATTTTGAATTAATTTTTGTATAAAGTATAAGACTAAAATGAGGTTCATCTTTTTGCCTAGGGATATCTACTAGACTAGCACAATTTGTTAAAAAGATTCTTTCCTCTATTGAATAGCTTTTTAAAAACTTTGTCAAAAATTAGTTGGGTTTATCAATAAGTGTGGAGGTCTATGTATTTTTTTAAGATTTTTTTATTTATTTGACAGAGAGAGAGAGATAACAACAGGGAGAAGTAGCAGAGGGAGAGGGAGAAGACTTTCACCGGAGCAGGGAGCCTGATGTGGGGTTCAATCCCAGGACCCTGGGATCATGATCTGAGTTGAAAGCAGATGCTTAACCTACTAAGCCACCCGGGTGCCCCAGTTTCTGGGTTCTTTATATTTTTTTCCCATTGATTTGTGTTTCTTTCCTTCCCAGAAATTACACACAGTCTTGATTACTATAGATACATAATAGTCTTGAAATCAAGTAGACTGATTCTTAACATTTTTTTTCTAAAATTGCATTTTTATTTTTATTCATATTTTCCTTGTGGTTTCTTATTTGACAAAGTTATTATTAAGCAATGTGCTTTTCAGTTCCCAAGTGTTTGTGGAGATTTTTTTCTGTTTTTAATTTTGAGCTTGATTTCATTGCATTCACAGAACATCCTGCATAATTTCAATTATTTTGAATTTGTTCAGGTTTACCTGGATATGATTTATCTTAATACATATTCCATGAGTACTTCTGTTGTTAGTTAATGTGTTCAGTAAACACAGATTAGTTCCCTCCAGTTGGTGGAGTTGTTGACTTTTGCTATATTCTTGATAATTTTCTGTCCAGCTATTTTAGCAATTATTTGGAACAAGAAGTTGATGCCTTCAAGTATAATTGTAGATCTATTTCTCCTTTATGTTCTATCAGTTTTTGTTTCATATATTTTTTAATCTTTTTTGTTTGATGCATACATATTTAAGATTGCTCTGTCTTCTTTGCAGATTGACCATTTTAACTTTATATAATTACTTTCCATCTCTAGTAAGCTTATTTTCTCTAGTAAATTTATTAATATTTAATCTGATATTAATATAACTACTTTGAATTTTCTGTTAATTTTTGCATAATATACCTTTTTCTTTTATTTTCTATCTGCTTTTATCATTACATTTGTTTTTTTTCCCAAATATGTTTATTTTATTTTTTCAGTGTTACAAGATTGATTGTTCATGCACCACATGCAGTGCTCCATGCAATACATGCCCTTCTCAATACCCACCACCAGGCTTGCCCAAACTCCCATCCCCTCACCTCCAAACCCCTCAGTTTGTTGCTCAGAGTCCACAGTCTCTCATGAATTGAATTTCTTGTAAGTAGTAAATAGCTCAGTAATTTTCATTTTGTTTTATTTTTTTTGAGAGAGAGAGAGCATGAGCTGGGTGAGGGCAGGAGACAAAGCAGACTCCCCAATGAGCAGGGACTCTGGGATCATGAGCTGAGCCAAAGGCAGACACTTAACCGACTGAGCCACCCAGCTGCCCCTTTTGTTTTAGTTCACTTTTGCTTTTAACTACTATGATAAATTATGTTTTTTAATTGCTACATTTAGGTCATTTATATTTAATGTGTTTAGTGATACTTTAGTGCTTAAGTTTTCCATTTTATTTTTGTCTTCTGTTTGTTCTGTTTCTTGTTTCTCTGATTCTTTTGCTATCTTTCTCCGAGTTGTGCATTTTTTAGAATTATCTTTTGATTTATCTATAGTTATTTTCCCCAAATGTTTATTTTATTTTTTCAGTGTTACAAGAGTGTTCATGCACCACACGCAGTCTTCCTGCAATACGTGCCCTTCTCAATACCCACCACCAGGCTCACCCAACACCCCACTCCCCTCCAAACCCCTCAGTTTGTTGCTCAGAGTCCATAGTCTCTCATGGTTCATAACCCCCTCTGATTTCCCACCATTCACCCTTCCCTTTCTTCTCACAATGCCCTCCATGATTTTCCTTAGGCTCCACACATAAGTGAGACCATAAGATAATTGACTCTCTCTGCTTGACTTATTTCACTCCGCATAATCTCTTCTAGTCCGTCCATGTTGATACAAAAGTTGGATACTCATCCTTTCTGATGGAGACATAGTATTCCATTGAATAGATGTACCATATCTTCCTTATCCATTCACCTGTTGAAGGGCATTTTGGTTCTTTCCACAGTTCGGCAATTGTGGCCATTGCCACCATGAACATTGGGGTACATGTGGTCCTTCTTTGTACTGCATCTGCTTCTTACTGAAAAGTGCAATGGCAGGGTCATAGGATAGCTCTATTTTTAATTTCTTGAGGAATCTCCATACTGTTTTCCAAAGTGGCTGCACCAACTTGCATTCCCACCAACAGTGGAGGAGGGTTCCCCTTTCTCCAACATTTGTTGTTTACTGTCTTGTTGATTTTGGCCATTCTAACTGGTGTAAGGTGGTATCTCAATGTGGTTTTGATTTGAATCTCTCTGATGGCTAAAGATGATGAACATTTTTTCATGTGTCTGTTAGCCATTTGCATGTCTTCTTTGGAGACGTGTCTGTTCATGTCTTCTGCCCATTTTTTGATGTGATTGTCTGTTTTGTGAGTGTTGAGTTTGAGAAGTTCTTTATAGATCTTAGATATCACACCTTTGTCTGTAGTGTCATTTGCGAATATCTTCTCCCATTCTGTGGGTTGCCTGTTTGTTTTGTTGACTGTTTCCTTCGCTGTGCAGAAGCTTTTTATCTTGATGAAGTCCCAAAAGTTCATTTTCACTTGGGTTTCCTTTGCCTTCAGAGACATGTCCTGAAAGAAGTTGCTGTGGCTAATGTCATAGAGGTTACTGCCTATGTTCATCTCTAGGGTTTTGATTGATTTATCTATAGTTTTTGAAAATTTATTTCTTTATATAGCTCTTTGAAATGGTTGCTTTATGTTTATTATTTATGCACCCTAAACAATGAATCTTAGAATACTGAAAAAATAAAATTAAAATAAGATGTCCAAAAATAAATAAAATAAATATGAGTTTTTAAAAATAAAATGGTTGCTTAATTATTATATTATATATTTGTTCTCATTACAGTCTTCTGGTGTCATTTTACCAGTTCAAATGAAATATAGAAACTTTACATCCCTTGCCCTTCCCTCTTTATAACTGTCTTTATATAAACTCTCTATATAAGCTTTCTTTATATTTCCTCCACATTAATTTAGAAACACATCACAAAGTGTTAGAATTCTTGCTTTGATCACCATAATTTAGAAAACTCAAGTGGAGAAGGACAGTCTATTATATTTGTCAGGAGCTCAGCTGAGCCAGAGACAGCTAAGCTGTCAGATGTCAAAGTAGCCATTAAAAATAACAAGAGAAAAATGAAAGTCTCAGTGGTCTTTACATACTGTGATAGTATAAGCAAGAGTCTAAAACAAAAACACAAAATTTCCCCTAAGTGTATTTTCCCCTATTCAGTGGTGCACTGGTTGAGGGTCAAGTGGATCACAAAGATATGGGGGTTGTCTCAAACAAAAGGTTTTTTTTTTTCTTAAAGTTTTTTTATTTATTTATTTAACAGAGAGAGAACACAAGCAGGCAGAGAGGCAGGCAGAGGTAGAGAGAGGAGCAGGCTCCCTGCTGAGCAAGGAGCCCAATGCGGGACTCGATCCCAGGACACTGGGATCATGACCTGAGCTGAAGGCAGCTGCTCAACCAGCTGAGCCACCCAGGCGTCCCTCAAACAAAAGGTTAATGTGATTTTATGGGCCCTGGGACTGGTTGCAGTACAGGGAGAAGGAGGGGCTAGTACTGAGAGTGGGGAAAAGTGTCTTCAAGTTTCCCCCTCCTCCGTCTGAGAAGAAGGCTTCACACAGACCCCTGGAGAAGACTTCTTCCCATGGCCTTAGATAAAAGAAACTACAAATAAAGGTGCCTGGGCTAGAAATGAAAATATGTCTAAAAGCATGATCAGCCATGGAAGACTGACTCCTTGATTTCAATTCTCTTTAGAAACAGAAGTGCAGAGGAGGGGGCAAGATGGCGGAGAAGTAAGAGATCCTGCAGCAACCGG
>CM052807.1:27888863-27950471 GCA_028533885.1 Nasua narica | reverse complement strand
CTTTCTCTCATAGGTAAGGTAGAATAATTCCTCTTTTGCTGTTTTCAAGACTTTTCCTATGTCTTTAATGTTTAAAACTTTAATTATGATGTGTCTAGATATAGATGTCTTTGGGCTTAACCTGTTTGGTGCCCATTCAGCTTCTTCAACCTATATGTTTATGTATTTAGCCAGATTTGGGACTTTTTCAACCATTATTCTTTTAAGTATGTTCTTTTAAGTACATTAAGACCATCATTTTCCTCTTTTTGGAACCTCAGTAGTATGAATTTTAGATCTTTTCTTATAGGCTCACAGATTCCTTAGGCTCTGTTTATTTTTTTAAACAAAATTTGATTTTCTTCCCATTGTTTACATAGGATAACATAGCGTTCTCTCTCTTAGTTCATTGATTCTTTCCTCTATTCTCTTCATTCTGCCACTCCATTCACTGAACTTTTAAGTAATTGTCTTTTTCAATTCTAAAATTTTTTTTTAGTTCTTATATATTATTCTTTGCTGAGGCTTTCTGATTATTCATTTCTTTAAAATGTGTTTATATTTGCTTATTGAAGTATTCCTATTATGACTGCTTTAAAATCTTTATCAGGTAGTTTCATCATATGTGTAGTATTGATGTTGACATCTGTTGACTCTCCCTTTTTGTTCAGTTTGACATTTTCCTATGAGTTCATATTGAAGACTAGACATTTTGTCTTATGAGACTCTGTATTTTAAACTTCCTGTTTTAATTGGAATTTTCTGATACCAGTTTTTGAGGAGTAGATAGAGTCACCATTTCATTACTTCCAGGTGAAGGTAGAAGTTCAGGTTCATTACTTAGACACCAGTACACCAGATGTGGGGGGAGAGGGTCCTTCCTTCATTATCTTGTAGGTAATTGTGAGAGTTTTAGTTTCCCATATTGTCCCCATTCACACGATAGAGAGCTTTACTTCAGTACCACTGGGCAATGGTAAATGCCCTGATGGTCCACTCCATACACCAATATATCACAAAGGGTAAGGAATGCCTGTTACTGCTGGGTGAGGTAGATGTTTAGGTTTCTCATGTGGTCTCCATAAACATAATGAGGTAGGAGGGCTTGTTACCAGCAGGTAGGGAAGAACGTCATGGCTCACTACTTGGTCTTTTCTGATATTACAAAAGCAAGGGTGTTGGAGCAGCTCATCACAACTCAACAAGTTTGAAAGTCTAGACTCTCCACTTGGCTTCTGTTGGTTAGGGTTGGGACTAATGTGTTTTTTGTTTGTTTGTTTGTTTGTTTTTATTGTGTTTGTGCAGGCTAGAGAAATATTATCTGAAGGTTTCCTGTCATAGTATGTTGTCCCTTTTGTGGTCCTCTGGCTAAGAGCAGGCTTCCATTGGAGCTTCGGTTGTTGTGCCTCTTGGCATTTCCAGATTACTAGCTCCTTCACTTTTCGAGAGTTCTTACATTTGTTTTATATGCAATTTCCAGAGTTGTTAGATATATTTAGCAGGAATAATATGGGAAAACATGTCTACTGCATATTCACAGAAGCTGAAGTCCAGTGTTTGTTTGTTGGCTGTTTTTTTGGTTTTGTTTCATTTTTTTTTCTTTTTTTGGTTTTTGGTTTGTTTTAGGTGAGAAAGGATGGGTGGAGGGGACTGGAATAGAAAGAATTCCTTTCTTTCAAATGGAATGAAGCTCTAGCAAGGTGCTTTTGTTTAGAAGGTGAACCTTTGTAATGGAGAAGTCTGTTGCATTTCACAAAGATTACTCTTTCCTCCCCTCTGTCAGAGTCAAGAGGGAATATTTCCTGGCTCCTCATGAGAACTTGATCAGGAGCTTGGGAGTAAATGTGGGGGCTCAGTTAAAACTGCAGCTTCAGGAGTTTTCTACTCTCCAACTAGTCCACACAATCTCTAACAATTTTAAAAAATGACCTTTCAAGTAGTCATACCAATGGCTCCAATGGCTTCTGCTCTAGGTAAATAGATCTCAGTTTTGACTTTTGGGATGCTCCTAACTCTTCAAATTTCAATGTGGCAGTGTGTCCTGGGATCCATTTTCTGATGGATCCAAGAACAGTTGTTGTTTTATCAACAGTTGTTGATAAAAAAGTTGTTTAACTTTTTTTTTTTTCTGTTATATAGATGAGAGAGAGGACTTCCACACTCTTTACCTGTTGAAGCTAAGACTGGAAGTTCCCTAGATTTTCCTTCCCTTTCTTTTTATCTCATGCCACCTCCCTTTGTAGTCTTGAAAACATAGCAAAATATATTTTGAGTTATTTTTTTCAAAATATTTTGTTTATTTATTTGACAGAGAAAGACACAGCAGGAGAGGGAACAGAAGCAGAAAGAGTGGGAGAGGGAGAAGCAGGTCCCCTGCCACACAGGCAGCTGGATGTGGGGCTCAATCCCAGGACCCTGGGATCATGACCCAAGCTGAAGGCAGATAGCTTAACAACTGAGCCACCAGGCACCCCAATATTTTGAGTTATTAATTGAAGCATTTCTTCCAGTAGTAGCTTGTCTCCCGTGATTTTATTCTTTAAAGACTTTTCAAATTTCTAACCGAGGAAGTAGCAACAAAAGAAAGAGGTAGAAATAAATTAAAATATCTCAACTCTTAATTTATAATAGCTGCAGAGACACTTAACAGCAAAAACTTTGGAAGAGTATGACAGGTCTTCCAACTTCCCTGTAATCTCTTAAAACTTTCCTTCCCAATTGAATCCTTAATTTGAGGTGGCAGCATACAGAAATGAGAGGGAAAGAGTAATTTAACTACTAGTGATGTAGGAAAGATGTTAGGATTCAAAGCCCATGACCAACAAAGAATTCTTGAGCTGTTGGTGTAAAAAGTTGATTTTATTAAAGCACAGAGACAGGACCCATTGGCAGAAAGAGCTGCATCAGGGTCATGAAAAGCAGCCCATTATATACCTTCAAGTTGGGAGGGAGTTAGGGATAGTGTTAGTCTAAGGAATGTTGGAAGCAAAGTTTCCAGGACTTTTAGGGGCTAGCTATTGTTGGGAAAAGGTCGTTTATTACTGTCTAATAAAACTTGGTCATGAAATCTTTCAGATGTATAAAAGTAGGCCACATACTTGGGGGATGATTACCAACATGTATCTTAGGGGTTTAGAGAAAAAGGAAGCTTCCAAAGGAATTTTTTTCCAAAGGAATTTTTATATGTTAAAGTAGACTTACAGGATTAGGATGGGGGAATGTTGGGCTAGGATTGCTAGGATTGTCTCTTGCCCTTAGCAAAGTATTAACATGGAGTCTGTTGAGTCCCCAAAGGAATGCCACTCTGACTGTTTCAAGGACTTGTCAGTGGGCTGTAGGAAGTAAGGAAATTTAATTTTTTTTTCTGCCTTTGTTTCCCACATTACTAGTAGTTTCCTGAGCTTGAGTCATGTTCTCTTTCTCAAAGTGTGTGTGTGTGTGTGTGTGTGTGTGTGTGTGTGTGTAGGAGTATTGAGAAGGTATGTAGCAAAACAACAGAAACATCAAAACTATCTTCACAGGCATGAAACAGCATAAGGCCATGCTCTCAGAAGGATTCCACACTTATTTTAATGACTTGTTGTTACAGTCTTGAAATTTCTAATAATTTTTAAAAACAAGACTCTGAATTTTTATTTTGTGCTGGGCCTCTATAAATTGTACAGCTGCTCCTAGAAAATATAAGAACCAAGGAATCTGATTCATGGAATGGGCTTTGGATGGAGGCAAACTTCACAGAATTTCAAGAAACCCAAAATATATTGAAGTGGTAGTGGAGTGATGACTACAGGCAGTGTCCAGGCAGAAAGGTCTGGGGGAGTGCACAGTTTTCTGCATCTAAAATTGAATGGGGTACAGCCAGATTATGATGTATAGAAAAAGGAGTTTAGGTGTTACTAAGCAGAATGGGGATGAGAGGGAGGGAGGAAGAAGAGAAAGAGAGAGAGATGTTCACCTCTCTAATGCCCTGATACTATGTTAGTCTTTGGAAATTAAACCCAGCATAGAGAACGAAGGGATACATACTATAAGAAAGCAGAGTTTACCTAAAATTGATTGAAATTAACTTCTTACTATCTTGTAGAATGGGGATATCAAATCAAATCAAACTCAGCGTTATAGACTGAACATTTGTGTCCCTCCAATACCCATATATTGATGTCCTATCCCACAATGTGATGATATTTGGAGATAGGGCCTTTGGGAAGTGATTAGATTATACAAGGTAATAATAGAGCCCTGGTCTGATGGGATCAGTGTGTTTATAAAGAGACACCAGAAAATCTTCTCTCTGTCTCCCCTGTGTGAAGACACAGTGAAAAGGCCACGATTTACAAGGCATGAAGACATTTTTCACCAAAGGCTCCCAGCTTCCAAACTGTGAGACATAAATTTCTGTCATTTAAGCCACTCAGCTTATCATACTCTGTTATGGCAGCCCAAGCTGATGAGGTCATTCAGAGAAAAATAAAATTATAATTAATGCCCATTTTAATTTAAAGCCATCAGTTCATGCCCACTATAAATGCTACATTTCAGCTCAGTAAAGGGTTTGACATATCCCAAAGGTGATATTCTTTTTTCACTTCTGAGTCTCTGAACAGAGTTTTGTCACATTAGACAAGATTCTGAGTGTCCATGTGTATATGCATTTGTGTGCATATATGCGTGTATATTTCTCTTTTATTTCCCCACACCAGGGAAAAAGTCTTTGCTAGCTCCAGCTAAATTCCACATATGAGTGAAATCATATGATAATTGTCTTTGATTGACTTATTTTACTTAGCATAATATCCTGTAGTTCCAGCCACATTGTTGTAAATGGTAAGATTTCATTTTGGATGGTTGAGTAATATTTATCTTTTTTATCCAGTCATCTGTCGATGGACATCTGGGGTCTTTCCATAGTTGGCTACTGTGGACATTGCTGCTATAAGCATTGGGGTTCAGGGGCCCCTTCAAATCACTATGCTTGTATCCTTTGGGTAAATACCTAGTAGTGCAAATCCTGGGTCATAGGGTAGCTCTTTTTTAACTTTTTGAGGAAACTCCATATTGTTTTCCAGAGTAGCTATACCAGCTTGTGTTCTCACAAGCAGTGTAAGAGTGTTTCCCTTTCTCTGAATCCTCATCCCTAATTTGTTAATTTTAGTCATTCTGACCAGTGTGAGGTGGTACACATTGTGGGTTTGATCTGTATTTCCCTGATGCCAAGTGATGTTCAACATTTTTTCATGAGTCACTTCATTTTAGTATCACAATTCAAAAGAAAAATAATTTAGCCATGTGATATTTTCTGAGGGTCCTAAGGATGGTGAATAAAATGAAAATACAACATTGTATTTGTAATTCTCTTCATTAAAAATCAAATTAAACCGAGGCAGAAAAGCCTACTTTATTTAAACCCTTAGCATGTTCCATTAATTTTGTGGGTAAGCTGGAAAACATCATTTTAGGAGCTTTTAAAAACACCTCCTAATGAAAACTCAGAGGCTAAAATTACCATAGACTTGTCCTGTCTTGCATAAAATTGATGATAGTAGCCCTTTCATCAATAAGACATGATTCCTCAGTTGTCTTTCCACATCAGTGATAGATTTATCCCAGACTTTCAATAACCTGTCTTGTCCCTTTACAACCTACAGCACACATTTTCTAGACATCTGTTGAACAATATGTGCCTACACATAGCAAGTTGAACTACACAAGTATCATGCAACAGTTTGGTACTAAATTTCTATAAGAATATCTGTGATGCTTATTTGAAAACAAAGTTCACCACTTTTGATAAGATCAGATGTAGGAGCTTGCCCTCTTGGGTTACTACTCTAATGACCAAATAGGAGAGTGAGAGAGGAAAAATCTCTCATCCTTTAATTGAGAGATATTCAAGCCAATCATGTAAATCGGGAGTTCATAAATTCATATAAACCATGTAATCATGAATTATTACTTTATCTGTATAAAAGGATAAGAAAATTCCTTGGTAGTGTCCATTCTTACAGTTAGCAGCTTATAAAAGAAATTCAATCAATATGAGAAATACATTGATAAGAACATAATATTTTATAAACATCTTAGCTATTGTATTTACCCTATCCTGTACTGGGCATTTTTTTCAAATTTATCTTTGGAATAATCTCTACAATTGTAGGTAGAAGTATTTGAGTACTTTTCCATAAAATTTGGAATTTAATGTAAGGCATTTTAATTTTTCTATACATTTTCAAAATCCTTGTTGTATAAAACTTCTTCTAAGAAATAGTCTGGACGACCACTACACAATGAAATGGCAATTGTACAGCTGGAAACACCCCCTTCAGAGAGAAGAAAAGCATATATCAAATTGACTTAACTATAGATCCTTCAGGCAAAATGCATCTTTCTTTTGGCACAGTCAGGAACTTCAATACATCAGGGATAAGTGGGTTAAAATGTCAGAACTCACTGAGGTTGAGAAAAGTCTACTACATTTCAACAATTCAGTAAAACATTAACCATAATATTCCTAGTTCTTCATGTATTAATACAGGGAAGAAAATTGTACCTTCATAATTACTGAAAGAGATTGTCAAATTGCCAGACTAGACAATTTCATGAGAGATTAAACTGGGTGATGTAAATTATCTTGCTAAAAGGTTTTAAGTCTCTATTTATAAAAATAATCCTTCCCCCTGGGTTTCATCAATCAGTTTCTAAAACTGATTTGGATGGCAATTTTGATATCTACTGCTTTTTAAAATACGTTGTTATTTTAAATCACCAAAATGTGTATGACTTGGTGAATTTCAATAGGAAATCATTGTCTAGGTTTTATAAGTAAACCTGGTAAGACTAGGAAGTTGCTAAACCCAGAAAGACAGCCTAGGGACAAAGACAATTGTTGGGTCATTGATCAATAGTGACAGCAAATAGTGACCTCACACCAACGGAATATAAACTCCCAAACTCATTGATGGCATTCCTGACTTGGGGTTAGAATTTATGATCTCTCTCTATAAACTGTTTGACTTACATGATGAATGATGGTTAAGGTAATAGCAGCATAGCTCTGATGAAAATGCAAGTTGGGTTTAGGTTATTTTAAGTCTTTTTTTTTGAAGGTCAGTATAAATGTCTTGTTATACTATAAAATTATTAGAATTGCCTTGTCTTAGTTTAGGAAGGAAAATTCATTTTACCAGTCATTTAGTGAAAATAATTTTTAGTTTCCAGTTTTGCTTTTCTTTTTAATTTGACAAAATGTATATTTTAAATACTTATAGTTTCTTTTACTATTTAAAGGAAAGTCAACATATGAGATACGAAAAGTATGTTCTCAATTAAGTATTCCAGGATCTTCAAAGAGAATATTCTATTCTTTCAGGAATAGTTGAATCTTACTAGTTTAAAAAAAATGTGCTTAGCCACTATTCATGAAAAAGGCTTAAGATTTTTTAGATCATTTTTGCTTGTTAATACACACACACACACAGACACATTTGGATACAGTGTGAAAAATTTTCAGATTGGTGAATCTTCCAAAAATTTCCAAGTTACCATTTCAAAACAATATATTTTCTTACCTCAAAATAGTCTTTCTTTTATTTATTTATTAATTTTAATTCTAACAGCATGTGAGTTTTTGCATCTAATTACATAGATCCTATTATATATGATATAGTAAAAATTGATTAAAATGGGATTCATAAAAATATTAAATGAATAAATATAATTATATGTATGTACTTGCACAAAATTATATGCACTCCTTATTGAGCAACTGTTAATAATGTGCAATGGATTTTTCTAATCCTATTATGTAAATAACCTCTGCAAGGCTGGAGGTTACATAAGCCTATGCTGTAGAATCCTTATTAGACCCTCTATTTCCTTATAGATGGGGAAACTGAGGCTAAAATGTTAGTCTTCAAAGGCAAAAGCATACTAAGGGGTATATTCATTCAACTAGAAGCCATGAGAGAGTCAGAAAGGAATAAATTTGAATACTGGATGATATAGGAAATCAGAAAACAGACATGATTAAAGTGACTGTCAAAGTCCTGATGCAGGAGGTAGAATTTAGACTTTTCAGCAAAGATGGGATGTGCCTGGAAAGATGGAGAAAAGAGAAAATGGAGTGTGGAAACAGAGTCACACTCTATCTTTCAGAGACTAAAATATTCCTGAAAGAATACAGTATTCTCCTTGAAGATCCTGGAATACCATAATTGGGTACATACTTTCCCTCATATATCACATGTTGACTTCCACCTCTGATAGTGATAGTCATGTTTTTCTTTCTTTTTTTTAAAAGAAAAAGCAAAATAACTTTCTAAAGCCTCCACATTCTCTAATAGAAAGATTCAGTCACCAGTGTCCCACAGTGGTTTTCTTAAAAGTTATTGGATATGTGTCATAAACTCCAGATAATGAAATATTCCAGAATGGGGTTACCTAAACCAGTTGGAAGCCTCAATATATCTAAGAAGTGATAACAAGGAGGCCATTACTGTGATCTCGAACTCCACCCTCTCCTCTGAACTATCAGCCTATAGATACTATTGCCTATTTTATATCTCCATTTGGGTATCTATAGAGGCATCATGGAGCACTGGGTGTGGTGCATGGACAATCAATCTTGTAACACTGAAAAATAAAATAAACATATTTGGGGAAAAAAAACTTACTTCTAATCCCAATATTTCTCATCTCAATAATGGCAGCTCTGTGTTGCTTATTCCAAAACCCTAAAACTTAACTCCCCTCTTTCTCTCATATGTATATTCTTTAGCTTTTTCCTCAAGATATATTCAGACTAATAATCCCTGAGGGGGTGGAGAAAGACAGAAGACTAGAAGATATAGCTGTACAAATTCTAGATGAATATTTCGCCAATCTGGGGAATGTAAGAAGTGTTCATGTCCTAGAGGCAGAAAGGACAGACACACCCCAAGATCAATGACTCTAGAAAAACATCTAGACATATTATTGTGAGTTTCACAAATTATAAAGAGGTACTGAGGGCAGCTAGGGGGAAGAGATTCCTTCATACAGGGGAAGGCCCATCAGAATAACTTCAGACCTGTCCACAGAAACCTGGCATGCCAGAAAGGGCTGGCATGATATATTCAAGGCACTAAATGAGAAGAACATGCAGCCAAGAATACTTTATCTAGCAAGGCTGACATTCAAAATGGATGGAGAGACCATCCACCAGCAGGTTTGAAAGAATATGTGAACACCAAGTTGGCACTACAAGAAATATTAAAGGGGGTTCTATAAAAGAAGAAAGAACCCATGAGTGACACAGAACAGAAACTTACAATCTATAGAAACAAGGACTTCACAGACAACATGATGTCAATAAAAACATATCTTTCAATAATCACTCTCAACGTGAATGACCTAAACACTCCCATGAAATGGCACAGGGTTGCAGACTGGATAAATGATAGGACCCATCCATATACTGTCTACAAGAGACACATTTGGAACCAAAAAATACATCCATACTGAAAGTGAAGGGATGGAGAACCATCTGTCATACCAACGGACCTCAAAAGAAAGCTGGAGTAGCGATTCTCATATCAGATAAATTAGATTTTAAGCTAAAGACTATAGTCAGAGATACAGAAAGACACTACATTATTCTTTTTTTTAAAAGATTTTTATTTATTTATTTATTAGGAAAGAGAGAGAGTGAGAGAGAGCAGGAGAAGGGAGAAGGTCAGAGTGAGAAGCGGACTCCCCATGGAGCTGGGAGCCCGATGTGGGACTTGATCTTGGGACTCCGGGATCATGACCTGAGCCGAAGGCAGTCGCTTAACCGACTGAGCCACCCAGGCGTCCCAGGACACTACATTATTCTTAAAAAGTCTTCCAGGAAGAAGCTCCAACAATTGTAAACATTAATGCCCCCAATATAGGAGCAGCCAGCTACATATGTCAACTGTTAATCAAAATAAAGAGTCATATTGATATGAATATGCTAATTGTAGGAGATCTTAACATGCCCTTCACAGTAACAGACAAATCATCCAAACAGAAAATCAATAAACAAACAAGAACATTGAATGACATGTTGAACCAAATGGACCTCATGGATATGTACAGAACATTCCACCCTAAAACAACAGAATACTCATTCTTTTCTAGCGCACATGGACCTTTCTCCAGAATAGACCACATACTGGGTCACAAATTAGAACTCAAGTGATACCAAAAGATTGAAAGGATTCCCTTTTTCTCAGACCACAATGCTTTGAAACTGGAAATCAACCACAAGAAAAAGTTTGGAAGGAGTTAAAACACTTGGAAGCTAAAGACCAACCTGCTCAAGAATTTTGGGATCAACCAGGAAATCAAAGAAGAACTTAAACAATTCATGGAGACTAATGAGAATGAAGACACATAGGTCCAAAACCTATGGGACATGGCAAAGGCAGTGCTAAGGGTGAAATACATAGCCATCCAAGCCTCACTCAAAAAAGTTGAAAAATCCTGAGTACACCAGCTCTCTTTACAACTTAAAGAAATGGAAAACCAACAACAAATTAAGCCAACCCCACACACAAAGGGAAATAATCAAGATTAGAGCAGAGATGAATGAATTAGAAACTAGAGAAACAGTAGGATGCATCAGTGAAACCAGAAGTGGGTTATTTGAAAAAAAATCAATAAGATCGATAAGCCACTGGCCAAACTAATCCAACAGAAAAGAGAGAGGACCCAAAATAACAAAATTATGAGTGAAAGGAGGAATCATGACTATTTCAAAGGAAACTGAAACAATCATCAAAAATTATTATCAACAGCTATATGCCAATAAGCTAAACAACCTAGAAGAAATGGAACATTTCTGGTAACCTATAAACTTCCAAGACTGAAACAGGAAGAAATTGACGACCTGAATAGACCAATATCTAGTAATGAGATTGAAGCAGTGATCAAAAACCTTCCAAAAAACAAGAGTCCAGGGCCTGACGGATTCCCTGGGGGAATTCTACCAAACATTCAAGGAAGAAAGAATACCTATTCTCCTGAAACTGTTTCAAAAAATAGAAACAGAAGGAAAACTTCCAGACTCTTTCTATGAAGCCAGCATTCCCCTGATCCCCAAACCAGGCAAAGACCCTATCAAAGGAGCATTTCAGACTAATATTGCTATTGAAGATGGATGCCAAGATTATCAACAAGATCCTAGCTAATAGGATTCAATAGCACATTAAAAAGATTATTCACCCTGACCAGGTGAGATTTATCCCTGGGATGCAAGGGTGGTTCAACATTCACAAATCAATCAATGTGATAGAACAAATCAGTAAGGGAAGAGACAAGACCCACATGGTCCTCTCAGTTGATGCAGAAAAAGCATTTGACAAAAATTCAGCATCCATTCTTGATTAAACATTTTCAAAGTATAGGGATAGAAGGAACATTCCACAACTTCACAAAATCTATCTATGAAAAAGCTCAAATATCATTCTCAATGGGGAAAAGCTGACATCCTTCCCTTTCAGATCAAAAACATGACAAAGATGCTCACTCTCACCACTCTTGTTCAACAGTACTAGAAGTCCTAGCGACAACAATCAGACAACAAAAAGAAATAAAAGTTATTCAAATTGTCAAAGAAGAAGTCAAACTCTCTCTCTTCGGAGATGACATGATACATTATATGGAAAGCCCAAAAGACTCCACCCCCAAACTACTAGAACTACTAAAACTCATACAGGAATTCAGTAATGTGGCAGGTTACAAAATCAATGCACAGAAATCAGTTGCTTTCCTATACACTGACAATGAAAATATGGAAAAGGAAATTAGAGAATCGATTCTGTTTACAATAGCATGAAGAACCATTCATACCTGGGAATTTACCTAACCAAAGAGGTAATGGATCTGTACTTGAGGAGCTACAGAACACTCATGAAAGAAATTGAAGAAGACACAAAAAGGTGGAAAAGCATTCCATGCTCATGGATTGGAAGAATAAACATTGTTAAAATGTTTATACTGCCCAGAGCAATCTATACTTTCAATGCCATCCTGATCAAAATTCTACTGGCATTTTTCAAAGGGTTGGAATGAACAATCCTAAAATTTGTATGGGACTGGAAAAGACTCCGAATTGCTAAGGAAATGTTGAAAAAGAAAAACAATGCTGGGGGCATCACGTTGCCAGATTTCAAGCTTTACTAAAAAGCTGTGATCACCAAGACAGCATGGCACTGGAACGAAAACATACACATTGACTAGTGGAACTGAGTAGAGAGCCCAGATATGGACCCTCAACTCTATGGTCAAATCATCTTTGACAAAGCAGGAAAAAATATCCAGTGGAAAAAAGACAGTCTCTTCAATAAATGGTGCTGGTAAAATCGGACAGCTCTTTATAGAAGAGTGAAATTTGACCATTCTCTTACACCATACACAAAGATAAACTCGAAATGGATAAAAGACCTCAACATGCGACAGGAATCTTTCCTAACCCTAGAGAAGAACATAGGCAGTATCCTCTTCGACATCAGCAACAGCAACTTCTTTCAGGATGGGTCTCCAAAGGCAAAGGAAACAAAAGCGAGATATCTTTCTCGATATCTTTCATCAAGATAAAAAGCTTCTGCACAGTGAAGGAAACAGTCAGCAAAACAAACAGGCAACCCACAGAATGAGAGAAGATTTCTCCAATGACACTACAGACAAAGGTCTGATATCTAAGATCTATAAAAACTCCTCAATGTCAACAGTCACAAAACAGATAATCAAGTCAAAAAATGGGCAGAAGACACGAACAGACACTTCTCCAAAGAAGAAATACAAATGGCTCTCAGACACATGAAAAAATGTTCAACATCATTAGCCATCAGGGGATTCAAATCAAAACCACATTGAGATACCACCTTACACCAGTTAGAATGGCCCAAATCCACAAGACAGTGAACAACAAATGTTGGAGAGGATGTGGAGAAAGAGGATCCCTCTTCCACTGTTATTGGGAATGCAAGTTGGTGCAGCCACTTTGGAAAACAGTGTGGAGATTTTTCAAGAAATTAAAAATAGAGCTACCCTATGACCCTGCAATTGCACTACTGGGTATTTACCTCAAAGATGCAGATGCAGTACAAAGGAGCACTACATGTACCCCAATGTTCATAGCAGCAATGACCAAAATCACCAAACTGTGGAAAAAACCAAAGTGCCCTTCAAGAGATGAATGGATAAAGGAGATATGGTTCATATACACAACAGAATACTATGCCTCCATCAGAAAGAATGAATACCCAACTTTTGTATCAACATGGATGGGACTGGAAGAGATTATGCTGAGTACAATAAATCAAGTAGAGAAAGTCAGTTATCATATGGTTTCACTTACGTGTCATACATAAGGAAAAACATAGAAGATATTGGGAAAAGTAAAGGAAGGGTGAATTGGGGGAATTTGGAGGGGGAGATGAACCATGAAAGACTGTGGACTCTGAGCAACCAACTGAGGGTTTTGGAGGGGAAGAGGGTAGGGTAGGGCGAGCCTGGTGGTGGGTATTGATGAGGGAATGTATTGCATGGATCACTGGGTGTGGTACATGACAATAAATCTTAGAACACTGAAAAAATAAAATAAAATAAATTAATTAAAAAATGTACCTTGATCACTGAAAAAATTAAATTAAAAAAATAAAAATAAATAAATAATAGTAAAAATGTCCCAAGAAGGTATGTTATAAAATGGTTGATTTGGCTTAAACATGTTTAACTAATATAGCCAAAGAAAAAGGATTTTTTTTTTCATAGTGAGAGTCTTAATTAAGAGATTTCATCCTTTTGTCTCAAACATTATGATTGGCAGGTAAGTAAAGGAGTAACTCATTTCTTGAAAATATGGGCGAGTTCTTGCATTACATAATCTATAAACCTAAAGAATAGCATTAGAGCCAAATCAAAATAAAAAAAAACTCATATGATTTGCCCAATTTATATAGGAATTAGGGACTAGACAGAATTTCATTGAGTCTACTATTCTTTTGACCACAGAGATTGTTTTTTCTTTGGTCGAACAAAAGCTACTACTCACTGTACAAAATGTTTCACAATTCTAGAAATTCAACCACATACTTCATCTGTTTCCTCCAATCTGTAATATTTGGAGAAATAAAGAATCATGATATACAGCAATTAGGAAACCACTTTCCATGGCCACTCTTCCCATTCTGTCTGTTTAGTGATGTTAACAGCCTAGAAAGTGCCAAGGAAAGATTTTTTCCTCACTACTGTTTATTTCTTGGCTTCAATATTTATAAAAACAATTGTAAATTGAAACTTTATTTCCTGTTTTACTTCCATGCTGTGTAGTGAAAGCTACCGTTTTTTTCATGGGTCAGAACGGACTCTTTTTTTTTTTAGGATTTTATTTATTTATTTGACAGAGAGAGGCACAGTGAGAGAGGGAACACGAGAAGGGGGAGAGAGAGAGTGAGAAGCAGGCCCCCCGCTGAGCAGCCTCAATGCGGGGCTCAATCCCAGGACCCTGGGATCATGACCTGAGCCCAAGGCAGACCTTAACCAACTGAGCCACCCAGACACACCCAGCACAGACTCTTAGTTGGTAATCTGTATCAATGGTATCATCTTTCAAACCAAACAGAGCAATATATATTTGGCTGTGATTTCTCAAGAGCTGCCTTAACCTTCTCTTACCTATCACACACACACACACACACACACACACACACACACACACACACACACACCTCAATTCTTAGTGGCACTTGGTTAACAGGAAGGCTAACCTTCATTAAGCTTTATCAGAAGAAGAGCATGCTTGTCTGTAACAGGTCTTCCTGATCTGATTTTAATTCCTCAGAAATCTCATACTGACAAACCATGAATGCTTTGCATCAGTAGCAGGAAGAGGGCTTTTTGGAGATATAATTAAGAGATTATTTTATAATTGTGTGCTCCCTATTACTAGTTCTTAAAGGGGCTAGGTTGAGGCAACACCTAAATAAATGGCATGATTTTGCTGCAATACCCTGTAACTACTGAGGATAGCAAAATTTATCATTCTATCATTTCCACAATTAACCCTCATTACATGGCTTGCTCAGTGCAGGTACACCCCCAGAATGTGTTCAATTTGTTAACAGCCAATCCCATTATATAGCAGATATTATCATAGCTGAAGAAGACATGCCTACCACATGTTTTGTTTTAGAGAAAAGGTGGTTTCCTAATTCAATTGAGCAGTGTCTTCAGCAACAGAAGATAAACAAGAGAGATGAACCATATGCAATCAATGTGATTTCCAGCTTTGCTGCTTTCCCCAGTAATGTAATGATTCTCATAGCTGCAGCCACTTAACCTAGAATGCCGAGTCAGATCCCACACTACTCTAGCCCAAAAATCATAACCTTAGGCAAGAAGAGCATAAGATGTCCTAGGTGAATTAGGTTAGTAACATAACTGGTTTTATACTGAAATTTTACCTCTTTTTTCCAAATGCCTTCAAATACTGTCTTCACTGTCCTATGTCAGCTCTCCAAATCATAAACTTCTTCCTTATATGAGACTATTTTCCTTGTTTAGGATTATGCTTAGTACTAGTGCTGGTATTATAATAGCTGAGCATAGTACCTCTCTTATTTCATTTGATTTTTGCCACTGTTGTTTGTTTTTGGAGAAATAGACATACGACATAGGTTGACCCAACCTAAAGCAGCCTATAAAAACAAAGTTTCTTAATTTGATTGTCAAAGGTGTAAGTAAAATCAAGTGCATCCCACAGTTTGGCATTTAAAAATTATTTTATTTTTGTTCTTAGGGGAGAATTTTCCCTTCAGCATCATTTCCCCAATATATTGGACTTGTCTCTCTTACATGTGGAGAATGAGGCACATTCCTAACTACCACATCCACACCCATCACTGAAAAAGGCCAATTGAGGTTGATTGCTTGTGGCATTGAATCTCTTGACTTGTTGAAAAATGAGCTCAGTGAGCTTGAGAGTAGATAGTCCCCAGTAAGAGGAGTCAGGTTTGGTGGCCAGTGAGTCAGATTTAGGTTAACCAATATTCCTTTTACTTCCACCAACTTTAATGGGCTAAATTCATGAGTCAGCACAAAGTGTTACTTCTTTATTTGTCTTAGACTTTCTGGCTTTAGTCAATGAAAAACAGTCATTTTCACACTGTTGGCTTTGACAGCCAGTGGAGTTTAGTGCCCATGATTACTGCAAAGTGGTAAGTTGAGCTATGTGATTAACATCTCCCAGGTCATTTCCCAAATAAATGTATGTATATGTATATGTACATGAACATGTATATGTATATGCATATGTATATATAGTAGAGATGTACTAAAAATCGTACTGCATTGGAAGCCAGAAAACATAGCTCTACTACTTACACACGATTGTGAGTTTTTCCAAATCTACTAAACCTTTCTAGACTTCAGTTTTCTGATCTGTCAAAGGAAAGAATTGGATCAGATCCATTCTTAGAAGAAAGATAGGTAAACTGATTAATCACAACCTACATGACAATGTATAATCGTAGACAACACAGAAATAGACTGTTTTTATAGGGGCCAAAATCTAAACAAACTGAAAATACATACATGATAAGAGATGATTATTTATTGTGTTATCATCACAGCTGCAGCCACTTAATCACTATACCCTAGAATGCCAAGAAACGGTTATAAGAAAGGATAACAGAGTGAGCTCTCTCTAAGGAGTTGATGGCTTAATGGAAATATGAAGGCAACAAAAGTTAGGCCCAAAAGTATAGAAGATGAGGGGTAGGGCCAGAGGAGCATATATATTGTTCAGTTTGAGGAAACAAAAAAGGTCTTTGTGTTAGGAGAGTAGTAAGTGAGAAAGGAGAGCAATGCAAAAAAAAAAAAAAATGCTGGAGATATGAGGACGAATTCCTGCAAAGTTTATGATCCAGGTTAAAATGTTTGAAATATAAGTACAGTGTGATGCAGTGGAAGAGTTTGTGGTAGGGGAGTGTGAAGGTCCAGAGACATTTTTTTAAGATTTTATTTTATTTATTTGACAGAGAGAGAGATCACAAGGAGGCAGAGAGGCAGGAAGAGAGAGAGGAGGAAGCAGGCTCCCTGTTGAGCAGAGAGCCTAATTTGGGGCTTGATCCCAGGACTCTGAGATCCTGACCTGAGGCGAAGGTAGAAGCTTTAACCCATTGAGCCACCCAGGCTCCCCCAGAGACATTTTAAAATAGAAACTTAGAGGAGAAATTCAAAGAAAGATTCCATTAGAAGACACATAGGGAGAAAGGAGAACAAAATTAATTAGTGGAAAGAGAATGAGTTAGTGTAAATGTTTAGCCAAAAGATCAATCTAAATTTATGGAGACAGACAAATCAGAGAGCTGTCAAAATTGTAGAGTGATATTCATTTTGTCAATAGTGAGGATAAAGGGAAGACAGTGGAATTCTGGGGTC
The DNA here is from genome assembly GCA_028533885.1 of Nasua narica. Classification (NCBI taxonomy): domain Eukaryota; kingdom Metazoa; phylum Chordata; class Mammalia; order Carnivora; family Procyonidae; genus Nasua; species Nasua narica. Next base: position 27,933,047 of record CM052807.1, on the reverse strand, counting down.
TTGAAAATTGTAAAAATACCACAACCAGTTGCCCGGACAATGAGACCCCACACTTTGATAGTGATGATAGAACAACAGCAACAACAACAACAACAAAAATGAAGCAAAGCTCATGAAGGAAATATTAATTAATGACAGAAGTATATATAGGGTCTGGCTAGCTTCCCCTTGGGAAATGTGAGTGGCTCAAAAAATGATATCATGTGAAAAATAAATGCTACTTTGAAGAGCTAAATTGACTCTCTAGGCTCAAAAGCTTCTGGTGATACTGTGAACTGGGTGTTTCTCAGAATGGTTTATTCTTAACCAATATCAATAAATCCAGGGGCTTTGATCCCCTTCACCATCCATCACAACCCCACTTCTAGCAAATTGCCAAAGAAAAAAATGTAAAGTCTCTGTACTGTACTGTACAGAGATGTCAACTGGAGATTTGGAAATACAGATTCTAAGTAAGTATTTTGAAATGAGGACTGAGATTCTGCATTTATTCAAGCTTCTGGCATTGATTTTGGTCCAGAGATCACACTCAGAGTGCCAGAATTAGGGAGAGTGAGGAGAAGAACTGAAGAGAAAGTTAAATGGCTATTGGAGTATTCACATTGGAGATCACAGTGTTATATTTGACTAAGGCAGTGGACATAAAGATAAAGAAATAGACACAGATTGGAAAATATTCTGTAGGTCAAATTAGCAAGATTAACAGATTAGCTAGAGGGGAGCAAAATGAGTGTAAAGGCATTAAGTTTCTACTTTAATCAAGTGAGTATATGCATAGTAACTGAAATAGATCAGGTTAAATGAAGTGTAAGGTCATTGCTGGTTCTAAAATCTGGAATTCTAGGCCACTATGAGACTTAAATACTTTCTGTGAACTCAGTTTCTTTGCAGATAGAGTGTTCCACGACTATGGAAAGATGTTATGGTGCAGTGATTACCAGCACAGTTTTGGAGTCAAGCAGATTTAGGGTTTTGTTCTAACTCTCCCAATTTGATAACCCTATCACTTTTCTCATCCAAATAATTTGAAGAATATACTATCTAAACATAATGGTTCAGTGAGAATAAACTGAAACAATGCAGAAGAGTAGTTACCCTACTGGCCAGTGCATGATAAATGTTGTCATCATCACCATTATATAATTGGTTTTTTTTTAGCTTTTTTTAACAATACAAAAAAATCAGTTTAAAATTATATATTGCTTAGAAAATTTAAAGTTCAATATATTACCTGATTATCCTGGTTTCCTTTTAAAAATATCTTAATATCTTAATTAAATAAATGAATTAAAATTACTTATTGTTTTTCCCTTTTACTTCATTACCAGTTGTAAAAATAACTAGAATCAACAAAGACACTTTCCAGAACATTGATTTTCTCATCTGTGTGTTATGGGAAAACATTCTCTCTCTTTCTTTAATATCCTCTTTGTTTCCTATCCTCCCTTCTTTCCTCCATCTCTCTCCTGCTACTAGGCTGAAATATATTTGTGTTACCAGGCTTATCACAACAACTGACTCTTAGAAAGTTCTCAATAAATGATTCTAAATGAAGAATTAATAACACATAGTTATTAAATGAGACAAGATGAAGCCCCCCCTATTCATCTAAGAAAGAAACTATTTTAAGTCCTATAAGTTCAGTTTTATTGGTGACAAAGACACAAAAACTCCAGCAGACTTGAATTTCTGTGGCATAGTCCTAGAAGAAGCCTACAGTATAACCAAAGAACTGACTTTAATAAATCTTAGTGTCTTGGAGATTTTCTCAACCACATACCTAAATAAACATCTTAAATGCCTTGTAAGCCTATAACCCCGTAGAACATAGGCATGCTAACTTGCCAAATAGAGCTTTGCTTATAAGGGATGTTATATGTGATATTTCTATGGGTAAAGATTTTATTATTGAAGGTCAAATCTACATTTGATTGTTCCTATGATCACAATTCCAGTTTCAGAGATGCTGTGTGGCAGAAAAAAACTTCTAATGACAGCAGTTACTCTCAATATGATGTACAAATCACACTCTTAAAACTAGTAAATACATGATGCTAGTTGATTAAGATAAAATTATTTTGACAGGTCACTGCATTTTGTTTATCCATTACAATAATAGGGGTTCAAATGTCTCAGTACTTGAGAAAATATCTGCTGCACAAAATGGCCATCCCCTGCCCAAGTCACTTTCTGTGGAAATATTTAGAACTAAAAAGGGTGGAAAAGAATTGGTTATTCATGTCCTTCACCTTTGGAATTCATGTTTCCCGAGTAAAAACATTTCCTATCAATTTACTTTTGGGATATTTCATTTTGAAATCAAATTATAGTCTTACAAGTAGTTGAAGTAGAATTTATAAATCCAGAAGTCACTACTATAAATCTGTTGGTGAAAGCATTGAATACCAACAATACAGGATGCCTTTCAGAGAGTTTTCTTAACTCATGAAGTGTTTTATAGTTTTAGAGTATTTGAGAAAGGAAAGACATGGGAAATGATATGAAATGGACATAAATTTGTGTCTCTGCTTACTTCTCCCACTTACTTACTTCTCCCAAGACCTTTTAGATTACATAGTTTAAAAATGTAATTTTAAAAATCTTGTAGGATCACCTGGGTAGCTCAGTCAGTTAAGTGTATGCCTTAGGCTCAGGTGATGATCTTGGGGTCCAGGGATTCAGCCCTATGTCGGGCTCCCTGCTCAGTGGGGAACCTGCTTCTCCCTCTCCCACTACCCCTGCTTGTGCACACTCTCTCTCTGACAAATAAATGAATAAAATCTTTATAAAATATTGTAGTATAAAGTAGCTAAGATCAACCATGCTTTTATTTGTAAGTAAAATGCAATAAAATTAACTTATCATGATATATTCTAAATAAAATTTATTTGAATTTTACTCTTCTGTGTGCTCTGGAAGAAGAAAGAAGTTGTAACTCATTGTTTTATTTAGTTATATTTTTATTGAATGCTGATTATCATAGACACATGCATTTTAACAAAGACTGCAGTCCATTTAGTTTTAAATGCTTCCTGTCTCATAACAGTTATACATCATATAAGACTACCCACATTAATGGCATAAGGGAGTTCTGTTTTGGAAGCCAGAATGTGGTAGTAAATTTATTTTTTTTTAAGATGGAAAAATGATCTGGGTTTTTTCTTTTCTTTACTTTTCTTATTTTTTCTTTTCTTTTTTTCTCTTCTCCTCTATTCTTCTTCTTCTTCTTCTTCTTCTTCTTCTTCTTCTTCTTCTTCGTCTTCGTCTTCGTCTTCGTCTTCGTCTTCGTCTTCGTCTTCGTCTTCGCTTCATCTTCTTCTTCTTCTTCCTCTTCTTCTTCCATTCTCTTCTTTTTTTCATTTCTTACTGCTCAGAGATCTATTGAGCTTGCTTATTCTTCCTAGCATGGAAAGTTACCAGAGTCAGAGTTAGAAAGCCTGACTTAGTTCATGGTAGATTGCTTAAACATGTAAGAAAGAGTTTATACTAGATGAGCCAGAAGGTTCTTTTCAGTAGTAACATAATGTATTCCATGATTTTCCTCTTTAAAAAAAATCAAATCACTTCTCTCAGAGCTTGTTGAGAGCATTCTAATCCACTTTCAAAAACATGAAGAGAATCAACATATTCATCAGGGATATTGGTCTGAAATTCTCCTTTTTGATGGGGCCTTTGCCTGGTTTGGGGATCAGGGTAATGCTGGCTTCATAGAAAGAGTCTGAAAATTTTCCTTCTGTTTCTATTTTTTGAAACACTTTCAGGGGAACAAGTATTCTTTCTTCTTTGAATGTTTGGTAGAATTTCCCAGGGAATCCATCAGGTCCTGGACTGTTATTTTTGGGAGGTTTCTGATCACTGCTTTAATCTCATTACTAGATATTGGTCTATTCAGGTTGTCAATTTCTTTCTGTTTCAGTCTTGGAAGTTTATAGGTTTCCAGGAATGCATCCATCTTTTCTAGGCTGTTTAACTTATTGGCATATAGCTGTTGATAATAATTTCTAAAGATTGTTTCAATTTCTTTTGGATTAGTCATGATCTCTCCCCTTTCATTTATAATTTTGTTAATTAGGGTCCTCTCTCTTTTCTTTTGGGTTAGTTTGGCCAGTGGCTTATTGATATTATTGATTCTTTCAAAAAACCAACTTCTGGATTTGTCAATGCATACATAAGGATAAACTCAAAATGGATAAAAGACCTCAACATGAGGCAGGAATCTATCAAAACCCTAGAGGAGAACATAGGCAGTAACCTCTTCAATATCAGCCACAGCAACTTCTTTCAGGACATGTCTCCAAAGGCAAAGGAAACAAAAGCAAAAATGAACTTTTGGGACTTCATCAGGATAAAAAGCTTCTGCACAGCGAAGGAAACAGTTAACAAAACAAACAGACAGCCCACGGAATGGGAGAAGATATTTGCAAATGAAACCACAGACAAAGGTCTGATATCTAAGATTTATAAAGAACTCCTCAAAATCAACACTCACAAAACAATCATGTGAAAAAATGGGCATAAGACATGAACAGACACTTCCTCAAAGAAGAAATACAAATGGCTCTCAGACACATGAAAAAGTGTTCATCATCTTTAGCCATCAGGGAGATTCAAGTCAAAACCACATTGAGATACCACCTTACACCAGTTAGAATGGCCCAAATCCACAAAACAGTAAACAACAAATGTTGCAGAGGATGTGGAGAAAGGGAAACCCTCTTCCACTGTTGGTGGGAATGCAAGTTGGTGCAGCCACTTTGGAAAACAATGTGGAGATTCCTCAAGAAATTAAAAATAGAGCTACCCTATGAGCCTACCATTGCACTAATGAGTTTACCCCAAAGATGCAGATGTAGTACAAAGAAGGGCCACATGTACCCCAATGTTCATAGCAGCAATGGCCACAATCGTCAAATGTGGAAAGAGCCAAGATGCCCTTCAACAGACAAATGGATAAAGACGATATGGTCCATGTACACAATAGAATATTATGCGTCCATCAGAAAGGATGAATACCCAACTTTTCTATCAACATGGATGGGACTGGAAGAGATTATGCAGTGTGAAATAAGTCAAGCAGAGAGTCAATTATCTTATGGTCTCATTTACGTGTGAAGCATAAGGGAAAACATGGAGGACATTGGAAGAAGTAAAGGGAGGGTGAATTGGGGGAAATCGGAGGGAATGATGAACCATGAGAGAGAACCACGAGAGACTGTGAGCAACAAACTGAGGGTTTTGGAAGGTAGTGGGTAGGGGGTTGTGTGAGCCTGGTAGTGGGTATTGAGGAGGGCATGTATTGCATGGAGCCCTGGGTGTGGTGCATGAACAATGAATCTTGTAACACTGAAAAAAATAAAATAAAGGTATTCGGGGAAAAAAAAGAGAATCAACAGAACAACTATATCAAGTTTCATTTCTTGAGTTAATAGTGTATGAAAATTAACACCTAGTTAACACTGATTTTTTAAAGTGTGCCTACGCTTTGCACTGCTGACTTGCATTCTAACACTCTTGTTCAATGACCTTTCCAACCTAGAAGAATGAAGTGCTAAAGGAAAGGACCAGGTTGGATCAGTCCATGATAAATCCAATGTAATTCTATGCCACTAACCCAAACAAATTTTACCCAACCACGTATTACTCTTTCTTTCTTCAGTCTTTCCAACTCATATATGAGTATGAATTAAAGCAACTCATGTAAATCTCAAAATTTCAGATAATGGGATATAGGTGGACTTCAGCAAAGGTCTTGGGTAGAACCTGAAGAACATAAAGAACCTAAAAAACCTTCTATACCTTTGTATAGAAAAGGTATAGAAGGTTTGGTGAGAAGAAAAGATAAAAGACCAACAGTTTCAGCTATAAGAAACCCCTACACTACCTTGGAGAAAGCAGTAACATTTATTTAGGAACAAAAATTCAATTGAATGGTTTCACTTACATCTTAGTTCTAATTCATCATCAAATCATGTTTGTTTTATCCTAAAAAATCAAGAATATTACTAATTAGGTGTGCCTCGGTGGCTCAGTGGGTTAAGCCTCTGCCTTCGGCTCAGGTCATGATCTCAGGGTCCTGGGATCAAGCCCCACATTGGGCTCCCTGCTTAGCAGGGAGCCTGCTTCCTCTCTCTCTCTCTGCCTGCTTCTTTGCCTATTTGTGATCTGTCTCTGTCAAATAAATAAATAATATCTTAAAAAAAAAAGAATATTACCATTTATATTACCCCCAGAACTACCACTCTGGCCCAATCCACCACCATCTCTTGTCTTGATTGTGTAATTTATTCCCTAGCATTTGCCTTTTCCCTCTTGTCTGTACTTAATATACCAATAGAAGTAATTCTGTTAAAATAAGAGATAAATCATGTTATTCCTCTGTTGAAAACAAAAACAAAAACAAAATGTCCAACAGGACAAGTGAATTTTGATATATTCAGATAATTATTATTCAGTGCAAAAAGAAATGATTGATAGACATGAAAGAAACTGCAATGCATGTTACTAAGTGAAAAAGGCCAATCTGAAAAGGTTGCATACTGTATGATATCAATATATTGTATTCCAGAAAAGACCAAACTATAGAAACAGTAAAAAGATCAAAGGGGGGTAGAGTAAAAGATCAGATGAATAGTTGAAATCCAGAAGATTTTTAAAGGAGTAAAACTATTCTGTATACTTAAATGGTAGATATATGCTATATAAATTTATTCATGTCCATATAATGTATAACATCAACAGTGAACCCTAATATAAACAGTGATGTTGTGTCAGTATAGATTCATCAATTATAACAACTATACCACTCTTGTGGAAGAGGTTGATAATGAAGGAGGCTGTGTATATGTGATGTGGGGCAAGGGGTGTATGGGATATCTATAACTATTTCTCAATTTTACCGTGAAGTTAAAACTGCTGTAAAAAAATAATCTATTTTAAAAATTCTGAAAAATGATAGCAATTTTTAGCAAAAATGATAGCAAAAAAGATAGCAAAAAAATGAATTTACTGAATGCCGTCTAACTGTACATTTTAATATTGATAAAGCACTAAATTTTGTATGTGTATTTTACCACTGCAGGAAAAATCATATGGGGGGAGAAACAACCAGAAATGTTTCAATGGTATTAGGTAAGGAAAAAAAAACACACCCTACACTCTTCCTGTGTTTTTCTCTCTTTTACCTTCAGAGTATTACCACATTTAAACAATGGCTTTCAAATTCTTTTTTTTAAAAGATTTTATTTATTTATTTGAGGGAGAGAGAATGAGATAGGAAGAGGTCAGATGGAGAAGCAGACTCCCCACCGAGGAGGGAGCCTGATGCGGGACTCGATCCAGGGACTCCAGGATCATGACCTGAGCCGAAGGCAGTTGCTTAACAACTGAGCCACCCAGGCGCCCTAAACAATGGCTTTCAATGAAAAACTGGACCAGATGGACATAGCAGATATATTCAGAACACTCAATCATAAAGCAGCAGAATACACATTCTTTTTTAGTGCACATGGTACATTGTCCAGAATAGTTCACACACTGGGTCACAAAAGGCCTCAGCAAGTACAAAAAGATTGAGATCATACCATACATGTTTTCACACCACAATAGTAGGAAACTTGATGAGGACCACAAGAAACAATTTAGAAAGGCCACAAATACACAGAGATTAAAGAACATCCTTCTAAAGAATGAAAGGAAATTAAAGAAAAAAATTAAAAAATACATGGAAACAAAAAAAAACTGAAATCACAATGGTCCAAAGTCTTTGGGATGCAGCAAAAGCAGTCATAAGAGGAAAGTACATAGCAATACAGGCCTACCTCAAGAAGCAAGAAAAATCTCAAATATACAACATAACCTTACATTTGAAGGAACTAGAAAAAGAACAAATGAAGCCTAAAGCTAGCAGAATAAGGGAAATAATAAAGATTAGAAAAGAAATAAATGATATAGAAACAAACAAACAAACAAATTCCAGTAGAATAGATCAATGACATCAGGAACTGGTTCTTTGAAAAAATTAATAAAATTGGTAACCCCCTACCCAGATTTATAAAAAAACCCAACAAAACAGAAAGGACCCAAAAAAATAAAATCACAAATGAGAGAGGACAGATCACTACAGAAATACAATCATAAGAGAATATTATATGCCAATAAATTGTGAAATCTGGAAGATTTATATGCCAATAAATTGAGAAATCTGGAAGAAATGGACAAATTCCTAGAAACTTATGAATTACCAAAACTGATAAGGAAGAAATAGAAATCTTGAACAGACTCATAATCAGCAATGAAATTGAATTTATAATAAAAAATCTCCCAAAAAACAAAAGTCCAGGACCAGATGACTTCATTGTGGAATTCTACGAAACATTTAAAGAAAAGGTAATACCTATTTTTCTCACTGTTCCAAAAAATAGAAGTAGAAGGAAAACTTCCAAACTCATTCAATAAGGCCAGTATTACTTTGATTCTAAAACTAGACAAAGATCCCTCTAAAAAAGAGAATTATAAGCCAATATTCCTGATGAACATAGATGTAAAAATTCTCAACAGAATACTAGCCAGAAATATCCAGCAGTACATTAAAAGAATCATACACCACGATCAAGTAAGTTTTATTCCTAGTTTGGAAAAGTGGTTCTGTATTCATAAATCAATCAGCACGATACACCACATTAATAAAAGGAAGGACAAAGAACCATATGATCCTTTTAATAGATGCAGAAAAAGCATTTGACAAAGTACAACCTCGATTCTCAGTAAAAAAAAAACCCTCAAGAAAGTAAGGATAAAAAGAACATACCGCAACATCATAAAGGGCACATACAAAAGACCTGCAGCTAATATCATCTTCAGTGAGGAAAAACTAAGAGCTTTCCCCCTAAGGTCAGGAACAAGACAGGAATGTCCACTTTCACCACTGTTGTTCAGCATAGTGCTGGAAGTCCTACTCTCAGCAATCAGACAACAAGAATAAACAAAAGGCATCCAAGTAAATAAGGAAGAAATCAAACTCTTTACAGTTAATATGATCTTCTATGTAGAAGGCATAGAAGACTCCACCCCAAAATTGCTAAGGTTGATAAAGGAATTAGCAGAGTCACAGGATATAAAATCAATGTATAGAAATCTGTTGCATTTCTGTACACCAATAATGAAACAGCAGAAGGAGAAATCAAGCAATTGATCCCATTTACAATTGTACTGAAACCCATAAGATACCTAGGAATAAACCTAACCAAAGTAGTAAAAGATTTGTATTCTGAAAATTATAAAACACTTACGCAAGAAATTGAAGATGAATGAAAGCAATGGGAAAACATTCAATGCTCATGGATTGCAAGAACAAATATTGTTAAAATGTCTATGCTACCCAAAGTAATCTACACATTTAATGCAATTCCTATCAAAATAACACAAACATTTTTCATAGAGGTAGAACAAAAATCCTAAAATTTGTATGGAACCACAAAAGATTCCAAATAGCTAAAGCAATCTTGAAGAAGAACAGCAAAGCTGGAGGCATCACAGTTCTGGACTTCAAGTTATATTACAAAGTTGTAGTGATCATTACAGTATGGTACTGGCTCAAAAATAAACACATATATCAACAGAATAGAAAACCCAGAAATGGACACGCATCTATATGGTCAACTTGTCTTTAACAAAGCACAAAGAATATCTGATGGATAAAAGACAGTCTCTTAAAAAAAAATGTTGGGAAAACCAGACAGCAACATGCAAAAGAGTGAAATTGGACCACTTTCTTACACCATAACAGAAATAAATTCAAAATGGATGAAAGACCAAACCGTGAGACAGGAAGCCATCAAAATCCTAGAAAAGAACACAGGCAAAAACCTATTTGACCTCAGTAGTAGCAGCTTCTTACTAGACACAACTTTGGAGGCAAGGGAAACAAAAGCAAAAGTGAACTATTGGGACTTCATCCAGATAAAAAGCAGGAGAAAAAAATAAAACTAAAAGGCAATCTTTTGAATGGGAGAAGATATTTGCAAAGGATATATCTGATAAAGAATTAGTATGCAAAATCTATAAGGAGCTTATTTTTTTATTATTTAAGTACTTTATTTTTTGTTGAATATATTTGAAATATAACACTATGCAAATTTGTTGTACATGTTAATTTGATATATGTTTATATTATGTTATGATGGACATTATAGCGACACTTAGAACTTCTTTTTATTTTTTATTTATTTTTTTCAATTAATTTAATTTTATTTTTTCAGTGTTCCAAGATTCATTGTTCATGCACGACACCCAATGGTCCATGCAATATGTGCCCTCCTCAATACCCACTACCAGGTTCACACAACCCCCCAATTCCCTCCCCTCCAAAGCCCTCAGTTTGTTGTTCAGATTCCACAGTATTTCATGGTTCATCTCCCCCTCCAATTTCCCCCAATTCATCCTTCCTTTACTTCTCCCAATGTCCTCCGTGTTTTTCCTTATGCTCCACATGTAAGTGAGACCATATGATAATTGACTCTCTCTGCTTATTTCACTCAGCATAATCTCTTCCAGTTCCATCCATGTTGATACAAAAGTTGGGTATTCATCCTTTCTGATGGAGGCATAATATTCCATTGTTCCAATGGAATATGTTCCAATATTCCACAACATTCCATTGTGTATGTGGACCATATCTTCTTTATCCATTCGTCTGTTGAAAGGCATCTTGGCTCTTTCCATATTTGGCAATTGTGGCCATTGCTGCTATGAACATTGGGGTACATGTGGTCCTTCTTTGTACTACATTTTCATCTTTGGGGTAAATACCCAGTAGCAAACACAACATTTCTGACACTGTTTATGGAGGGTTTTTTTCCCCCCATAAAACAATTCTCTGTAACCCCAGCCAAGTGCCCTATGATTCAATTTAATTCTGACATTAACTAGTGTTAGTGCAGAGCCCATAAGTTAAGGACTCATTCCTGTGAGACTATCCCCAACTTCAGATGCCAATAATAAATAATAGGTCTGCAGATTGCCCACAAATTCTACCTGATTTGACTACACATAAGAGGTTACCATGGCTTCTCCCACCTTGGATTCAATTATTTACTAGAACAACTCAGAGAACTCAGAGGAACACTTAGGTTTATCAGTTTATTATATAATAAAGGGATATGATGAAAGATGTGCTTTAATAGATAGAAGAAAAGTTGAAAGGTCTGAAAGGGTCCTAACTGTAGGAACTTCTGTCTGATGCAGTTGGGGTGCACCATCTTCCTGATAACTGGATGGCTTGACCAATTTGGAAGCTCTCCAAATCCTATGCTACTGGGATTTGTATGGAGGGCTCATCAAGTGGGTATGACTAATTAATAATTATATTCCCAGCCTCTTTCCCCTCTCTGGAGAATGGAAGGTGAGAAGGAATATCCCTGTCTTTTAATTATGTCTTGGTCTTTCAAAGGGCCTCTCCAGGGGCCATCCAGGGGCTGACCCAGAATCACCTCCTTAGAACAAAGGACAGTCCTGTCACCCAGGAAATTCCTTTGTCAGGAACAGGTCAAAGACCTGGAAACAAGGATTTTAGGAATACTGTGTCAACAACCAAGGGCAAACTATATATATATTTCTTAAGATCTATCTATCTATCATCTATCACCTATATCTATCTATCATCTATCATCATTCATCATTATCTATCTATCTATCTATCATCTATCTATCTATCATCTATCATCTATCAATCTATCATCTATCTATAGGTAAATAGCTATGTTACTCTTAGGAAAGTCCTCCATGACAACTTGGTCCCACATTACCTCTCTGACTTAAGATTGCAATATTCTCCATTTCATGTGACATGGGTGTGTTTGTTGTCCTGAGAGAATGCCAGGTGATCTTACCAAAATCTCAGATACCTTCTCCTACCACTTATTATGCCTATTTCTTGTTTTCTTATTTCCCCTTTTCACTATCTAGTGTACCATGAACATCAGTAGTCCTATACCAGAGAGTGTGAAAACATCCACGAAGGTAAAATTTTTGCCTTTTCCCCCCACAATGATGTATCCCTAATCACATCATGGGTTCTCAATAAATATATGCTGTTAGTTTACCAGTAAAGAAGAGTTATAGTGCAGAACCATGAAAGAAATCATCTCAGCTACATGGGGAAGAATTTGACCCAGAAAAGCAGGGATTAGTCAGAACACATCTTGAAGATATATTTCAGTTTCAAGGCAGGGAGGTCTGAAAATACACATGGAATAATCTCAATCTTTTGGTATCATTTGAGACTTGATTTGTGACCCAGTACGTATTCTATTCTGCATAAAGTTCTATATGCACTTGAGAAGAATGAGTATTCTGGTGTTTTAGGATGGAATGTTCTGTATATATGTACGAAGTCTATCTGGTCCAAAGGGTCTTTCAAAGCTCTTGTTTCTTTGTGGATAATCTGCTTAGATGATCTATTGCTGTGATTGGAGCATTGAAGTCTCTTACTATTAATGTTTTATTATCAATATGTTTATTTTGGTTGTTAATTGGTTTATATAATTGGCTGCTACCATATTTGGGGCATAGATATTTACAATTGTTAGATCCTCATGTTGGATAGACCCTAAAGGATGATATACTGTCCCTCTACATCTCTTACTGTGGTCTTTGACTTAAAATCTATTCTGTCTGATATGAGGTTTGCTACCCCAGCTTTCTTTTGGGATCTGGTGGCATGATAAATGTTTCTCCATCCCCTCACTTTTAGTCTGGAGGTACCTCTAGGTCTAAAGTGAGTCCATATAGACAACATATCAATGGGTCCTGCTCTTTTTAATCCAATCTTATACCCTGTATCTTTTCATGGTAGCATTTAGCCCATTTACATTCAGAGTAGCTATTGAAAGATATGAATTTAGTGCCATTGTATTGCCTGTAAAGTCCCTGTTTCTGTAGATTGTCTCTGTTTCTTTCTGGTCTTTGGGACTCTTGGGGAGGTCTCTCTTTGCTTACAGAATCCCCCTTAATATTTCTTGCAAGGGTGGCTGGTCACATATTCTTTCAGCTCCAACTTGTTCTGAAAGCTTTTATCTCTCCATCTGTTTTGCATGACAGCCTTGCTGGGGAAAGTATTATTGGCTGAATGTTCTTTTCATTACTACCCTGAATACATCTTGCCAGCCTTTTCTGGCTTGGCAGGCATCTGTGTACAGGTCTGATGTTATTCTGATGATTCTCTCTTCATATGTAATGAAGCTCTTCTCCATGGCTATTCTTAGGATAGTTTGGCTGTAAAATTTGCAAGCTTCACTATTATATGTAAGGGTTTGATCTATTTTTATTGATTTTTGGGAGGAGTCCTCTCTGCTTCTTGGAATCAAATGTTTGTTTTTTTCTCCAGATTAGGGAAGTTCTCAGCTTTGATTTGTTCAAGTATACCTTCTAGGCCTCTCTCTCTCTACTCCCTTATGGATTCTGACATTGAAACATTCTGACATTGGACCATTTCATGGCATTATTAATCTCTCTAATCCTTTTTTCATGTTACTAGTAGCCTATCTCTGTTTTCCTCAACTTCTTTCTTTTCCATCAGCTTATCTTCTAGATCACTAGTTCTCTCTTCTGCCCCATTTACTCTGGGTATTAGAGTATCCAAGTAAGACTGCATCTCATTCATCACAGTTTTTAGTTTGGTCTGATTAGATGTCATTCCTACTCTTAGAGATTCTATATTTTTGCTAATACTTTTTTCAAGCTGAGTTATTGACCTTAAGATTGCTATCTAGGGACAGGAGAAGCAATATGGTGGAGGAGTAGGAGACCTAAATATCAGATCCCAGGAGTTCAGCTATATGGTTATTAAACCATTCTGAACACCTACAAACTCAATAGGAGATAGAAGAAAAGAAGAGGATCAATTCTAGAAAAAGAATTTTTTAGGAACAGAAAATTGACCACTTTCTGGAAGGTAGGAAGTTCAGAGAAGTGAATCTGAGGCAACATATGGGAAGGTATGCAATGGGGGGAGAGGCTGGCTCAAGGCAAGTGAGAGAGCAGCTGAGAACAAAATCAGAACTTTTAGAAGTCTGCTCCACTGAGGGACATCGCTCCAGAGGCTTGGTAGGGGATGGGGCACTCACAGGGACAGTGTGGTCTCAGGACTGGCAGGGTCATAAAAAGACCAAGGGTGTTTGAGTGTGGTAGAGCTCCCAGGTATATATGTGGGAAGTCAGCTGCAGAGATGGAAATGAGGAGTGGGCTCTCAGGTCATGGTTACCTTAAACCATGATCTGAGGTACAATTGGGTCACTGCTCTTCATTTTTTAAAAATATTTTATTTATTTATTTCACAGAGAGAGCACAAGTAGGCAGAGCAGCAGGCAGAGGGGGAAGCAGGCTCCCTGCTGAGTGGGGAGCCTGATGCGGGGTCAACCCCAGGACCCTGTGATCATGACCTGAGCTGAAGGCAGCCGCTTAACTGACTGAGCCACCCAGGTGCACTTTTTTCCTTTTTAAGATTTTATTTATTTATTTGTCAGAGAGAGGGCCACTGTACTTCAAACAGGTACTCCACAAGTGGCAAATCCGGGGAGACCCCCCTCTTTCCTCCTTTAGGAGAAGCAGTGCAGAAGTACGCTGCAGGAATCTTTTGGGTGTGGAGACTCCAAACAGGGCCATGTACCAAAGATAGATATGCTTGGTCACAGGCTGGGTGAGCTTGGAATGTGGTGGGAGCCAGGGAGAGAGGAGGGATTGACTGGTTTTCTCTGAGGGAATGTTGAGGAGAGAGGCCCCAAGCTCTCAGCTCCTACAGGGCCAGAGATTGGGAGGCTGCCGTTTTCATTCCCATCCTCCAAAGCTGTATGGAAAGCTTTCAGGGAACAAAAGCAACTGAGAGTAAACCCAAGCAGGTTATTAGCCTGGGCCTTGGAAAGGGCAGTGCAATTCTGCTTCAGGCAAAGACATTTGAGAATCGAGGCAACAGGCCCCTACCCTAGAAGATTAGCAAAAACATCCAGTCAAGACCAAGTTCACTGATCAATGAGAACTGTGGAACTCTGGAGCTAGGGGAAAACAACACACCTAGAATTCATGGTATTTTCTCCATTAGTCTTCAGTCTTTCAAAGTTAAAGTTTTTAAATTTTATTTTTTCTTCTATTTTTAAAATTTTCCTCTTACCTGTTTTAACAATTTTATCCTAAAATCTTTATAAAAATCTTTTAAAATTTTAATTGCTATACTCATATTATACCCCTTCACTGGATTTAAGTTTTTTGTACACATATAGGATTTTTCTTTAAAATTTTGGGATACAGTTTCTTCTAAAAGATCAAAATATACCCTAAATCTAGTGCATGGCTTTGTTCTACACTCCAATCTGATGAATTTTTTTCCTCTCTTTTTTTTTCTTTTTTCAACCAACAATTTTTTTTTGTTTTTTTTTTTCTTTTGGATTTTGTTATGTTTTGTTTTCCCCAAATATATTTATTTTATTTTTTCAATGTTACAAGATTGATTGTTCATGCACCACACACAGTGTTCCATGCAATAGGTGCCCTCCTCAATACCCACTACCAGGCTCACCCAACCCCACAACCCCACCCCTTCAAACCCCTCACTTTGTTGCTCAGAGTCCACAGTCTCTCCTGGTTCATCACCCCCTCCGATTTCCCATCATTCACCCTTCCCTTTCTTCTCACAATGCCCTCCATGATTTTACTTATGCTCCACATGTAAATGAGACCATAAGGTAATTGACTCTCTCCACTTGACATATTTCACTCTGAATAATCTCATCTAGTCCCTTCCTCATTGATAAAAAAGTTGGATATTCATCCTTTCTGATGGAGGAATAGTATTCCATTGTATAGATGTACCACATCTTCCTTATCCATTCATCTGCTGAAGGGCATTTTGGTTCTTTCCACAGTTTGGTGATTGTGGCCATTGCTGCTATGAACATTGGGGTACATGTGGCCCTTCTTTGTACTGCATCTGCTTCATTGGGGTAAATACTGAGTAGTGCAATGGCAGGGTCATAGGGTAGCTCTATTTTTAATTTCTTGAGGAATCTCCATACTGTTTTCCAAAGTGGCTGCACTAACTTGCATTCTCACAGACAGTGGGAGAGGATTCCCCTTTCTCCACATCCTCTCCAGCATTGTTTGTTTACTGTCTTGTTGATTTTGGCCATTCTAACTGGTGTAAGGTGGTATCTCAATGTGGTTTTGATTTGAATCACCCTGCAGTCTAAAGATGATGAACATTTTTTCATGTGTCTGTTAGCCATTTGTATGTCTTCTTTGGAGAGGTGTCTGTTCATGTCTTCTGCCCATTATTTCATGTAATTATATGTTTTGTGAGTGTTGAGTTTGAGGATTTCTTTATTGATCTTAGATATTAGCACTTTTTCTATACTGTCATTTGTAAATATCTTCTCCCATTCAGTGGGTTTCCTGTTTGTTTTGTGGACTGTTTCCTTCACTGTGCAGAAGCTTTTTATCTTGATGAAGTCCCAAAAGTTCATTTTTGCTTTTGTTTCCTTTGTCTTTGGGGACATGTCCTGAAAGAAGTAGCTGTGGCTAATGTCAATGAAGTTACTGCCTGTGTTCTTCTCTAGGGTTTTGATAGATTCCTGCCTCATGTTGAGGTCTTTTATCCATTTCGAGTTTATCTTAGTGTATGGTATAAAAGAATGGTCACGTTTCGTTCTTCTACATATAGCTGTCCAGTTTTCCCAGCACCAGTTATTGAGGAGACCATCTTTTTTCTACTGGATATTTTTGCCTGTTTGTCAAAGATGATTTGACCATAGCGTTTTAGGTCCATCTCTGGGCTCTCTATTCTGTTCCACTGCTCTATGTGTCTGTTTTTGTGCCAGTACCATGCTGTCTTGGTGATCACAGCTTTGTAGTAAAGCTTGAAAGTAGGCAATGTGATGCCCCAGCTTTGTTTTTCTTTTTCAACATTTACTTAGCAATTGGGGGTCTTTTCTTTTAATACAAAATTTGTATTGGTTCCATACAAATTTTAGGGTTGTTTATTCCAGATCTTTGAAAAAAATGGTGAAATTTTGATTGGGATGGCATTAAAAGTATAGATTGCTCTGGCCAGTATAGACATTTTAACAATGTTTATTCTTCCAATTCATGAGCATGGAATGCTTTTCCACCTCTTTGTGTCTTTTTCAATTTCTTTCATGAGCGTTACCTAGTTCCTCAAGTACAGATCCTTTACCTCTTTGGTCAGTTTTATTCCCATGTATTATGTGGTCCTTGGTGCTACACTAAATGGAATCAATTCTCTAATTTCCCTTTTCGTATTTTCATTGTTATTGTATAGGAGAGCAACTGATTTTTGGGCATTGATTTTGTATCCTGACACATTACTGAATTGCCATATGAGTTCTAGAAGTTTGGGGGTGGAGTCTTTTGGGTTTTCCATATAAAGTATCATGTCATCTGCAAAGAGAGTTTGACTTCTTCATTGCCAATTTGAATACTTTTTATTTCTTTTGGTTGTCTGATTGCTGTTGCTAAGACTTCTAGTACTACGTTGAACAAGTGTGGTGAGAGTGGGCATCCCTGTCGTGTTCCTGACCATAAAGGGAAGGCTGTCAGCTTTTCCCCGTTGAGAATGATATTTGCTGTGGGCTTTTTGTAGATAGACTTTATGATATTGAGGAATATTCCTTCTATCCCTATACCTTGAAGGGTTTTAATCAGGAACAGATGCTGAATGTTGTCAAATGCGTTTTCTGCATCAATTGACAGGACCATGTGGTCCTTGTCTCTTCCCTTATTGATTTGTTCTATCACATTGATTGATTTGTGAATGTTGAACACCCTTGCCTCCCAGGGATAAATCTCACCTGGTCATGATGAATAATCTTTTTATATGCTGTTGGATCCTATTAGCTAGGATCTTGTTGAGAATCTTGGCATCCATATTCATGAGGGATATTGGTCTGAAATGCTCCTTTTTGATGGGGTCTTTGCCTGGTTTGGGGATCAGGGAATGCTGGCTTCATAGAAAGAGTCTGGAAGTTTTCCTTCTGTTTCTCTTTTTTGAAACAGTTTCAGGAGAATAGGTATTATTTCTCCCTTGAATGTTTTGTAGAATTCCCCAGGGAATCCGTCAGGCCCTTGCTTCTTGTTTTTTGGGAGGTTTTTGATCACTGCTTCAATCTTATTACTAGATTTTGGTCTATTCAGGTTGTAAATTACTTCCTGTTTCAGTCTTGGAAGATTATGTGTTTCCACGAATGCATCCCTTTCTTCTAGGTTGTTTAGCTTATTGGCATATAGCTGTTGATAATAATTATTGTTGATTGTTTCTATTTCCTTTGGATTAGTCGTGATATTTCCCCTTTCTTTCATAATTTTGTTAATTAGGTTCCTCTCTCTTTTCTTCTGGATTAGTTTGTCCAGTGGCTTATGGATTTTATTGATCCTTTTAAAAACCAATTTCTGATGTGTTCTACGGTTTCTTTAGTTTCTAACTCGTATATCTCTGCTCTGATCTTATTTCCCTTCTTGTGCATGGTGTTGGCTTGATTTTTTGTTGATTTTCCAGTTCTTTAAGGTGTAAAGAGTGATGGTGTATTTGAGATTTTTCTATTTTTTTGAGTGAGGCTTGGATGGCTATGTATTTCCCGATTAGGACCGCCTTTGCCATGTCCCATAAGTTTTGGATTGATGTGTCTTCATTCTCATTGGTCTCCATGAATTGTTTAAGTTCATCTTTGATTTTTTTGGTTGATCCCAGCATTCTTCAGCTGGTTGGTCTTTAGCCTTCAAGTGTTTGAATTCCTTCTAAACTTTTCTTGTGATTGAGTTCCAGTTTCAAAGCATTGTTGTCTGAGAAAATGGAGGGAATCATCTCAGTCTTTTGGTATTGGTTGAGTCCTGATTTGTGGTCCACTATGTTGTCTATTCTGGAGAAAGTTCCATGTATGCCGGAGAAGAATAAATATTCTGTTGTTTTAGGGTGGAATGTTCTGCATATATCTATGAGGTCCATCTGGTGCAATGTGTCATTCAATGCTCTTGTTTCTTTATTGATTTTCTGTTTAGATGATCTGTCAGTTACTGAGAGTGGCTTGTTAAGATCTCCTACTATTAATGTATTCATATCAATATGACTCTTGATTTTGAGTAACAGTTGGGTTATGTATTTGGCTGCTCCTATATTGAGGGCATAAATGTTTACCATTGTTAGATCTTCTTGGAGACAGACCCTTTAAGAATTATGTAGTGTCCTTCTGTATCTCTGACTACAGTCTTCAGCTTAAAATCTAATTTGTCTGATATGAGAATCACTATCTCAGCTTTCTTTTGACGTCCATTGGCATGAAAGATGGTTCTCCATCCTTTCACTTTCAGTCTGGGTGTATCCTTGGGTTCCAAATGTGTCTCCTGTGGACAGCATATGGACGGGTCCTGTCATTTTATCCATTCTGCAACCCTGTGCCTTCTTATGGGAGCATTTAGACCGTTAACGTTGAGAGTGATTATTGAATGATGCGTGTTTATTGACATCATGTTGTCTGTGAAGTCCTTGTTTCTATAGATGGCAAATTTCTGTTCTAAGTCTCTCATGAGTTCTTTCTACTTTTATAGAACCCCCTTTAAAATTTCCTGGAGTGCCAACTTGGTGGTCACTTACTCTTTTATTCCTTGCCGATCTTGTATGCTCTTTATCTCTGCATTCATTTTGAATGTCAGCCTTGCTATATAAAGTCTTCTTGGCTGCATGTTCTTCTCGTTTAGTGCCCTGAATATATCATGCCAGCCCTTTCTGGATTGCCAGGTTTCTGTGGACAGCTTTGACATTATTCTGATGGGCCTTCCTCCATATATAAGGAATTTCTTCCCCCTAGCTGCCCTCAGGACCTTTTGTCTAAAATTATAATTTGCAAATTTTATAATGATGTGTCTTCCTGATTTTCTAGACTCATTGATTTTGGATGGTGGCCTTTTTGCCTCTCGGACACAAACACTTGTTCCATTCCCCTGATTGGGGAAATTTTCATTCAGAATCTGGTCAGCTATATCTTCTAGTCCTCTGTCTTTCTCTACGCCCTTTGTGATCCCAATAATTCTGACGTTGCAACGTTTCATGGCATCATTTATTTTCCTAAGTCTTGTCTCATGATTTCTGAGCAGTTTGCTCCAGCTCTCCTCCTTACCTTTATTCAAACCATTTTATCCTCTATATCACTTATTCTATCCTCCGTCTCTGTAACTCTCGCTGTTAGATCATTTAGATTGGATTTCATCTCATTGGTAGTGCTTCTTACATCAGCTATACTGATCTCATTTCCGCCCATAGAGATTCTATGTTGTCATTAATGTTTTTCTCTATCCTAGCCGTTGCCTGGATAATTGTCACCCTGAATTCCCTTTCTGACATACTGTTTATGTCCATGATCAATAGTTCTGAGGGAGAGGGTGCGGTTTCTGGGTTTTTCCTCCGTTAAGTGTTCTTCCTCCTAATCATTTTGATGATAAGTCGATGAGAGGATGTATAGCTGGATATATTGTCTATGATCCAGGCAGGGTGCACCCTCTCCACTGCTGTCTTCTGTTCTTGTAGAGGTCCCAAAGTGATTCATCTTCCTCCTCACAGTGTTTTTATGGGTGTTCAGCGTTTTCTGGTAGATATCCAGCTCACTTTTGGGGACAGGTTGCAACAGGATCTCCTACTTCTCCACCATCTTGCCCCCCTCCTTCAACCAACTTCTTATCAATTCCTTTTTCAGAATCTTTTTAAATTTTCATCTTTACAGTCACATTTCATCCTTTCATAATGTTTACCTTATTTTTGTATTTATATGAGCTTTTCTTAAAATTTTGAGACCTACATGAACAATGAATCTTGGAACACAGAAAAAATAAAAGTAATTGGAAAAAATTTTAAGAGGTAGTTTCTTCTAACAGACCCAAATACATCCTAATCCAGTATGTGTTCCTTTCTTTTCACCATATATATATATATATATATATATATATATATATATATATATATATATATTATTTCTTTTGTTCTTTCTTTCTTTTTCTTTTTCTTTTCCTTTTTCTTTTTCTTTCTTTTTCTCCCCCCATCTTCTCTGCCCAGTTCCAGGTCTCTTCTGATTTGGTTAGTGTTATTTTACTGGGGTCTTTGCTATCCTTTAATACCTTGTTCTCTCACTCATCTATTCTTATCTGGATAAAATGACAAGGCAGAAAGACTCATCCCACACACAAAAAAGAAGAAGAGGTAGTATGGACAGCTAAGGACCTGATCAATATGGACAACTAAACAAGTTGAAACAAAAAAGCTATTAATGAGGTACAATAAAAAATGGAGGCTCTTACTGCTAGAATAAATGATGCAGAAGAGATAATTAGTGATGTAGATGACCAAATGATGGAGAAAAAAGAAGACAACTACTGGACCATGAGGTGAGATTTTGAGAGATAGGTGATACCATAAGACAAAACAGTATTAGAATAATTGGAATTCCAGGAAAAGCAGAAAGAAAGAGAGGGGCAGAAGGTATATTGGAGCAAATCATTGCAGAGAATTTACCTAATTTTGCAAAGGAAACAGGTATCAAAATCCATGAGGGATAGAGAACCCCCCTCAAAATTAATAAAAATAGGTCCACACCCCATCATCTAATATTAAAACTTACAAGTCTCAGTGACAAGGAGAAAATTCTGAAAGTAGCTCAGGATGAGAGGTCTGTTACATACAATGGTACAAATATTAGATTGGCAGCAGAGCTATCCACAGAGACATGGTAGGCCAAAATGGACTGACATGGTATATTCAGAGCACTAAATGAGAAAAATATGCATCCAAGAATACTATATTCAGCTAGGCTATCATTGAAAATAGAAGAATAGATAAAATCTTCCAGGATAAATAAAAACTAAAAGAAATTGCAAACACCAAACCAGCCCTATAGGAAATATTGAAAGGGGTCCTCTCTGCAAAGAGAGAGCCTAAAAAGTAACAGACCAGAAAGGAACAGAGACAACATACATTTGTATATTGTCTATTGTATAGTATAGTATTGTCTATACTATTGTATATTGTATATACTCTAAAGTAACAGTCACTTTACAGGCATTAAAATGGCATTAAATTCATATCTTTCAATAGTTATCCTGAATGTAAATGGGCTAAATGCCCCAATCAAAAGATGCAGTGTATCAGAATGCATAAAAAAAACAAGACCAATCTATATGTTGTCTAAAAGAAAATTATTATAGACCCAAAGACACCTCCAGATTTAATGTGAGGAGGTGAAAAACAATTTACCATGCTAATGGACATCAAAAGAAAGCTCTGATGGCAGTCCTTATATCAAATAAATTAGATATTCAGCCAAAGACTATAATAAGATATGAGTAAGGACACTATATCACACTTAAAGGGAACATTCAATAGGAAGATCTAACAATTGTAAATATCTATGCCCCTAACATGGGAGCAGCCAATTATATAAACCAATTAATAACAAAATCAAAGAAACACATCAACAATAATACAATAATAGTAGGGGACTTTAAAACCCACCTCAGAGAAATGAACAGATCATCTCAGCAAAAGATCAAGATCATCAAGGAAGTAAAGAATTTAAATGACACTAGACCAGATGGATATCACAGATATATTTAGAACATTCTATCCCAAAACAACAGAATACACATTCTTCTCTAGTGCATATGGGACATTCTTCAGAGTAAATCACATCCTTAGTCACAATCAGGTCTCAACCAGTACCAAAAGATTGGGACTGTTCCCTGCATATTTTCAGATTACAATGCTCTGAAACTAGAACTCAATCACAAGAGGAAAGTTGGAAAGAACTCAAATACATGGAGGCTAAAGAGCCTATTAAACCTATTAAAGAATGAATGGGTCAACCAGGGAACTAAAGAATTTCAAAAAATTATGGAAACAAATGAAAATGAAAACACAACTGTTCAAAATCTTTGGGACACAGCAAAGGTGTTCAAAATCTTTGGGACATTTTTCTGAGAGGAAAGTATATAGCAATACAAACCTTTCTCAAGAAGCAAAGAAGGTCTCAAGTACACAACCTAACCCTACACCTAAGGGGGTTGGAGAAAGAACAAGAAAGAAAGCCTCAACCCAGAAGAAATCATAAAGATCAGAGTAGAAATCAATGAAATATAATCCAAAAAAACAGTAGATCAGATCAATGAAACTAGGAGGTTGTTCTTTGAAAGAATTAACAGGATTGATAAACCCCTGGCCAGACATATCAAACAGAAAAGAGAAAGGACTCATATTAATAAAATCATAAATGAAAGAGGAGAGATCACAACCAACACCAAAGAAATACAAACAATTATAAGAACATATTATGAGCAATTATACCCCAGCAAATTAGACAATATGGAAGAAATGGATGCATTCCTAGAGACATATAAACTACCAAAACTGAACCAGGAAGAAAGAGAAAACCTGAACAGACCCATAACCAGTAAGGAGATTGAAGTAGTCATCAAAAATCTCCCAACAAACAAGAGCCCAGGACCAGATGGCTTCCCAGGAGAATTCTACCAGATATTTGAAGGGAGAATTAGTACCTATTCTCCTGAAACTGTTCCCAGAAATAGAAAGGGAAGGAAAACTTCCAAACTTATTTTATGAGGTCAGCATTACCTTGATCCCAAAAAGAGACAAAGGCCTTATCAAAAAGAATTACAGACCAATATGCTGATGAACACAGATGCAAAATTCTTGTCAAAATACTAGTTGGGGGTGCCTGTGTGGCTCAGTGGGTTAAAGTCTCTGCCATCAGCTCAGGTCACGATCTCAGGGTCCTGATATCGAGTCCCACATCAGGCTCTCTGCTCAGCGGGGAGCCTGTTTCTTTCTTTTTCTTTGCCTGCCTCTCTGCCTACTTGTGATATATCTTTCTGTCAAATAAATAAATAAAATCTTAAAATAAATACTAGTCAATAGGATCCAACAGCATATTAAAAGGAGTATTTACCATGACCAAGTGGGATTTATTCCTGGGCTGCAAGATTGGTTCAACATCTGCACAAATCAATGTGATGCAATACATTAATAAAAGAAAGAACAAGAACAATATTATACTCTCAATAGATGCTGAAAAAGCATTTTACAAAGTATAGCATCCTTTCTTGAATAAAACTCTTCAAGGGTCAAGATGGAGGGTACATACTTCAATATCATCAAAGCCATCTATGAAAAACCCACAGTGAATATCATTCTCAATGGGGAAAAACTGAGAGCTTCTCCCATAAGATCAGGAACATGGCAGGGCTGTCCACTATCACCATTGTTCTTCAACATAGTACTAGAAGTCCTAGCCTCAGCAATCAGACAACAACAAGAGATAAAAGGCATCTGAATCTGCAAAGAAGAAGTCAAACTCTCACTCTTTGTAGATGATATGATACTTTATATGTTTTAAGTTGCAACAGCAACTTCTTCCTAGAAACATCACCAAAGGCAAGGGAAGCAAGGGCAAAAATGAACTATTGGGACTTCATCAAGTTCAAAAGCTTTTGCAAAGCAAAGAAAACAGTCAAAAAACCCAAAACAACTGACAGAATGGGAGGAGATATTCCTAAATTACATATCCAAAATCTATAAAGAACTTCTCAAGCTCAACACCTTCAGAACACAAAATACAATCAAGAAATGGGCAGAAGACATGAACAGACATTTCAGCAAGGAAGACATCCAAATGGCCAACAAACACCTGAAAAAGTTCTCAACATCATCCGGCATCAGGGAAATACAAATCAAAACCACAGTGAGATACGACCTCACACCTGTCAGAATGGCTGAAATTAACCGGTAAGGAAACAACAGGTGTTGGCAAGGATGCAGAGAAAGGGGAACCCTCCTACACTGTCGGTAGGAATGCATGCGGGTGCAGCCACTCCGGAAAAACAGTATGTAGGTTCCTCAAAAAGTTGAAAATAGAGCTTCCCTATGACCCAGAAATTGCACTACTCTGTATTTACCCTAAGGATACAAGAAGACTAAACAATCTCCACTTTTGTTATTGCCAAAAATCTTCAGCCTCCCATGGTGCATGCCCACAGCAACTCTCTCAGAGATAGTCCCAGGGGCTCAGGAGTGCCACTGCTCTTTGTTTGACTAAAACCTTGAGTGACTGTGGGCTCCAACATGCACCCAAAGCTCTTAGATAATGTCTGGGTGCTACTCAATAGCCCTTTCTGTGCTGCTAGTGCTCCCTGACCTTTTGCTTAGTGATAGGCACAGATTTCAGATTTTTTCAGGCTGCTTAAGAGAAGAGCGATTATTGACTGGCGGGCTCACAATTTATTGTGATGTGAACTGACAGTCCCTTCCTGGGCTTGCTGACCATAGTCTGCTTCCTGGTCCACTGCTCAAACACTCTATCCTTCAGGTACCCCCTTTTGCTCTGCAGCATCTCATATCCCAAGACCACATGCCCTACTTAGAATTATGCTTTTTCATTTCCAGAGCCCCTTTCAGGGAGGATGTCTCTCACTAGAGCAGATTTCTAAGATTTTGAGCTCCATTGTTATATCACATTCCAGGAGCCAGGTTATGGAAGCTCCCTCCCCCTTCTGTTTATCTTCTGATATTGCCCCACAGATTCACGACCTTGTACATCCTACCTTGCAAAAAGCAGTTACTTTTCTACTTGTAGAGATCCAGATATGTATTCTTACAATTCAGGCTGATTTACAGGTGTTCAAAATGGTTTTATAGATATCCAGCTGAATTCAGGGGACCAGTTGAAATGGGGTCCCCTACTCCTCCCTTGAATTATTAATAATTTATTAATGATTTTTGCAATTATATTCATGAAGAATATTAGTCTGTAGTCTGTTGTTTATTTTTTTCTCCTAATATGTTTTTAGTATAAAGTGGTTGCCTCAAATAAATGAGTTGAAACTATTTCTTTTTCTTCAAACTTCTAGAGATTTGTATTGCTGGTATTATATATATTTTTTCTTTTTTAAAATGTCTAGTAGAATTCACCAATAATATCACTTCATTAGGATATGGCTATGTTGGAATAATCTTACCTACGAATTCATTTACTGTACTAGATATAAGTCTACTTAGGTGATCTCTTCTTGACTGAGTTTTAGTAATTTGTACTTTTCAAGGACTTCATGCTTTTTATTTAAGTTACTGAATTTGTGGGCATAAATTTATACATAGTATCTTCTTAATTTCTTTGTGTTATACAATTAGGTTCCCTCTTTTATTTCTTTTCTTAAATTTTTAAAAAATTTATTTAAATTTTACTTAGCTAACATACAATGTGATATTGGTTTCTGGAGTGGAATTCAGTGATTCATCACAGCTATGTCCTCCTTAATACCCTTCACCCATCTACACTATCCCCCCACCCACCACCCTCCATCAACACTTAGCTTGTTCTCTATTGTTAAGAGTCTCTTATAGTTTATTTACCCCTCTAACTTTCTCCCTGCCTTCTCATATGTCCATCTGTTTTCCTTTTTAAATTCCACATGTGAGTGAGATCATATGACATTTGTCTGTCTTTGACTATCTCACTTAGCATAATACACATTAGCTCCATCCATGTCATTACAAATGGCAAGACTTCATATTTTTTAAGGCTGAGTAATATTCCATTGTGTATATATATACCACCTCTTCTTTATGCATTCATCAGTCAATGGACATTTGGGCTATTGTTAGTTTGGCTACTGTTGATAATGCTGCTATAAACATAGTTTATAGTTTGGCTATTGATAATGCTGCTATAAACATCAGGGTGCATCCCCTATTGAATATGTATTTTTGAATCCTTTTGATTAATACCTAATGGTGCAATTGCTGGGTTGTAGAGTAGTTCTAGTTTTAACTTTCTGAGCAACCTCCATACTATTCCTTAGAGTAGCTGCACCAATTTGCATTCCCACCAACTATGTGAGAAGGTTCCTCTTTCTTCAAATCTTTACCAATATCTATTGTTTTTTGTATTAATTTTAGCCATTCTGATAGGTTTGAAGTGGTATCTCATCATGGTTTTTATTTTTATTTACCTTATGACGAGTGATGTTGAGCATTTTCTCATGCATCTGTAGGCCATTTGTATGTCTTCTCTGGAGAAATGTCTGTTCATGTCTTCTGCCCATTTCTTGGATGAATTTTTTGTTTTTGGGGTGTTGAGTTTGGTAAGCTCTTTATGTATTTTGGATACTAACCCTTTATCCCTTTATCCAATATGTCATTTGTAAATATGTTCTCCCATTCTGTAGGTTACCTTTTAGTTTTGTGGATTATTCTTCTGGCCGTGCAGAACTTTTAATTTGATTAAGTCCCAATAGTTTATTCTTACTTTTGTTTCCCTTGCCTCTGGAGATGTGTCTATTAAGAAGTTGCTATCCCTGAGGTAAAAAAGGTTACTGCTCTGGGGCATCTGGATGACTCAGTTACTTAATCAGCCAACTCTTGATTTCAGCTCAGGTTATGATCTCATTGTACCCTATGTCAGGCTCTACACTCAGCATGAGATTGCTTGAGGATTCTCTCTTTCTCTCACTCTGCCCAGCCCCCTGCATGTGCATACACCATCTCTCTCTCTCTAAAATAAATAAATAAAATCTTTGAGTTAAGAAAAGATTACTGCCCATATTCCCTTCTAGGATTTTGATGATATCTGTCACCTATTATTAGTTGATTTTGTGTGTGGTGAAAGAAAGTGGTCGCGTTTCATTCTTTTGCATGTTGCTGTCCAGTTTTTCCAACACCATTTGTTGAAGAGACTGTCCTTTTTTTCCATTGGGTAGTCTTTCCTTCTTTGTGGAAGATTAGTTGACCATATAGTTATGGGGCCAGTTCTCAGTTTCCTATTCTGTCTCATTGATCTATGTGTCTATTTTTGTTCCCATACCATACTGTCATGATAACCACAGTAATATAATTTGAAATCTGGAATCATGGTGAGTCTAGTTTCATTTTTTTCTCAGGATTGAATTGGCTATTTGGGGTGTTTTGTGGTTTCATACAAATTTTTGTATTGTTTCTTCCAGCTCTATGAAGAATGCTAGTGCTATTTTGATAGGAATTATATTAAATTTGTAGATTTCTTTGGGTAGTATACACATTTTAAATATTTGGTTTGGTTTAAATGTTTGGTTTTCTAATCCATTAGCATGGCATATTTTTCCATTGCTTTGTGTCATCTTCAATCTTTCATCAGTGTTCTATAGTTTTAATAATACAGATAGTTTACCTCTTTAGTTAGGTTTATTCCTAGGTATCTTATTGTTCTTGGTGCATTTGAAAATGGGACTGATACCTTAAATTATTTTTCTGGTGCTTCATTATTGGTGTAAAGAAATACAACAGACTTCTGCACTTTGATTTTATATCCTGCAACTTTGATGAGTTCATGAATTAGTGCCAGCAATTTTTTTTTGTGGGGAATCTTTTGGGTTTTCTACATAGAGTGTCATGTTGCCTGCAAATAGTGAAAGTTTGATTTCTTCCTTGCCTATTTGGATGCTTTTTATTTATTTTTGTCGTTGTTGTCTGGTTGGTGATGCTAAGACTTCCAATAATATGTTAAATAGTAATGGTGACAGTAGATATCCCTATCTTGTTCCTGACTGTAGGGGAAAGGTTTTCAGTTTTTCCCATTGAGGATCATATCAGTGCTGTCTTTCACATATGGCCTTTATGATGAGTTATGTTCCATTTATACCTACTTTGTTGAGGGTTTTTATCAAAGAACGGATGCTGTACTTTGTCAAATGCTCTTTATCCATCTATTGAGAGGACTGTAGGTCCTCTCAATATCCTTTCCTTTGTTAATATGTTGTATCACCTTGATTGATTTTTGGATGTTGAACCATCCCTGAAACCCAGTAATAAATCCCACTTGGTCGTGGTGAATAATCCTTTTAACGTCCTGTTGGATCTGATTAGCCAGTTGTTGAGAATTTTTGCATCCATGTTCAACAGGTATATTGGTCTATAATTCTCCTTCTTAGTAAGAGCTTTCTCTTGTTTCGTGGTCAGGATAACACTGGCCTCACAGAATGAGTTTGGAAGATTTCCTTCCATTTCTTCTTTTTGGAGCAGTTTCAGAAGAATAGGTATTAATTCTTCTTCAGGTGTTTGGTACAATTCCCCTGTGAAGGCATTTAGTCCTGGACTCTTTGTTGGGTGATTTTTGATTCAATTTCTTTGCTATTATGGGTCTGTTTACCTTTTCTACTTCTTCCTGTTTCAGTTTTGGTTGTTAATTTGTTTTTCAGAATGCATCCATTTCTTCCAGATGGCCTAATTTTTTGGCTTAGGTTGGCTCATAGTATTTTCTTATAATTTATGTTTATATTTCTGTAGTGATTTCTCCTCTTTCATTCATGATTTTATTAATTTGGGTCCTTGTTTGTTTTTCTTTTTGATAGTCTGGCTCAAGGTTTGTCAAATGTATTAATTATTTCAAAGAATCAGTTTCTAGTTTTGTTGATCTGTTCTATTGCTTTTTTTTTTCTGTGTTATTGATATCTTCTTTAATCCTTATTATTTCCTTTCTCTGGCTGGATTTAAATTTTATTTGCTGTTCTTTTTCTAGCTCCTTTAGGAGAAAGGTTAGGTTATATATTTAAGACTTTTCTTTGTTCTTGGTAGTCCTGTATAGCAATATATTTCCCAGTTAGGATCAGCTTTGCTGCGTCCCAAAGATTCTGGGCTGTTATGTTTTCATTTTCATTTGCTTCCATATATTTTTTAAAAATATTCTTTAATCTCCTTGTTGACCCATTCATTCTTTAGTAGGATGTTCCTCAATCTCCATGGTTTAAGGGCTTTCCAAATTTTGTTTTGTGCTTGACTCTAGGTTTCATAGCATTGTGTTCTGAAAATATGCATGGTATGATCTCATTGTTTTTGTACCTGTTGAGTACTGATTTTTGACCCCATATGTGATCTATTCTGGAGAGTGTTCCACGTGCACTTAAAAAGAATGTGTACTCTGCTGCGTAGGATGAAATGTTCTGAATGTATTTGTGAAGTTCATCTGGTCCATCTGTCATTCAAAATCTTTGTTTCTCTGTTGATCTTCCACTTAGATTTTCTGTCCATTGCTGTGCATGGTGTGTTAATGTCCCATACTATTATTGTAGTACTATCAAAGTGTTTCTTTATGTTTATTATTATTTGATTTTTATATTTGAATTTTCCTAATATGGGGACACAAATATTCATAATCATTAGGTTTTCTTGATAGCCTGACCTCTGAATTATGATATAATGCCCTTCTTCATCTCTTGTTAGTCTGTTTTTAAATAGATTCAATTATCATATGGTTTCACTTACATGTGGAGCATAAGGAAAAACATGGAGGACATCAATGGAAGGAAAGGAAGGATGAATTGGGGGAAATCAGAGGGGGAGACAAAACATGAGAGCTGTGGACTCTGAGAAACAAACTGAAGGTTTTGGAAGTGGGAGGGTGAGGAGTTGGATGAGCCTGGTGGTGGGTATTGAGGAGGGCATGTATTGTATGGAGCACTGGCTGTGGTGCATGAACAATGCATCTTGAAGCACTGAAAAAATTAAAAAAAAAATAAAATGAGTCTCTTGTAGGCAGCACATATATGGATCTTCTTTTTTTAAAAAAATTTATTCTGATACCTTGTGTCTTTTGATTGGAGCATTTAGTCCATTCACATTCAAAGTGATTATTGAAAGATATGACTTTAGTGTTATTATATTATTTGTACATTTGGTCTTTCTGATAATGTTCTCTGGTCTTTTCTAGTCTCTGTTGTTTTAGGTGTTTTCCCTACTCACAGAGTTCACTTTAATATTTCTTGCAGGGCTGGTTTAGTCATCACAGATTCCTTTAGTTTTTGTCTGGGTAACTTTTTATATAACCTTCTATTCTGAATGACAGCCTTGGTGGATGAAGAATTCTTAGTTGCATATTTTTCCCACTTACCACATTGATTATATTCTTCCACTTTCTTTGGTCTGTCAAGTTTCTGTGGACAGATCTGCTCCAAATCTGATCTCTCTTCCCTTTTAGGTGAAGGGCTTTATTTCCTTTGCTGCTATCAGAATTCTTTCCTTGTCTTGTGTATTTGGTGAAATTGACTATGATATGCCTTGATGATGATAGGTTTTGAATTTAACACACATTCTCTGTGCTTCTTTGATTTTGATCCTTATATCCTTTTCCAGATTAGGGAAGTTTTCAGCTATAATTTGCTTGAATAAACCTTCTGCCCTTTTTTTTCTCTTCGTCTTCTGGGACTCCTATGATATGTATGTTATTCCATTTTAATAAGTCACTGAATTCCCTAAGTCTACCTTCATGATCCATTACCTTTGTTTTACTCTTCTTTCAGCTTCATTATTTTCCATAATTTTTTGGATCACTGATTCATTCCTCTGCCTCATCCATCCTTGTTTTTATTATCTCCATTTATGTTTGCAGATTAAGTGTAGAATTTTTAACTTTGGCCCAACCAAGTTTTAGTTCTTTTATCACTGTAGTGAGGAATTCTCTAGTGTCTTTTATTTTTTTCTAGCCCAGCTAGTATCCTTATAATTGTTTTAAATTTTGTTCAGACATTTTACTTCTATCTGCATTGATTAAATCTCTGGCCATCATTATTTACCTGTTCTTTCTTTATAGTGAATTTCTCAGTCTTGTCATTTTGGAGGGGAAAGAAAGAAAGAAAGAAAGAAAGAAAGAGAAAAATTAAAAAAAATAGAATAAAAATAAAAATACACAAAAAATAGAAAAAACTGAAAAAATTAAAATAATATGAGATAAATAAAATACACATAGGAAGCTAGATCCTACATGTGTTTTGGTCTGCTCGTTACCAGAAATTTCCATTGGTTGTTTTTCTGGTTTGTAGATGTTTAGCTTCATTCTCCAAGACTTCTGATAGATTTTATGGGTATTAAGAATGATTTGATATTTATCTAACTGTGTTCTAGTGAAAGGCAGGTTTAGGGTCACCCTACTTCTCTGCCTTTTTACCTTTACCCTTCCTTCTTTTATTTCTTATATTGATCATTTGTGTCTTCTCTCATTTTATTTTT
The DNA here is from genome assembly GCA_028533885.1 of Nasua narica. Lineage (NCBI taxonomy): Eukaryota > Metazoa > Chordata > Mammalia > Carnivora > Procyonidae > Nasua > Nasua narica. The sequence goes on along the minus strand of CM052807.1, from coordinate 27,900,964 downwards.
CCTCAATTAGTTTGGTAAAATTTTTATTAACCTTATTGACTTGTTTTTTCATTGATCCAGATTTTTATGTCAATGGTTTTGGTCTTTTATCTTTTGAAAATTTAATTGCAATTTAATTGGTTGGTGAACATATTTCTGTTCTTGGCTTATGTTAGTTTTAATTTAGCTCCTCTTTATTATTTACTTTAAATGGAAACTTTCTTTACTCATTGGTGACTTTTCATATTATATAATAAAAATTTACCAAACCATAAATTTCTCTCTAAATAGTGTTTTACTCATAGTTTGTCATGTATTTTCAGTGTCATTCAGAATAAAATAGAGTTTCTTTTTTTTTAAGATTTTATTTATTTATTTGAGAGACAGAGAAAGTGAGTGAGCATGAGAGGAGAGAAGGTTAGAGGAAGAAGCAGACTCCCCGTGGAGCTGGGAGCCCGATGTGGGACGTGATCCTGGAACTCAAGGATCATGACCTGAGCTGAAGGCAGTTGCTTAACAAACCAAGCCACCCAGGCGCCCCAAAATAGAGTTTCAACACAATCTTTCTTGAGATATACTATTGGAACCACAAGTTATATAGCAATACATTGTTTAAATTTTACATATTTGGTGATATTCCAGATATCTTTCTGATTTTGACTTCTATTAATTCCACTATTTTCAAAGAATAGTCTTTGTATGATTTAGACATTTAATTATTTCTTAGAGCAACTAAAAATTAAAAAAAGTACATCTACATTTATTCTTAATTACCATTTTATATCTAAGCTTCTGCCTGATAAAATATACCTTCTCCTGAATAAATTCTTGTGTGTATTTCTGCCATCAACTCTCTTGTTTTGTTTGTATGAGAAAATCAATATCTTTTTCATTTTTGTAGTAATTAAATTTTAATTTTGATATAACTAAAACTATTCACATGCATTTCTAAAGAATAACATGAAAAGATTCCTTTATCCAGTTCTCCCACTATTGATGCCTTGCACAACTATAATATAATATTACAATCAAAAGACTGACATTCATACAGTCAAAATATAAAACACGTCCATCCAATCACCAGAAGTCATAATGTTGCACTTTTACAACAGCACCCACATCCTGTATGGCCCCAAGACCACTGTAATCTATGGAAACCACTACTTAATCTTAACTTCTATACTTTTTAAAATCAAGAGTGTAATATAATTAGACTCATACAGCAGGTAAACATTTTGGATTTAATTTTTTTATTCATTATAATTTACCAGAGATTCATCATGTTGTTTTGTTTATCAAGTTAATTCATTTTTATTGCTGAAACTATTCAACAATAAATTCATATTATCATATTCCATAATATGATTTTACCATAGTTGATTTAACCATTAATTTATTGAAGGATATCTGGGTTTTTTTGGTAGGTTTGGGCTTTTATGAAAAAAAAAGCTTTAATTATTAATTATAGGTTTCTGTGTAAGCATACATCTTGATTTCTCTGCAACAAATGCCCAGGGTCATATGATAGCTGTTTTTTTTAAAGACAGGCAAAATTGCTTTCTCAATTGATTATACATTTTAAATCCCTCTAGAAATTATGAGTGATCCAGTTTCTCTACATTCTCACCGGGAATTACTGTTCTCACAATGTTTGGGTTTTTTTGGTCCTGACCATCCATATAGGTATGCAATGATAGCTTATTGTGTATTTAATTTGCATTCCCCTTATATGGCTGATGATTTGAAAACATTTTCATCTCCATATCCTCATCAGTGAAATATCTCTTCGCATCCTTTTGTTCATGCTCTAATTGGATTTTTAAAACCTGTTGAATGTTGAGAATACTTAAATTTTTTTGAAAGGGAGAGTGCATGCAAGTGTGTGTGAAAGCAAAGGGGAAGGAAAAAAAAAGGAGAAGGAGAGAGAAAATCGTAAGCTGACTCCATGCCTGGTACCGAAAGCTATGGGGGTCTCAATCTCATGACCCTGAGATCATGAACTGAGCTAAAATCAAGAGTTGAACATTTAGCTGACTGAGAAATCCAGGTACCCTGAGAATTCTTTATTTATTCTAAATAATAGCTGTTTCCCAGTTATTGATTCTTTCCCAGATATGGGGTTGGTGAATATATTTTCTCATTCTGTAGCTCTGTTATACATTCTGTAGCTTTGTTATACAAAATATTTTAATTTTTGATGAAGTTCTGTTTAGCAATTTTTCTTTTTACTAATTATGGTTTTGTGGCGTCAAGCCTAAAACTCTATTTTTATCCCTATATACTAAAGGTTTTCTGTTCTTTTTTTGATGAATAGTTTTACAATTTTACATTTTTATTTTAAATAAATTTTTGCATAAAATGTGAAACCTAAGTTAGAGTCTCTTAAAAAACTGCCTGTGCATGTCCAAATGCTTCAGGACTATTAGTTCAAAAGGCCATCTATTTTTTTATTATTTATTTATTATTATTTATTTATAATAATATCTTTTATTATTTATATATTATTTATTATTATCTAAATAGCTTTTGTACTTGTGATTCTATTTCTGGATTATCTTCTCTATTCTTTTACATTGATCTATATGCCAATCATTCTGCCAAAACCACATTCATTACAGTAGTTATTTAATGTCTTGATATTGAGTAGACTACATTTTTACACGTTACTCTTTTTTTATCAGAATTGTTTCAGATGTAATAGTTTTTTCACCTGTTTATATAACTTTTAGAATAATCTTGTCTATATCTAAAGTAAAATATTTGTCTGCATCCATGGACCTGGGACCTGGGTGTCACTGCAGCTACTGCCACTGCCCTTGTGGACTGGGACCATTTGAGGTTTTAGAAGCACAAAGGACACGCGGGGGCCTGAGTCAAATGTTGAGAGGGTCACTGGGGGTGTGCACCTTCTGTGACAAGCTGTGGTTTTCACAGGTGCTTACAGAAAGGGAAACTGTGTGCTCTGGAAGGTTCAGAGGAGAGCAGACTATGAGTTCTTTGCCCTGGAGCAGAGGCCTGGATGCGGACATTCTCCTTTACTTTGACCCTCCAGAAAGGCAAGGTGTGAAAAGCTGCAAGAGAACAAAAGCCTCCACAGAACAAAAGCCCCCCAAAACTGATTTCCATGGAGCCCCAAAACTGATTTCCATGGAAATGATTTCGAGGTTAGCTCTCTAACCCTGATAGAGGGTTATCTGAAAACCAATGCAACAGGACCCTTCCCCAGAAGACAAGCTGGAAGAACAAGAGAATGACAATCCTAAGGTCCCTATAAAACTGTGAAACTCTAACACCAGGAGAAAATGGCACACTAAGCTCCTGGTGTTGCCTCAAGGCCTATGTATTTCTCAGATACAACTTTTTTCTTTTTTTTTAAAATTCTGTCTCATGTTTCATCTCTGTTTTTTCTTATTTATTCTATTCTCTATTTCTCATTTCAACTAGATGCTTAATACAATGTATTCTATAGTAGATTTTTAACTTGTACTTTTTCACACACACACACACACACATAATATACATATGGATATAAGCATCAATGTAGTCCTTTTATCCCTATTAAATGCTACCTTTATATATATATACCAGTTTTAATTTCTTTGTAACTCTGGGAAGTAGTGTTCTCTAACAAAGAGAACAAAATACGCCCAGGAAGAACTGAAACACCCTACCTTGCTCACATTGAGAACTTCTTTTCTTCACACCCCCTTTTTTTAACTTTATAAATCTTATTCTTGGGTTTCATTGTGGCTGTGATTTTCAGTGGTGGCTTCCAACTACTTCAAATTTTCCCAGGGTGCATCTTGCCTGGATTGTGGTTGATATTTTTGACTCTGTAAATACCCTCATCCACCCCTCAACAGAATGACTAGGAGAAGGAACACTCAACAAAGAAAAGAACAAGAGACAATGGCTTCTCCCAAAGACCTAATGAATATAGATATAGCAAGATGTCAGAAATATACTTCAGGGTAACAGTTATGATGACGATAGCTAGGCTTGAGAAAACCACTAGCAGCAACATAGAATCTCTAATGGCAGAAATGAGAGCTAATCATGCTGAACTTGAAAATGCTATAAATGAGATGCAGTCTAAACCGGATCCTTTAACAACTAGGGTAAATGAGGCAGAAATACAAATTTGTGATCTAGAAAATAAACTGATAGAAAGGAAGGAACAGGAGGAGGCCTGGGACAAACAGCCTAAAATCCATGAGAACGCGCTTAGAGAAATCAACAATGCCATGAAACATTCTAGTGTCAGAATTACTGGAATCCCTGAGGGGATGGAGAGAGAGAGAGCAGACTAGAAGATATATCTGAGCAAATTGTAGCTGAGAACTTCCCTAATCTGGGGAAGGAAACAAGCACTTATGTCCAAGAGGCAAAGAAGATCCCTCCCAAGATCAAGGAGAAGAGATCAATGCCCTGGCATGTAAAAGTAAAACTTATAAATCTTAGAATCAAGGAACCCATCCTGACAGCAGCTAGGGGGAAGAGATTCTATATGTACAGAAGGAGGAACATCAGAATAACATCAGACATATCCGCAAAGACCTAACAAACCAGAAAGGGCTGGCAAGACACATTCAGGGTACTAAATGAAAATAATATGCAGCCACGAATATGTTATCCAGCAAGGCTGTCATTCAGAATTGATGGAGAGAAAAAGAGCTTCCAAGATTGGCAAAGACTAAAAGATTATGTCACCACCAAATCAGCACTATAAGAAATATTAAGGGGAATTCAATAAAAGAAGCAAGACCCCAAGAGTAATATAGACCAGAAATTTAGAGAGATAATCCATGGAAACGAGACTGTGCAGACAATAGGATGGCACTAAATACATATCTTTCAGTATTACCTGTCAGCATGAATGGCCTAAATGTTCCCATGCAATGACACAGGGTTGCAGATTGGATACCAAGACAGGACCCATCCATATGCTGTCAACAAGAAACTCATTTTTAACCTAAAGATGTCTCCAGGCTGAAAGTGATGGGATGGAGAACCATTTACCATGCCAACAGACCCCAAAAGAAAGCTGGAGTAACAATTCTTATATCAGACAAATTAGAATTTAAACCAAAGACCATAATAAGAGATCCAGAGGGACACTATATCATACTTAAAGGGTCTATCCAACAAGAAAATCTAACAATTGTAAATATCTATGCTCCCAACATGGGAGCAACCAATTACATATACCAGCTATTAAACAAAATACAGAATCATATCAACAATAATGCATTAATACTACTTTTTAACACTACATTCTTAGCATTGGACAGATTATCCAAAGAGAAGATCAACAAAGAAACAAGAGCTTTGAATGACACAGTGGACCTGATGGACTAGATATATACAGAACATTCCACACTAAAACAACAGAATACTCATTCTTCTTGAATGCATATGGAACGTTCTCCAGAATAGATCACATACTGGGTCACAAATCAGATCTCATACAACGCCAAAAGATTGAGATTATTCCCTGCACGTTATCAGACCACAATGTCTTGAAATTGGAACTCAATCACAAGAAAAAATTTGGAAGGAATTCAAACACTTAGAAGTTAAAGAGCATTTGGCTAAAGAATGAATGGGTCAACCAGGAAATTAAAGAACTTAAACAATTCATGGAAACCAATGAGAACAAAAACACTTGAGCCCAATCCTATGGGATACTGCAAAGGCAGACCTAAGGGGAAAATACATAGCCATCCAAGCCATTCAAAAATCAAGAAAATCCCTAATGTACAAGCAAACCCTACCACCTAAAGAAGCTGGAGAAAGAACACCAAATAGAGCCTAAACCAAGCAGGGGAGGAGAAATAATAAACATGAGAGTAGAGAGCAGTGGTTTCTAGAAACCAGCAGCTCTGGTTCTAGAGCAGAAACCAGAAAAACAGTAGAACAGATCAACCAAACTAGAAGCTAGTTTTTTGAAAGAATTAATAAGATTGATAAACCACTGGTCAGACTTATCCAAAAGAAAAGAGAAAGGAACCAAATTAATAAAATTATGAATGAAAGGAGAGAGATCACAACTAACACAAAAGAAATAGAAAAAATAATTGGCAATTATTACCAGCAACTATGTGCTAAAAAATTAAGCAACCTGGAAAAAATGGATGCCTTCCTGGAAATTTATAAACCACCAAGACTGAAACAGGAAGAAATAGAAGATCTGAATAGACCAATAACCAGTAATGAAATTGAAGCAGTAATCAAAAACCTCCCAGAAAACAAAAATCCAGGATGGCTTCCCAGGGGAATTTTACCAAACATTTAAAGAAGAAAGAATACCTATTCAACTGAAGCTGTTCCAAAAAATAGAAACAGAAGAAAAACTTCCAAACTCATTCTAGGAGGACAGTATTACCTTGATCCCAAAACCAGGCAAAGACTTCATCAAAAAGAAAAATTACAGACCAAAATCTCTGATGAACATGGATGCCAAAATATTCAACAAGATCCTAGCTAACAGGATCCAACAGCAGATTAAAAGGATTATTCATGAAGACCAAGTGAGTTTTATGCCTGGGATGTAAGGGTGGTTCAACATTTGCAAACCAATCAATGTGATAGAGCATATCAGTAAAAGAAAAGACAAGAACCATTTGTTTCTCTTGATTGATGGAGAAAAAACATTTGACAAAATGTTTATTTGACAAAATAAAACATTTGTTCCTGTTTAAAACTCTTTGGCGTATAGGGATAGAAAGAACATTCTTCAATATCATAAAAATCATCTATGAAAAACCTACAGTGAATATCATTATTTATGGGAAAAAGCTGAGAGATTTTTCCTTAAGATCAGGAGTATGACAGTGATGCCCACTTTCAGTACTATTCAACACAGTGGTCGAAGTCCTAGCTTCAACAATCAGACAATGAAATGAAATAAAAGGCATCCAAATTGGCAAAGAAGAAGTCAAACTCTCCCTCTTCACAGATGACACACTTTATGTGGAAAACCCAAAAAACTCCACCCCCAAATTACTAGAACTCATACAGCAATGTGGCAGGATACAAAGTCAATGCACTGAAATCAGTGGCTTTTCTATATGCCAACAATGTAATTGTAGAAAGAGAAATTAAGGAATCAATTCCACTCACAATAGCAACAAAAACCATAAGATACCTAGAAATAAACCTAACTAAAAAGGTAAAGGATCTATACTCTAGAAACTATAGAACACTTACAAATAAAATTGAGGAAGATACAAAAAGTTGGGAAAACATTCTATGCTCATGGATTGGAAGAATAAACATTGTTAAAATGTCTATGCTGCCCATTCAATGCCATCCTGATTAAAATACCATTGGCATTTTTCAAAGTGCTGGAACAAACAAAATTTGCATGGAACCAGAAAAGACCCAAATTGCCAAGGGAATGGTGAAAAAGAAAACCAAAACTGGGGCATCATGTTGACTGACTTCAAGCTATATTACAAGGCTGTGATCACCAAGACAGCATGGTAAGGACACAAAAACAGACACATAGATCAATGGAACAAAATAGAGACCCCAGAAATGGACCCTCAACTCAAAGGTCAACTAAGCTTTGAAAAATCAGGAAAAAATTTCTAATGGAAAAAGACAGTCTCTTCAATAAGTTGCACTGGAAAAATTGGTAGCTACGTATAGAATGAAACTGGACTACCCCCTTACACCATACACAAAGATGAACTCAGAGTGGATGAAATACCTTAATGTGAGACAGGAATCCATCAAAATCCTAGTGGAGAACATAGACAATAACCTCTTCAACATCAGCCACAGCAGATTCTTTCAAGACATGTCTCCAAAGGCAAGGGAAACAAAAGCAAAATGGGACTTCATCAAGATAAAAACTTCTGCACAGCAAAGGAAGCAATCAACAAAACTAAAAGGTAACAGAGAATATATTTGCAAATAACTTTAAAGAAAATGGGCTGATATCCAAGATCTATCAAGAACTTCTCAAACTCAACACTCAAAAAACAAATAATGCAGTGAAAAAATGGGCAGAAGACATGAACAAGCACTTCTCCAAAGAAAACATACAAATGGCTAAGAGACACATGAAAAAGTGCTCCATATCTCTAGCCATCAGGGAAATACAAAGCAAAACCACAGTGAGATACCACCTTACAATAGTTAGAATGGCAAAAATCAACAAAACAGGAAGCAACAAATGTTGATGAGGATGTGGAGAAAGGGGACCCCTCTTACACTGTTGGTGGGAATGAAAGTTGGTACAACCACTCTGGAATACAGACTTCCTCGAGATTTTAAGAACAGAGCTACCCTACAACCCAGCAATTGTACTGGGTCTTTAACTACTGGGTATTTAACTCAAAGGTACAGATGTAGTGAAAAGAAGGGACACATGCATTGCAATGTTTATAGCAGGAATGTTCCACATAGCCAAACTGAAGAAGGAGACAAGATTTCCTTCAACAGATGAATGGGTAAAGAAGATGTGGTCCATATATACAATGGAATATTATTCAGCCATCAGAAATAATGAATACCAACCATGTGCACTGACAAGGATGGACCTGGAAGGGATTAGGCTAAGTGAAAGAAGTCAAGCAGAGAAAGACAATTATGATATGATTTCACTTCTATGTGGAACATAAGCAATAGCTTATGGAGGACCATAGAGGAAGGGAGGGAAATCTGAAGGGAGAGAAATCAGAGAGGGAGACGAATCATGAGAGACTATGGACCCCAGGAAACAAATGGAGAGTTTCAGAGTGGAGGGGGTTGGGAGGGAGAGGATAACAGGGTGACAGGTATTAAGGAGAGCATGTGGTGTGCTGAGCACTGGGTTATATGTAACTAATGAAACATTGAACATGACATCAAAAACCAATGATGTACTATACAGTGGATAACTGAACACAAACAAACAAACAAATAAAGTAAAATATTTCCGGGGTTTTGACAGGAATTTTTTTAAGTCTTTATATTTTGATGGAATCGACACTCTTGATGTTACCATGTAGAAACATAGTATATCTCTGCATTTAGACTATCTTTGTCTGTAGCTTTTAGCACACAAGTCCTGTATTTATTTTATCAGATTTCTTAAGTAAACCAATTCTATGACGTTGTAAATAGTATTATATTTTAAATTTCAATATCCACTGCTAGAATGTAGAAGTACAATTTAGTTCTATAGGTTTATCTTGTATTCTTTGTGCTGAATTCATTTATTTGGGTTTTTCTGCAGAGCTTTCTTTCTCCCTTTCCAATTTCTTCTATGTTATCTTGCTTATTCCACTGGCAAGAACTTCCATCATTAATTTGAATAAGAGTGGTAAGAGTAGACATTCTTGCTTTTCTTCTGATCTCAGTGAAAAAAGCATGCAGTTTTTCACCATTAAGTGTAATGTTAGCTATATTCTCTTGTTATAGATTCTCTTTATGAAGTTGAGTAAATTTGTATTACTATCTTAGAGTTTTTATTATGAATGTATTTTAAATTATGTAAAATACTTTTTTCTCCAATGATGAGATCATGAGATTTTTCTTCTTTAAACTGTTGTGATGGTGAATTACATTGGTTGATTTTTCAAATATTGAACCAGTCTTGCATTCCTGGAATCAATTATCCTTGTTATAATCTATTTTTATAAATTGTTATATTTAATTTGATATTATATTTTTAAGGATTTTTACATCTATATTTACAAATGATGTTATTCTAAATTTTCTTGATTTTTAAAAAAAACTTTTCTTTGTGTGTGCATGTGTGTGTGCATGCTCTCTTTGTCTGATTTAGGTATCAGGGTAGTACTAACTTTGTAAAGTGCAGTAAGAAGTGTTTCCTTCTCTTCAATTTTCAGTAGGATGGTTTGTGTATAATTGGGGTTAATCTTTTTTAAAAGTTTTTATTCAAATTCTAGTTAATATACAGTGTAATATTACCTTCAGGTATGCAATATAGTGATTCACCACTTCCATACAACACCTGGTGCTCATCACTATAAGTACTCCTTAATCCCCATCACCTATTTGCAAAGTGGGTAACACTTTCCTACAATCTCCCTTGTGATAACCATCAGTTTGTTCTCTATAGTTAAGAATCTGTTTCTTGGTTTGTCTCTCTTTCACCTCTCTATTTTTCCCCCCAAAATAAATTGCTCATTATTTATTTCAGTCAAAATTATTTATTTTGTTTCCTAAATTACACATATGAGTGAAATCATATGGTATTTGACTTCTGACTTATTTCACTTAGTGTAATACTCTCTAACTACATCTATGTTGTTGCAAATGGCAAGATTTCATTCTTTTTATGGCTGAATAATATTCTATTACCATATATATATAATCTCACATCTTCCTTATCCATTCATCAGTCAAAAGACACTTGGGATTTTTCCATTATTTAGCTATGGTAAATAAAGTTGCTATAAACACATAAACATCAGGGTGCTTGTATACCTTTGCATTGTCTTTGTATGCTTTGGTAAATCCTTAGTAGTGCAACTACTGGATTGTAGGGTAGATTTATTTTTAACTTTTTGAGGAACCTCCATACTGTTTCACAGTGGCTGCACTAGTTTGCAAAACTGAAATAGGAAGAAATAGAAAACTTGAATAGATTAATAACCAGTGGAAAAGGATGAATCAGTAATCAACCCCCCAAAAAAAGTTCAGAACAAGACAGCTTCATAGGCAAATTCTACCAAATATTTAAAGAGTTAATACCTATTCTTCTTAGACAATTCAAAAAATAGCAAAGAAAGGAAAACTTTCAAATTCATTTCAAATTCATTTTATAGACACAAACACTATATATATATATAAACAAACACAGCATTACCCTGATACCAAAACCAGATAAGGTCTCCACTGAAAAGGAGAACTACAGGCCAATATGCTTGATTTACAGAGATGCAAAAATTCTCAATAAAATACTACCAAACCAAATACCACAATACATGAAAAGAATCATTCATTACCATCAGGTGGAGTTTATTCCTGGGTTTCCAGGGTGGTTCAGTATTTGCAAATTAATCAATTTGATATATCACACTAATAAAAGAGTGTAGGAATGATATAATCATTTCAATAGTTGCAGAAAAACCATTTGACAAAATGCAACATTCATTCATTTTTAAAAAAAGATTTTATTTATTTATCTGACAGAGAGAGAGAGAGAGAGAGGGAAGCAGGCTCTCTGCTAGGCAGAGAGCCTGATGCAGGGCTAGATCCCAGGACCCTGAGATCACGACCTGAACTGAAGGCAGAGGCTTTAACCCACTGAGCCACCAGAAAAGGTGCCTCGCAACATTTATTCATGATAAAAAACCTCAATAAAGTAGGTCTGGAGGGAACATACCTCAACATAATAAAGGTCATCTATGAAAAGCCCACAGCTAATATCATCCTTAATCAGGAAAAACTGAGCACTTTTCCTCTAGAGCCAAAAACAACAGGGATGTTCACTCTTACCTCTTTAATTTAGCATAATACTGAAAGTTCTTGCCACAGCAATCTGACAACAAAAAGAAACAAAAGGATTCATATTGGCATGGAAGAAGTCAAACTTTCACCATTTGCAGACAACATGATGCTCTATGTAGAAAACCTTGGAAGAATCCACCAAAAAACTTCTAGGACTGCTAAATAAATTCAGTAAAGTTGCAGCATACAAAATCAACTTTAGAAATCTGTTGTTTTTTTATACACCAATAATGAAGCAGCAGAAAGAGAAATTAAGGGATTAATTTTTTTAAAAATTTGTTAGAATTCTTCAGTAAAACTCATATGACCTACAGATTTGCTTTTTGGGAGTTTTTCAATTAAAATTCAATGTGCTTAATAGTTACAGGGCTATACAAATTGTCTATTATAAGTAGTTATATACATAAGGTGAGCTGTAGTTTGTGTTTTTTAAGGAACACAATTTCACCTAATTCACCTATTTCACCTAAGCTGTCAAATTGTCTATGTAGAGTTTTTTTGTATTTTTTGAAGTCTGCAAGATGTATAGTAATATTCCCAGTTAATTACTAGATCTAGTAAGACAAGAAAAGATAGGAGACACAAACACTAATATTGAGAATATATATATATATATAAACAAACACTAATATTGAGAATATATATATATATAT
>CM052807.1:27863258-27888363 GCA_028533885.1 Nasua narica | reverse complement strand
AACAAATAACTGCAAATTACTGACATTAAGCCCAAATTAAAGGATTTTCTTGATTTGAACCTCCCTGATGGCTAAAGATGATGAACATTTTTTATGTGTCTGTTAGCCATTTGTATGTCTTCTTTGGAGAAGTGTTTGTTCTTATCTTCTGCCCATTATTTGATGTGATTATTTCCTTTGTGAGTGTTGAGTTTGAGGAGTTCTTTATAGATCTTAGATATCAGACCTTTGTCTGAAGTGTCATTTGTGAATATATTCTCCCATTCTGTTAGTTGTCTGTTTCTTTTGTTGACTATTTCCTTTACTGTGCAGAAGCTTTTTATCTTGATGAAGTCCCAAAAGTTCATTTTCGCTTTTGTTTCCTTTGCCTTTGGAGACATGTCCTGAAAGAAGTTGCTGTGGCTGATGTGGAAGAGGTTACTGCCTATGTTCTTCTCAAGGGTTTTGAGAGATTCCTGCCTCACATTGAGGTCTGTTATCCATTTCAAGCTTATCTTCGTGTTTGGTGTAAGAAAATGTTCACGTTTCATTCTTCTACATATAGCTGTCCAATTTTTTCAACACCGTTTATTGAAGAAACTGTCTTTTATCCACTGGATAATTTTTCTTATTTTATCAAAGATTATTTGACCATAGAGTTGTGGGTCCATCTCTGGGCTCTCTATTCTGTTCCACTGGTCTATGTGTCTGTTTTTCTGCCAGTGCCATGATGTCTTGGTGATCACAGCTTTGCAGTAAAGCTTGAAATCTGGCAACGTGATGCTCCTGGCTTTGTTTTTCTTTTTCAACATTTCCTTAGCAATTTGGGGTCTTTTCTGCATTTCATACAAATTTTAGGATTGTTTGTTCCAGCCCTTTGAAAAAAGCCAGTCGAATTTTGATCGGGATGGCATTGAAAGTATAGATTGCTCTGGGCAGTATAGACATTTTAACAATGTTTATTCTTCCGATCTATGAGCATGGAATGCTTTTCTACCTTTTTGTGTCTTCTTCAATTTCTTTTATGAGTGCTCTATTGTTCCTCAAGGACAGATCCTTTACCTCTTTGTTTACTTTTTTCCCAGGTATCTTTCGGTTCCTGGTGCTATAGTAAATGGAATCGATTCTCTAATTTCCCTTTCCATATTTTCATTGTTAGTGTATAAGAAATAAACTGGTTTCTGTGCTTTGACTTTGTATCCTGACACATTATTGAATTGCTGTATGAATTCTAGTAGGTTGGAGGTGGAGTCTTTTGGGTTTTCCATATAAAGTATCATGTCATCTACAAAGAGAGAGTTTGACTTCTTCTTTGCCAATTTGAATACCTTTAATTTCTTTTTGTTGTCTGATTGCTGTTGCTAGGACTTCTAGTATTATGTTGGACAAGAGTGGTGAGACTGGGCATCCTTGACATGTTCCTGATCTCTGAGAGAATACTTCTCCCCATTGAGAATGTTATTCACTGTGGGCCATTCATAGATAGATTTTATGAAGTTGAGGCATGTTCCTTCTATCCCTATACTTTGAAGAGTTTTAATTGGGAACAGATGCTGAATCTTGTCAAATGCTTTTTCTGCATCGAGAGGACTGAAATTAACAAAACTATGAATGACAAGGGAGAGATTACGACTAATACAAAGGAAATAGAAACAATTATCAGAAATCACTATCAATCCTAATTTTCTTTAGGATTAGTTTGGCCAGTGGCTTATCGATCTTATTGATTCTTTGAAAAAACCAACTTCTGGATTTATTGATGCATTCTACTGTTTCTGTAGTTTCTAACTCATTGAACTCTGCTCTGATCTTGATTTTTTCACTTCTTGTGCATAGGGTTGGCTTAATTTGTTGTTATTTTCTAGTTTTTTTTAGTGGTAAAGAGAGCTGGTAATTCGGGATTTTTCTTTTTCTTTTTTTTTTCTTTTTTTTTTTTTTTTGAGTGAGGCTTGGATGGCTATGTATTTCCCCCTTAGCACTGCTTTTGCCATATCCCATAGGTTTGGACCAATGTTTCTTCATTTTCATTGGTTTCCATGAATTGTTTTAAGTTCTTCTTTGATTTCCTGGTTGATCCAAACATTTCTGAGCAGGTTTGTCTTTAGCCTCTAAGTGTTAGACTTACTTCCAAAATTTTCTTGTGATTGAGTTCCAGTTTCAAAGCATTGTGGTCTGAGAATATGCAGGGAATCATATCAATCATTTTTGGGATCTGTTGAGTCCTGATTTGTGACCCAGTATGTGGTCTATTCTAGAGAAAGTTCCATGTGCACTTGAGAAGAATGAGTTTTCTGTTGTTTTGGGGTATAATGTTCTGTATATATCTATGGGGTCCATCTGGTCCAATGTATCATTCAAAGCTCTTGTTTCTTTACTGGTTTTTTGTTTGGATGATCTGTCTGTTACTGGGAGTGGCATGTTAAGATTTCCTACAATTAATGATTCAAATCAATCTGACTCTTTATTTTGATTAACAGTTAGCTTATGTAGTTGGCTGCTCATATATTGGGGGCATAAATATTTACTATTGTTACATCTTCATGGAGGACAGACTCTTTAAAAATGATATAGTGTCCTTCTGTATATCTGACTTTATACGTCTTTAGCTTAAAATCAAACTTACCTGATATGAGAATTGCTACCCCAGCTTTCTTTTGAGGCCTGTTGGCATGAAAGATGGTTCTCCATCCCTTCACTTTAACTTTGGATGTATTTTTAGGTTCCAAATGTGTCTCCGGTAGACAGCATATGGACAGGTCTTGTCATTTTATCCACTCTGCAACACTGTGCCATTTTATGGGAGCATTTAGTTTGTTCACATTGAGAGCGATTATTGAAAGATATGTTTTTATTGATAACATGTTGCCCGTGAAGTCCTTGTTTCCATAGATTGTAAATTTCTGTTCTGTGTCACTCATAGGTTCTTTCCTCTTTTATAGAAGTCCCATTAATATTTCTTGTAGTGCCAGCTTGGTGGTCACATACTTTTTTAAACCTTGCCAGTCTTGGAAGTTCTTTATCTCTCCATCCATTTTGAAGGTGAGCCTTGCTGGATAAAGTATTCTTGGCTGCATGTTGTTCTCATTTAGTGCTCTGAATATATCATGCCACCCCTTTCTGGCATGCCAGGTTTCTGTGGACAGGTCTGATGTTATTCTGATGGTCCTTTCTTTGTATGTAAGGACTCTCTTCCCCCTAGCTGCCTTAGGACCTCTTTTCTGAAATTATAATTTTGAATTTCACAATTATGTGTCTGAACGCCTTTCTAGATTTGATCTTGGGAGGTGTTATTTCTGCCTCTAGAACACGAGCACTTGCTCCATTCCCAAGATTAGAGAAATTTTCATCCAGAATTTGTTCAGCTATATCTTCTAGTCTTCTGTCTTTGTCCACCACTTCAAGGATTCCAATAATTCTGATGTTGGAATGTTTCATGGCATCACTTATTTCCCTAAGTCTGTTCTCATGGTTCCTAAGCAGTTTGTTCAAACCCTCCTCCTGACCTTTCTTCTCTACCATCTTGTCCTCTAGAGCACTAATTCTATCCTCTGTTTTCATTACCTTAGCTGTTAGACTATTTAGATTAGATTGGTAGCATTTTAACATCAGTCATACTGACTCTCAACTCCGCCCTTAGAGATTCTATGTCATCATTAATGTTTTTCTCCATCCTAGTCATTGCCTGGATAATTGGTACCCTGAATTCCCTTTCCGACATTCTGTTTATGTCCTTTAGTTCTGAAGGAGAGGGCACAATCTCTGGTTTTTCCTCTGTTGGGTGTTCATTTTGATGGAAAATGGTTGAAGGGATGCATAACTGAATATGTCACCCATGATCCAGGCAAGGTGCACCCTGTAAGGTTTCTGAGGAATCAGGAATTCGTCACCAAAAAGAAAGACAAAAGATAAAAAGAGAGAGAGAGCAAAAGAGAAAAAAAGAAATCCCAGCCAAAATGAGCTGCAAAAATAAGATTTATAAGTTATATAAACAAACACGAACAAGCATAAAGACTAACAAAATTAAATGACAAGAAATAATGAACCTAGTCAGAATGAACCCCAAGAATAAGATTTGTATAATACCAGAACAAAAACAAATACAGAGAAACACTGACAGAAGGATAAGATGAGAGGGTGGTTATAAATCCTCCATGCAGGTGAGGAAGGTTATTTCAGGTCTTTCTAGTTGTATCATTGTATTGATCCTCTAGTTGTAATGTTAAGTAGTTTTAAAAAGTTAAAGACCGGGCGCCTGGGTGGCTCAGTTGGTTAAACGACTGCCTTCAGCTCAGGTCATGATCCCGGAGTTCCGGGATCGAGTCCCACATCTGGCTTCCAGCTCCACAGGGAGTCTGCTTCTCACTCTGACCTTCTCCCCTCTCATGCTCTCTCTCACTGTCCCCATCTCAAGTAAATAAATAAAATCTTTAAAAAAAAATTATAGACCAAGAATCATGAGAAACAATCAAAAAAAAAAAAAAGAAACAAAAAACTTGTAGCTATGCAATATACAGGTTTTAGGGCATTATCAGGAGCTAATATATTGTTTTCCCCTGATGTTGGGGTTTTACCATTTTATGGGGACCTTGTGGTTATTGTCCTCTTGCTTTTGGCTTGTCTTCTGGCAGGAGGGTCTTGCTGTGTTGTTTTCCAGTCAGTCTTGCTCGGGTTGAGTTGCCCTGCTGGCTATCATGGGGCTGGGCTCTGTGGAAACCAGTTTTTCAGGCTTTTGCTCTCTGGAGGTTTTTGTTCTTTTGCGGCTTTTTGCACCTGGCTTTTCAAAGTGTCCAAGCAAAGAACCTGCTTGTTCCCAGACTTCCACCTCTGAGAGAAACCTCAGTCTGCTCCTTTCTGGGTAGTCCAGAACATAGAACTTACAGACTCCCTCTCTGCAAACTTTGCTCACACCGCACCCTCCCACAAGTGGTAGGCCTCCCCAGCCCCCATCCCAGTGGTCCCATGAGTTTCCCACTCACCTTTGCACACCCATGCCACTAAAGTCACGAGCAATATTGGTCTGGGAAACTCACTTCTGGTGGCTGCCATTGCCAGGACTGCTCTCCTGGCTCCTGGCCCACCCCCAGTGCACTCAGATTCCTTCCTAAGATTGGCCCTGTTCTTTCAGGCAAGGGCTGAGAGCACCCAGACCCTGGGGCTGAGGCAGATGACCAAGGTCATAGAGACCACCTGCTAAGGCTCACATCAGTCTCTTAGGCACTTGCAGGAGTGCACCCAGCCCACACGGTGGTGCATGCAGAGGAAAGCTGCAGGCTCATGGACCACACTAGGCTCTCTAAGGCACTTGCAGGAATGTGCCCATCCCAGGAAGTGGTGCAAACAAAGGAAAGCTGCAGGCTCATGGACCATGGACTGGACCTCCCTTCCCCTCTCCCCATTGGTCTCTCTTTGATGCGGATGTTGGTGTCTTTCCTGGGAACATGGGCTTAGGCCTGTGCCCTTGACCACCCACTTCCACTAGTTGCTCCTTAAGATCTTTTGCTCTTTTTGAGTGTTTTTAACCAGACTCTAAGTTAATGCTGGTCCCCAACCACATGGCACTTTCATTTGGAGTATTACTTTCTTTGGCTCACTTCTGGTGGCTCCCTCCCCCTTCTGTTTATCCTCTGATATAGATCTGAGCATTCCCACTCTGCCTTACCTCTCCACTGCTGCTTTCTACTCCTGTAGAGATCCAGAAGTGAATAATCATACTTCTCATGCTGATTTCATGGGTGTTCAGCATGTTCTGGGAGGTATCTGGCTCACTTTGAGGGACCAGTTGGAACAGGGTCTCCTACTTCTCTGCCATCTTGTCCCTCTTCTCCAAATTTTCTATTTTTATCTTGTCACCTGTGCCTTTAGTGTCATATTAAAGAAAAAGCAATACCAAATCTTATGTTGTGAAGCATTTGTGCTTATGTTTTTGAATTCATGCAAGGCATCAATATCTTTTTTAATGGACTCACTAAATTTAGATTATTTAATTATATATTCTGAATCCAGTTTCTAAACTGACTTTTAAAACAGCAATAACATCTTTCTCACACTTCAAGTTGCCAGTTTTTAACTATATTTTAATCTCTTATTTTGTATTCTTTCCCTCCTAGGATCATTGTACAATTCCACAAGCTTTTAGTTAACATGAGTAGGTGAGTGGTGGTGATCATGTAAGTATTTAAACCAGGTAAGACAAGTTAAAAATACCAATAACTCTTGTGGATAAAACTTAAGATCCAAAAGCATCAGGCAAGAGTAAAATATATTCACTTCATATATTATAGATCTATATCTATATCATCTATATCTACATAATATATAAAGAGAATATATATAATATATCATTTTATGTATTATATATTACATATATTATATATTATTATATGTATTATTACACACATTATAAATAAAGTGAAAATAATTTCAAGAGATAAAGAACTGTCCTCAAAGCACTCCAACAGGTAGAATTCCATGGAAATACCTCTAAAAATTGAAAAACAAACACTAATAATTGAAAATTCTAACTGCAATATAATTCAAACTGCTTTACACAATAGATAAAGTTAAAAAAGAGAATCAACCACCCTTGCATCCCAGGGGTAAATCCCACCTGGTCATGATGAATAATCTTTTTATATGCTGTTGGATCCTATTAGCTAGGATCTTGTTGAGAATCTTGGCATCCATATTCATCAGGGATATTGGTCTGAAATTCTCCTTTTTGATGGAGTCTTTGCCTGGTTTGGGGATCAGGGCAATCCTGGCTTCATAGAAAGAGTCTGGAAGTTTTCCTTCTGTTTCTATTTTTTGAAACAGTTTCAGGAGAATAGGTATTATTTCTTCCTTGAATGTTTGGTAGAATTCCCCAGGGAATCCGTCAGGCCCTGGACTCTTGTTTTGGGGGAGGTTTTTGATCACTGTTTCAATCTCATTCCTAGATATTGGTCTATTCAGGTTGTCAATGTCTTCCTGTTTCAGTCTTGGAAGATTATGGATTTCTAGGAATGCATCCATTTCTTCTAGGTTATTTAGCTTACTGGCATATAGCTGTTGATAATAATTTTTGATCTTATGGTCTCACTTACGTGTGGAGTATAAAGAAAATCATGGAGGGCATCGTGAGAGCGAAGGGAAGGGTGAATGGGGGGAAATCGGAGGGGCTGATGAGCCAGGAGAGACTGTGGACTCTGAGCAACAAACTGAGGGTTTTGGAGGGGAGGGGGTGGGGGGGTGGGTGAGCCTGGTGGTGGGTATTGAGAAGGGCATGTATTGCATGGACCACTGGATGTGGTGCATGAACAATCAACTTGTAACACTGAAAAATTAAAATAAACATATTTGGGGAGAAAAAAAGAGAATCAATAACTCAAAAACGTTTGAAAACTATGTATATTTGAATAAATTATGAATGATGATGTAGAAAGAAAAAAATGTGTGCAATTTCTGCCTATTTTGATCGTTTCCTCCTGAAAATTTAGAATAGGCCAGGAATATAGTAAGACCTCAACGATTGTTTGTTGAAAGAATTAATAAATGTACTCAAAGTATATTTTGTTTATTATGAATTATATATTTCATATATATACATTTGTATACATTTTGTATACATATACATTGTGTACAGTTGTTTAAAATTTATATTTTTAATATTTATTGATATATTAAGGTTTTCCTTTTTTATATCATTATTTTTTACATTTTATACAATTCCTGGAATTTATCCATTCGTTTATGCCAGGGGTCGACAAACTATAGCCTGCTGTTCATTTTGTATGGCTTATAAGTAAAAAATAGATTGAATATTTTTAAAGTTTGTAGAAAAAAAAGGGGGGGAGGAAAGAATATGAACGGAGACTGTATGTGGCTCCATAGTCTGAAATATTTACTATCTGGCATTTTGCAGACAACATTTGTTAATCCTTGATAAAGACTATCTACTTCATTAATACATAGTAATTAATAATACCCTTTAATTATTACTATTCTTTGTTGTCTTTTATTCTTTTCTTTTATATTCTATAATTGTACATGTCAATTTTCTTTTTTTCTTAAAAATTTTGTACTTTTTTGAGCAATAAAACCTTACTTTGGTCATCTTCCCTAGTTCTTGTTACTGTTACTTTGGCCTATTTCATTGAGTTATGCCTTTTGCATTTAATTTTTGTTTGTATTTAATTTTTGTTCCTCATGTGCTTTGTTCCAAGTAAAATATCATTCACCTTGGTATCTACTGACATACCAAAAATCTCAGCTTTAACAAAAATCTTATGTCATGGAAGAAGCATTTAAAAGAGAACATAGTACTAAGAGACAAAAAATCAACAGGACAAAATCAGATATGACACAGATTTTGATCAGACAAGGAATTTGAATTACTTTTGATTAATACTGAAAGACTAACATAAAGGATAAAAACAGGTGAGTTAACATATAATATGAAAACATACAAATTACAAGAAAGTATTAATAGAAATACTGGATCTAAAAACACAGCAACAGAAATGAAAACTATTTGATGGTCTCATCAGTAGACTCAAAAGAGTCTGGAAAAAAATCAATAAATGTGAAGATATATAATGTATAGAAATCATATTTATATGCATTGTTAAATAAACTGAGTTATATGAATTATATACACAAGTCATATAAATGGAAATGAGTAAAGAATAACACTAATAATAATAATAAAGAACAGATTATTCAAGATCTGTGTTATAATATGTATTCTGGTACTCCAGAATATGAAACCAGGATAATTGAACATAGAAAATATTTGAACAAATAATAGCTGATAATTTTTCCAAAAGTAATGATATACGTCAAACTGTACATCTAATAATCTCAGAAACCATTAAGTGTGGTACATACAACACACACACGTGCACGTGCACACACACACACCCTAAGCATATAAAAAATAAATTTGCAAGAGAGCCTGACAATGAGGTATATATGCAAAAAAAAAATCAGAAGATACCTTGTCAGAAATTAAGCAAGTAAGAGTTTAATGGAGTAATTTCTTTAAAATGACATGAGAAAGAAAAAAGGGTGGGGCACCTGGGTGGCTCAAGTCATGATCACAGTGTCCTGGGATCAAGTTCTATGTCAGGCTTCCTGCTCAGAGGGAGTCTGCTTTTCCCTTTACCTCTGCTCCTCCCGCGGCTCATTCTCTCTTTCACATGCTCTCTCTCTCTCAAATAAATAAATCTTTAAAAAAGATTTTGACACCCAGAGAAAATGACTTCCAAAACTGAAAACAAGATATACCTTCTTTTCTGGAAATCCATTAAACTACAACTAAAATCTTGGATATAATATGAAAAATATAATTAGATTCTAAAACACAGAAGATGACAGACTGCTTATAGAACTCAGGGTCTAAGGAATACCGTGATGTGAAGTCCCTTGGATTTCCTTTTTGCCTGATGTATCCTAGACTTATGGCCAAAGAATCTTAGCATCCCAGAAATACCAATGACCCCACACAAAACAAACCCCAACAAAAACTAGCTCTGTTTATCCACAAGACTAGGAAAGAGTTAATCAAGACAGAAATTGTTTAGACCACAACCACTCTATTTCAACCAAATAAAAATAAAGTGATAAGATAAATTGTGGCCCCAGCCCCAACTACATCAACAAAGACTAAGTACAGAAACCAAATTCATACCCTTTCTAGGGTATAATAGGACATCTCAGTCCACTCCACTCAACTCTCTGACCTCTTCTAATTTGATATTAAAGAAAGCTCAGTAAGGAGATTATTCTCATGAGGTAATAACAAGATTCCTTCACTCTATGGTGTCAGTGGGGGTCATGAGGAGACTGGACTTAATTCCTCACTGTAGTAAGGAGGTAACCTAACAATCCCTTTTGGGTAGCATCAAAGGAGATCTAATGGACAATCAGGGTTTCACCACTGGTTAGTATTACCAGACAACCACCTTCTCCATTAGGTCAGTGGAGCCTCTGAAAGGAATAGTAATGAAGTACTTCTAACTCTTGCAACCAGGTAGTAATCAGCACGTCCTACAGGGGAGTCATAATTCCCACCCTTGTCTAACAGTAACATGAAACTCCCCCCTCAATTGTCAACAGAGGCTGAGTAGGGAACATAGATTTTATGTAAATTGAAATTGATGGTGATGCCCTCTTCCCATCACAGCAGTGTGAAAGGAAGCCAGCTTTGGGGAAGGAAAAAATAAAAAGATGTAAATACAATCAAAAGTCTCACTGACTAATACCCCAAATGTTTTAACTGAAAATAACGTGTACCATTAAGAATTGGGGAGCTCCAAATTGAATAAAGAGAGAGAGAGACCAGCATATCAACATCAAGATGACAAGTTAGAACTGCCTGACAAAGATTTTAAGTCAGCATCATAAAAATATTTCAACAAGAATTGCAAAATGCTTAAAACATTTAAAAAGTTAGAAAGTCTCAGCAAATTAATATATGATATAAGGAAAAAACAAAGGAGAATTTTAGGGCTCAAAAATGCAATAACCAAAATTTAAAAATTCAATAGAAATTTCTAGTTTCTGGTCTGACATAGAAAGATCTTGGAAATTACCATCTCATCCATACAAGGGGAAAAAAATAAACAAAATAAAAACTAACAAGTATTCCCTAGATTTACCAGAGAATTGAGGTCACAGGGCAAACCACTGCCCCCAAAATTAGAGAGAGTGTTGGATATAGAGAATCACAACTTATTGGGGAAGAAATCTGTAGGAGCATCAGGATTATTGTAATAAAACCTGAGGTGTAATTGATGAATTGCTCAAGTCCCAGTGCAGACAAGTTTGAGTTAAAAATTCCAGAGCTGCCCAGCCTTAGTTTAATTTCTAAGAGTCCTACTAGGTTTTCAGGGTGGAAATTGGAGAATGATCCCTTTGTGTGACAAACTAGGAGAGGAGAAAATAATCTTTTCAAAATACACCCAGAACATTTTGGTTTTTTTTCTTAACAATGTTTATTCTCAAAAGCAAGTTTTACCAGAGCCTAACCAACTGGGATTTTAGTTTAGAACCTAACTCACCTGGGGGAAGGGAAATTTGCAACTCCAGCCTGCTTTAGTCTTTCTGTCTCACCTAAACCAATGGGTGGTGGGAAAGGCACTGAAAATAAGGTAACAGCCCAGAGACACAGGATCACTGAAAGTATGAGGTCTAATCACAAGACTAGAATGCATCCCTCCTCCAAACCTAACCACTACATCATCAACAGGGTATCTCTATAATTTATAAACGGATAACACAACTGAAATAACTGTAATTAGACCCTATTTAAGAAGCCTCTAGAGAACCCCAAAGACTATACAGGAGAGAAAACAATCCCCAGAGGAAAATTTAGCCTCTAATACCTACAGTTACAGCACACAATAAACATAGACCAACATCCAACTGCTAGTGATGGGAAAGTCTGCATTGTGTTAATGGAGGTCCCGGTTCTTGGATTCCCCATGAAAAGGTTTATGTGAAGATCCACACACAAATAAAGACAGCTAAAAGGAAAGTAGAAAGCACAGATCAGTTTTTTAAAGAAAAAGTATTCTCAAAGTGGAGAGTGAGAAGTTTCCACCTTGCGGAACTAGGTTGTTGTGGGTTTGGATATTATTAGGTCTTTCTGGGATTCCAGAGGCTGTGATGTACAGAATGGTGGTCTCTAACAGAGGCTGCTACCAGTCATTTGGGGGACTTCTCCCACAAGTTGGGAAGGGAGGTCTTTGACCCTGTAAAGTATGTTCTAGAACCATCATGGCAGTCTTTCTCCATGGAGAGACTATAACTGCAATGAAAATGTATTTTAATGAGTCTAGGTGTTACCCTGGGACAGAGATGGAAGAGGTCAGCGCAGGCTCTGCACCTGTGGCTCTTGGTCTGTCAGCCCCAAGGTCTTGAAAGCCACAAAATCAGGGTGTTTTGTCCTCAGGCTGCTAATGTGTTACCTATTTGTCACTGTCCTTGCCTACAGCTCATATCTCTATCATTCTCCCCTCAAGGACTTAAGAGTCTGCTTCAGGGTGTTCCTTCTCCTGCTCATATCTTTTACTTAACACAGCCAGAAAAGTATAAAATTTCATACCAAAGGCCTATTTACCTGAGTTTCTTTTACCCAGTACATCACATTCGGCCTCTGACAGCAAGACATTATAAGTCATAATAAAAGAACAAAATTTGAAGAAACAAAATAAATATCACAAGTCTCAGAGATAGTAATGATGTTGAAATGTCAAGCCTGGAATTTAAAACTGATTTCTAAGTTAAGGTCTCTGATAGAAAGGGTGGGCAGCATGAAAGAGCACAGATAATATAAAGGGAAAGATGCGAGTTCTAAGAAAAAGTCGAAAAAGAAATGTTAGAAATAAAAAAAAAAGACACTGAAACATACATAAAAACTTGATGGAACCATCAGTTAGTTGGGTACAGATGAAGAAAGATTAAGTGAACTTAAAAAACTATGAATGGAAATTTCCCAAACTGGAATGCAGAAGGAAATAAAAATGAAAAAGGGCAGAACATCAAAACAAAGAAATGTAGGACAACTGCAAATGATATAACATACATGTAATAAAAGTATAAAAAGTGAAGAGTGAAGGGAACAAAAAATATATTTTAAACAATAAAGACATAATGATGGACATCAAAACAAAAATCCAGGAAATTCACAGAACGTCAAGCAGGATTAATACTAAAATCTCTCTACACACACATATCACATATGAACTGCAGAAAATCAAAGACAAAATGAAAGTCTTGAATAAAGCAGAAGAAAAAAAGTATCTTACCTATACAGAAGCAAGAATAATAATTATGTTGGACTTCTCTTGAGAACCCATGCAAACAACAACAACAACAACAACAAAAGAGTAGAGTGAAATATATAATGTTCAGGGAAAATGTTGAGGGAAAAAAGTCTACCAACCTAGGAGTCTGCACCTGGCTTAATTACACATCAAAAGTGAGGAGAAATAAAAAGTTTCTTAGATTAAAAAAAGAGAGAGAGAGAAAAGAAATATGCCACCAGTAGACCAGTCTTGCAAGAAATGTTAATAGAAACTCTTCACAAAGAAAGAAAATAATATACTAGAAATTTGAACATACATAAAGAAAGGAAGAGCATTAGAGAACAAACAAATAAATTAAAAATAATATATTTTACTTTTCTTATTCTTAGTGTTCTAACAGATAACAAGTTGTTTAAAGTAGTAATAGCAACAATGCTTTTGGTAAGTAAAATGAATGACAGAAATGTTATACAGGATGGGAAGGAGGAATTTGGAATAATTTGTTAAAAGTAACTTGGTTTACCTGTGAGGTGTTATAGTTTTAACCATTTTAAGTGTAAGTTGTCTAAACATAGTAATTAAAATACTGTCAAAGTAGAGAAACAAAACCAAGCTATACATTATCTACAGTAAAGACACTTTACGGGCGCCTGGGTGGCTCAGTTGGTTAAGCGACTGCCTTCACCTTAGGTCATGATCCCGGAGTCCCGGGATCGAGTCCCATATCGGACTCCCAGCTCTGCAGGGAGTCTGCTTCTCCCTCTGATCTTCTCCCTTCTCATTCTTAGTCTCTAATAAATAAATAAAATCTTAAAAAAAGACACTTTACATAAAAAGATACAAAAAGATTAAAAGTAAGGAGATGGAGAAGAAATACCATGCTAACAATAATCAAAAGAAAGCTAAAGTAGCTATGTTAATTTAAGAAAAAGTATACTTAGAATAGGGAAAATTATCAGGATAAAGATGGGGCTGTACAAAATAACACAAGAGTCAAATCTCCAAGATGACCCAACAATTTTTAGCAACAGAACATCAGTGTACATAAGATAAAAACCAATAGAGGGCGCCTGGGTGGCTCAGTTGGTTGGGTGACTGCCTTTGGCTCAGGTCATGATCCCAGAGTCCCAGGATCGAGTCCCATATCGGGCTCCCAGCTCTGCAGGAAGTCTGCTTCTCCCTCTGACCTTCTCCCCTCTCATTCTCAGTCTCTCTCTAATAAATAAATGAAAAATCTTAAAAAAAAAACAATAGAAATGCAGAAATACATAAACCAACTATTAGTTGGAGACCTTAACATCTCTCTATCAGTAATGGACAGTTCCAGCAAGCAGAAAATCAGAAAAAACAGAGTGGATCTGAATAGTACCATCAATCATTGACATACATAGCATACTTCTTTTATCAACAACACAATACACATTCTTGACCCGTTTATATGGAATATTCACTAAGATCACATTTTGGTTCACAAAACATATCTTAATACATTAAAAAATCAGAAATTATATAAGGTATGCTTTCAGATCATAATAAAATTAAACGAACTCAATAACAAAAGACAGCTGAAAAGAAAAACTCGATGAATAAATAACACAACTCTAAATAAAATGTGACTCAAAGAAGAAATTTTAAGAGAAATTAGAAATATGTAAAGCAAAATGAAAATAAAAATACAACTTATCAAAATGTGTGGGATGCAGCAAAAGCAGTGCTCAAAAGTAAGTTAACAGTGAATACACGTATTACTAAAGAAGAAAGACATAAGACTAATAAGAGATGGAGATACCACCAAGATGGTGAAGTAGTATCTACTATCTTCTCACAAAGATCAACAATTGGACAGCTACTCACAACTACACAGTTTGGGGAGAAAAACAAATACTTGAGAATAACTTCATAAAAAATAGAAGGATAAACAACTTCATTTTGCCTGGATTATCTCACCCCCTAAACTGTACTGCTTTGAGCCAAGAGACAATTCTCCAGCTAGAAAACGTTCCCTTGGTCAAGGAAAGAAGAGTTAGATGAGCATCCAGTTTCTCCAGTCTTTCAGAAAACTTCATATAAACCCACTTTGATTTAAAACCAACCTCCTCCCCCCCACCACCAAAGACCAGTAAAGCTGAGACACATAGAGATAGCTGAGAGCAAGGAAGAAGAGTCAGAGCTACCAGCATCAACCACAGAATTGGAGTGACAATGGTTCCTAGCAACCTGCTCTTCAGATGACCCCAGGAGTTCTTGCCATTGAGAAAAGTAAAGGCCGACATAGTCGCAACGAACTTCTTACAGATTTCACTGATTTTTCACCCCACAGATATGTGTCTTTGAAAATGCCAGCTGACAGCGACCCTCCCTGCTCTTTCTTGCCTCCTATCCTCTGCCCCAGAAAGAGTCCACCATTTTCACTGTCAGTAAGCCCAATCTCTGCATCTGCAAAAGTGTAAGACTCAAAAGCCTAGGCCCCTGTGACTGACCACACCATTGTGTGTATGCTTTGGAGTAGCGCTTTCAACTGTGCACTTGGCAGCCTGACCCTGAGTTACCACCTTCTAATACTATGAATGTGACTGATTGTGGTGTGAGCTTGCAGCCACATAAGTGCATGGGAATGGGCAAGACCCCCAGAGCTTGTGGGCTCTGATTCTGCCCTGTCTCCTGTCACAGTCTGTACCACTGAGTTGAGCTACAGTTAGCCCCTCCAGCTGTGCACCTGTATGCTTCTGACTCAACCATATCACTGGATTCCACTGCCATATATTTATGGCAAAACCCTGGAGCCACAGGGCTAAGGCCACCATAGCTTTTTGTAGGCCCAGTTTGGCCTGGCCACTACACAAACCAGTCCTGCTACTACATAGGAAAATGCTGTTGGTCTTTATAGCTGATTGTGTGTATACCACTGACTCTGGTCACCGCTGCTATCTATCCTGATCCATAGACATAGAATCTTGGAAAACTGCTGAAGACTTCAAAGGACTTGTAGCCTCTGAAATCATCAGCCTGACACAAAATGACCATGTAGTCATCAATGCCATGGACACCAGCAACCTGAACAGAAAATAAATCACATATCTTTGGACCAGGCATTTCTAAATGCCCCTCCAATTGGGGCTCTTCACCATTGGACCTGGGATCACAGAATGCTCTGCCTTGCCTTCAACTTCAGATAAATATCTTTTCCTATTAAATTTAGTCCATAACATTTGAAAGAAGTGACTATTACTTCAAATGTGGAGAAATTTCCACAAGCTTACCAAGATCACAAACAATCACAGATACCTGACACTACCAAAGGGACACAGTAAAATTCCAGCAACTTCAAAGAAATGGAGATATATGAATTGCCCAACATGAATTCAAATTTCCTGAAGATGATATAAGAGAGCACAAATAAACAGTAAAAAATCAGGAAGACCATTCAAGGACAAAATAAAAATTTCAACAGAGAGAAAACATGCAAAAGAACCAATTCAAAATTTTGGAGCAGGAGAATACACTGACTGAACTAAAGAATTTAATAGAAAGCATCAAGAGCAGACTTGACAAAGTAAAAAAGAATTAGCGATCTAGAAGATAGATGAAGCCACATTATCAACCACAAGAGGGGAAGGAAGGAAGGAAGGAAGGAAGGAAGGAAGGAAGGAAGGAAGGAAGGAAGGAAGGAAAGAAGGAAGGAAGAAAGGAAGGAAGGAAAGGAGGGAAGGAAAGAAGGAGGGAAGGAAGGAAGGAAGGAAGGAAGGAAGGAAGGAAGGAAGGAAGGGAAAGAAAGAAAGAAAGAAAGAAAGAAAGAAAGAAAGAAAGAAAGAAAGAAAGAAAGAAAGAAAGAAAGAAGAAGGAAGAGAAAAGAAGGAGAGAAGGGAGAAAGAAAGAAGGGAGAGAGGGAGGGAAGGGGAAGTAAACTAGGGCCAATGTTTTCATGAATATAGATGCAAAAATTCTCAACAAAATACTAGTAAACAAAATTCAACAGCACATTAAAGGGATCATATACCATGATCAAGTGGGATGCAAGGTTATTTCAACATATGTAACTCAATAAACATGATACACTACATTAATAGAATGAAAGAGAAAAATTGTATTACTATCTTAGTAGGTGCACAGAAAACATTTGACAAAAATAAGCATTCTTTTATAATAAAAACTCTTGACAGGCTGGGTAAAAAGGAATATACCTCAACATAATAAAAGACATATTACATAATAAAAGATACACTCAATGGTGAAAGATTGAAAGATTTTCCTTTAAGATTGGTAAAAAGACAAGGGTGCTCACCCTCACTTCTATTCAACAGACACTAGAAGTCTTAACTGGAGCAATTTGGCAAGAAAAAGAATTAAAAGTCATCTAAAATGGAAGGGAAGAGGTAAAATTATCTCTATTGACGACATGATCTTGTATATAAAAATCCTGAACTATCGAAAAAAACTGTTAGAATTCAGTAAAGTTTCAGGGTATAAAATCAGCATCAACAAACTGAAAGTTTTGGAGGAGAGGGGGTGGGGGGTTGGGAGAGCCTCGTGGTGGGTATTGAGGAGGGCATGTATTGCATGGAGCACTGGGTATGGGGCATGAACAATTAATCTTGTAACACTGAAAAAAAAGTATTTGGGGGAAAAAATGAAACATTTAATAAAAATGCTTCTTGATTATAAAAAAAGTCATTTGCAATTCTATACTCTAAATAAGAAACAAAGAAAAATCCTGTTTGTAATAACATCCACAAGAATAAAGTACTTAGGAACAAATTGAACAGAGGTAAAATATCTGTCTACTAAAATTGTAAGACATTGACTAAAAATATTGAAAAAGACAAAAATAGGTACAAAGGTTCTTATGCTTATGAATCAGAAGAATTATTATTGTTAAAATTTCAATACTATACAAAGCTATGCATAGATTCAAAGTTCTAAAGGCACTTTTCACAGAAATAGAAAAAGTAATCCTAAAATTTTTGTGAACCACAAAAGACCCCAAATAGCCACAACAATCCAGAGAAAGAAGAATAAAGCTAGGGACATCACACTTCCTGATTTTAAACTGTATTGCAATACTACAGCAATCAAAACAGTCAGAAATTACCACAAAAATACATAGACCAATGGAACAGAATTGAGAGCCCAGAAATAAATCGTCAAGGAACGTCAAGGAATAAGGAACACATGAATATTTAATGGAAAAAGGATAGTCTGTTCAATATATGGTGTTAGGAAAACTAGATAGTCACATGCAAGAGAATGAAATTGGACCCCTATATTATACAACTCAAAAACATTAACTCAAAATCAATTAAAACTTAAACATTAAACATAAGACTCAAACTGTAAAACACCTTGAAGAAAAGCTGGACATTGGTCTAGACCATGATTTTTTGGAGTATGACACCAAAAGCACAGCAACAAAGCAAATTAAATAAGTGGTACTATATCAAATGAAAAAGGTGTGCACAGCATAAGGAATAATCAACAAAATTAAAAGGCAACCTACAGTATGGAAGAAAATATTTGCAAAACATACACCCCTTAACGGTTAGTATTCAAAATATATAAGGAATTTATACAACTCAATAGCAAAAAGAACACAAAAAAAATCTGACTAAACAATGGGTAGAAGAACCGAATATACAATTTTCCAAAGACAACATGCTTAAAGGTCAATAGATATATGGAAAAAAATTTAACATCATTAATTATCAGGAAACTTCCATTCAAAACTGCAAATATGACATCACCTCTTATTTAGCTATATCAAAAAGGTAAAGATAGGAAGTGTTGGCAAGGATATGGAGAAAGGGTAACAATTTTGCACTGGTTGTGAGAATATAATTTGTGTAGCCATTTTGGAAAACAGTATGTAGGATATCATTTATATGTGGAATCTAAAAGCATCAAACTGATAGAATCAGAGAGTGGAATGGTGGTTGCCAGGGGCTGAATGGTGGGGAAATTGGGAGATAGTTTTCAAAAGATACAAACTTTAAGTTATAATATGAATAAGTTCCAAAGATCGAATGTACAGTATGGAGACTATAGTTAACAATACTGTATTGTATACTTGAAAGTTGCACTAAGAGTAGAGTTTTATCGTTCTCACCATAACAAGAATAAAATGGTAATTAAGTTAGAGGAAGGCTGTGTTAGCTAACCTAATTGTAGTAAATATTCTCAATATACCATGTATCTAATTATTTCATTGTATATTTTAAATTTTCACAATTTATATTTAAATGTAGCTGAATTTTTATTCAGCTACATTTAAATATAAATTGTGAAAATTTAAAATATCAATAATGCAAGTTTCCACGATAGGAAGTTAGAAAAAAAGAACAAGTTAAATCCAAAGTAAGAAGAAAATCAATAATAAAAATTAGAGCAGAAATCAACGAAATTATAATCAGGAAGTAAATAGACAAAATCAGTGAAATAAAAAGGTGGTTGAAAGAGATTAGTACAATTAATAAACCTCTAACCAGTTAACTAATAAAAGAAAAGAGAAGATACAAATTCATAATACAGAAATGAAATAGAGCCATCACTATTGATCTCATATGCATTAAGGACAATAAAATAATCTTATAAGGAATTTTATACCCACTATACCCACTAGATTAAATGGGCAAAGTCCTTGAACAGCACAATCTATCAAAATACAGAAGAATTATATAATCTGCTTAAGCATATTTATTTATCTATTTAAAGATTTTATTTATTTATTTGACAGAGAGAGAGATCACAAGTAGGTGGAGAGGCAGGCAGAGAGACTGGGGAAGCAGGCTTCCTGCGGAGCAGTGAGTCCGATGCAGGGCTAGATCCCAGGACCCTGAGATCATGACCTGAGCTGAAGGCAGAGGCTTTAACCAACTGAGCCACCCAGGCCCCCCTGCTAAGGCATATTTACATTATAGAAGTTGAATCTACAATTGTTTAATTGGTGAATTCCACCAAAATTTTAAGAAAGAATTTATACTAATTTTATTTTTTTTTACAATTCCTTCCAGAACATAGAACTGGAAATAGTTCCTAACTCTTTCTGTCAGGCTAGCATTATCCTAGTAGCAACACCAGATAAATACCTTACAAGAAAAGAAAACTATAAGCAATATCTCTGAAGGGCATAGAAGGAAAAATCCATAGAAGCAAAAATCCTTGGCAAAATAATCTAATATCTGTTTATGATAAATATTTTCAATAAACTAGAAGTAAAGGAGAACTACCTAAAATTAATAAAAGACATCCACGGATAATTATAGGTAAGAAACTTGAAGCTTTTCTGCTAAGATGAGGTACAAGATAAGGATGTCCGCTCACACCACTGCATTTCAAAATCATACAGAATTTCTTACTAATACAATAAGAAAGAAAAAGAAATAAAATATGTACAGATTGGGAGAAAAGAAAACTGTCTTTTTTTGCAGATGGCATGATAATCTATGTAGAAAATCAGAAAGAATTGACTAAAAAATTATAAAACTAATGTAGGAAGGTTCTATGATACAAGGATAATATACAAAAGTCAAATGCTTTCCTATAAGGCAGCAATTAGCAAGTGGAATTTGAAATTAAAAATACAATAACATTTCCATCCACACCCCTCAAAAGAAATACTTAGGTATATATCAAAGTATGTACAAATCTGGGGTGCCTGAGTGTCTCAGTGGGTTAAAGCATCTGCCTCAGGTCATGATCTCAGGGTCCTGGGATAGAGCCCCACATTGTATTGGGCTCTCTGCTCAGCAGGGAGCCTGCTTCCTCCTCTCTCTCTGCCTGCCTCTCTGCCTACTTATGATTTCTCTCTCTGTGTCAAATAAATAAATAAAATCTTTAAAAACAACAACAAAGTATGTACAAATCTATATGAGGAAAACTACAAATCTGATGAATAAAATCAAGAAGAACCAAATTAATGGAGAGACATTCTTTATTCACAGATAGGAAGACTCACTATTATCTAGATGTTCTTTCTTCTCAATATGATCTATAAATTCAATATAGTTGCAATAATAATCCTATCAAGTTATTTTGTGGCTATTGGTAAACTGATCCCAAAGTTTATATATGAGGAAAAAAATACCAAAATAAAATATAATACCCAACACAATATTGAAGGAGAATAAAATTGGAGGACAAACATTACCTAATTTCAATACTTAAAAAATACTTTAAAAAACTACAGTAATCAAGACAATGTAGTATTTTTGAAAGAGCAGACAAATAGGTCAATGGAATAGGATAGAAAGACCAAAAGTAGACTCACATAAACTGATCCTTGATAAAGTGACAGTATAATTTATCAAAATTAGCAATGACAAGACAATATATCAAAAATAGCCTTTTCAACTAACGGTTACTGAAATTAAACATCCACATACAAAACAATCTAGACATAGATACTACACCCATCGCAAAAATACCTCATAAGAGACCCACAGACCTAATGTAAAATGCAAAACTATAAAATTTCTAAAAGCTAACATAGGGGAAATTCTCAGTGAATTTGGTGATGGTGATGATTTACTAGATGCAACGTCAAAGGCAAAATCCATGAAAGAAATCATTGATAAGCTGGACTTCATTAAAAATAAAAACTTTTCATTTTCGTTTTGTTTCCTTTGCCTTTGGAGACACGTCCTGAAAGAAGTTGCTGTGGCCAATGTCAAAGAGGTTACTGCCTATGTTCTCCTCTAGGGTTTTGATAGATTCCTGCCTCACGTTCAGGTTTTTTTTTTTTTTATCCATTTCGAGTTTATCTTTGTGTATGGTATAAGAGAATGGTCAAGTTTCATTCTTCTACATAAAGCTATCCAATTTTCCCAGCACCATTTATTGAAGAGACTGTCTTTTTTCCATTGGATTTTTTTTTCCTGCTTTGTCAAAGACTATTTGACCATAGAGTTGCGGGTCCATCTCTGGGCTCTCTACTTGGTTCCACTGGTCTATGTGTGTGTTTTTGTGCCAGTGCCATGCTGTCTTGGTGATCACAGCTTTTCAGTAAAGCTTGAAATCTGGCAACATGATGCCCCTGGCTTTGTTTTTCTTTTTCAACATTTCCTTAGCAATTCAGGGTCTTTTCTGGTTCCATACAAATTTAAGATTGCTTGTTCCCACTCTTTGAAAAATGCCAGTGGAATTTCAATCATGATGACATTGAAAGTATAGATTACTCTGGGCAGTATAGACATTTTAACAATGTTTATTCTTCCGATCCATGAGCATGGAATGCTTTTCTACCTTTTTGAGTCTTCTTCAATTTCTTTCATGAGCGTTCTGTAGTTCCTCAATTACAGATCCTTTACTTCTTTGGTTAGGTATGTTTCCAGGTTCATGATGCTATAGTAAATGGAATCAATTCTCTAATTTCCCTTTCCATATTTTCATTGTTAGTGTATATGAAAGCAACTGATTTCTGTGCATTGATTTTGTATCCTGACACATTACTGAATTGCTGTATGAGTTCTAGTAGTTTGGGGGTGGAGTCTTTTGGGTTCTCCATATAAAGTATCATGTCATCTGCAAAGAGAGAGAGTATGACTTCTTTGCCAATTTGAATACCTTTTATTTCTTTTTGTTGTCTGATTCCTGTTGCTAGGACTTGTAGTACTATATTGAACAAGAGTGGTGAGAGTGGTCATCTTTGTCATGTTCCTGATCTCAAAGGGAAACCTGTCAGCTTTTCCCCATTGAGAATGATATTCGCTGTGGGCTTTTAATAGATTTTATGAAGTTGAGGACTGTTCCCTCTATCCCTACACTTTGAAGAGTTTTAATCAAGGACAGATGCTGAATTTTTGTCAAATGCTTTTTCTGCATCAACTGAGAGGACCATGTGGTTCTTCTCTCTTGTTGATTTGTTCTATCACATGGATTGATTTATGAATGTTGAACCAACCTTGCATCCCAGGGATAAATCCCACCTGGTCATGGTGGATAATCTTTTTAATGTGCTGTTATTGTCAATTTTGTTATTGTAATGTCCTATTAGCTAGGATCTTGTTGAGAAGCTTGGCATCCATATTCATCAGAGATACTGGTCTGAAATTCTTCTTTTTGATCGGGTCTTTGCCTGGTTTGTGGATCAGGGTAATGCTGGCTTCACAGAAAGAGTCTGGAAGTTTTCCTCCTGTTTCTATTTTTTGAAACAGTTTAAGAATAGGTATTATTTCTTCTTTGAATCTTTGGTGGAATTCCCCAGGAAATCTGTCAGGTCCTGGGCTCTTGTTTTTTAGGAGGTTTTTGATTACTGCTTCAATCTCATTACCAGATATTTGTCTATTCAGGTTGTCAATTTCTTCCTGTTTTAGTCTTGGAAGTTTATAGGCTTCCAGGAATGCATCCATTTCTTCTAGGTTGCTTAACATATTGTCATATAGCCATTGATAATAATTTCTGATGATTGTTTCTATTTCCTTGGTTTTAGTCATGATCTCTGTTTTCATTCATAATTTTATTAATTTGGGTCCTCTCTCTTTTCTTTTTTATTAATTTGGCCAGTGGTTTGTTGATCTTATTGATCTTAGTGATTTTTTCAAAAACCAAGGGGAGGGGGGTGGGAGGTGGGTGATCCTGGTGGTGAGTATTAAGGAGACTTCATTTTGCATGGAGTATTGGATGTGGTACATGAACAATCAATCTTGGAACACTGAAAAAATAAAATTAAATTTAAAAACTAGAACTTGAAATTTATGTTTAATATAAAAAAATAAAAAATTTTGCTTTGCAAAAGAAAATGTTGACACAATTAGTAGGTAAGCCATATACTGGGAGAAAATGTTTTCAAAAAACTGTATCTGATAAAAGTCTTTTATCCAAACTATACAAGAATTAAAACTCAACAATAATAAAACAAAAACAAAAACAAAAAAAAACAAAAAAAAAACAAAAATAATAATAATAATAAAGGGGGTGGCCAAGATGGCAGAGAAGTAAGAGATCCTGCAGCAACCGGTCCCCAAAAGTGAGCTGGAAATCTACCAGAACACGCTGAACACCCATGAAATCACCCTGAGGAGAAAGATTTCTAACCCCGGGATATCTCCGAGAGCAGAAGACAGCAGTGGAGAGGTAATGGCAAAGTGGGATCACTCGAGCTGATATCGGAGGATAAATAAAAGGGGGAGGGAGCCACCAGAAGCTAACCAAGGACAGTAATACCCCAAAGGAAAGTGCCTGGTGG
Organism: Nasua narica; assembly: GCA_028533885.1. NCBI lineage: Eukaryota > Metazoa > Chordata > Mammalia > Carnivora > Procyonidae > Nasua > Nasua narica. The sequence continues at coordinate 27,864,420 of CM052807.1, read as the reverse complement.
CGGGGGACAAGCATAAACGTAAAACCGGTTAAAAACACTTAAAAAGGGCAAAAAGTTCGGAGGAGTAACAGTGGAAGGGGTGGTCGCGGGCACCGGCGCTTGGACCCACTCTCTAGGAAGGAGCTGTGGAACTGGTGGGGGATCCAGTCCGCGATTCCTGAACCTGCAGATTTCCGCTCTCTGCAACAACCGGTGGGCCAGGCTCGCACCTGCAAACACCTTTTTTTTGAGAATCTGCGGTGGTTCACAAGCCGCAGTTTTTCCCAGTGTACGCACCACCGCGACATTCGCGGCACACTGCAGAGCCTAAGTGATCCCGGCCGGCCGCGGAGAGAACGCGGGCAAGTGGCCTAACCTCCGGGGCGCCCCTCGCTGAGCCACAGAAAGGCGGCTGGGGTCGCGCGCCACCTTGAACAGGCTGCACTGTGATCAGAAATTTCACGGAGGGGAGTGTGTGTTCTGAACCACACAGAGGGGAGCAGAGACTCGGGCTTCCTGCAACTCAGAGGTCTGAGTGCTTCTGGGCAGATTCATTGCTTGGACTTTCTGAAAAGGTGAAAAGGCTACAAAAGGCCAAAAACCTTCAGAGAGTGAGAGACTGAGAAACCGGTTTCCACAGAGCTCAGCCCCTTGACTGGGGGGCAGGGTGACTCAACCCAAGCAAGACTGACTGGAAAACAACGCGGCAGGTCCCTCCCCCAGAAGACCAGCCAAAGAACAAAAGGACTATAACCACAGGGTCCCCATAAAACTTTAAACCCCCAAAGCCAGGGGAAAGCAATATATTAAGCTCCTGGTAATACCCTCAAACCTGTATATTTCATAGATACAAGTTTGTTTTTGCTTTAGTTTTTGTTTTCGTCTTTTTTTCTCTTTCTTATTCTCTCTCTTTTTTTATTTTATTTTAGTCTTCACTTGCTTTCACATTTCTTTTTACTTTTATCCTTTTTTTAACTACGTAACATTACGAGAGGTTTAATACAATATAAACCCAGGAGGACCTGAAATAACCTTCATCGCCTGCGAGGAGTTATAACCACCCTCCCATCTTATCCCTCTGTCGGTGTTTCAACGTATCTGCTTTTGTTCTGGTATTACATAAACCTTATTCTTGGGGTTCATTATGCTAGGTTCTTCTACTTCTTGGCATTTATTTGTGTTG
>CM052807.1:27848065-27862758 GCA_028533885.1 Nasua narica | reverse complement strand
AGGGTGGTTCAACATTCGCAAATCAATCCATGTGATAGAACAAATCAACAAGAGAAGAGAGAAGAACCACATGGTCCTCTCAATTGATGCAGAAAAAGCATTTGACGAAACTTAGTGTCTGTTCCTGATTAAAACTCTTCAAAGTATAGGGATAGAAGGAATATTCCTCAACATCATAAAGTCTATCTATGAAAAGCCCACAGCAAATATCATTCTCAATGGGGAAAAGCTGACAGCCTTCCCTTTGAGGTCATGAATACGACAAGGATGCCCACTCTCACCACACTTGTTCAACATAGTACTAGAAGTCCTAGCGACAGCAGTCAGACAACAAAAAGAAATAAAAGGTATTTAAATTGGCAATGAAGAAGCCAAACTCTCCCTCCTTGCAGATGACATGATACTTTATATGGAAAACCAAAAAGCCTCCGCCCCCAAACTACTAGAACTCATACAGCAATTCAGTAATGTGTCAGGATACAAAATCAATGCACAGAAATCAGTTGCTTTCCTATACACTAACAATGAAAATATGGAAAGGGAAATTAGAGAATTGATTCCATTTACTGTAGCACAAAGAACCATAAGATACCTGGGAATAAACCTAACCAAAGAGGTAAAGGATCTGTACTCGAGGAACTATAGAACCCTCATGAAAGAAATTGAAGAAGACACAAAAAGGTGGAAAAGCATTCCATGCTCATGGATCGGAAGAATAAACATTGTTAAAATGTCTATACTGCCCTGAGCTATCTATACTTTCAATGCTATCCCAATTTAAATTCCATTGGCATTTTTCAAAGCGCTGGAACAAACAATCTTAAAATTTGTATGGAACCAGAAAAGACCCCGAGTTGCTAAGGAAATGTTGAAAAAGAAAAACAAACCTGGGGCATCATGTTGCCTGATTTCAAGCTTTACTACTAAAATGTGACCACCAAGACAGCTTAGTAGTGGCACAAAATCCAACACATAGATCAGTGGAAGAAAATAGAGAGCCCAGAGATGGACCCACAACTCTATGGTCAAATAATCTTTGACAACGCAAGAAAAATTATCCAGTGGGAAAAAAGACAGTTTCTTCAATAAATGGCGTGGGAAAATTGGATAGCTTTATGTAGAAGAATGAAACTTGACCATTCTCTTAAACTATACACAAAGATAAGCTCGAAATGGAATAAAGACCACAACCTGAGGCAGAAATATATCTAAATCCTATAGGAGAACATAGACAGTGACCTCTTCAACATCAGGCACAGCAACTTCTTTCAAGACATGCCTCCAAAGGCAAAGGAAACAAAAGCAAAAATGAACTTTTGGTACTTCATCAAGATAAAGAGCTTCTGCACAGCAAAGGAACAGTCAACATAACTAACAGTCAACCCAAGGAATGGGAGAAGATATTAGCAAATGACACTACAAACAAAGGTCTGATATCTAAGGTATATAAAGAACTCTATTTAAACTCAACACTCAAAAAAACAGGTAATCACGTCAAAAAATGGGCAGAAGACATGAACAGACACTTCTCCAAAGAAACCATACAAATGGCTAAAAGAACATGAAAAAATGTTCATCATTAGCCATCAGGGAGATTCAAATCAATACCACACTGAGATACCACCTTACACCAGTTAGAATGGCCAAAATCAACAAGAAAGTAAACAACAAATGTTGGAGAGGATGTGGAGAAAGGGGAACCCTCTTCCACTGTTGGTAGGAATGCAAGTTGGTGCAGCCACTTTGGAAAACGGTGTGCAGATTCCTCAAGAAATTAAAAATAGAGCTACCCTTGATCCTGCCATTGCACTACTAGCTATTTACCCCAAAGAAGCAGATGCAGTACAAAGAAGGGCCATTTGTACCCCAATGTTCATTGCAGCAATGGCCACAATTGCCAAAGTGTGGAAAGAACCAAGATGCTGTTCAACAGACAAATGGATAAAGAAGATATGGTCCGTATATACAATGGAATATTATGCCTCCCTTAGAAAGGAGGAATGCCCAACTTTTGTATTAATATGGACAGGACTGGAAGAGATTATGCTGAATGATGTTTTCACTTATGTGTAGCATAACAAAGAACATGGAGGACATTGGGAGATGGAAAGAAAGTGTGAATTGCAGGAAATCAGAGGGGGAGATGAACCATAAGGGACTATGGAATCTGAGAAACAAAGTAAGGATTTTGGAGGGGAGGGATGTGGGGGTTTGGGTGAGCCTGGTGGTGGGTATTTAGGAGGGCACATATTGCAGGGAGCACTGGGTGTGATGCATGAACAGTGAATCTTGGAACACTGAAAAAATGAAATTAAATTTTAAAAAAAGAAAGACAAAAAAATCAAGTAAACTATTACACCAACAGGTTAACAAAGAAAAAAAATTTATATCAATATATGTAGAAAAACATTTGACAAACATCAATTCAATATAAAAATTCTCAACAAAGTAGTAGTACAGAAGATTATCCTGAACATTTAAAAGAACATCTAGGGGCATCTGGGTGGTTCTGTCATTAAGTGTCTGACTTCCTTTCAGGTCATGATCCCAGAATCCTGGGATCGAGCCCTGCATCTGGCTCCCTCAGGCAGGCTAGGTCAAGCCCTGCCTTGCCCTCTCCAGCTCCTTTCTGCTTGTGTTCCCTCTCTCACTGTCTTCTCTGTCAAATAAATAAACAAAATCTTAAAAAAATTAAGAAGATAATCTACAAATACCCTACAGTTAAACATCACACTTAATGGCAGGAAACTAGATACTTTTTCATTAGGATCCAGAGCAAATTAAGGATGTTCCTTATTACCACTTCCATGTTAACGTTATATGAGAAGTCCAAGCCGATGCAATAAAACAAGAAAAGGAAACAAAAAAATATACAGAGCAGGAAGAAAAAAATAAAACTTTCTGTTTACAGTTGACATGATTGTCCATGTACAAAATCTGAAAGCACTGAAGAAAAAAAAAAACAAACTTCCTAGAATTAACAAGTAATTATAGCAAGGTTTCAGGATATATATATATATATATATATATATATATATATATATATATATATGCAATATAGTGCAATAATTTATGTAATGCAGCAACCTAATTTTCATAAGGGTAGTCCATTATTTTTTGAAGCCAGCTACTTTAAACAGTGGGGAACTTGGCAAGAACAGTGATTTCCATAGCATGGGCATATTGCTGCACTTCATTTGCTGTGAAGTCCTTGCCCATGGAGGTCCTTGACCTCAACCCCATACGTCTCTAGGGAATTACAAATTAAAACAATATGTTTTATCATATGTATTAAATATAAATGTATTAGAATGGCTAAAATCCAAATCACTGCCAGCACCAAAATCTGATGAGGTTATGGCCAACAGAGATTCTCATTCATTGCTCGTTGGAATTCAAAATGGTACAGCCACTTCGGAAGACACCTTGGCACTTTCTTACAAAACCAAACATATTATTACCATATGATCCAGCAATTGTGTCCCTTCGTATTTACTCAAATTATTTACAAACTAATGCCCTCTTATAAAGCTGTGCAGGTACACCTATAGTAGTTTTATTTATAATTATCAAAAATTGAAAGCAACAAAAATGTCCTTTGACCAGTGAATGGTTAAATAAACTGTGGTACATCAATACAGTAGAATATTATTTAGTGCTAAAAAGAAATGAGCCACCAAAAGGGAACATGGAAGAACCTTAAATATAAGTGAAGAAAAAAAGCAAAACTGAAAAAGTTGCATACTGTGGGATTCCAACTATATGACATCCTAGGAAATAAAATAATACTATGTAAGCAGTAAAAAGATTAGTGGTTGTCAGTTTTTTTGGGAAGTGCTGGTGGGGAATAAGAATGAACTGATGGGGCACCTTGGTGGCTCAGTTGGTTAAGCAACTGCCTTTGGCTCAGGTCATGATCCCAGAGTCCTGGGATTGAGTCCCACATCAGGCTCCCAGCTCCATGGGGAGTCTGTTTCTCCGTCTGACCTTCTCCCCTCTCATGCTCTCTCTCACTGTCTCTATCTCAAATAAATAAATAAAATCTTTTAAAAAAAAAGAATGAACTGATGGAACAGAGGTGATTTTTGGGAAGGGAAGCTATTGTCTATGGTATAATAATCAACACATACTACTGTGCATTTCTTAAAACCTCTAAGGAAGTACAACACCAAGTTTGAGCCCCATTTGAAACTACGGACTATGGTGGATAACACGAGAATATTGGTCCTTTGATTGTAGCAAATGTACCACACACAAGTAGAATGTTGACAGTGGAGGAGATTATGTATTTATGTGCCAGGGATCATGGGAACTCTCTCTGTACTTAGTGCTCAATTTTCTGTGATCCTAAAACTTCTCAAAAAAAACTCAATACATTAATTTTTTTAATTTAAAGAATATATTGGGGTGCCTGGGTGACTCAGTGGGTTAAAGCCTAGGCCTTTGGCTCAGGTCATGGTTCCAAGGTTCTGGGATTGAGCCCCGCGTCGGGCTTTCTGCTCAGCGGGGAGTCTGCTTCCCCCTCTCTCTCTGCCTGCCTCTCTGCCTACTTGTGATCTCTCTTCTCTCTGTCAAATAAATCAATAAAATCTTAAAAAAAAAATCAAAAAATAAAATAAAATTTAAAGAATATAATTGTTGAGTTGTTTGAACATGGAATACAGATTCAGAAGACCTGAAATTTAATTTTTTTCTTGAAAATTTCATAGCTTTGGACACATCTTCAAACTTTTTTTCCTTAATATCTTCTCTAAAAAAAGTGATATGTTTATGACATCCTAAACATTTTGCATAGAGATTTTCTAATTATCAATTTATGTGGAAAAATAATTAAGATGTTTATTCTCAGGAATACTAGGTACTTTTTCATTTTACCATATCTGACATATATATTAATTCAATTTAAACTTAGAGTATGTGAAGACTCTCAAATGTTAAAGGCTATCTCACTCAATGTTTCACGTTCTTTTTACTTCAAAAGTAACAAGAGAATGTGGGAGAAAAAATGAGAGACAATACTTTATAATTTGAGGCTCATATTCTATCTACCTATGAGATAGAAAATGACTTGCAATCTGTACAAACTCAAAGGATGTGCAATGGACAAGCTGATTAATTAAAACAAATTGTCAAGATGCCTGTAATCAGTAGTATGAATTTAATATCTTATTAACAAAAGCTTTGAAACATAAATTATATTGTCTTTTATAGCTAGTCATTCCATGCACATGGACAGTGCCACTGATATGAAAATGCAAGAGGCCAGATTGATATTTCTGTTTTGAATGGAAATTTTAAGACTTTTTTAGGTTAATTATTTGTAAATTCTTTGGTAAAGTTGATAAACTGCCTGGGAAGCTTTAGGATAAAAGCAGATTATAACATATGTTAATATGAACACTAGGTAAACGGTGCTATCTCTGTTGAGCCCAGAAAAATAGAGAAGCAAAGACTTCAATCAGTGTCTCAATAAACAATAATTTATCATGGCTGTGTAATTACTGTAATGGTCATTATACTTTTTTTTTCTTTTTGGCGGTTTATTATAAATGAAAGAAGAAATTTGATAATACACTTTCTACTTATTTAAAAAATCTTCACAACAGGGTATATTCTTGGCCCTCTTTTTGATACTGACTTGGATGTCACCTTTGACTCATACATTAAGAGAAAATGGAAAATTAAAAGTATCCAAGTAAGGTGAAAATGAGTTCAGGAAATGAATATTACATAGTAAGCACCCTATTGTTACCAGGCTAAGAAGAAGCCAAAATATGATAGCACTTAAAATTAGATTCTGCTTATTCAAAGTTAACCAAATATAAAGTTTCTGAGGTAAGGAATCTATCAAGAAAAAGAACAAAGTTTCAAATGATCACCAGAGGGCACAAAGCACTTTGGAATAACTATTACAAATTTGTTCAGACTGGACAGCAAGACTCATAAGTACTATAGTGTGGGCAGCTAAATATATCACCAGCTTCCTTTGTTACCATAAAACATATATAAAATTTCAATGTAGTACTTATGAGTATAGACAATTAACTTCTTTACCCAGAGCCACATTCCTAAAGGAAAATTTTATTCTATTTTAAAGGCAGAGTAAATCAAATTTAATCACTAGGTGATGGCTAAATGTTTACTTCACTTCAGTTTATCATCATGGATGTTATTTCAAAGCTGCATATAACATGACCATATCGAATTTTCTTTAAAAACAAGTAAAATGTAACTATATCACTAAGACATAAAAATATATAGATAATGGATTTTTAGACCCATAAGCCTTAATTGTCTTACCTCTATTAACTGCATAGCAAAATAGTATTGACATAATTATATCATCATCCCATTTCAAAAATTTAATCATTTACCTTCAACAATAATACTCAACATTTTTGATTTCAGGAGTCTTATGCTTCTATGAATTATTGAAGAACTCAAGCAACTTTAGCTCATACAGATTATGTGGCTCTATCTCCATGTACTACATTAAATTGTAAAACTGAAGACAATTTTAAAATAAGAATACATAAATTCACATTGCATTTCCCATCAAAATAATGATTTCATTGCAGGTCATGTAGACTAGAAAACTTCACTGTGATCTCATGAGAGAATAAGAGGATAAATTAATATATTACTTTAGCATTATTGCAAAAATAGTTTTGATATTATGAATGTCTTGAAAGGGTCTCACAAAGCCCTATGGCACCACAAAGACTTTGAGAATCAGTGGCTTAGGAGACAAAAACTCTTGCTATAATGTACTTCACAACCCCTTCATATCCAGAGCTCTTTCTATCAAGTATTTTTCTGTATCTCTTTCCATACTGTGTACTCTTTAGCAATATCAATTTATTTGTCCTTTACACAAATGTTTACTTCATGCCTATTTGCCTGGCTTTCATGTAGGAAAATAATAGTTATAATCTTCGATCCTATAATCTGATATTATACTGAGCAGGTACTTAATAATTATATATATTTTGTGGGTTTTATAATAGAGACATCTATACAGTCCTGCAGAAACAAAGGAGAAAATCTTGTCAGACTATTGACCAGCCATGGTGACTCATTGTCTTTCTTGACCTGTTTGCTTCCCCTACTTCCACAAATTGAAAATTCTTATCTATCCTCCAAGTCCATGGTCAAAGATTTCTTTCCCTATAAGTTTTATCCTGATGCTGTAATCAATTTTTACTCTTTTTTACTATACAACACAACAATTTACAAAGATGTCACATTATTATTTTATTTGTTTTTATTTATATAGAGAAAATTAAAGAAAATCATTGCTTAATCCATAAGAACATAAAATATCCATGAGACATTGAAGATAGTTTACCATTTAGAAAATGAGAGAGGTTGTACTATTTATGACGTGTAGGTTGGGCCTCCTGGGGACAGCAGGGATATTGACATTAGGTGCTGTGATGGATATTCTATTTTCCAAAATCAATTCTGCTTAAAAAGTTGGAAGATAAAGCTTATGCAGATCATCTAGTGGGAAAAGAGCCACAAAGAAAGGATGTCCAAAACAATCTAGAGCCAGTGCCCTGGTGGGGAAGATGCCTCTAGAAGTGGGTAGTAAGAAACACAATATTGGACATCTGCTTGCTTTTGGACTCCCTTGGACTTTAAGGAAGAGGTTTATTTCCCACTAAAGACTCAGGATGGCAGAGTGTCCTCCCCTTAATAATTGGGCTTAAAGGAAAAATTTTGGACAGAACTGATAAAGCAGCAGAACATCATAATATAATGGCTATACTCATTTATTTTAGAACTAGATTGTGTGAGTTCAAATTAACCCCTTACAAGCTATGGAAAACTGGGCAAATTATGTAATCTGTTTATGTTTCACTTTGCTCATTTATAACTTTGGGGTAATAATTTTTCTTCATTGGAAAGAGTTCATACACACACACACATACACACACACACACACACACACATATATGTAATATATATATATAAAATATCTGACATTAAATAATTATTATTGTCACTGGAATGTAAGGTTTGTAAAAACAAGCACCGTTGTTTTTCTAGTTGCTGTATTTCCAGCATCTAAAACAGTACTTGGAATATCACATCAATTAATAATATTTGTTGAGAGAATAAAATAATTAAAGTCAAGATGGGCAGGATGCATTGTCAATAGCCACATCATTTTATTGAATAATAAATTCCAGTTATAGATCTGTGTCTCTCCGTGGCTGTGAAGTAGAGCTCCACTCCCACATTTAGACTGCAGAAATCTCTTTGACCTTTGATGCATTTAAGAGATGGAGAAATCCTACATAAAGATAATGGGTTTATGGCAATTATGACATGTGGGTTCAAACCAGTATTAATATAATTGAAATAAAGTATAAAGTGACCATTTTTTCTAAACAATTTTTTTGTTTGAGCATAGTTGACACAAAATGCTACATTAATTTCAAGTGTACAACTTAGTGATTTGACGAGTTTATGCATTATGCTATGTTTGCCACAAGTGTAGCTACCATCTGTCCTGTTACATTGCTATTACAATATTGACTTTATTCCTTATGACTATACTTTAACTTTGTTTTGTGATGTAGTTTTTGTTGGTTTTATCTCTGTTGTAATACTTACCACATTGTATTATACTTTCTACATGTACACATCACAAACTAACAAGAAAAATATGATAGATTTATAGAAACAAAACCAAGTTTGAGGGAAAGATGTCACCTTTGTTGTGCTATTAGGCCAGGGAATGAATAGCTGAGGACAAGAAAGTGGTCTTCTTTTGTGTAAATCTTCCAGAATAAGATATAGCTCAACTTGAATATTAAAAATTTATGTGGCCTTTTAAAAATATTCCCCTTTGCCTTTATCCTCTGTTCTCCCCACAGTATTGCAGGAAGATAGATCATATTAAATGGAAAAGAAAAAGAGAGAGATTTTCAATCACTCCCTGACAGTGCTGTAATTCATGAATGTGCTCCTTATAAAGTATATATTTTTTTCATAGGAAAATTCTGAAAGATAAGCAAGAACCAAATCCATATTAGATTTGGAAAAGGAAAATTCGTGGGTACAAAAAAATTTACAAAACCATTGCAGGCATTATGTTGTCAATATATCAACCAAAGAAAACTCAGCCTTTTATAAACACTGTAATGGTCTTGAAATTCTTCCTATGTAAACAAATGAAATGCCAGCCTTTTAGGAGGAAGGGTTATAGAGTTGCTTACACAAGGGGGAAAAAAGATTTAAAAGTGATTCTGGGTTGAAATGAATTTTAGAATGGGAGACATTAAATATAATGATAGAGTAAACTAACCAGAATTATCTGATATGTGGATATATAGAACCTTGATTTAGAAAGGTGAAGTTTGTGAATCATTTATCCTTTCTTTAAGTCACCTTTTTACTTTATATTTTCTTAATATACATATTTTCTTAGATCAGTTTTTTTTTAAGTTAAGAATGTTTATACATTTACTAGGGATCTACTAGAAGCAATTTTCTGGGTTATTATCTTATTTAATCCTCACTACAGTCTTGTGAAGTATACACTGTTATCCCCAGTGTGTATAAGACAGATGAGGTTACAGAGGTTAAGTGCCTTACCAAAGCCGTATAAGTTTAGTTGAAAGAGGTAAAATTTCAGACCATGACTCATAACCTTTTTGCTTGATGTTAATTAAAGATTAAATCTGGGGTGCCTGGGTGCCTGTTGGTTGAGTGTCTGCCTTCAACTCAGGTCATGATCTTAGAGTCCTGGGACCTAGCCCCATGTTCTCAGGCTCCCTACTGAGAGGGGAGCCTGTTTTTCTCTCTGCCCCTCCCCCGCTTTCTCTCTCAAATAAATACTTTTATTTTTTAAAGATTTTATTTATTTATTTGACAGAGAGAGAGAGATCACAAGCAGACAGAGAGGCGGGCAGAGAGAGAGAGAGGGAAGCAGGCTCCCTGCCGAGCAGAAAGCTCAATGCGGGGCTCAATCCCAGGACCCTGAGACCAGGACCTGAGCCGAAGGCAGAGGCTTTAACCTACTGAGCCACCCAGGTGGCCCTAAATGAAGTATTTTTAAAAAGATTAAATCTAGATCATATATTTTAAAACACTTGTGTTTTTATTTTATTGCTTCTATAATATAATAATTTGACAAATGTATTCAGAAAGTCCATATTATTTATTTATTATAGCATCTTATAGTGAAATTCCATTTGGATATGATTAATTATATATTCCACAAATAAAGTAATGTATTTTGTTTCATTTGATAGTGGTAGGAGTTATAAGATTATAAGATATGAATTACTACTACTATTTTGAGAGAAACAAATATTATGGAAAAAGCTATTATGAAAGAAGGTGATAAAATATTATATTCTGTAAATGGACATTAATATAAATAAAAGTAAAAGGTAAAAGAAACATATCAGCCTTAAAAAAACAAAGCAGGATGGGAGACAAGTTTATCTAAAAACTTATAAAATAGCTATCTTATTTTCTAGACAATTAAGTCTGAATCATATTCTTTGCCCATCTATACTTGGAAATCTCCATAGAAAAAGCTAAGAACTTACTCATGTTTACTTCTATCAGAGATTTTAATTCCCTAGCTGATTGGTTATTTCTAAGCTCATCAAGACAAGACTATACTTTTTGGCTCACCAGAACATAAAGGTATTACATTCTTTTGCTCAAAACACAAAACTTAGGCTGTACTAGTAATGGTGTAGAAAAATATAACAAAGTGCACAGATGACTTAAGATTTTCCCTGGGAGCAGCTGGGGTAGCTTAGTCAGTTAAACATTTGCCTTCAGTCCAGGTTATGATCTCAGGGTCCTGGGATGGAGCTCTGTATCAGGGTCTGTGATCAGCATTGTCTGCTTCTCCTGCTCCTGCTCTCTCTCTCTAAAAAACAAAATTTTAAAAACATATTAAAAAAAAGATTTCCCCTGGACTTTGTTTAGAGACTTACTCTGTTCATTGAGTATCTGTCATGAAATGAGGATGAGCAGAAGCCTAGGGGCCAGATAACATTTTGCTGATAAACATTTCACTCCTGTATGCTCTGCAGATTCTTTTGTTGCCCTATATCTTTTTCCTGATTACTGACAAAAACAACTGTGAATGTGTTGTTCAGACCATTTAATACCATAACACACATTCATTTTCAAGAATAATGCTGCATTTTTTTGAGAAATATAATCCAATATGCTTTTCCAAATAATACATAATTTGTAAAGCAGCTGTCTTAGATGTTAGGTCAAGGCTGACTTGTTTCTCTTCAAAAGGTTACAGATATGGACATGTTAAACAGACATCTAAGTTTTCAGAGGCTAATGAACCACAGATACTTCTTCTGCTTTCTAGGCACATACTATAGGAAGTTTTGCATACTGTCAAATCAATTTGCCTCTTAAGAACTCAAGTACTGAGGGTTGTCTGGGTGGCTCAGTGGGTTAAAGCCTCTGCCTTCGGCTCAGGTCATGATCTCGGGGTCTTGGGATCAAGCCCTGCATCAGGGTCTCTGCTCATAACCATAAACAGGGAGCCTGCTTCCCCCTCTCTCTCTGCCTGCCTCTCTGCCTACTTGTGATCTCTCTCCTCTCTGTCAAATAAATGAATAAAATCTTTAAAAAAAAAAAGAACTGAAGTACTGATACAATTATGTACTAGAATATGTTGTTTTATTTTTATATTAAAGATCACACTGACAAAATGTGTCCTTCAAGGAAATAAGAGGTAAATATGCTTCAAGTTTTGAGCTTTTATTTTCTGTTTCTATCATTTTTATTTTGCTTGGAGATATTTTTCCTTGGTTTATTGGGCCTGAGAACAAATTACCTAGCTATATAACCAGAATGAATCACCATATGATAGTGGAATTCCTTGAAATTTCCATGGTATTCAACATCTCTTCAACTACACCACTTGCTCATCTGGAACTGGTCTGTTTCCCAGGCCAGGAATTAGGTGGACCGAGTAAGACTATGACAGCAGGTGAAACGATTCACCATAGTGCAAAGATATGGGAGATAAATAACAAGCAATCATCAGTGATTAATGAAAACCCTAAGATTTTTATTTCACAATCTGGATTATAATTTAAGGAATAGAAAGAGAAAACACATGACAGTTTTTGGTAAAAGCACACTTTTGCTTATTGTACACTGTACCAGTAAAGTGCAGATGCCAAAGGTAAGGGAGGGTGAGAAAAATATGCAGAATTGTATCTGGGAATGTGGGAATTGAATATTGTTGCTGGCCTTTCCTAGACTCTCCTAAATACAGTAAGATACCATAATATGTGGTTAATATAAAATCAAATTTCATGTTGAAAATGTGGCTTTATTCTCCTTGAAGAGGTTATGTTTATAGATTTGATATCTTTCTATAACCACAAAAATGAAATGTCTCCCTACTGTGAGAACGTTTACCATAATAGTAGGAGAGACGTGAAGCTAGGTAACAGTCTTTGAAAAGTTAAATCTTAAAAGAGAAAGAAAGAAGAAAGAAAGAAAGAAAGAAAGAAAGAAAGAAAGAAAGAAAGAAAGAAAGAAAGAAAATTTATATGTTCAAGTAGCTTTCTATTGCAATTGCTTGAATCAGATATCAACAGATCAAGAGTCACAGCTCACTTTCCTTTGTGTAAAAAACAGACTACAGAAAAAAACAACAACAACCAACAACAACTGCAGTGTTTAGAATCTATAAGCAGGTGATAAGCATTAAAGTCAAAGCAGCATCATACTACTTTACTATTGCTTTTGTGTTCTTTTCTATAACCTAACAGTACTGTATAAGTTTTCATTTCTTGCATGACTAAGATTACTTCTCTTCATGAATGAAATAGCCCAAATCAGAGTATTTTTATGTCATTCCAGTAAAGAAAAAAGAAAAAGAAAAGAAAAAAAAAAACAAGCTTTGAATTAGTGGGACAAAAATGCTTCTACTTTACAATATTTACACAATTAGAAATGAAAATGTTGGATTAGAACGTATCTTGAATTGGAGTCTGTAGTTTCCATCTATCATGGAATGGTTCATGCTGAAGGCCGGATACTCCATTTAAAATAATTGAAATGTTTGACAAGATTATATTTAATGATTATAAATAAAAATTATGAAAGAGGTGTTGAAATTGTTCATGGGTATCTGATAGACTAGTAAAGTAATATGGTACATGAAGTGAATATACTATGATTTTAACAATTAAAACTGAGTGTATAAGTTAATAAGTACAAATTAAACTATTTTTTTAAAATTTCAGATAAATGTAATATTCATCTTTTCTTTAATATTAAAACATTTTGCTAATATTTTACTTTTTAATCAAGTCTATGATAACTGTTCACAGAATGTTAATATAATTAGTTTAAAATCTTTATTTTATAGTATTTCAGACACTTGAATAAAGCAGGGTATAGAAAATAGGAGTGATATCAACAAAATAGTGTAGTAGCAAGCCTTGAACACTCTTTTCCCAAATAAATACATTGATTCAGCAACAATTCATGGCCAAATTCCCTTTATGAGAAATCTGAAAACTAATTGAAAAGCTCTAGTACCCTAGGCAAACATGAAAGCCACTGAAGCCATTAGGGAGATATAAGATCTACTTTTGCCAGAATCCCTAATGTTAGCACAGTACCTGATGGTTGAGAAAATAACTCAGCTTTTAGCTTCTCCAATGGGAGGGTAAGAAATATCAGTCTGCGAACAATAAGAGAAGTGCCTGCTTTTTTTATTGTATAGGAACCAACACAGAAACCCAAGAAAAATAAACAAATGGGTAAATATGCTCCAAAAAAATAACAAGATGAATCTCCAGAAATTGCTACTAATAAAATAAAATTATATGGTTATGATTCACCTGACAGAGAATTCAAAATAATTGTCATAGAGAAGCTCAACAAGTTCAAGAAAATAATGTATGAACAATGGGACCCATGTGTGGTACAGTCATTTAAATGGATGACTCTTGGTTTTGGTTTAGGTCATGATCTCAGGGTCCATTTAAGATTCTCTCTCCCTTTTCCCATCCCACTCATCCTCTCTCTTTATCAAATAAATAATAAATCTTTTAAGAAATAATACATGAACAACTGAGAATTTTAACAGAGGTAGAAAATATTAAAACACATGAAGTAGAAATCAAAGAATTGAAGAACACAATACTTGAAATGAAAAATTCACTAGAATGCTTCAAAATCAGACTAGATCAAGCAAAAGAAGGGAAAAAAGAATTCAGACTATAAGGCATTGGAAAAATTTCATTCAGGGAAGCAAAGAGAAAAAAGAATAAAAAAGAGTAAAGAAAGATTAAAGCATTTATGGGATATCATTAAAAAGAACAATATATGCATTATGAGAATCTCAGCATCTCAGCAGGAAAAGGTGGAGAAAAAGAACCAGAAAGTCTGTTCAAGGTAAGAATGCATAAAAACTCCCCAAATCGGGGGAAGAAAAAGTGGACATCCAAGTTCATGATGCCCAAACACACCAATTAAGATGAACCCAAACAAACCCACAAGACACATTTATAAGTAAATCCCAAGAAGTCACATAGAATATTGAAAATAGCAAAAGTAAAGTAGCTCTGCAAGTAATGCAACTTGTCACATACAGGGGAATCTCTTTAGATATTCAGTGGATTTTCAGCAGAAAACTTGCAGGCAAGGAGAGAGTGGGATTATATATT
>CM052807.1:27811244-27847965 GCA_028533885.1 Nasua narica | reverse complement strand
AGTCAAACTCTCTCTCTTTGCAGATGACATGATACTTTATATAGAAAACCCAAAAGACTCCACCCCCAAACTACTCGAACTCATACAGCAATTTAGTAATGTGTCAGGATACAAAATCAATGCACAAAAATCAATTGCTTTCCTATACACTAACAATGAAAATACGGAAAGGGAAATTAGAGAATCGATTCCATTTACTGTAGCACCGAGAACCATAAGATACCTGGAAATAAACCTAACCAAAGAGGTAAAGGATCTGTACTCGAGGAACTATAGAACCCTCATGAAAGAAATTGAAGAAGACACAAAAAGGTGGAAAAGCATTCCATGCTCATGGATCAGAAGAATAAACATTGTGAAAATGTCTATACTGCCCAGAGCAATCTATACTTTCCATGCCATCCCCATCAAAATTCCACCAGTGTATGTAATGTATTATATATATCTTAATCATTATATATATATTACTATTGATTAATGAAAACCCTAAGATTTTTATTTCACAATCTGGATTATAATTTAAGGAATAGAAAGAGAAAACACATGACAGTTTCTGGTAAAAGCACACTTTTGCTTATTGTACACTGTACCAGTAAAGTGCAAATGCCAAAGGTAAGGGAGGGTGAGAAAAATATGCAGAATTGTATCTGGGAATGTGGGAATTGAATATTGTTTCTGGCCTATCTATTCCTTAAATTATGATCCAGATTGTGAAATAAAAATCTTAGGGTTTTCATTAATTAATATTAATATATATATTGTGATTAAGATATATATGTATAATATATATGTATAATATAATGTATAATATGTATAATATATAATATATGTATAATATTATGATATATAATATGTATAATATACATGTATAATATAATATGTATAATACAAAAGCCTATATTCTGGGCTAATATACATATATTAATCATAATATATTATAAATATATAAAATAAATATACAGTATTATATGTTATATATTATTTATATAATACTGTAATACATAATGGTGTACGTAATGGTGAGTAAAGTATTTAATTTTAGAATAGAGATTAAAAGACAAAAGTATTAAAAATAACTAGAACAAAAATATAATAGATGCACATTATAAAAAGTTGTAAATTGCAACAAAAACAAAATGTGGAAGAGGGAGAATTAAAAGTGTTAAGTGTTTGTATGTGATTGAATTTAAGTTGTGAGCAGTCTAAAATGGAATGCTATGGCTATAAGAAGCCTATGGTAACCACAAAGAAAATACCTAAGGAAGTTACACAAAAGAGAAAGAGAAAAGATTCAAATATTAATACAAAAATTTAGCAAAAAAGCCCAAAAAAAGACATGAAGGAAAGAAAAGATAGATAAAAGAATTACAAAGCTAACAGAAAATAATTAACAAATGGCAATAGTGTATCTTTTCTATTAATAGTTACTTTAAATGTAAATGGGCAGAACACTTCAATCAAGATATATGGTCTCATTTTACATAGAATCTAAAATCATGAGCAAATGTATAGAATTAGAGAGTAGAACAATGGTTACCAGATATGGATAGTGGGACCATATCTGGTCCCTCCCATGACAAGACGTTGGTCAAAGTGTACAAACCTGCAGTTATGTAAGATAAGTCTAGAGATCTAATGTGCAACATGATGTTATGGTTAATAATACTATATTGAATTCTGGAAATTTTCTGGGAGTGCAGATTTTAGGTTCTCTCATAATACACACAACAAATGATAACTATGTGAGATGATATGGTAATTAGCTTAAGTATAGTAATCATTTCACTATGCATGTGTGTATCAAATCATGTTTCACATCTTAAGTATATAGAATTTATCATTAAAAATCATAGTAAAAAGAAGAAAATAATTCTAAAGTTCATACAAAGCCACAAGAGAACTTGAATAGTCAAAACAATTTTGGGCAAGAACAAAGCTAGAGTTATCACACTTCCAAATTTCTAAATCTATTACAAAGCTACAGTAATTGAAACAGTGTGGTGTGGGTATGGAGATAGACATGTAGACCAATACAGCAGAGTGGAAAGCCTAAAAATAAATCCTTGCTTGTACAGTTGTCTGACTTTCAATAAGGGAGCTGAGAATGTGCAATGAGTAAAGGATGGTCTCTTTAGCAAAATGTGCTGGAAAATTAGATATCTATAATGCAGAAAGTTAAATTGGACCCTGGTCTTAAACCATACAGAGAAATAAATTAAGAATAGGTTGAAGACTTGAACATAGGACCTGGAACTGTAGGACTCCTAGAAGAAAACATGGGGAAGTTTCATGACAATATTAACAATGAGATCATGAATCTGACAGCAAAGCATGAGCAATAGTAACAAGGATAGGGAAATGGTACTACATCAAAATAAAAAAAAGTTCTCCACAAGTAAAACAATTTTAAGGAGGAGCAACTCAGGAAATTGTAGGGAATGGTAGAAAATATTTGTAAGCTGTATATCTGATAAGGGGTTAATTTCAAATATATAGGAGGAGTGTCTGCAACCAAATAACAAAACCAAAAATAGATAAAAATAATTACTCCATTGAAAAATGAGCTAAGACTTGAATGGATATTTCTTCAAAGAAGACATACAAATGGCTAATAGGTATAAGAAAATCTGTTCAATGCCACTAATCTTCAGGGAAATGCAAACCAATGCCATAAGATATCACCTCACATGTATCAAAATGACTAATATTTTAAAAAGAAAAACAAAACAAAGCACTGTTGATGAGATGTGGAAAAACTGAACACTGGTACATTGTGATGTGAAAGCAAAATGGTGCATCCATCATGAAAAGTGGTATAGAGATTCTTGAAAAAATTAAAAATAGAACCACCGTATGCTCCATCAATCTCACTAATAGGCATGTATTTAAAAGAACTGAAGTCAAGATGTAGAAGAGATATTAGCAACTCCATGTTAATTATTCACAATAGCCAACAATGGAAACAACCTAAATGTGCATTGATGGGTGAATGTACAAAGAAAATGTGCTACACATATACAATAGAATGCTACTCAGCCTTTAAAAAGGAAATCTTGCAATATGTGACAACATGGATGATCCATAAGGACATTATGTTAAGTGAAATAAGCCAGTTGCAGAGGACAAATACTTCATGATTCCCTAATAAGAAGTATATAAAATTGTCAAAGCATGGAATATTGATTTCCAGGGTCTGGAGAGAGGAGGGGAAATGAAAAGTTGCTAATCAACATGCATTACTTAAGCTAGATGAATAAGTTCTAGAGATCTGCTGTACAACATTGCATCTATAATTAACAATACCTTACTATATACTTAAAATTAAGAACAGAGATCTCATGTTTCCTGTTCTTAAAAAATATCATTAAATTTAAAAAATGTTACAGAAAATAATTTTATGATTAACATCTTGGTGTGAGTTGTTACAGAATTTTCTATATAAGCAGGTCTCAATTGTTATAGGTAGCACCTTGAAAATGCCTGGTTTCATGAAACATAGGAGACATTTTTGGCTTTTTATATAAAAAGGAGATTATATTATTCTATCTAAAAGCACTGACCACTCTTGTTGATTCTCCAGTGAGAGTGTCACAAGATACCTACATATATGTTTTTATTTTTACACACACATTTGCACATTTATTATAAATTTATATAAGCACATATATATTTATAAACATTAAGAAATCCAGTTATATTTTCTGTTGACCACTCCATTAAAATATTCCTGACCAATTATAGGAAGGTTAAAACATGTAGATATAAATAAGTAAATAATAACTACCCTAAATTTGCTATTTAGAAATCAATCTAACAAAAGATGTGCAAAATAAAATGATAAATTGGAGCTTAAAGCGTTAAAATACCAAATAAATTGAGTAGCATTACAACTTCAGAGAAGAGCAGATTCAATTTCAAGAAGATGCCAAATTTTCCAAAGTTCCTCTATATATTAATTTATAATTCTAATGAAAATGTAGGTTTACTTTTTGAACTTCACAATGTTTATTCTAAAATACATATGCAGAGCAAAGATTCAGAAACAGGAAAGTCTTTCTCAAAGAAGAGAACACAGGGAGATTTGTCTTATTAGGTTTCAAGACATATAAAAAAGCTATTATAAAACTGTAAAAATTAAGACAGTATAGAATGATCAGAGACAAAGACATTAATGAAAAAATGCAGAGACTCATGAAAATATGAAACTTGTTAAAGAAAAATTTGTCATTGACCATAAGGAGAAAAATATGGGAAACAAATTAAGTGGTACTGGAATAACAGATTATGCGGAGGAAATAAGTCAAGTGGAGAGAGTCAATATGGTAATATGGTCTCGCTTACATATGATAATATGGTCTCGCTTACATGTGGAGCATAATGGTAATATGGTCTCGCTTACATATGATAATATGGTCTCGCTTACATGTGGAGCATAAGGAAAAACATGGAGGGCATTGTGAGAAGGAACAGAAGGGTGAATGGGGTGAAATCAGAGAGGGCGATGAACCACGAGAGACTGTGGACTCTGAGCAACAAACTGAGGGTTTTGGAGGGGAGGAGGTGGGGGGTTGCGCAAGCCTGGTGATGGGTATTGAGGAGGGCACGTATTGCATGGAGCACCGGGTGTGGTGCATGAACAATTAATCTTATAACACTGAAAAAATAAAATAAACATATTTGGGGAAAAAATAACTGATTATCCATAGTGATGAACATAAATTTGGTTTCTTAGCTCTAACCATATGCAAAATCAATTCCCAGGTAAACTAAACCTTTAAATGGGGAATAAGAGGCACCTGGGTGGCTCAGTTGGTTAAGTGTCTGCTCAGGTCATGATCTCATGGTCCTGTATCAAGCCCAACATCAGACTCCCTGCTTAGTAGGGAGCCTACTTCTCTCTCTCCCTCTGCCACTCTCTTTGCTTATGCTCTCTCACTCTCAAGTAAATAAAAAAAAAATCTTTAAAAATAAATAAATGGGGAAGAAAAAACTTCAAAAATTGCAGAAAAAAAAGGAACTGGGTATAGGCCAATTTCTTAGATAAGATACATGATTAATAACTTTGACTTCGTTGTAATTAAGTGAATCTGTTTATCAACAGACACCACAAAGCACACTTTCATTCAAATAAGTAGACATACAATCTAATAGAAAATGTGACAGTAACATGAATAATCATTTTCAAGAGAAAATCATGAATTACATAATCATATATGAAAATGTCCAATCTTAATAGTAATCAGAAACATGAAATACTCAGTAATTTCAGTCCTTATTATAAAATATTGAATTACTGTATCTAGTAGGAAAAAAATTGGGAGAACTCAATTGCACATTGACAGAAAAAGAATAAGGTGATTGTATTATATTCATAAAATAAAATATTCTGAAACAGTAAAAACAAATGTACAGTATGAAATGACTTTAAAAATATTATTTTAAACATAAAGGCACATTATACAAAAAGGTGTAATTGCATCTATTTAAAATTGTGAAACATGCAAAGCTATACAATATTTAGTTTTGACATACATAATCATTATCAATATAAAGAGAAGCAAGAGAACTATAAAAGTAATTGAAGTTAGCATTTCTCTATAAATTAGAAGGGATATAACATACTTCAAAGATATTGACAATGTTCTGTTTCTTGCATTGTGTCATATGTATTTATCATCATTTTTATTCCTTACATATTTCTGCATTTGTAAATTATTTGATGATAAAATCTTTTAAAAAATAAGAAAGCATGATTATTTCCATGTTTTTTCCAATAACAAGAACTCAGTCAAATGGACACACAAGAAGGACTTCAAATGTAGTTTGGTTTTATAACCAAGAACGGAAATGGGTTTGCAGTTCCTCCAGTAGTCTCTACAAAACTCTGTTCTTCTTTTCATAAAACATCAATTTAACTGTTTCCCACATTCCTTTCACAAATAAGACAACACAAAAACCCCACCCTATCACTGCTTGTCTGGTTCAAAACCAGGGTCTCCTGGTGATGTATAATTTTCCCTCTCAGGAAGAGGGGTTGAAAATCAATGAAAACAGAGAAAAACATTTCTGAAGGAAATAGAATCCTTCCAAATTCACATCCAAGTTTTAAAGGGTCATGGCATAGTTTGTGGAAAGCAGAATTTCCTTTATCTTAGGGTTTTATTTTTGAGTTGAAATTGCTTTTTAAATGCCAATTTTATATATTTTTAAATTAGTTAAGGGATACAAGGTAATGGATTTTTATTTTTCTCAAAGTAGCAAGTCTTTAAAATGGAGTGAAGATATCATTGGCAAAGGTGCATGCCGTGTTCTGCAGAAAATGACAAAACATTTTGAAACATAAAAAAAGTAAAAACCCATCTGGTTTCACAGCCTAACCATGTAGAGAGAGAGAGAAAAAAAAAACTGTATGTTGGCATATAACTGCTCCTTAGAGAGATTTGAATCAAGAATTTAATAATGTTATGTTTCTCTCTATGAAAGTTCTGTGAGCCACAATAGTAAGAAAAGCAATTTGGCCCATCCCCCCTGAATTTTGGGAATTTATCATGTATAAAGATGGAGCAAGGTCATTTCATTTTTTGTCCTAGATACTTACGTGTGTATTTTCTTCTTGGCTTCACATTTTTTAAAGAAATTTTTAAAACTTGATTTTCAGGAATGTAAAATCTAAAACCGATTATCAACTTCATTGTTTATACACTGAGGCATTTAAGCAAGAATCATTCACTGCTGTTAGTCTGGGTTACAGTTGTGGAAAACTTTGTCTCAGAAGAAAATGCACCTTCTCTTTGAATTTCTATTCATTGCAGTATTCTAATTTTGTAGGAATGGTCCAGACTATCTTCTCAAATTTCTCATAATTCTGCTTCTTGATTAGGTTTATTCTGTTATTTGTAGACATCACAGAGCTTAATCAAGTTATTTAATTCTGCTTAGACTCCTTATACAGAAAAGTCCTAATTCCTCACATTCCTAAATTCTTCAAGAACACAATGTAGTCACACGATAAATGTGTTTTTATTATTATAAAAGTGGTGGTAAAAAACTCAAAATAGGTTAAATATATAAAAGTAACTTGTGTTTATTGTAAAACAAAATAAAATTTATCAATTTGTATGAAGTTAAAAATCGAAGTCAGTCATTTTCATTTTTATCTACCCTTCATTGATCTCCATTCTTAATCCCTCCATTTCCACAAGCGTTTGTTGCTTTTGATAGGTTTAAATCTATAGTTTTTTAAAAATATTTTATTTACATGAACAATAAATCTTGTAACATGGAAAAAATAAAATAAACATATTTGGGGGAAAAGAAGAAAAAAATATTTTATTTATTTATTTGACAGAGAGAGAGAGAGAGAGAGCACAAGCAGGGGGAATGGCAGGCAGAGGGAGAGGGAGAAGCAGGCTCCCCACATAGCATGGAGCCAGATGTGGGATTTGATCCCAGGACACTGGGATTATGACCTGAGCTGAAGACAGTCACTTAATCAACTGAGCCGCCCAGACACCCTAAATTTATACTTTAAGACCATTTCTAGACACTATACAAAATAGTTGCATATGCTAAATACTGTCCTATTCATTCATTTTAATATTTGTAAGAATAATTCATACTACCTTTTGTAAGACACACATCCTGAGAAGAGACTTAGCACCGTATGTTTACTTCTCAATTATGTACAGTTCAATGTGATTTAGCTGGGGTTCTTCCATATTTTAGTTTGGTCATCCCAAACACATGGCCTAAAAGGTTATTGCAATACAGCATAAGAAATATTTATGAGGCATTCTAGCTTTTACATGTCTGTGTTAAGAGGTGACACATATCATTTTCACACGCAATCTATTGGCCAGACATATCAGTCCTATCACTGAAAACTTTCTATAAAAGAGATTGAAATATCGATCCAATATCCTGGGTATTTGAAAAACAGTCAACATTGTCTTTCCCATTTACTTAATATATTCAAAGTAGTTCCCCATGTTAGTATATATAGATATATGAGGAAAGATTTTTAATCAAGTGAAATTCTTATAAAGAGGTTTCAGACATCCCCCCTTCCCCCCTCCCCCTGTAAGACCCTAAGAGTATATCTTTACTGATATAAGATGAAATCACTAAAGAATTTTCCAGGTTATTTCATGTCTTTAAACATAATAGGAGGAGATAATAGGGATTCAGGACAAAAGTGAAACACTTTCTCATTACTCTGTTTGAGGAAATTAATAGTCTTAAAGCTAAGGGCCTCAATAGTATTTTGACTTTAGAAACATAAGCTAAATAGTGGCTGAATAATATACAGAGCTCTGAAATTACCTAACTTTGTATTATTTGTGGGCAATAGTAAGATTGTTATAAGATCAAGGGGTCTGTACACCTCTGATCTCATAAAAGTTTTCATCTACACTCACACAATTCACAGGTACCATTTTGACTGTTTTGCCACTCCTTACATTAATTAACAGTCTCATTGAAATTTTAGGTCCTCATTTAATTTTGACTATGAATTGTTAGTTGTTTTTCTCTGAAATGTTAGTTACAGTGTTATTAACTGATGCATTTTGCCTCTATTGTTGAAAAATTACAAAATGCCATTGAAATATTAAGTCCATATTATGCTTAGATAGTAAATTGCAAATTATGAACTGTATATGTGGCAAAGTATGAAAATATTCTTTCTGAAAATTACTTATTGCATTACCAAAGTATATGACATCCATATATTAGTTTCAGCATTACAACACAGTGACTGGGCAATTATATACATTATGAAATGCTCATCATGATAGCATGATCTGTCACCACACCAAGTTATTGCACAATTATGGATTATATTCCCTCTTCTGTGCTTTTCATCCCTGTGATGTATCTATTTTACAACTGGAACTTTGTACTTAATTCCCTTCAGTCCTTTTGCCCTCACTCCCTTCCCCTCTGGTAACTTCAGTTTCCTCTCTGTGTTTATGAGTCTGTTTCTGTTGTTCTTCTTGTTGGTTTGTTCATTTGTTTTGTTTTTTAGATTCCACACATAAGTGAAATCATATGGTGTTTGCCTTTCTTTGTCTGACTTACCTCATTTAGCATAATATCCTTTAGGACCATCCATGTTGTTGTGAATGGCAAGATTTCATTCTTTTTTTAAGACTGAGCAACATTCAATTGTGTCTTTATGCTACAATTTCTTTACCCATTTATCTATCAGGGGTAGGTTGTTTCCCTATCTTGGCTATTATAAATAATGCTGCAATAAACATAAGTGTGTATATATATTTTCAAATTACTGTTTTTATTTTATTCACATAAATACTAAGAATAGAATTACTGGGTCATATAATATTTCTATTTTTAATTTTTGAGAACTTTCCATAATGTTTTCTGTACTAGTGGCACATATTTACATATTCATCAACAGTGCATGCCTGTTTCCTTTTCTCCACATTCTTTTTTGTTTTAAATATTTTATTTATTTATTTATTTGACAGAGAGAAGAGATCACAAGTAGGCAGAGTGGCAGGCAGAAAGAGAGGGAAGCAGGCTCCCCACTGAGCAGAGAGCCTGATGCAGGGCTTGATCCCAGGACCCTGAGATCATGACCTGAGCCGAAGGCAGAGACCTTAACCCACTGAGCCACCCAGGCGCCTCCTTTTCTCCACATTCTTGCCAACACTTCTTATTTCTTGTCTTCTTGATACTACCCACTTTAACTGGTGTGAGTTGATATCTCATCACGGCTTTGATTAGCATTTCCCTCATGTTTATTGATGATGAACATATTTTCATTTGTCCATTGGCCATTTGTAGGTCATCTTTCGAGAAATGTCTATTCCTTTTCCTCTGCCTAGTTTTAATTGGATTATTTACTGTTCTGATGTTTAGTTGTATGAATTCTTTACTTATTTTGGACATAAACGACTTAGTAAATATAAAATTTGCAAATATTTTCTCCCGTTTAGTAAGTTGTCGTTTTATTTTGTTCATGATTTCCTTCACTGTGTAAAAGCTCATGATATAGTACTAATTATTTATTTTTGGTTTCATTTCTTTGTTGGGGAAACATATCCAGAAAAATATTGCTAAGGCTGATGCCCAAAAGTATATTGCTTATTTCCTTCAGCAAATAATAATTGCTTATTATTTCAGGTCTTACATTCAGATCTTTAATTCATTTTGAGTTTATTTTTGTATATAGCGTGAAAAAGTAGTCTAGCTTTATTCCTTTGCAGGTAACTGCAATAAATGTAGCATCATTTATTGAAGAGAATATATTTTCCCATTCTTTCATTCTTTGTTATCCTAGGTGCTCTATTCTCTTCCATGGATCTATGTGTCAATGTCTTCTGCCTGTACTGGGTGGTTTTGGCTAATATAGATGTGTAGTATATCTTGAAATCGAGAACTTTGATACCTCCAGCTTTCTTCTTCTTTCTTTTTTTTAAATTTTTTTTATTAACACATAATGTATTATTTACCCCAGGGTACAGGTCTGTGAATCATCAGGCTTACACATTTCACAGCATTTGCCATAGCATATACCCTCCCCAATGTCCATATCCCTACCCCCCCCCCACCTCCCAGCAACCCTTAGTTTGTTTCATGAGTTTAGGAGTCTCTTATGGTTTGTCTCCTTCCCCATTCCATCTTGTTTCATTTCTCTTCCCCACCCCTCCATAACCCCCTGCCCTGCCTCTCAAATTCTTCATATCAGAGCCATCAGAGAAAGACAATTATTCTTCTTTCTTAAAATTCCTTTAACTATTCAAAGTCTTTTGTGATCCCACACAGATTTTAAGATTATTTGTTTTATTTCTATAAAAATTCTGGGTTTTTTTTGTGTAGAGATTGCATTGAATCTTAGATTGATTTGGGTAGTATGGACATTTAAATATATTAATTCTTGCAATCCATGAGCAATTATATTTTTCCACTTATTTGTGTTATCTTCAACTTCTTTCATTGTGTCTTATAATTTTCAGAGTATAGGCCTTTCATGTTAATTGATTTTATTCCCAGGTATTTTATGCATTTTGATGCTATTAAAAATAGGATTGTTTCCTTTTTAAATTTTAATTCCAATATAGTTAACACAGAGTGTTACATTGGTTTGAGGTATACAATATAGTGATTTAAAAATATCATATATCACCTAGTGCTCATCACAAGTGCACTCTTTAATCTCCATCACAAATTTCACATCACTTCAACCACCTTCACACTGGTAACCATCACTTTGTTCTCTATAGTCAAGAATTTGTTTCTTCTTTGTCTCTCTCTCCCTTCTTTTCTCTAACTTTGATCATTTGTTTTTTTTTAAGATTTTATTTATTTATTCAACAGAGAGAGAGAGAGAGATCACAAGTAGGCAGAGAGGCAGACAGAGAGAGAGAGGGGGAAGCAGGCTCCCCGCTGAGCAGAGAGCCTGATGCGGGGCTCGATCCCAGGACCCTGAGATCATGAACTGAGCTGAAGGCAATATATATATATATATATATATATATATATATATATATATATATATATATACACACCATATCCTCTTTATCCATTCATCTATTGATGGACATCTAGGCTATTCCCATAGTTTGGCTATTGTGGACATTGCTGCTATAAACACTAAACATTTGGGTGCATGTCCCCCTTTGAATCACTACATTTGTATCCTTAGGGTAAATACTCAGTAGTGCAATTGCTGGGTCACAGGGAAGCTCTATTTTCAACTTTTTGAGGAACCTCTATACTGTTTTCCAGAGTGGCTGCACCCACATGCATTCTCATTAACAGTGTAGGAGGGTTCCCTTTCTCCACATCCTCAGCAACACCTGTCGTTTCCTGACTGATTAATTTTAACCATTTTGACTGGTGTGAGGTGGTATCTCACTATGGTTTTGATTTGTATTTCCCTGATGCCAAGTGATGCTGAGCACTTTTTCATGTGCCTATTGGCCATTTGGGTATCTTTGCTGAAACATCTGTTCATGTCTTGTGACCATTTCTGGATTGGATTATGTGTTCTGTGAGTGTTGAGTTTGATAAGTTCTTTATAGATTTTGGATTCTAGCCCTTTTTCTGATATGTCACTTACAAATATCTTCTCCTATTCTGTTGGTTGTCTTTCAGTTTTGTTGACTATTTCTTTGCTATGCAAAGTATTTGATCTTGATGAAGTCCCAACAGTTCACTTTTGCCCTTGCTTCCCTTGCCTTTGGTGATGTTTCTAGGAAGAAGTTGCTGCAGCTGAGGATGAAGAGGTTGCTTCCAGTGTTCTCCTAAGGATTTTGATGAGTTCCTGTCTCACATTGAGGTCTTTCATACATTTTGAGTCTATTTTTGTGTGTGGAATAAGAAAAAATGGTCCAGTTTCATTCTTTGGCATGTGGCTGTCCAATTATCCCAGGACCATCTGTTAAAGAGGCTGTCTTTTTTCCATTGGACATTCTTTCTTGCTTTGTTGAAGATTAGTTGATTACAGAATTGAGCATTCATCTCTGGGCTCTCTATTCTGTTCCATTGATCTATGTGTCTGTTTTTGTGCCAGTACCATATTGTTTTGATGATTATAGCTTTATAATTGAGCTTAAAGTCTGCGATTGTGATGCAGTTTGGTTTTCTTTTTCAACATTCCTCTGGCTATTCAGGGTCTTTTCTAGTTTCATGTAAGTTTTAGGATAATTTGTTCCATTTCTTTGAAAAAAATTGCTGGTATTTTGACAGGGATTACATTAAATGTATAGATTGCTTTAGGTAGCATAGACATTTTCACAATATTTGTTCTTCCAATCCATGAGCATGGAATGTTTTTTCCATTTTTTCATGTCTTCCTCAGTTGCTTTCACGAGCACTTCATAGTTTTCTGAGTACAGATTCTTTGCTTCTTTGGTTAGGTTTATTCCTAGGTATTTTATGGTTTTGGGTACAACTGTAAATGAGATCAACTCCTTAATTTCTCTTTCTTCTGTCTTGCTGTTGGTATATAGAAATGCAACTGATTTCTGTGCATTGATTTGCTATCCTAACACTTAACCAAATTCCTGAGTTCTAGCAGTCTTGGAGTGGAGTCTTTTGGGTTTTCCACATAAAGTATCATATCATCTGTGAAGAGTGAGAGTTTGACTTCTTCTTCACTGATTCAGATGCCTTTTATTTCTTTTGTTGTCTGATTGCTGAAGCTAGGACTTCTAGTACTATGTTGAAGAGCAGTGGTGATAGTGGACATCCATGCCATGTTCCTGACCTTAGGTGAAAAGCTCTCAGTTTTTCCTCGTTGAGAATGATATTCACTGTGAGTTTTTCAGAGATAGCTTTGACGATATTGAGGTATGTGCCTTCTATCTCTACCCTGTGAAAAGTTTTGATCAAGAAAGGATGCTGTTCCTTATCAAATGATTTTTTAGCATCTATTCAGAGTAATATATGGTTTTGTTCTTACTTTTATTAGTGTATCACATTGATTGATTTGCAGTTGTTGAACCAACCTTGCAACCCAGGAATAAATCCCACTTGGTCATGGCGAGTAATCCTTTTAATGTACTGTTGGATCCTATTGGTTAGTATTTTGATGACAATTTTTGCATCTGTTCATCAGGATATTGGTCTGTAATTCTCCTTTTTGATAGAATCTTTGTCTCATTTTGGAATCAAGGTAACACTAATCTTATAAAATGAGTTTGGAAGTTTTCCTTCCATTTCTATTTTTTGGAACAGTTTCAGTAGAATAGGTATTAATTCTCCCTTAAATGTTTGGTGGAATTCCCCTGGGAAGCCATCTGGCCCTCGGCTCTTGTTTGTTGGGAGATTTTTGATGACTGCTTCTTACTGGTTATGGGCCTGTTCAGATTTTCTATTTCCTCATGGTTCAGTTTTGATAGTTTATAGTTCTCTAGGAATGCATCCACTTCTTTCAGATTGTCAAAATTATAAGAACTTATATGTTCTTATAATTGTTTGTATTTCTTTGGTGTTGGTTGTGATCTCTTCTCTTTCATTCATGATTTTATTAATTTGGGTCCTTTCTCTTTTCTTTTTGATAAGTCTGACCAGGGGTTTATCAATCTTGTTAATTCTTTCAAAGAACCAGCTCCTAGTTTCTTTGATCTGTTCTACTGTTCTTTTGTTTTCTATTTCATTGATTTCTGCTTCTACTGCTGGTTTTAGGATTTCTTTGCTGCTCTTTCCCAGGTTGTGTACTTGAGACTTTTCTTGTTTCTTGAAAAAGGCTTGTATTGCTATATACTTTGCTCTCAAGACCACGTTTGCTGCATCCCAAAGATTTTGAACAGTTGTGTTTTCATTTTCATTTGTTTCCATGAATTTTTAAAATTCTTTTTTAATTTCCTGGTTGACCCATTCATTCTTTAGTAGTATGCTCTTTAGCCTCCATGTATCTGAGTTCTTTCCAACTTTCCTCTTGTGGTTGAGTTCTAGTTTCAAAGCATTGTGGTCTGAAAAATATGCAGGGAATGATCCCAATCTTTTGGTACCAGTTGAGACCTGATTTGTGACAGAGGATGTGATCTATTCTGGAGAATGTTCCATGAACACTAGAGAGAATGTGTACTCTGTAGTTTTGGGATGGAATGTTTCATATATATCTGTGATATCCATCTGGTCCAGTGTGTCATTTAGAGCCTTTATTTCCTTGTTGATCTTTTGCTTAAATGATCTGTCCATTTAGGTAAGGGTGATGTTAAAGTCCCCTACTATTATTGTATTGGTGTTGATGTGTTTCTTCGGTTTTGTTATTAATTGGCTTATATAATTGGCTGCTCCCATGTTAGAGGCATATTATAGACTATATATATATATAGCAAGTATAGACCCTTTAAGGATGATATAGTGTCCTTCTTCATCTCTTATTATAGTCTTTAGCTTAAAATCTAATTTATCTGATATAAGGATTGCCACCCCAGCTTTCTTTTGATGTCCATTAGCATGGTAAATTGTTTTCTACCCCCTCACTTTCAATCTGGAGGTGTCTTTGGATCTAAAATGAGTTTCTTGTAGACAGCATATTGACGGGTCTTTTTTAAATCCATTTTGATACCCTATGTTGTTTGATTGGGGCATTTAGCCCATTAACATTCAGGGTAACTATTGAAAGATCTAAATTAAGTGCCATTGTATTGCCTGTAAGGTGACTGTTACTGTATATTGTATCAGTTCCTTTCTGGTCTGTTGCTTTTAGGCTCTCTCTTTGCTTAGAGGACCCCTTTCAATAGTTCCTGTAGGGCTGGTTTGGTATTTGTAAATTCTTTTACTTTTTATTTGTCTTGGAAGCTTTTTATCTCTCCTTCTATTTTCAATGACAGCCTAACTGAATATAGTATTCTTGGCTGCATATTTTTTTCATTTAGTGCTCTGAATATATCATGCCAGTCCTTTCTTGCCTACCAGATCTCTGTGGATAGGTCTGCCACCAATCTAATATTTGTACCATTGTATGTTACAGACCTCTCATCCCGAGCTACTTTCAGGATTTTCTCTTTGTCATTGAGACTTGTAAGTTTTACTATGAGATGAAGGGGTGTGGACCTAATTTTACTGATTTTGAGAGGGGTTCTCTGTGCTTCCTGGATTTGATGCTTGTTCCCTTTGCCAAATTAGGGAAATTCTCTGCTATAATTTGCTCCAGGATAACTTCTCCCCTCTCTCCCTTTCTTCTTCTTCTGTGATCTCAATTATTCTAATATTGTTGCATCTTATGGTATCACTTATCTCTCAAATTCTTCCCTTGTGGTCCAGTAGTTGTTTGCCTCTCTCTTGCTCAGCTTCTTTATTCTCCATCATTTGATCTTATATATCACCAATCCTCTCTTCAGCATCATTTGTCCTAGCGGTAAGAGCCTCCATTTTTTATTGCACCTCATTAATAGCCATTTTGTTTTCAACTCGGTTAGATTTTAGTTCTTTTATTTCTCTTGAAAGGGATTTTTATTTCTCCAGCAAGGGATTCTCTATTATCCTCCATGCTTTTTTCAATCCCTAGTAGCACTTTGATAATCATCATTCTGAACTCTAGTTCTGACATATTACTAATGTCTGTATTGATTAGGTACCTAGTTCTTGGTACTACCTCTTTGTGTGTGTGTGTGTGTGTGTGTGTGTGTATGTGGTGTTTTTCTGCCTTGTCATCCATTCTTATTTGGATAAAATTAGGTCTAAGTTCATTTTGCATATTTGAAAATTTTCTTGCTTCTTATGGTAGTCCTGTATTGCTCTATACTTCCCTCTTATGAGAGCTTTTATCATATCACAAAGTTTTTGGGCCATCATGTCTTTCTTTCTTTTTTTTTCTTCTTTTTTTTTATTGTGTTAGATTAGTCACCATAAAATACATCATTAGTTTTTGATGCAATGTTCCAAGATTCATTGTTTATGTACAACACACAGTGCTCCATGCAATATGTGCCCTCCTAATACCCACCACCAGGCTCACCCATCCTCCCACCCCCCCTCCCCTTTAAAACTCTCAGTTTCTCAGAACTCACAGTCTCTCATGGTTCCTTTCATGTATTTATTTTTTAATTCTTTAATTTCCTTCTTGACCCATTCGTTCTTTGGTGGATGCTTTTTAATTCCTATGTATTTGTGTTCCTTCCAATTTTTTTTTCTTGTGATTAACTTCAAGTTTTAAAGCATTGTGCTCTGAAAATATACATGGTATAATCATAATCTTTTGATACTTACTGAGGCCTGATTTGTGACTCAGTATGTAATCTAGTCTAGAAAATATTCCATGTGCACTTGAAAAGAATGTGTATTCTGGTGCTTTAGCATGAAATGCTCTGAATATATGTTTAGTCCATCTGGTCCAGTGTGACATTCAAAGTCATTTGTTTCCTTGTTGATTTTCTGCTTAGGTGGTATGTCCATTGCTGTAAATGGGCTGTTACAATCTCTTGCTATGATTGTATTATTATCAATGAGTTTCTTCATTTTTGTTATTAATTGATTTATATATTTGGGTGCTCCCATGTTGGGGAGATAAATATTTACAATTTTTAGATCTTTTTGGATAGATCTCTTTATTATGATATAGTGCTCTTCTTTATCTCTTGCAACAGTCCTTGGTTTAAAATCTCGTTTGTATGACTATTCCAGCTTTTTTAAATGTACATTAGCATGATAAAATGTTCTTCATCCCTGCACTTTCAATCTTCAGGTGTTTTTAAGTCTAAAATGAGTCTCTTGTAGTTAGCATATAAAATGATCTTGTTTTTTATCCATTCTGATACATATTGTCTTTTGATTGCATCATTTAAGCCATTTACATTCAAAATGATTGATAGATAAGAATTTAGTGCCATTATATTACCTGTAGAGTTGTTGTTTCTCTTTTCCTTTCTAGTTTTTGTTGTTTTGGTCTTTCTTTCCCATTGAAAGAGTTCTCTTTAATATTTCTTGCAGAGCTGGTTTAGTGGTCATGAACTCTTTTAGTTTTTTTAAAATTAATTTTATTTATTTATTTTTTGATAGTTAATTTCATTTAATTTTTTTAATTTTTAAATTTTTTCCATAATTAATTTAATTTTATTTTTTCAGTGCTCCAAGATTAATTGTTCATGTACCACAACTAGTGTTCCATGCAAGATGTGCCCTCCTCAATACCCACCACCAGAACTCCTTTAGTTTTTATTGTCTGGGAAACTCTTTATCTCTCTTCCATTCTGAATGACAGCCTTGCTGGATGAAGTATTCTTGGCTGCATATTTTTCCCACTTAGCAAGTTGAATATATCATGCAACTCTCTTCTGGCCTGCCAAGTCTTTGTGGATTGATCTGCTGCTAACCTTTTTTGTTTTCCCTTTTAGGTTAGAGATTCCTTTTCCCTTGATGATTTCAGGATTTTTTCCCCCTTCTGTCTGTATTTTGCAAATTTTACTACAATATGTCTTGGTATTAGTCTACTTTTGTTGATTTGCTTGCTTCCTTCCCCAGATTAGGGAAGTTTTCAGCCATAATTTGCTGAAATAAACCCTCTGCTCCCCTTCCCCTCTCTTCTTCTGCCACTTCTATGATACAAGTATTATGCTTTATAGAGTTGCCGAATTCTCAGTCTACATTCATGATCAAATATTTTTCTTTCTGTCTTCTTTTCAGCTTCCTTATTTTCCATAATTTTACTTTCTGTATCACTTCATCATTCTTTTGCTTCTTCCATCCTTGTTGTCATTGCATTTGGTCAGTTTTGCATCTCAGTTTTAGCATTTTTTATTTTGGCCTGACTAGTTACTTAGGTCTTTTTTCCCTGCAGTGAGAGACTCTCTGAAGTCTTTTATGCTTTTCTCAAGCCTAGCTAGTATCTTTATGATTGTTGTTTTAAATTCTATTTCAGTATATGGTGTGACTAGATCACTGGCCACGACCTTTTCTTTTTCTCTCTTTTGGGATGAATTCCTCAGTCGGTGTTTTGTCTAGGACTCTCCCTTCCACGTATTAGGAAATTCTGTTGTTTCCTGCTCCTGTGAGTAATGACTATATTAAGAAAAGGTCATAGTACTTCAGGGTCTAGTACTTCAGAAAGTGTTTCTGGTGTATGAAATGTGCACTCTGCTATTGTGTTTTGGCTGTTCGTTCCTTCAGGTCAGTTCTCTGCAGAGTTTCTCCTTCCCTGCAATAAGGAGTGTTTGGAACTTGTTCAGTGTGTGGCGAATTTTAACTAGCTGAGTTTTGGTCTGCTTGTTAAAATAGGCTAAATTCTATTTTCCCTAGAGCTGAATCTTTCTATCACTCTATGGTCAGTGGATTTGGTATGTGTGAGGGATTTTTGCTGGTCTTGTGGGGGAGAAGCTTGCTGCTTCTCTGTCAGGCACACTTGCCCTTTTTAAAAAGCACCTTCAGAGCATGGTGGAGGGGTGCAGGTATTAGTGTAAGTGGCTCAAGCCTTTATTGTGGGTCAATGTGTCAGTGCTAAAGGACAGGAGGAAAATATGGCGTCAGCTGACTCTCCCATTCCTGAAGAGGAGGAGTCACTCTTGCTGCAGTTCAGGACACTCTCGTAGAAGAACAAACAATTTCACTTCATTTGTTCCTGGCATCTTTCATTTCCCTGCCTTCACTCTGTGTCTGAGTTGTCCAACTAGTGGTGGCATGGGCATAGCACACCTGTTTTTTTGTTTTATTTTGTTTTTTACTTAAATTCAATTAGCCAACATATAGTAAATCATTAGTTTTTGAAGAAGTGTTCAATAATTTGTAAGTTATGTATAATACCCAGTGCTCATCACATCACACACCATCCTTTTTTTTTAAAAAAAAAAAAAAGATTTTATATATTTGACAGAGAGAGAGAGAGAGAGATGACAAGTAGGCTGAGGGGCAGGCAGAGAGAGAGGGGGCAAGTAGGCTCCCTGATGAGCAGAGAGCCCAATGTGGGGCTTGATGCCAGGACCCTGAGATAATGACCTGAGCTGAATGCAGGGGCTTTAACCCACTGAGCCACCCAGGAGCCCCACATCACACACCATCTTTAATGACCATCACACAGTTGCCCCATCCCCCTCACCTATCTCCCCTTCTGCAACCCTCAGCTTTTTTCCCCAGAGTGAAGAGTCTTTCACATTTTGTCTCCCTCTCTGATTTTTTCCCATTCAGTTTTCCCTCCCTTCCCCTATAATCCTTCACATATAAGTGAAACCATTTGATAATTGTTTTTCTCTGCTTGACTTATTTCAGTTAGCCTGATATCCTATAGTTCCATCCATGTCGATATAAATGATAGTTATTCATCTTTTCTGATGGTTGAGTAATATTCCATTGTATATATAAACCACATCTTAATCCATTCATCTGTTGAAGGACATCTTGACTCCTTCCACAGTTTGGATATTGTGGGCATTGTGGGTATGAACATTAGGGTGCAGGTGACCCTATGTTTCACTACATCTGTATCTTTGGGATAAATACCCAGTAGTACAATTGCAGGGTCATAGGGTAACTCTACTTTTAACTTCTTTAGGAACCCTCATACTGTTTTCCAGGGTGGCTGTACCAGCTTGCATTCCCACCAACAGTGTAAGAGAGTTTCTCTTTCTCCATATCCCTTCCAACATTTGTGGTTTCCTGCCTTGTTAATTTTTGACATTCTAACTGTGCTTTTGCTTTGTATTTCCCTAATGACAAGTGAGGTGGAGCATTTTTTCATGTGTCTATTGGCCATTTGTATGTCTTCTTTGGAGAAGTGTCTATTCATGTCTTCTGCTCATTTCTTGACTGAATTATTTTGGGTGTTAAGTTTGAGAAATACTTTATAGATCTTGGATACCAGCCATTTATCTGATATATCATTTAAAAATATCTTCTCCAATTCTGTAGGTTGCCTTTTGTTTTTTTTTGGGTGTTTCCTTTGCTGTGCAAAAAGCTTTTTATCTTGATGAACTACCGATAGTTCATTTTTGCTTTTGTTTCCTTTTACTTTAGAGACATGTCTTGCAGGAAGTTGATGTGACCAATGTTGAAGAGGTTACTGCCTATGCTCTCTTCTAGGATTTTGATGGATTCTTGTCTCACACTGAGGTCTTTCATCCATTTTGAATTTATCCTTGTGTATGGTGTAAGAGAATAGGCCAGTTTCATTCTTCTGCATGTGGCTGTTCAGTTTTCCCAGCACCATTTATTGAAGAGACTGTCTTTCTTCCATTGGATATTCCTTCCTGATATGTTGAAGATTAGTTGACCATAGAGTTGACTGTCCATTTCTTGGGTCTCTATTTTGTTCCATTGATCTAAGTGTTGTTTTTGTGCCAGTGCAATGCTGTCTTGATAATCACAATTTTGTAATATAGCTTGAAGTCTGGGATTGTGATATCATTAGCTTTGGTTTAGTTTTTCAACATTCCCCCAGCAATTTGCAGTCTTTTCTAGCTCCACACAAATTTTAGGATTGTTTTTTCCAGCTCTGTGCAAAGTGTAGATGGTATTTTGATAGGGATTACTTTGAATATGTAGACTGTTTTGGGTAACACAGACATTTTAAACAATATTTGTTCTTCCAGTCCACGAGCATAGAATGTTTTTCCAACTCTTTGTGTCTTCCTCAATTTCTTTCATAATGGTTCTGTAGTTTCTAGAGTATAGGTCTTTACCATCTTTGGGTAAGTGTATTCCTGGATATCTTATGGGTTTTGGTGCGGTTGTAAATGAAATTGATTCCTTAATTTCCTTTTCTTCAGTCATATTGTTAGTATATAGAAATGCAACTGATTTTTGTGCATGGATTTTATATCCCACCACATTGCTGAATTGCCGTGTGAGTTCTAGCAAATTTGAGGTAGAGTCTTTTGGTTTTTTCACATGAAGTGTCATGTCATCTGTGGACAGTGAAAGTTTGACTTCTTCTTTGTCAATTTGAATGCTTTTTATTTCTTCTTGTTGTTTGATTGCGCAGGCTAGGGCTTCTAGTACTATGTTGAAATATAGAAGTAAGAGTAGGCATCCCTGTTGTGTTCCTGACCTTATGAGAAAAGCTTTCAGTTTTTCCCCATTGAGATGATATTTGCTGTTTGTTTTTCATAGGTGGCTTTTACGATATTGAAGTATGTTCCCTCTATCCTTACACTGTGGAAAGCTTTAATGAAGAAAGGATGTTGTATATTGACAAATGCTTTTTTCTGCACCAACTGAGAGGATCCTGTGGTTCTTGTCTTTTCCTTTAGTAATGTGATCTATCGTATTGATTGATTTGCAAATGTTGACTCTCTCCTTGCGTCCCAGGAATAAATCCCACTTGGTTGTGGTGAATAATCCTTTCCATGTCCTTCATGTTGGATCCTATTGGCTAGTACCTTGGTGAGTATTCAGACATCCATGTTCATCAGGCTATTGATCTGTACTTCTTTTTGATGGGGTCTTTGTCAGGTGTTGGGATCAAGGTAATGCTAGCCTCACTGAATGAGTTTGGAAGTTTTCCTTCCATTCTTGATTTTTAAATCAGCTTCAGAAAAATAGGTATTCTTCTTTAAATGTTTGGTAGAATTCCAGTGGGAATCCATCTGATCCTGAACTCTTGTTTGTTGTGATGTTTTTGATTGCCATTTCAATTTCCTTGCTGGCTATTGGTCTGTTCAGATTTTCTATTTCTTTCTGTTTCAGTTTTGGAAGTTTATAAATTTCCAGGAATGCATCTATTTCTTCCAGATTACTTAACTTTCTGGCATATGGTTGCTAGTAATATGTTCTAGCTGAAACTGTCTGTATGTCCTTTCATTCATGTATTATTTATTTGGGTTCTTTGCCTTTTCTTTTTGATAAGTCTGGCCAAAAGTCCATCGATCTTATTAATTCTTTCCAAGAAAGAGCTTCTAGTTTTGTTTATTGGTTCTACTGTTTTTCTGGCTTCTATTTCATTGATTTCTGCTCTAATCCTTATTATTTCCCTTTTCCTGCTTAGTTTAGGCTTTATTTGCTGTTCTTTCTCTATGTCCTTTATGTGTAAGGCTAGCTTGTGCCTTTGAGATTTTTCTAATTTTTTGAGGGAGGCTTGGATGGCTATGTACTTTTCCCTTAGGACCACCTTTGCTGTGTCCCAAAGGTTTTAAATGGTTGAATTTTTAAAAATTATATCTTTTGTCTCCATTAAAATTATTCTTTAATTTCCTGGTTGACCATTCATTCTTTAGCATGATGCTCCTTAACCTCCAAATTCCAAATTTCCTCTTGTGATTGAGTTCAAGTTTCAAAGCATTGTGGTTTGAAAATATGCAGAGAATAATCCCCGTCTTTTGGTATATGTTCAGACTAGATTTTTGACCCAATATGTGATCTATTCTGGAGAAAGTTCCATGTGCATATGAGAAGAAAGAGTATTCTATTGTTTTAGGATAGAGTGTTCTGTATATATCTACAAAGTCCTTCTGGTCCAATGTATCAATCAAAACTCTTGTTTCTTTGTTGATCTTCTACTTAGATCATCTGTCCATTGTTACAAGTGGAATGTTGAAGTCTCCTACTGTTAAAGTATTATTACCAACATGTTTCTTTATTTTGGTTATTAATTGATTTATATAATTGACTGCTCCCATTATGGGGGCATAGATATTTACAATTGTTAGATCTTCTTGTTGGATAGACCCTTTAAATATGATAATGTGTCCCTCTTCATCACTTATTACAGTCTTTGTTTTAAAAACAAAACAAACAAAAACAAATCATATTTGTCTCATATGAGGATTGCTACCCCAGCTTTCTTCTGAGGTCTATTAGCGTGGTTAATGGTTCTCTACTGTCTCACTTTCATTCTGGAGGTGTCTTTAGGTCTAAGATGAGTCTCTTATAGATAGTATATGGATGGGTCTTGCTTTTTCATCTAATCTGATACCCTGCGTCTTTTGGTTGGAACATTTAGCACATTTACATTCAGAGCAGCTGTTGAAAGATATGAATTTAGTGCTATTGTATTGCCTGTAAAGTCCCTTTTTCTGTAGATAGTCTGTTTCTGGTCTATGTCACTCTCGGGCTCTCTCTTTGCTTACTGGATCCCCCTTAATATTTCTTGCAGGGCTGGTTTGGTGGTCACATATTCTTTTAGTTTCTGTCTGTCCTGGAAGCTCTTTATCTTTCCGTCTATTCTGAATGACAGCTTTGCTGGATAAAGTAGTCTTGGCTGCATGTTCTTCTCATTTAGTATCCTGAAGATATGCCAGCCCTTTCTGGCCTGCAAGGTCTTTGTGGATAGGTCTGATATTAGTCTGATATTCCTCTCTCTAAAGGTTAGTAGCTTCATGTGTCAAGTTGCTTTTAGGCTTTTCTTTTTGTCTCTGAAATTTACAAACTTCATTATTATATGTCAGGGTATTCATCTACTTTCATTGATTATGGGAAGAGTCTTCTCTACCTCTTGGACATGAATATTCATTTCCTTCTACAGATTAGGAAAGTTCTCAAATATGATTTGCTCAAATATACCTCCTGGCCCTCTTTCTTTCTTCACCCTCAGGCACACCAACAAGTCTGATATTTGTACATTTTATAGCATCGCTAATTTCTCAAATCCTCTCTTCATGGGCTATTAGTTTTTCTCTCTGTTCCTTGACTTTCTTCCTTTCCATCAGCCTATCTTCTAAGTCACTTATTCTCTCTTCTGCTTCATTTACCCTAGCTGTTAGAGGATCCAATTCAGACTGCATCTCATTTAGACCACTTTTAATTTTGGCCTGATTAGATCCTCTTTCTGCACTAAGAGATTTTCTAGTGTCTCTGTACTTTTTAAAAGCCCAACTATTAACTTTACAATTTTTATTCTGAATTCCATCTCTGACATCCTTACATCCATATTGATTAGATCTGTGGCAGAGAACATTACTGCTGCTTCTTTCCTTTGTTGTGAATTCTTCCTTCTAGTCATTTTGCCCTGCAAAGAATTGAGCGAAGGAGCAGAGTTCAATATAGCAACAATGATCTGAACAAAATACACACTAGACAAACCTGAAGAGGTCAGAAACCAAAATAGAAAGATTAATAAAACAAAACAAAACAAAAAGGGGGTGGGGAGAATATAATCTCACAGGGTGGACAAAACAGGGTGATCCACTTGTTCCTGAGTTATTTTGGTATGTGTGTTGGAAGACACTAACTCCCAAAATTGCAGAGAAGGCAAGACTTACATATATAGAAAAATATAATTGAATAGAATGAAAGGAGTCCAAAAATGAAGCATATATCTATAAAATGTAGAGGTAAAAAAATAAAATTAAAAAGAGACTTAAAAATCAAGAGTTGATAAAATACGAAACTAGTTAAAAAGAGAACAAAGGAAAAAAAGAAATGGAAAATCATAGACTAAAAGATAAGAATCACGAGTAAAAAACCTCTAGTTCTTTATATTATTTTCCTCTACCACTGGAGATTTACGATCTTGTGGGATCTGTAAACTTTTGTGCACCTGTTATTCCAGTTGGTCTTCTGGGGGAGGGATTGCTGTGCTGCTTCTCAGGTGTCTTTGCCTGGGCAGAGTTGTACCACCTCTTATCAGGGGCTAAGCTCAGTGTAAGCTGCCCCTCTGTGTGTGTGTGTGTGTGTGTGTGTGTGTATGTGTTTTTCTGTGCCTCTTTAGATGATTTAAATAAAAATGGCTGTACCCCTATCTCCAGCCCCAGAGCCAAAAGACTGCAGTTTCTTCCCTTCAGTAAACACTCTGGGAAAAACAGTTTTCTCTTTTGTGTGTGCCAAACTCCACAGACTCCTACAGTGTGTGCCCATGGTGATTCTCCTGGGGATATTCCAAAGGTCCTGTATTACTGCCCTTTACAGGGCCTTCTCACTGAGAGTGGTTGGGGGATTGAGCATGTACTGTTCTGCTCCTTCCAGGTGGGAGGAGGTCTCCATGTTCCATTCCATTGCAGGGTGCCCAGGCAGAGAATGGTCACCCCATTGGTCCTGGCTCGAAGTTTATGGTGAACTGAGCTGAGATCCGCCTCCTGCTCTCACTGACCATAACCAGTTTCCCATTCCACTTCTTGGGAACTCTATCCATTCAACCACCCCCATTAGTTCTGTGACTTTTGGAATTCTGAGACCACATGGACCCACCTAGAATTCTGCTAGTTTCATCCTCTGAGCCCCTTTCAGGCAGGGTTGTTTCTCACTGGAGTAGATTTCTAATGGTTCTGATTTTCCCCTCCATAATTATCTTACTTTCCAGTAGCTGGCCTATGGAGGCTCCCTTCCCCCTCCATTTATCTTCCAATATCTTCCCTCAGATTCCCTTCTATGTACTTCCTACCTTGCAAAAAGTGGTCACTTTCCTATTTGCAGAGTTCCAAATATTTTTCTCTTATATCTCAGGCTGAGTTCATGGATGTTCAGAATGGTTTGATAGTCATCTAGTTAAATTCAAGGACCAGATGAAACAAGGTCCTCTACTCTTCCACCATCTTGCCTCCTCCTGCTCCTGTGTTTTATCTCAGATGCACCAATTGTTCTTCAAAACTCCAAATTTTATGAACCTATGCTGATTCTCTGGGGGAGTCTTATCATGCTCTGGCTGGTACAGGTTTATCCTAGTAAATCTGTATAGTTTTATCCTATCCCTAAAGCTGGTACAGTTTATCCTATCCCTAGTAGGGCAGTTGCACAAATCTGTAAGGGTTTGAAGTTTATGGTAAAGTGTGGCACAAAACCAGTTTCTGGGGTGGCCTGAGTGACTCATTTGGTTAAGCATCCAACTCTTGGTTTTGGCTCCAGTCATGATATCAGCATCATGAGATTGAATCCCACATTCAGGATCTGTGCTCAGTGTGGAGTCTGCTTGAGATTCTTTCCATCTCCCTCTGCCTCTCCCCTCACTCATGCTCTCTCTCTCTCTCAAACATATAAATAAAATCATTAAAAAAAAACAGTTTCCAGGTTACCTGCACTGAACAGGTGCCCCTGATTCTTTGCTAATTAATGGGGCCACTCAAGGCTCACTGCCAGGTCTTTTGTCCTGAGAGAGACAATGGCATCTCTCCCACATGCACTCCAAGAAGGGGAACTGTCTCTCCCAGTGTGACCCAGGGGATCCTTAATCCAAGTTGTCACTCCTAAGCTTCTGTCTTCCTTCTCCACAGGAACACCACTATGCCTACCAGGTTCCACCCTTAGATGGCTTGTATTTCTAAAATTTTAGTCTTTGAGCTCTGCTGCTTATAAAAATCAAGATAATCAACCCCTCTCATTTTCCCAATCAATGGTTTTGGGAATGTGTTTTTCTCATGCAATCTGCTATGTACTGCTTTCACTCTGTCTTCTTTCTCCATAATCAGAGATCCCTCCCTTATGCAGCAGCCTTGATTATTTTCTCCAACAAATCTTGTCTCTGCACCTCCCATGTTCCACAATGTGGCCTCTCTTCTCCCTCTAGTAGTGCGGTTTGTTCTCTCAGTTCTAAAATTAATTTCTTGGATGTTCAGAATGATTTGATATTTGTCTAGCTATTTTCAATAGACAGGTAAGCATAGGGTCCCTAACTACTCTGTCATCTTAACTCACCCACCCAGCTCTTTATATATTTTGGATACTAAACATTTATTAGATATGTTATTTGCAAATATCTTCTCCCATTCCATAGGTTTCCTTTTCATTTTGTTGATTATTTCCTTCACTCTTTAGAGCTTTTAATTTTGAAATAGTTCCAAAAGTTTATTTTTCCTTTTTTTCCTCAGAAAACACATCCAGAAAAATGTTACTATGACCAATGTCAAAGACATTACTGCCTGTACTCTCAAATAAGGTTTTTACAGTTTTAGGTCACATATTTAGCTCTTTAATCCATTTTAAGTTTAATCCATATGTATATGTATGGTGAAAGAAACTAGTCCGTTTTCATCATTTTGCATGTAGCTGATCCATTTTCCCAACATTTGTTGAAAAGACTGTCTTTTAGCCATTCCATATTCTTACCTGGTTTATTGAAGATTAATTAACCACATAATTGTGTTTTTTTCCTGGGTTTTCTATTCTGTTGCAAATGGATTTGTTTTCTTAATTTCTCTTTCTGCTTTTTCATTTTTACATTAATGATGTATAAAAACACAACTGATTTCTTTATATTGATTTTGTATACTGTAACACTACTAAATTCATTTATTAGGGCTAATTGTTTTACTGGTAGTCTCTAGGTTTTTCTATATATAGTATCATAACATTTGCAAAAAGTTAGCTTTTTTTCCTTACCAATTTTGATGCCTTTTATTTTTTTAATTGATTGTTTTTGTCTGATTACTCTGTCTAGTATTTCCCTTACTGTGTTGAAAAGTGAGAGTGGACATCCTTGTCTTGTTCCTGACCTTAAAAGAAAAGCTTTCATATATTTACTATTGACTATGAAATTAGGCGTGAATTTGGCAGATATTGCCATTTTTATGTAGAGATATATTCCTTCAATACTCATTTTGTTGTGAATTTTTATCATGAATGTTGTTAAGTTTTGTAAAATGCTTTTATGCAACTATTGAGATTATATGGTTTTTATTTTTCATTTTGTTAATGTAGTGATCTATCCATTGATGTAAGTGGGTATTAACGTCTCCCTCTATTAGTGTATTACTCTGAATATCTCCCTTTCTGTCTGCTTCATGAATTTAGGTTCTCCTATGTTGGATGCATAAACATAGTTGGATTGATCTACACTACATTTTACCCCCTTGTCTATATTTTATATATATAATGTCATATTTTACATTTGAAAAAATCTGTGCATCATTTGACTAATTTTTAAAATATAATTTATTACTTTCATCTTTAACTTTTATACTAGCTTTATATGTAATTGATTTATTACTTTTACTGTGTGTGTGTTTTTACCATTGAGATTTTTCAGTTCCATAATTATCTTACTTCTTGTTATGGCCCCCTTTTTTATGTAAAGAAGTCTCTCTCTCTCTTTTTTTTAAGATTTTATTTATTTGTGTGTGTGTGAGAGAGAAAGTGCACAAGCTGGGGTAGCAACAGGCAGAGGGAGAAGTAGGCATCCTGCTGAGCAAGGAACCTGATGCAGGACTCAATCCCAGGACCCAGGGATCATGACCTGAGCTGAAGGCAGACGCTCAACTGACTGAGCTACCCATGTTTCCTTAAAGAGGTCTCTTTAACACTTCTTATAATTTTAGTGGTGTTGACACCTATAGCTTTTGTTTGTCTGGGGAATTGTTTATCTATATTTCAACTCTGAATAATAAATTTGCCTAGTAAGTATTACTGGGTGTGGATTTTTTCATCTCCACTTTGAATGTATCATGACATTCCCTTCTGCTGCAAAGTCCCTGCTGAAAAATCTGCTAGTTGCCCTATGTGTATTTTTTTTATCTGTAACTGTTTTCTTTTCTTTTGTTGCTTTTAAGATTCCTCATTTAAAATTTTTGAAACTTTAATTATTATGTATCTTGGTGTGGAGCTCCTTGGATTCATCACATTTGGGGCTTTATGTGTTTCCTGGACCTGGATGTCTATGTCCTTCCCCAAGCTAGGGAAATTTTCAGCTATTTTTAAAATTTTTTTATTTTATTTGAATTTGATTTATTAATAAATGCTTTTAGTTTCAGAGGTAGAGTTCAGAGATTCATCAGTTGCATATAGC
Source organism: Nasua narica (assembly GCA_028533885.1). Taxonomy (NCBI): domain Eukaryota; kingdom Metazoa; phylum Chordata; class Mammalia; order Carnivora; family Procyonidae; genus Nasua; species Nasua narica. The sequence continues at coordinate 27,818,915 of CM052807.1, read as the reverse complement.
ATCTAGTGCTCATTATATCACATGCCCTCCTTAATGCTCATCATCCAGTTACCCCATTCCCCCACCACTTCCCCTCCAGAAACCCTCAGTTTGTTTCCTATAGTTCAGAGTCTTATGGTTTGTCTCTCTCTGATTTCATCTTATTTCATTTTTCCTTCCCTTCTCCTATGATCTTCTGTTTTGTTTCTTAAAATCCATATATGAGTGAAATTGTATAATTGTTTTTCTCTGACTGACTTATTTCACTTAGCATAAAACCCTCTAGTTTCATCCATCTCATTGCAAGTGGTAAGTTTTCACTTTTTTGATAGCTAAGTAATATTCCATTCTACTTATATACTGCATCTTTATCCACTCATGTTCTGATGGATATCTGGGCTCTTTCCATAATTTGGCTATTGTGGACATTGCTGCTATAAACATTGGGGTTCATGTGCCCCTTTATATCACTATTTTTGTATCCTTTGGGTAAATGCTTAGTACTGAGATTGCTGTGGGAGGTTAGCTCTCTTTTTAACTTTTTGAGGAACTTCCATACTGTTTTCCAGAGTGGCTGTGCTAGCTTGCATTCCAACCATCAGTGTAAGAGGTTTCTTCTATTCTCCACAACCTTGCCAACTTTTGTTGTTTCCTAACTTGTTAATTTTAGCCATTATGACTAGTGTGAGGTGACCGTGTGGTTTTGGTTTGTATTTCCTCACTGACTTATGTTGAGCATTTTTTCAAGTGTCCGTTGGCCATTTGTATATGTTCTTTGGGGAAATATCTGTTCATATCTTCTGCCCATTTCTTTACTGGATTTTGTTTTTGTTTTTGTGGTTTTTTTTGGGGGGGGGTGTTGGGTTTTTTTTTTTTTAAGATTTTATTTATTCATTTAACAGAGAGAGAACACAAGCAGGCAGAGAGGCAGGCAGAGGCAGAGAGAGGAGCAGGCTCCCTGCGGAGCAGGAGCCCGATGCGGGACTCGATCCCAAGATGCCGGGATCATGACCTGAGCCAAAGGCAGTTGCCCAACCAACTGAGCCACCCAGGCGTCCCGGGGTGTTGGGTTTGAAAAGTTTTTTATAGATATTGGATACTAGCCCTTTGACAAGACATTTGCAAATTATCTTCTCCAAATTATCAGTTATTTTTTCTTCAAGTATGTTTTCTGTCCTGTCCTCTCTTTCTTCTCCTTCTGGGACCCCTATAATTTAAATGTTAGTACACTTGATGTTGTCTTTGAAGTTCTTTAATCTATCTTCATATAAATATTATTTTTTTCCTGTGCTTGGTCACTACTTATTACCACCTTTTATGTTGCTCATCTATTTTTCTGCACCCTCTATTCTGGTGTTGATTCCTTCTAGTGTATTTTTTAAATTTCAGTTTTTATTTTATTTTATTTTTTTAGCTCAGACTTATTACTTTTAGTATTTTTTATATATTGAAGTTCTCAATGAGTTCATCTTCTCTTCTGGTGAGTATGCTTATAATGATTACTTTGAACTATTTATCAGATGGCTTATCTCCTTTATTTTTAGATCTTTTCTTATAATTTTGTCTTGTTCTTTCATTTGGAACATATTCCTTTGTCTCCTCATTTTTTTTTACTCTGTACTTCCATGTATTAGGTATGTCAACTATATCTCCCTGTCTTCAAATAGTGGCTTTATATGTAAGCCATCCTGTGGTACCCAGTAGCATAATTCCCTGTGGTCACCAGAACCAGGCACTCCTGGATGTTCCCCTCTCTGGGCTGCATCTTTCCTTCTGTTGTGGATTGTCTAAAACTGCTGCAAATTTGCCAGTGGGCAGGGCTGGCCCTATATGTAGCTATCTGAGGTCTGGCTGTAGCTACTGTGGACATACTGTTGGGTGAGTCTAACTTCCCCCTTTCCTGAGGCAGGAGCTGCTCTGGAGGTGTGCTCATCCAAGTTGGGGCTACTTTCTAGATGAGACGGGGTGGTAGTTGATGGGGATGCCAGACATGACTGAAGCTGCCAGTTGGTGTCGCAGGGAAGGCACCACTTTGAAAGGCCACCTTGTAGGACAAGTGAGTGAGGTATGGTGGGGTCTGTAAGGGAATGCCTGGGTGGATACACTGGTGCTAGCCGCAAGGTAGGTAGAGGGTGTCAGAACTAGCATCTGCAAATATCTAGTCAGCTAGGTCTAAAGGAAGTAAGAAAAGTGATATCTGTCAGCATTTCAATTCCTGGAGAAAGCTCCTGCAGATCCTACTCTTCCTACATATGTTCTAAAACTAGTCAATAAATCATACAGGTGTTTTCCAAACTGCTGTTTCTTGATGGTCTTGAGCAAAGTAACGTAGGTCACTGGCCCTTTAAAAGTTAAGCCCCACTGCTTTTCAAACCCAGATGTTATGAAGCTCATCTTCTTGTGCAGGTCCCCAGGGCCAGGGTTGATCCTGATATGGGGATCCCCTTGCTCCTCCACACCTGAAATATCCTCCAGTTTGTGGGTTGACATGTCCTGGCTCTTTTGACTCTGTACTTCCATGTATTAGGTATGTCAACTATATCTCCTATATCTTCTATAGAAAATCTGTTCTAGTCATTTTCAGACTAAGTTGCATTAAATGTAATTTTTGTCTTCTTGTGTCCACGGGAGGATGTAAGCTCAGGATCCTCCTACTCTGCCACCTCCTCTGCAGCTATCTCTGATATTTTTGATAACTCCTTGAAAAATTCCATCATCAAATTTATACAATCTGATTTAAAATTATTCATAAGCAATTGATGCCAACCCCCTTTTTTTTAAATGATACTAAAGAGGGGATGCCTCGGTGGTTCAGTCAGTTAAGCATCTGCCTTTGGTTCAGGTCATAATCTCAGGGTCCTGGGATCTAGCCCTGCATTGGGGTCCTTGTTCAGCTCATGCTTCTCCCTCTCCCTTGGCTGCTCCCCCCTGCTTGTACACACACACTCTCTCTCTCTGTCAAATAAAATAAATAAATAAATAAATAAATAAATAATTTTTAAAATGAAATAAATGATACCAAAGGACATAAGATTTGCTGCTTTCCAAGTTTTATTAATTTGTTAATTAATTTATGCTCTTTAACTGGAAAATGTGCTTTTCCTGGAATTGACATAACCCCAGAGAAACCCAGTTCAGGACTGATTGTGAAATAGATTTTAGGCAGTGATTTCATCTGTGGCACCACAACGTTTATGATCTGAGTCTCAGAAAATGTGCAGATAACCACAATTGCCATAATTCTGGCGATTAATTTGATGGTATTTTGAGACATAAGACTCAGAAATTGTTTTTTTCTATTTCCTTCCAAGGGCTCTTTTTAAAGTTAACTGCTTGATCCTGCTTAGTGTGACTAACCCAATCTTTGCATATATTAAAATATTATTTTAGATATAAGAACATGTACAACAATTGTATGATCACAAGGAGAGTGCCATTTTCTTTCCTTTATGTGACTATAAAATTATTTGGGCCCCAGAATCCTTAAATTCTAAGACTAGGACAATACTTGAAATATATATTTATTGAATGAATGAAAACAGAGTAAAGTCACTTATGTGTTATGATATGAAGGTTAATAGCCTACCCATGTCTCTTTCAAAGGTCTTTATAATAGTTTGTGATTCTCATAACTGTGCTGATTTGAGGTAATGGCAAGTGCCAAAATATAGATTCTACTACTTTGGAATAACACATTGAAATTTATCATCCATTAACATATTTGAATTAGTTGATTTCTTTCTAGAATGCAGAAGGAATATGACTAAGAAAAATTAGGCTTAGTGGAAAGGAAAGGTTTAAAAACATATCATGACAGAGAAAGAAATTTAAAGAATCTCATAATGAAGAGCCTGGAAAATTAGCGACTTATAGGAAATGAGTAAAGTGGATGCAGATGGGGGCTGGAGATACACTGATGGAAAATATGCTATTATCTAATATTTCTAGTATTCTCACAGTATTGTATGTCCACTAGAGGTCTACATGTAGGAAACTAAACTGTATGTATCCAGGTAGAACCAAGCAGAATGATGTTGAATAATCACTGTGGAATGAGAAAGATGAGTTGAAGCTAAAGATCAAATTTGCCAGTAGGAAAAGAATGCTATAGAAGATTTTCTCTCATAGTTTTAAATAATCAATGCATTTTATGACTGGGTTTTTGTTTGTTTATTTGTTTGTTTATTGAGAGAAAAATGTATTAAGTAAAAAAATAGATTCTACAAAACAAAAAAGGATGGCATTCTATATAATAATTATCATCTGAAAAAGAATATAATGGGAAATGGCATCTCACAAGAACACAATTTTACAAGGATTAAGAGAGCAGACATCAAATGAAAGTAGTTAAATGCTTAGTACTGACACACATGAGGTCATAGAGCTATTATTGTAAGTGTTCAATGCTAACATATAAATCTTTCCATAGATGACAATACATCTTTCCACAAAACCAGATGCACAGTATGCAAACTACACATTGTAAAGACAAAAGATCTCAAGATAATATCTGTTTTTAAGATATTTCACATAGATAACATTCACTGGTATATTTATATATAAATATAAACTCTGCTGTATCCAATTCCTGAATGAATCCTGAGGGTGGACAAAATTCCCACAACCACGGTGCTAGGAAGAATGTGCTTCAATAATGCTTCTGTCTCCAAGGTCTGAGCTGACCTTAGATATACCAGAACAGGCCCCCAATGAAGGCAGGATGAGCAAATGAGGAAGAATGCAGCTATCATGATGTTGGAAATGACAGACTAATGAACATTGATGGTGCTTTTGGCTAGGTTCTCTGGGATAAAAGGATCATATAGGAATTCCAATACATGTTGTTTACTCAGGCAATGCTCTCAGGATAAAGAGTGTAAGGGAAACAAAACATAGGAGAGAATGCTGCTAAGCGAGGATGTGATCTCAAGTGGAATATTTGATGATCTTGACCCCATAAGAGGCTGGAGCCGAATTCTCCAAGTATCCATCTGTGATTGCAGAAATAGTCTCTCCTCGATGTCTAATATAATAGCTACTATCCACATGTTGTTGCTACTTGAGAATTTAAAGTATCCTAGCTGAGAAACTGAATTTAAAATTTATCAAACTTTTATTAGTTTCAGAGGTAGAATTTAATGATTCGCTGGTTGCATATTACACCCAATGTTCATTACATCAAGTGCCCTCCATAATGCCCATCACTCAATGTCTGTTTATGTCTTCTGCCTATTTCTTGACTGGATTTTTATTTTTTGGGTATTGAGTTTACTAAGTTCTTTATAGATTTTAGATACTAACCCTTTATCTGATAAGACATTTGCAAATATCTTCTCCCCTCTGTACTTTGACTTTTAGTTTTGTTTATGATTAGCTTTTAAAGGTTAGCTACGGAATCATTGTCAAATGCTTCCAACCTTATCTTTCCACTAAAGATATGACTATTTTAACAGAGAGCTTTTTCATACCAATTTAAACTTTGTCTCCATATGGATGGGGTGGGGATTCAGCAGAGCCATCTGGAGGCCTTGTTAAAACATATATTGATGGAACCCACAATCACTGTTTCTGATTTAGTAGATCTTAGGATGGGGCCCAAAGATTTAAACTTTACTGAACTTCCAGGTGCTGCTGCTGCTTTTCTGGTAAATCACAGATGCAAATTTTCCAAACTATATACATATTACTAATATGCCAACTGGTGTAGATAATTTTATAGTGGATATAAACTGAGAAATACTGGCTTGTTTTTCTTGCTGTTGGTGTTGATCTTTTCATCTTGAGAACTGAGTTTCCAAATTAAACATTTGTATGTTATATAACAGCTGTTCTCTATTAGTTTTGTTAGGTGAATTTAAGGAAAAGTTGAATAATATGATTTTTGAACAGAACTGCTTCAAATATATATCTATTACGGGTTATGAAATTCTAATAGGATGAGTTGACTTTTAGAAGTTTCTGATGATCACAATGGAATAAAAAAGTCAGAATCAGTTCATGGTTCTCTATTGTTCTTTGAGACACTTTCTGGATCAACGACCACATAGAGGGCATTACTTTTAAAATGGGAAAGCTGCCATCGACAAGATGGATCACAATAGCTCCACAGGAGATAGTATCATTGGCCATGTCAATGATCCATACAATAAAATTCTGTGGCTTATTGTGTCAGTGAGCTAAAGTGAGTGGATTATTCATATATCTAAAGCCTTTGAAATTGTATGTATTCTTTTTTTTTTCTTTTAAATTGAGGAGGAAGAAGAATTAATCATCAAAACATCACATTAAAACTTTAAATTAAACTGATCTAGAAACAAGTTTAGTCATCATTTAAATTACTAATGTATTTGAAAAAGTAGAATATAGCCTGTTCTACTTATTTGAAAGATTATAGGTATTAGCAAAGTATGCTATGAACATTCTTAAGCTTATGAGTTTAATGTTACATGGTGAAACTATGACATATTCTTATCTAATATCCCCTGGAGCCATTGTCAAAAACACAGACATTAGGTTAGCTGAACCACTGGTCTAATCCTCTTGGTATTGTACAGATATTTAAGAAAATGTTTTATGAGTAGTGTGATTATTCAAATTAACCTTCATTTATAATTATATAATTTTAAATAGTTTAGAAGTATATTCATATGCATGATCCCTTGTAACATAGCAATCGTGTGAGGTAGGCAGAGTAATGCCATGACCAAACTTAATTTCACCTTGTGAAATAGTGGAAATTCCTAATCTAAATGCTGTAAAACTGACCACAAATATAAAGTATTTATAAAACTGTATTTATAAAGTGTTTATAAAACTGACCACAAAAATAAAGTATCATGAGCAGTTGTAGCACTTTATGTCTTCCATCCCTACTAGGAATTTGATGTTATCATGGCAGTAAATGACCATTAAGAGGAGCCTCAGGCCTTCTTCCTTCATGTTACAGGTCTCTCCTGAACCACCTTATGTTTCTCTGATAGTTCTTTTCAACATGGTCAATGTTGCTTATAAAAAAAGACCTCAACGTGAGGCAGGAATCTATCAAAACCCAGAAGGAGAACATAGGCAGTAACCTCTATGACATTAGCCACAGCAACTTCTTTCAGGACATGTCTCCAAAGGCAAAGGAAACAAAAGTGAAAATGAACTTTTGGGACTTCATCAAGATAAAAAGTTTCTGCACAGCAAAGGAAACAGTCAACAAAACAAACAGGCAACCCACAGAATGGGAGAAGATATTCGCAAATGACACTACAGACAAAGGGCTGATATCTAAGATCTATAAAGAATTCCTCAAACTCAACACTCACAAAACAGATAATCACATCAAAAAATGGGCAGAAGGCATGAACAGACACTTCTCCAAAGAAGACAAACAAATGGCTAACAGGCAGATGAAAAAAATGTTCATCCTCTTTAGCCATCAGAGAGATTCAAATCAAAACCACACTGAGATACCACCTTGCACCAGTTAGAATGGCCAAAATCAACAAGACAGTAAACAACAAATGCTAGAGAGGATGTGGAGAAAGGGGAACCCTCCTCCACTGTTGGTGGGAATGCAAGTTGGTGCAGCCACTTTGGAAAACAGTATGGAGATTCCTCAAGAAATTAAATATACAGCTACCCTATGACCCTGCAATTGCACTACTGGGTATTTACCCCAAAGAAGCAGATGCAGTACAAAGAAGG
>CM052807.1:27753345-27810744 GCA_028533885.1 Nasua narica | reverse complement strand
CGAGCCTGGTGGTGGGTATTGAGAAGGGCACGTATTGCATGGAGCACTGGGTGTGGTGCATGAACAATCAATCTTGTAACACTGCAAAATAAAAATAAACATATTTGGGGAGAAAAAAAAAGTAAAGACTAAAAGCCACAATACCCAGCACCTTGTTCTGGCCCTTGTGCCTTGTGCCTTTGGTTGTTCATTTGAACATGCATTTTCTCAAGGTTGGTAATACCCACATTGGAGAATGTAGTTATAAGTGATAATCACATCAATAATGGATTGATGGAGAATGTAATAAATTTACCAGCACATATGTGTTGGATATCATGAAGATTATCAGGGATAAAAGAATGAAAAGATGCATTGTGTGGTTTCAAGGAACATATTCTCTAGCATGGAGACAGGCATAAAAAGCAAAATTGTATATGGATTGTAACTATATAAGAGATTGTAACAATGTAAGAGAAATGAAAGCTTGAGGGGATGAAATATGTATTAGGTTTACATCAGCTAGATGAGAGTGGGAATTCAGAGAAAAGGAAAGTGCACATTTTTCAGTGCAAATGTAAGGCATTTCATGACTACTCTGTGATGTGATTATTTCATAGTACCCATGATATAAACAGGCGTATGAATGTTTTATATTTATTAAATATGCCTTATATTGATTTTAAATGTATTTTAAATGTCTCCTCAAGATCCAGGGTTTCATTCATAGAACTCTTTTAAAAAATCTAAAGTGAAATACAATATGAATAATGATATCTATCTTTCTCTATATATATCTATAATAACCTATATAATCGTACACAGTACTTTAATTTTTCTCCCAAATGGTAACTTCTTTTTTCCTGAAAGAACTAAAATTTATTTATTTTTTTACCTAGTATTGGACTAACATTGTTTTTTGTGATTTTTTATTCCTTTTGAAAATGAAAAATTAAAATTTCTTTTAACTGCTAGCTGCTAATATTTAAATATTCGGCCTTGTATATTAATCTTCAATTTTACGTATTAGTTCTTTGTAAATTTCTTAAGTGTTTCTAGTAAAAGATCATTTCTTCTGTAAATAAAATACTTTTACTTATTCCATTTGATATTTATGCCTTTTTTGGTCATCTAGCCTTTTCGAAATGGTTAATGTCTTGGCTATGATATTGAATAAAAGTGGAGAGAGTAAACACTCTTGCTTTGGTCCAAAATGAAGGCAGAAAGTTTTCAATATTAAACCTTTAAATATGATGTATGTAGGGTTTTTTTTCTTTTCATAAATGCCACTTCACAGATTGAGGATACTTATTTGTATCCCTGGTTTGCTGAGAGATTTTGCCATAAATGAGTATTAATTTTTATCAAATGTATTTTATACACCTACTGAAAAAATCATATAAATATTTTCTTTGATGTGTTATTATGGAGAATGACATTAACTGCTATTCTAATGATAAATCAACTTTGAAATCCCAGGATAAACTTTCTTGGTCACGTGTATTATTTTTTCCTTTAATATACTGCTGGGTATAACTTGAAAATATGTTATTTCGGGAGTTTGCACTATTGTTCATAGTGAATATTAGTCTTTGATTTCTTTTTTTGTCTTTTCTTTTCTCTCCTTTTCTTTCTTTCTTTCTTTCTTTCTTTCTTTCTTTCTTTCTTTCTTTCTTTCTTTCTTTGGAAAAGTCCTTGTCATTATACTTGCTCCATTTAAAAAAGTTGAAGAATGTTTTAATGGTTTGTGTTAAAAAAAAAGATAATGTAATATTGGCTTCATTAAATATATGATATAATTTACCTCTGAAACCACTTATGCCTGGAGTCTTCTTTCTCAAAAGGGTTTTGATAACCAAACCAATATTTTTTCATTAGGCACTCATCAATAACAACCTTGCCAAGTTGACACATAAAATTAATCACCCTATTCACCATATGTCAAGAACTGCTTCAGGTCTTAGAGATACAGCAATGAACAAAACAGACAAAAAAAATTCCTCACTTCAGGTAGCTTATATTATACCAAAGGAAGAGAGATAATAAACAAATAAAATATATAATATGTCATGTTATTGGTATTCAGTGCTTTTAGTTAACTAAATAGCATGAAAGAGGGTAGGGAGCAATTTCAAATATGGTACTTTGGGAATTAACTATTTAAATCTTGACCTAAAGAAAGTGAAAGATCCATAAGAAAATCAGGTGGAAAAGTGTTCCAGGCAAAGAAAGTAACGAGGGCAAAGTCTATGGGGCAGAAACCTGCCTTGTGTATTAAACAAATGGCAAAAATGCCAATGTAATTGGAGGAACAGAATAAGAATATTAAGAGACACCATCAGAAAATTACCTCTGTGTCAAGGATTGAAGGTCATGTAGGAATATCTTTTCATTCTGGCTATTTGGGGAACCAATAAAGAATTCTAGACAAAGGTGCTTCATCTTTGTTCTGAGTTGATTCTATCTGCCAACTGTATTGAAAAAATACTGTAGAAAGTGAGGTAAGTTGTGGGAGGGGATTGTAATAAGAAATTTTACTATTACAATAATTTAAGCAAAAGAAAGTGGTGGTGGCTTGGATCAGAGTAACAACAGTAGGGGTGATGAGAAGTGATTAGTTTCCAGAGTGCACACCTTTGACTCCTGGCATAGTGCATTGTGGCTGGTTGCTAGAACAGAGCTAAGGTTTCCTATACCTTGGCCATATCTGCTATGTACATCTTGACTAATATGAAGAAGCCATCAAGTTAAGTTCAACAAGCTAATTGACCAAAATCAATTAGAGGCATACTACATATCTGAAAACATTGGACTCTTTAAATATATATAATTAGCATTTGTCTCATTGTACTTGGCTCAGAAAAATCAAATTGGTGAAAAAGCAATAGAATATTATATTCTATAAGCAAAATAGAGTAGAATAAGCAAAAGCAAATAGAATATTATAAACAAACCACATTTATTTACCAACTTCAACCATTATCACTGTATGATTATTCTGCATTATTATACTGTTTCACTCTATCCACACTGTCCACACTCACTCCCTAATACACTGACTTGCACATATTTGCATGGAATTATTTCTTTTATTAGCAAATAATTTCAAACTTACAAAAAAGTTGCAATAATCTTTTTCCTGAATCATCCATGATCAGGTTACAGAAATGATGTTGTACTATGCACAGGTACTTCAGTGCTCATCTCCCACAAATAACTATTTCCTATATAGTCACAATATGGTCTTCAAAATCAGAAAATAAATACAAATCCTTTACCATCATCTAAGTTTCATCTAATTTCCCAATCACATCTTTAATTGAAAAAAAATTCACTCAGAATCATCTATTATTACTTAGGGGCCATATCTTCCTAATCCTTTTCCATGTGGAACAATTACCTGATTTTTTGTTGATTTTTATATCCATGAAATTGTTGACAATTACAGATTAGATACCTTGTAGAAAGTCTCCTAATAAGAATCTTTTTCATGTTTCCTCATAAGTAGATTCAAGCTATGTACTTTGACAGGACTATAACAGAAACAATGTGGTGTTCTATTACATACAGGCCACACATAATTTAGCTGTGTCCCCATTATAAGTGATTTTAATTTCAATTACTTGATGAAATGTTGCCTCACTGATGTTTCCACTTTGCTTTTTCTTTATATTTAACAAGAATTTTGTGAACAGATACTTTAAGAACATGTGAGAATCTTATAGAATCAATTATTTCTATAGTGGTTACAAAATTGTTACCTTCCAATTTCACTGTTCACTTTACATTTATTATTTGGCATTAAATCTTAAGGAAGAGCATTCTCTTTTCTGTGATTATTTATTCATCTATTTCATGTTAGTATAAATTTATGAATTACTATTTTATTTACTAGGCTAGCAATTATTTATTTTGATATTCAAAGCACCCTTGATTTGGAAAATAAGAGATCATCCACATTGGCTTATGTATTATTTTGGCATATCCCCAAAATTCTTGGAGCACTTCTTCATTTTCAGGCAAAATGAACTATTAGAGGTTAATCATACATTTCTTTAAGGAGTTCTTTTTAATGGAGAATGATATTCTGAAAGCAAAATAAAGAATTAGAAATGTATGTATAAACCTATAATGATTTATATTTTAATTGTTTTTATATCTATCATCATATATTGGAAGCCATAAACTCACACTTATATTCATAATTCCAAGCTCACACTGAAGTATGCATTTTCATTTTTTCCCTTTTCCATATTTGTAACTCCTTTCCTCAACAGGGAGAAATATGTCTCCTATTATCTTCAGTATAATAACTATTGACTCAGTTGCCTATTTGTAATCAATCCTATGCCCTAGTGGGTCACTGCTATAGGCCCTCTGTCTTGTGTGGACTCTACCTTCCACTGAGCTATTTCCACTCTACTCAGCTACTATGCTACAACAACTTGTCTAATCATTGTTGTGCTGTTAAGCTGCAGTTCTCTTGAAATTCTGGCTCCAACCCTACCACATTTCCCTCAGTTGTCTTTTTGCTCAGGGTTTTGGGATGAATTTTCAAGGAAGAAGGAAAGCAAAAAATGAAAATTTTGTTTCTGCTTTCAAACCTGTTTCTTTGGACTCATTTTTGAAAATATGTCCCCTAAAATGATTACTAAAGTGTCCCATTAAAGATTTCTGCTCTTTTTTTATTGTCAATAGTTTCAAAAACATCATGGATGAAGAAATTACACTAATATCTATACATTAAAAAAATAATGCTACTAATTGCATTTCCCACAAGAAAGGACAATTGCCTTGGAATGCAGATCAGTTAATAATCCACTTAACCATAGATTGGCAGTGGTCCAAGTCAATGTAAATGTGTTTCTGTGGCATATACTACAATCCTGCAGATGTTTATTTAAACTAAGATTAAAAGGAAATCCTAACGTCTTGACAGCTATTAAATGTGACCCTAAGGAGTCATCATACTATTAAGTTTTTATTGATCAAAGAGGTATATTTAAAACACTAAAAGAAAGAATATTACATAGTAATAAAAGAAATATTTAGGGACTTCTGGGTGGCTCAGTTGGTTGAGCAGCTGCCTTCGGCTCAGGTCATGATCCCAGCGTCCTGGGGTCGAGTCCCGCATCGGGCTCCTTGCTCAGCAGGGAGCCTGTTCCTCTCTCTCTGCCTCTGCCTGCCTCTCTGCCTGCTTGTGTTCTCTCTCTGTTAAATGAATAAATAAAATCTTTAAAAAAAAAAGAAATATTTACATACTAATTGACTCATTAATATATGTTTAAGAATCAGAAACCTTGGTCATAATAGTGTGTTGTATTTCTATTGACTTAGATTTATTTTTAAAAATGCATCCCTATGTGGCTTCTGGGATCCTCTTGATCATGTTCATCTCTTTTTCTGAAAATCTAAAAAATAGTTTAATAATAAAATAATTTTAGGGTTAAGCTATAGAGCATTGGCATTTTTAAATTATTTCACTTGTTCATAATCAATATTATTACATGCTCACAGAAAACTAACATGGATAAAATGGGTTTTTATCATACTAAGTATAAGTCCTTTTTTTAGTTAAATTTATTTTATTTTTTCAGTGTTCCAATATTCATTGTTCATGCACACACCCAGTGCTCCACGCAATACATGCCCTCCTCAATACCCACCACCAGGCTCAACCAACACTCCACCCTTTCCTCTCCAAACCCTCAGTTTGTTGCTGAGTCCATAGTCTCTCTTGGTTCATCTCCCCTTTGACTTTCCCCAATTCACCCTTCCTTTCCTTCTCTCAGTGACCTCTGTTTTTCCTCAGGCTCCACACATAAGTGAAACCAGACTCTCTCTGCTTGACTTATTTCACTTATTTCACTCAGCATAATCTCTTCCAGGCCCATCCATGTTGATACAAAAGTTAGGTATTCATCCTTTCTGACGGAGGCATAATATTCCATTGTATATATGGACCATTTGTCCACATATGGATCCATTTATCTGTTGAAGGGCATCTTTGCTTTTCCCATAGTTTGGTGATCGTGGCCATTGGTGCTATGAACACTGGAGTACCTGTGCCTCTTCTTTGCACTACATATGTATCTTTGGGGTAAATACCCAATAGTGCAATGGCAAGATCATAGGGTAGCTCTATTTTTAATTTCTAAAGGAATATACCACTGTCTTCCAGTGGCTGAACCAGCTTGCATTCCCACCAACAGTGGAGGAGGGTTCCCCTTACTCCACATCCTCTCCAACATTTGTAGCTTACTGTCTTGTGGATTTCAGCCATTCTAACTAGTGTAAGCTGGTATCTCAGCGTGGTTTTGATTTGAATCTCCATGGTGGCTAATGATGATGAACATTTTTTCATGTGTCTGTTAGACATTTGTATGTCTTCTTTGGAGAAGTGTCTGTTCATGTCTTCTGCCCATTTTTTGACATGATCAGTTTTTTAAGTGTTGAATTTGAAGAGTTCTTTAAAGATCTTAAATATCAGACCTTTGTCTGTGGTGTCATTTGCGAATATCTTTTCCCATCCCGTGGGTTGCCTGTTAGTTTTGTTGAATGTTTCCTCTGCTGTGCAAAAGCTTTTTGTCTTGATGAAGTCCCAAAAGTTCATTTTTGGTTTTGTTTCATTGTTTCATTTTCATTTGTTTCATTTTTGGTTTTGTTTCCTTTCAGGATGTGAGACACATCCTAAAAGAAATAGCTGTGGCCAAAGTTGAAGAGGTTACTGCCTATGTTCTCCTCTAGGATTTTGATAGATTCCTGCCTCATGTTGAAGTCTTTTATACATTTCAAGTTTATCTTTCTGTACGGTATAAGAGAATGGTCAAGTTTCATTCTTGTATATATAGCTGTCCAATTTTCCCAGCACCATTTATTGAAGAGACTGTCTTTTCTCCACTGGATATTTTTTTCATGCTTTGTCAAAGATTATTTGACCATTGAGTTGTGGCTCCATATCTGGACTCTCTACTCTGTTCCACTGGTCTATGTGTCTGTTTTTGTGCCAGTATCATGCTGTCTTGGTGATCACAACTTTGTAGTAAAGCCTGAAATCAGGCAACGTGATGCCCCAGCTTTGTTTTTCTTTTTCAACATTTCCTTAGCAATTTGGCATCTTTTTTGGTTCCATACAAATTTTAGAATTGTTTGTTCCAGCCCTTTGAAAAATACTAGTGGAATTTTGATCAGGATGGCATTGAAAGTACAGACATTTTAACAATTTTAATAATGTTTGTTCTTCCAATCCATGAGCATGGAATGCTTTCCCACCTTTTTGTGTCATCTTCAATTTCTTTCATGAGTGTTCTGTAGTTCCTTGAGTATAGTTACTTTACTTGTTTGGTTAGGTTTCTTCCCAGGTATTTCACGGTTCTTGGTGCCATAGTAAATGGAATTGATTCTCCAATTCCCTTTTAATATTTTCATTGTTAGTGTATAAGAAAGCAACTGATTTCTGTGCATTGATTTTGGAATTGATTTTGTATCAATTACTGAATTGCTGTATGAGTTCTAGTAGTTTGGAGGTATATATAATACTTATATACTTATATAATACTAATATATATAATACTTCCATATATTCCATATAAAGTATCCATATCATGACATCTGCAAAGAGAGAGTTTGACTTCTTCCTTGCCAATTTGAATACATTTATTTCTTTTTGTTGTCTGATTGCTGTTACTATGACTTCTAGTACTGCGTTGAACAGGAGTGGAGAGAGTGGGCATCCTTGTCGTGTTCCTGATCTCACAGGGAAGACTGTCAGCTTTTCCCCATTGAGAATGATATTCATTGTGGGCTTTTCATAGATGGATTTTATGAAGTTGAGGAATGTTCCTTCTATCCTTATACTTTGAAGAGTTTTAATCAGGAACAGATGTTGTGTTTTGTCAAAGGCATCAACTTTTTTTTGCATCAACTGAAAGGACAATTCTCTCTTCTCTTATTGATTTGTCCTATCACATTGATTGATTTGCAATTGTTGAACCACCCTTGCATCCCAGGGATAAATCCCACCCGGTCATTGGAATAAAATTTTGAATGTGCTTTTGAATCCTATTAGCTAAGATCTTGTTGAGAATCTTGAAATCCATATTCATCAGGGCATTGGTCTGAAATTCTCCTTTTTGATGGGGTCCTTGTCTGGTTTGGGGATCAGGGTAATGCTGGCTTCACAGAAAGAGTTTGGAAGTTTTCCTTCTGTTTCTATTTCTTGAAACAGTTTCAGAAGAATAGGTATTATTTCTTCCTTGAATGTTTGGTAGCATTCCTAAGGGAATCTGTCAGGTCCTGGACTCTTGTTAACATATCTTTCAATAATCACTCTCAATGTGAACAGCCTAAATGCACACATAAAACATCACAGGGTTGCAGACTGGGTAAAATGCCATGATCTGTCCATATGTTGTCTATAAGAGACACATTTGGAACATAAAGTTACATCCAGACTGAAAGTGAAGGGATGGAAAACCATCTTTCATGCCAACGGTCCTCAAAAGAGAAAGCTGGGGTAGCAATTCTCATATCAAATAAATTAAGTTTTAAGCTAAAGACTATTGTCAGAGATACAGAAGGAAACTACATCTTTCTTAAAGGGTCTTTCCTCCAAGAAGACTAACGATTGTAAATATTTATTCCCCCAAAATAGGAGGAGCCAACTACATAAGCCAACTGTTAATCAAAATCAAGAGTCATATTGATATGAATACACTAATTGTAGGAGATCTTAACACACCACTCTCAGTAACAGACAGATCATCCAAACAGAAAATCAATAAAGAAAAAAGAGCTTTGAATGACACATTGGACCAAAAGGACCTCATTGATATATACAGAACATTCCCCCCTAAAACAATAGAATAGTCATTCTTCTTGAGTGCACATGGAACTTTCTCTAGAAAAGGCCACATACTAGGTAACAAATCAGGACTCAACCAATATCAAAAGATTAAGATGATTCCCTGCATATTCTCATACCACAATGCTTTGAAACTGGAACTCAACCACATGAAAAAGTTTTGAAGAAATTCAAACACTTGGAGGCTAAAGACCAACCTGCTCAAGAATGTATCAACCAGGAAATCAAAGAACTTAAACAATTCATGGAAACCAATGAGAATGAAGACACATTGGTCCAAAACCTATGAGATACAACAAAGGCAATCCTAAGCAGGAAATACATAGTCATTCAAGCCTCACTCAAAAAAATTGAAAAATCAAAAAAAAAAAAAAAAAAAGAAAAGAAAAAAAAGAAAAGAAAAGTCCTGAATACACCAGCTCTCTTTGCACTTTAAAGAACTGGAAAATCAACAGCAAATTAAACCAACTCCATGAACAAGAAGGGTAATAATCAAAATTAGAGCAGAGATCAACGAGTTAGAAACTAAAGAAACAGTAAAACACATCAAGGAATCCAGAAGTTGGTTTTTTGAAAGAATCAATAAGATCGATAAGTCACTGCCCAAACTAACCCAAAAGAAAAGGGAGAGGATCCAAATTAACAAAATTATGAATGAAAGAGGAGAGATCATGACTAATCCAAAGGAAATTGAAAGAATCATCAGAAGTTATTATCAACAGGTATATGCCAATAAGTTAAGCAACCTATAAGAAATGGATGCATTCCTGGAAATGAATAAACTTCCGAGACTAAAAAAGGAAGAAAATGACAATCTGAGTAGACCAATATCTAGGAATGAGATTGAAGTAGTGATCAAAAACCTCCCAAGAAACAAGAGCATTGGTATTTCTTAAATATTTCAGATACTAGTCTCAAAGTTTATTTAAGTCAGATATTTGTGTGGGTTTTTTTCCTAGTTCCAGAATATTCTATGTAAATTCCCATGAGTGTCAAATAATAATTCAACTGAACAGTCTATACCAGTGCATTCCCCTTTCTAGTCTCTCTATGCATTCTGTATGATACAACCTCACTCCACACATTCCCTGAAGCTGCTTTCACTAAAGTTGCAGACTATCTGATTGCATACCTATTGGACTCAGCTTGTTTTCTTCTTGCGCAAATACTCGTAGGTGTATAAACCTACCAGCCTGAACTTTCTCCCTTGTCTTGCTCTTGACCCTTCTTCCATATTTTCCTATACAATTACTGAATGTTGTAATTTCATAGGCTTCTGTTTTTGTCCTTGCCTCCTTCTTACTCTCCATGTTTTCCATGAGTGCCTTTATCTACTCACAAGGCACCTGATACTATATATATGTTGGAGCCTTTGTACTGAGGTTTACACAATTATATCCAAAGCCTTACTGGTTATATTTAATGGGATGTAAGTTTGTTGAGGACCAGAACTGTGTTTAATTTATCTTTCACATTTTCAGCACAAATCAGAGTAAATCATAGTAGATGTTTATTTATTAGCAACATTTTACATAAACAATTAAAATCATCTTTTCTAAGAACCTTGACAACTTCCAGTATTATCCTTTTTCCTAAGTCAAAAAGATCAGGTACAAAAGCATAATGGTTGCTATGATATAATGCTGACTTCTTCTGTTCCATTACTGTTCACACCCAACTGGTGAACAGATCCATCATTGCCTCTCTATTTTCATTGCTATAGTCTTACAGCTTCTCGTCATCTCTAACCTGATTCAAGGTAATAATGTTATCTATGCTCTCTCTCTATAGTCCTGACTCACTCCAAAAGATTTCCAAAACTGCTGCCCTAGTTTATGTTCTAAAAAGAAAATCTAACCATCCTCTTGCCCTACTTAAAATCTTTCAATAACTTCTTTTTTGCCATAAGGATGTCTAAATTTCTTATCCTTATAAAATCAAAACCATTTGTAATTTGACATCTTTGCTTTTCTGGCCTGTTCTCTCTGCTCTCTTTTCCTTTCTATCCTGCCCAACCAAGCCAGTTGCTCTTCTGAATTTATGAAATACAGCCCCATACTTTTTTTAAAAAGATTTAAAGATTTTATTTACAGAGAGAGAGATCACAAGTAGGCAGAGAGGCAGGCAGAGAGAGAGAGGAGAAAGTAGGCTCCCTGCTGAGCAGAGAGCCCGATGTGGGGCTCGATCCCAGGACCCCAAGATCATGACCTAAGCTGAAGGGAGCAGCCTAACCACCTGAGCCACCCAGGTGCCCCCAGCCCCATATTTCTACTCACACTATTTCCTCTTCCAAAAATGTTCTTTCTCTTTTCTATTGAGAAATATGTCTTCATCTTTCAAGCTTTATCTTGAGTGTTTCTTTCTGTAGAATTATTTCCTGGCCTTGCTCTCTGCTCACTCACTAAGATTTAGTAAGCACCTCCTTCTTGAGTACTTCCTACATATGTTCTTCGGTAGCCTTTCTATCACCTAAATGCTTATTTCCACTTATTTTTCATAGTTCTATCCCCTAGTAACAAATTGTGCCTTCCTTGAGGTTAAATATAAATTTCTTATTGCTTTATTTTTTTACTTCAATTCTACCCCAGTATACATGCATTCGTGTTACTTGGTACTCAATGAATATATGTTGAAAGAATTTTAAAACTGAGGAAAAAAAGAAGAAAGGGAGAGAGACAGAAAAAGAATGGTTAACTATAGCTTATCTTTAGTAAAGGTACCCAAGATACCCAAGATAAACTAGTGTCCTGAATGAGATATAGATTTCTGAAGGTCTGATACTTTTCCAATAGCAACTGAATTGTCTAGCCACAGTGATGATAGGGCAGGATATCTTTGTATAGGATGTACAGATCTTAGTGTTTAAAGAGGTAGACTCAGGAAGCAAACCACCTAGGTCTTACTTATAGCTCCATTATTTACAAGTTTAGTAAACTTAAGCCTGATGGTAAGTTTCTTCATATGTTAAGTGAAGATAAAATGAGTATCTATCCGAAAGGTAATCAAAAATGTAATTGGTTAAGTTCTACAAAGAACCGAGCTGTAATATCAACAGAAAAACAATAAAAATTGGAAAACAACAAAATTATTCTTTCTGTCCCTTGAAATTTTAGAGTATGTCTTTAAAATATAAACACAGCTCACAATTGCCTGAAACTGAAGAAATACAAGGGAAAAAAGAGGTTTTAAAAATATATATAAACTGATTCTCTCTCCTCCCTCTGTCCTTCTGCTCTCTCAAGTAAGTAAATAAAATCTTTTTTTTTAAAGCTAAATCTTTTATCTTGATGAAAAAAAAAGCTCATTTTCACTTTTGTTTCCTTTGCCTTTGGAGACATATCTTGAAAGAAGTTGCTGTGGCCAATGTTGAAGAGGTTACTGCCTATGTTCTCCTCTAGCATTTTGATAGATTCCTGCCTCATATTGAGTCTTTTATCCATTTTGAGTTTATCTTTGTGTATGGTGTAAGAGAATGGTTGAGTTTGGTTCTTCTATACATAGCTGTCCAATTTTCTCAGCACCATTTATTAAAGAGAGTGTCTTATTTCCACTAGATATTTTTTCCTGCTTTGGTGAAGATTACTTGACCATAGAGTTTTGGGTCCATATCTGGACTCTCTACTCTGTTCCACTGATCTATGTGTCTGTTTTTGTGCCAGTAGCACGCTGTCTTGGTGATCACAGCTTTGTAGTAAAGCCTGAAATCAGGCAATGTGATGCCTCCAGCTTTGTTTCTCTTTTTCAACATTTCCTTAGCAATTCGGGGTCTTTTTTGATTCCATGCAAATTTTAGGATTGTTTGTTCCAGCACTTTGAAAAATACCAGTGGAATTTTGATTGGGATGGCATTGAAAATGTAGATTGATCTGGACAGCATAGACATTTTAACAATGGAACTTTATCAAGACAAAAAGCATCTGCACAACAAAGGAACAGTCAACAAAACAGACAACACACAGAATGGGAGAAGATTTTCACAAAAGACACTACAGACAAAGGTTTAATATCTAAGATCTATAAAGAACTCCTCGAACTGAACACTCACAAAACAGATAATCATGTCAAAAAATGGGCAGAAGACATGAACAGACACTTCTCCAATGAAGACATACAAATGAATGTCTACATACAATGAAGACAAACACATGATAACATTTTCATCATCTTTAGCCATCAGGGAGATTCAAATAAAAACCACATTAAGATAACACCTTACACCAGTTAGAATGGCCAAAATCAACAAGACAAGAAACAGCAAGTGTTGGAGAGGATGTGGAGAAAGGGGAACCTTTTTCCACTGTTGGTGGGAATGCAAGTTGGTGCAGCCACTTTGGAAAACAGTGTGGAAATTTTTGAAGAAATTAAAAATAGAGCTACCCTATGACCCTGCAATTGAACTACTGGGTATTTTCCCCAAAGATACAGATGTAATGAAAAGAAGGGCCATATGTACCCAAATGTTCATAGCAGAATGGCCACAATCACCAAACTGTGGGTAAAGCCAAGATGCCCTTGAAAAGATGAATGGATAAAGAAAATATGGTCCATATATACAATGGAATATTATGCCTCCATCAGAAAGCATGAACACCCAACTCTTGTATCAACATGGACTAGAGGGATTTAGAAGGTATTATGCTGAGTGAAATAAGTCAAGCAGAGAAAATCAATTATCATATGGATTCACTTATGTGTGAAACATAAAAAATAACATGCAGGACATTAGGAGAAGGAAAGGAAAGTGAATTGGAAGAAATCAGAGGGGGAGACAAACCTGAGAGACTGTGGACTCTGAGAAACAAAGTGAGGGTTTTAGAAGAGAGGGGAGTTGGAGGATGGGTGAGCCTGGTGGTAGTTATTAAGGAGGGCTCATATTGCATGGAGTACTGGGTGTAGTGCATAAACAATGAAGCTTGGAACACTGAAAAGAAAATTAAAAAAAAAAAAACCAGCCAAAGGATTTACAAAATAAAACGTGAAAAATATGATACCATATATATACCAAAAATGTGAGGGGAGAATAGTAAAAATAAAATAAAATAATAAAATAAAAAAAGGAAAAAGAAAGCTAAATTTGCACAAAACAGTGTGTGCATCCTTCTGTATTTGCCTTTGAAATATTTTATTGTCATTTGTTTAAATGCATAAATAAATATCATTTTATAATGATCTGTGAGCCTAATCAAATGTTAAAATCTTTTGATATTTTTGATGTATCAAAATCAAATTCTAAAATGAAATATTAAGCTATAATGTAAGTGAGATGCCAGAGAGCACATGAACATTTCAAAGATTTTGTAAGAAATTAAATGAATTCAACTTATTTGATAAGTTGAATTAGATGGGATGTATTGTCAAATAAGGGATACTACACCTTGTTAGACTATTTTTGTATAGATGGTAAGTAGATTAAGTCTTCCCAAAGCTAGTGGAGGAAAAAAACCTAACTTTAACAAAACCAAAACTGGGGGTCTGAATGAACTGAGGAAGATAATTATGACTTTTTGTCTAAAACATTGCTGACTTTTAAAAATGTTTTGTTATTCCAGACCTAAGGAAATCTCTTCTCATAAGCTAATTGACTTATAGCAATTTGACAAATTATACTGTTATAAACAGAATTGAAACGTTTATCTCTTCTCCCTACCTGAACCCTCAACAATTCAAAAACTCAGTGAGTATTAAATTATGACCAGATAGATTTAAGAAACTAAGACTGACTTTATGGAGCCAATAGAGCTGTTTGGCAATGTTGGCCTGAAACCTTGCTTACAGAGTTTCCAGCAACCTTACCGGGTAAGTAAAGAAAATCACTTCCTGGCAAGTGCAAGAATTTCATGATATTTTGAGGACTTCAAGGAGAGAGAAATTCACTCAAATCTGCAGGTATGGCAAGCAAGGTCTGGCAAAGTATTCAGTTCAACCTTGGCTTGGTGTCTGGGTTGAGAGCCTATTAAAAGTTCAATCTAAAAAAAAAAGTTCAATCTAGAAATTCCTTATGAAAAAAGTTCCAGCAAAGCAGATCTATAAGAACCTAGATGGCCAATCAATTCTTGCTGTGCTTATGTAAATAATTAGGTCAAGTTGTTAAAATTAGTTATTTTGCAAACAAGATTTAATTTGGCTATCTTTGAGGGTGATGATAGAGAGACAGAGAGAGATGTTTTAATAACACACCTGAGTGAATATTAGATGCTAATACTGTTTATTGTAAACCCGATTAGATTCTGATTTTTTCTAGTGCCTGGCTGCAATTCTCCAGATGAACTTTGTAAGATTTTTCTCCCACCTTTCTGAGTTAGGTTCATTTGAGAACTAAAACTGCCCTGTTCCTGAAGCCCTGAAAACTAAATATGAATAACTTGATGTAAACTTTGGAGAAATCACCAGCAGTTCATATATAGACAATTATCAGGCCCATTTCTCTATGGGCCATTCAAAAACCACTATTCTATTCTATTCTATTTGAACTACAAACCATGAGAATTTGTTGAACTGCCACATCCTGCTCTCACTGTATCTCAAGTTGCTTCAAGCTTATCATCTGGAAATCTTCTCCATTGATTGTCCTCAAAACTCAGGAACTGTTTATTATTTTAACCTAATCATTAGCCATTGTTTCTCTTTTGTTTCTGTAGAAATACCTCTTGTTTAATTACTAATTTCTTGAAGCACAGGCTTAACTTTAAAAACATATCTAAATCACCATCTCCTGAAATGAGTGTAACTGAGCTGACATATTATCAGGACAAAGACTGGTTCAATGAAATGGAATAATTTACCAGCTCAACTTTTAATGTGTGAAACTTGAAGGAAATTTCAGGTGTGGGAACTATAGGGGTGAAAGGCAGGCTGGAGGGGCCAGGGGTAGGCTGTCCTAAGATGGGCCACTTTGGCATGAACTTTACTTTCAGTGAAAAGTAGTCAAAATGCAACAGATGCAGGAAAAGCTCTCTTCCTGGTCCCCAACTGCCTAAATTTACATTGGAATAGAGAGCCTATACCAGGAAGAGAGCCACAAACAGAGACTCACTTTTACCTAAGAAACTTATCTGCATAACAGGGCAACCTTAGTTTTTCAAAACATCTCCTTTCACCTTCCTGCTAATGGCCTTCCTCTCCCGTGTATCCTCAGATCCTACTCCTCTCTTTAGTTCATACAAACTTCATGCTGCTTCATTGTCTTTGGAATATCATGTTTATGTGGATTCCCCATACATATGTCTGCCTATTAAATTTGACTTTCTCCTGTTACTCTGTCTCATGCCAATTTAATTCCAAGTCCAGCTAAGGCAGAAGAAGGTCTTCCTCTCCAATACTGCCTTTGGCTAATTTCTTTGTGTCATGTAGTTTGTTAAGCCACATATTCTCTCACTCAAGTTAATAGAAACATGTCCTTTTTTTAAGATTTACTTATTTTAAAATATTTTATTTATTTGTTTGAAAGAGAAAGAATGAGACAGAGAGAGCTCGAGAAGGTGGAGGGTCAGAGGGAGAAGCAGAATCCCTACCGAGAAGGGAGCTTGATGCATGACTTGAACCTAGAACTCCAAGATCATGACCTGAGCTGAAGGCAGTCACTTAACTGACTGAACCACCCAGTTGCCCAAGATTTCTTTATTTTAGAGAAAGAGAGAGACTGAGTTGAGAAGAGGGACAGAAGAGGAGGGAAAGGGAGAGAGACTCTCAGGCAGACTCCCTGCTGAGTGTGGAGCCCAACTCGGGGCTCAGTTTTACAACCTTGATATCATGACTTGAGCCAAGATCATGACTTGAGCCAAAATCAAGAGTTGGATGCTTAGCTGACTGAGCCACCCAGGTGTCCCAGAAGCATGTCTTTAGTGTTAATAAGTGTATTCTGCAACTGCTGAATAAATGCTCAGCCAATGGGAAGAAGTCCAAGCTCCTCTCCTTAGTCTCACTCCTGCCTTTCCCTTTCCTGCCTCAGTCATTTAGTCATGTTTTCAGGTTCTGAGGTTTTTTCAAACCTCCCATTTCATCCTTGAACAGCTACCATTTCTTGAAACATTTACCAATTTATCTGAGGAAGAACAATAGCCCAGAGAAGTTCATCACAGAGCAATTTATGGATAAAGATATACAGGGGAAAAAGATTTTGAGAAATTCACTTAAAGAAGTGTAATTTACCAAGTTTTCTAATATTTTAATTAATAATTTTTGTGACATATATTATTATGCATATATTTTGAGAAACAGTAGCACAACTGAGATGCCTGCATTTTTATTTTATCTCATTCACAAAACTGCCAGAAACCCTTAGCTGAAGAGAAGGCATGATTTAAATATGGAAGCTTCTATATTCCAAAGTAATAATTCAATGGCAAAGTCAATGGATTATCTCTGACAAATGGGCACCTTTAAAACAAGATATTGCTCCATTTTAGAGTTAATTTGTCTTATCATAATCATTCTGAATAAATTAAAGGAGTACGGAAAGTATACCAATATGTTTTAAGAAGTATTTTTATAATTTTAGAATACATTGTCACAAATCTGTTTTATCAATTCACTCAAAAAGAAGGAAAGAAAATAAAAGCTTTTATTGGATAAATGGATAAGTACCCGAACATGTATATACATGCAAAGAAGGAAAAACAATTAAACACAATTTTCCTACTTGCAAGAACATCAACAACAACAGAAAGTTGAATATTTATGTGGATTTATTTTGAAAACATTTCTTTTCAATTTCCATTTCAGATGACCTATCACAAAAGAAAAGTAAAAGGGTAGTATTGTCTTTGTCATTTTCATCCCATTTTAAATGAGATAACTAAAGCATTTGCCAAAAACTGACGAAAATCTGTTTCCATTCACAATGTTCCCACTATTTATAAGGGCAACCCGTATAGTAATGGGCCAAGGGAGACATCACATAAAGACAGGAAATAATTATTCAGTAGGAAAGGCTGAAGGAAACGTTGTTTTAGTTTTTTTTTGTCTATCTTCCTTGGTGTTCCTTAAGGTTTTTGGCAATAGCAGTAATGAATGAACTAGACTGGGAATTGCAAGATAGCTATTGTTTACATACTGTTGGCACTAAATGTGGCTCACAACATATTTACTTTTAAAAACAGAGATTACATCATCCTGAATGAATATAGTTTGCAAAAAACAATGTGTCTCTCAAAATTATGGATTCTACTCATTTTGTCTGTGTATGTAAATTAGCATAAGGAAGAAAAATTTCGTCTGATAAGAAGGTAGGAATTTTTTGGGTGAGCCTGGTGGTGGGTATTGAGGAGGCTAAGTACTGCATGGAGCAGTGGGTGTGGTGCATGAACAATGAATCTTAGAACACTGAAAAAATTAAATTAAATTAAAATAAAAGAAGGTGGGAGTTTAAAGCCTGGGTTTTAACAATAGTCACAGGGGAAATTAAAAGATATTTATATATGGTAATACTTTTAATATGAAATCTGTCACCTGAACAAGATAAATGCAGGTGGCAAAATCATTAAAATAAATCTTAATCACTAGGGAAATTGTGTTGAGATTAGAAGAAAATTAAATTTATTATAATATTGAAAAATTACCTAATATTTTATTTTTCCTTTTAATATTTCAATATTCTTCTATGTTCACTATCTCTAAATAACCCCTGATGCTTGAATAAACAATCATTAGGATGGTGTATGATATGTGCTCACTCAACTATAGATGAGACCTAGAATTTAAGAATTTAGGCTTTTGTCCCCCTTCCCTGGAGGATCATCTTACATGAAGAATTGACTATATTTTCACATAATCTGGTACTCAGCCACAATAAGGCATAAATGGCCTCCTTAATCTGAAGCTAATAAACACTAGAAAGATCTCTGCATCAGGGTCAAGTGTGTACACGCTTAACCACAGGACATAACCTGTATCTCAATGTCATTCTCTGTCAGGTATTCCAACATATGGCATAGAATCCTATCTTGGAGTCAGTTGGCCTTAAGTTTGCATCTTAGCTCTGCACCTACCAATTTTCAAAAAGCAAGCCTTGCATCCCAGGGATAAATCCCACCTGGTCTGTGGAAAGAGCCCAGATGCCCTTCAACAGATGAATGGATAAAGAAGGTGTGGTCCATATACCCAATGGAATAGTACTCAGCCATCATAAAGGATGAATACCCAACTTTCACCTCAACATGAGTGAGACTGGAGGAGATTATGCTAAGTAAAATATGTCAAGAGAGAAAGTCAATTATCGTATGGTTTCACTTACTTATGAACATAAGGAATAGCATGGAGGACATTAAGAGAAGGAAGGGAAAAATGAATGGGGTTGGGGGACACAGAGTGGGAGACTAACCATGAGAGACTATGGACTCCAGGAAACAAACAGGGTTTTAGAAGGGGGTATGGATGAGTGAGCCTGGTGATGGGTATTAAAGAGGGCACATGTTGCATGGAGCACTGGATGTTATATACAAACAATGAATCATGGAACACTACATCAAAAACTAATGATGTACTTTATGGTGACTAGTATAACATAATAATAAAAAATCCCACTATTAAGTCAATAAAAGAGATCTTTAACAACTAAAACAAACAAGCAAACAAACAAGCAAAAAACAAAAAGTGAACCTTGGTTTTCTCATCTGCAAAATGGGGATAAGAGTATATATCTCAAAGAGTTGGAGTAAAAATTAAATGAAATATTGGATAAAATACTTAGGATAATGGTTGGCACATGACTAGTATGTCTTAACTTATATTGGCCACAAAACGAGGAAATTTGGCAAATAATATATTTGTTCTTGTCTAAGAATAACTATATTTCCAAAACCCTGAGAATTATAGTGTGAAAAATTGTGTCACAATTTCTCTCCTGTGCCACAATTATGCATTTTCAAGTTGTGCCAGCAGAACTTGCAACCTGTCAGGCAGTGACTACAAATTATCTCTTCAAATTCAGTTCTATATAAGAAATTGAGCCAGATTGATCAAGTGTGTTAAAGAGAGTAAAATTGCATGTGGTCATATATATGTCACCCTTTAGATTAGGGTTTTGTTTCTCTAGAATTCTCCGCTTAGGGTATAATCGTCTCATGGAGCCATAAATAATCAAAAATGAAACTCTGACTTAGGCATGTTTTTTAGATTTCTTTTCATCATAGCATATAATCAAAATTACCACAAGACAGGACAATAAGGTTTGATGGAGGCAAGAAAATCTCGAAAGAAAAGGAATTAACAAGATAATGTAGGCTATAGGCCAAATGGGGAACATGGAGCAGCCAAAGGGGAAAGTCCTACAGGAAAGTTATAAAAACGGGGAATTAGAATGCCAAAGAAAAACCATCTTACTCTATTTAGCATAGAAAAAACTCTGAATTAAGTATAATAGGAAAGAACAGTTGAGATTTGACTATGTATGAGACAGAGTAAAAGAGGGAGAGCATGAGAAAGAAGGAAGGAGAGAGGGAGACAGAGAAAGGGAAGAAAGAGGGGGAGAAGGAGAAAAGGGAAAGAAAAATTTTTCAACTTATTCATTCTCTAGGACTTACTGGCATGTTATTAATATTGAACTGAGTAGAGATAGCACAAGATTGCATAGAATCATCCTTAAAGATTTTCTTGTATTTGCTTTGTCTTACCTTGTCTCTCCCGGGCTTACATTATGAATCACCAGGAGGAAAAAAAAAAAAAAGTTATCCCAAATGGATAGCTATGTAGACTGATATAAGAAAGACGGTAGAGTTTGAAGCCAAAGGTCAAGGAAGAATTCTTGAGATGTCTTTTGTGCAAAAATGTCCTTTTTGTTTTGTTTTGTTTTGTTTTGTTTTGTTTAAAGCACAGGGACAGGACCCATGGGCAGAAAAAGCTGAATCATGGTCATGAGGAGTGGCCCATTATATACTTTCAGGTTGGGAAGGGCTTAGGGATAGTGTAAGTCTGTAAGGAATTTTGGAAGCAAGGTTTCCAGGACCTTGAGGGGGCTAGCTATTGTTGGGAAAAGGTCATTTATTACCATCTATAAAACCCTAGTCATGATGTATATCAGTGGGCCATATGCTTGGAGGATGATTGCCAACATGTATCTTGGGGGTTTAGAGATAAAGGAAGTTTCCAAAGGAACTTGTATAATTTAAGGTAGGCTTACAGGATCCTTGGGGGTGGGGTGTGGCGGTTAGGCTATGGTTGCCTTTTGCCCTTAGCAAATTGTCAACATCCATCAAGGCAGTTGAGTCCCTAGAAGAATGTCACTCTGCCTGTTTCAAGGACTTGTCAATGGGCTATAAGTAGTAAGGAAATTTAATACTTTTTCTTCTGCCTTTATTTCCTACATCATAGACTTGTACTCTGAAGCTCGAATTGAATCAGGATTGTGTGCTATGATTTGGAGGAGGGACGCTTTTAAGCTTCAGATGAAGAATGGGTCTTGAACAACTTGCATTCTTTCAATGAGAGCAGTAATAGTTTTATTTTTTTAATATCTATTATACAAAATCATGTTTTGTTCCCTGAATTATTCTAGAAGATATATCAGCTTGCACATTGAGAGTGACATGGTGAAATATTTATGTTGTCACTGGGTTTGATTATTAAAGTGTTTCTGCTCTTCCTGCAGGCAGCCTGTTTGTTGGTGAATAATTCTGTATAAGTGGCAGAACTGTGGCTTGTTTCTAACAGGGTCGCAGAAACGGACTGCAGTAGCATGATGTTGATTTTATTTTCTGGGTTGTACTTTGAATAGATTTTTTTTTTCCTATGGAGCATTTCTTAGGCAGACAAGTTTTTTGGTGATCTTCTCCCACTGCTCAAACTCTTGCCTCTAGCTATCTTTTAAAGATTCTACAAATCTTTTGCCTCTGGGCTCTTCATGCTTGTTTGTGACTTTGAGAAACTTTTCCTGCAAATAATGTGTTTTCTATGAAAATCGATGGTAGTAGGTTATTAGATAATGGCACCAAGTGGAAAAGTTCTTGTTAAGGTGAAAGTTACATCAAATAAGCAACAGGAAGCTAATTGCTTGTATCTTTAAAAATACCCTTTCTCTCATACATTATTAGTCATGGCTTATCTAGTTTTGCGTTTCTGTTCTTTTGAATCAAAATTAAATTTTTTCCTTATTCTTAAAAGTAATGAAAAAGCAGCAGTTTTAAAATCATCTTTCCAGGAGGAGGGGCAAGAAGGTGGAGGAGTAGGAGATCCTATTTCAACTGATCCCTTGAATTGAGCTACATATCTACCAGAGGACTCTGACGACCCATGAAATCAGCCTGAGATGTAATATTATACACTTCTGGATCTTTACAGAGGCAAAGGATCATCAGTGGAGAAGTAAAGAGAGTTGAGAGTGTGTGGACAGATATTGGAGGATAAGCAGAAAGGGGAGGGAGCCACCATAAGTGAGCTGTTAGAAAGTAATATGCTAATGCCTGCATTTGGGGATGAGTAATAACTTGGGAGACCAGTGGCTGGGAGTCAGGCAGGGACTGATTAACAGCACTCAAACAGACACAAGGGACTTAAAGGACAATTGTTGGGACTGGGCAGCAGCAAGCGTGGACACAGCTCACGGTCCCAGGACAGCAACAGCTGGCCACCACCCACAGCTGGTGCCTGCCTGCACTTGAGTGGGCCCAGGGTGGGCTCCAGTCTGTGGTCCCTGGGGCTGGTGGCTGCTGCAACCACCACAGCCATCTCCACTGCCTCCACCATCGCTGGGGCTGAGCTCACTTGGTGAAGGTTCAAGTTAGTGCTCCTGGAACAGCAGCTACTGGGACCAGGATTGCTCAGACCAGTATCACTTGTGGTTTTGGCAGCACGGGGTCACAGAGACAACCAGGGGCCTTGGGCAACCACTGAGATGGTGGCTGGGGGTGCACACCACCTGTAGGAGTCTGCAGTGTTCAATGGAGTTTGTAGAGAGGGGGTAGTCTGTGTGTTCTGGACCATTCAGAGAGGAGCAGACTGTGACTTCTCTCTGAGGTGGAGGTCTGTGTGCAGACAGTTTACATTGCCCTGATTTTCTGAAAAGGCATGAAAAGATGCCAGAAAACAAAAACCTCCAGATAGCAAAACCCCCAAAAACTGGTTTCCATGGAGCCCAGCCCCTTGATAAGGGCAGGCAA
Organism: Nasua narica; assembly: GCA_028533885.1. Taxonomy (NCBI): domain Eukaryota; kingdom Metazoa; phylum Chordata; class Mammalia; order Carnivora; family Procyonidae; genus Nasua; species Nasua narica. Next base: position 27,787,812 of record CM052807.1, on the reverse strand, counting down.
CTCCGCCCAAGCAGGATTGACTGAAAACCAACATGGCAGGTCCCTCCCCAGAAGACAAGCCAAAGGAAAAAGAGGACAACCACTGCAGGGTACCCAAAAAACTATAAAACCCCCAAATTAAGGGAAAACAATATATTAAGACCGTGGTATTGCCTCACAGCCTATATATTTCTTTTTTTCCTAATATTTTATTTATTTATTTGACACACAGAGAGAGAGAGAGAGAGAGAGAGAGTGGGAGAGGAAACACAAGCAGGGGCAGAGGGAGAATGAGAAGCCGGTTTCCCGTCCAGTAGGGAGCCCAATATGGGGCATGGTCCATGGGATCATGACCTGAACCAAAGACAGATGCTTAATGACTGAGCCACCTAGGCTCTCCCTGTTTGTTTCTTAGATACAACTTTTCTTTTTTTTTTTTAATTCATTCTCATGATTCTTGTTCTTTTATTTTTTAATTTTTTGCCTACTTACCATTTCAACTAGATGTTTAATACAATATATTCCATAGTAACTTTTTAACTTGAACTTTTTTCATACATATAATTTTTTTCTTTTTTTAAAAAAATATATAGATATAAGCTTCAATGTAGTCCTTTTTACCCTATTTAATACATCTCTTTATATAGATCAGTTTTAATTTCCCTGTATCTCTAGAAAGTTGAGTCCTCTAACAAAGATAACAAGACACACTCAGAAAGAACTGAAATACCCTTTCTTGCCCACCTCTAAGGGATTATAACCACATTCCTGCCACCCCTCCCTTCTTTTTTTTTCTGTTTTTCCTTTTTCTTTTGTCGGTCCTTCAGTTTGGTTTTGTTTTTGTATTGCATAAATCTTATACTTGGGGTTTATTTTGGCTGGTTTTTGTTTTTTTTTGGTCAACCTTTCTGTTTGTTTATTTTCGTTTTTGTATTGTATAAATCTTATTCTTGGGGTTCATTTTGGTGAGGTTTTCTTTTTTTCTTTTTCTTTTGTCAGTCTTTATGTTTGTTCATTCATGTTTTTGTACTCAATAAATATTACTCTTGGTGCTCATTCTGGGTGGGTTTTCTTTTTCTTTTTTCATTTTTCTTTCTTTTTGTTGGTGACTTTCAATTGCTCCAAAACTTTCCAGGGTGCAATTTGCCTGGATTGTGGTTGGTATTTTCAGCTATACATCCCCTCAACCACTTCTCACCAGAATTACTAGGAAGAGGAACACTCAACAGAGGAAAAATTCAGAGACTGTGATCTCTGCCACAGAACTACTATATATGGACATAAACAATATGTCAGAAATAGAATTCAGGGTAATAGTTATCCATACTGTGGTTATGTTGGAGAAAACCATTAGTGGAAACATAGAGTCTCTAAGGGCAGAAGTGAGAGCTGCTCTGGCAGAACTTAAAAATGCTATCAATGACATCCAATCTAATTTAAATACTCTAACAGCTAGGGTAAATAAAGCAGAAGATTGAATTAGTGATCTAGAAGACAAACTGATAGAAAAGAAGGACCAGGAGGAGACCTGGAACAAACAGCTTAGAAGCCATGAAAACCGAATTAGAGAAATAAATTATGCCATGAAACATTCCAATGTCAGAATTATTAAGACCCCTGTGGGGGTAGAGAGAGAGAGAGAGAGGACTAGAAGATATAGTTGATCAAATTATAGAAGAATTTTCCTAATCTGGGGAATGGAAAAAGTGTTCATGTCCTAGAGGCAGAGAGTAAACCCCCAAGATCAACTAGGATGGAAAGACCTCCAGACATGTGATTGTGAAATTCACAAATTGGAAATACGGAGAAATTGCCTTAACAGCAGCTACAAGGAGATTCCTTTTGTACCAAGGGAGGAACATGAGAATAACATGAAACCTGTCCATAGAAACCTGGCAAGCCAGAAAGGGCTGGCAAGACATATTCAGGGCACTAAATGAGAATAGCATTTAGCAGCCAAGAATACTTTATTCTGCAAGGCTGACATTCAGAATGGATGGAGAGACAAAGAGCTTCTAAGACCAGCAAAGATTAAAAGAATATGTGACCACTAAGCCGACACTACAGAAATATAAAAGGGGTTCTATAAAAGAAGAAAGACCCCAAGAGTGATATAGAACAGAAATATACAGAGACCATCTGTAGAAACAAGGTCCACATGGCAACATGATGACAACAAAAACATATCTTTCAATAATCACTCTCAGTGTGAACAGCCTAAATATTCCCATAACGTTGCACAAGATTGCAGATTTGATAATGAGACAAGAGCCATCCATATGCTGTCTACAAGAGACACATTTTGAACCTAAAGATACATCCAGACTGAAAGTGAAGAGATGGAGACAATCTTTCATGCAATGGGCTTCAAAAGAAAGCTGGGGTAGCAATTCTCATGTCAGAAAAACTAGATTTTAAGCTAAAGATTGTAGTCAGAGATACAGAAGAACATTACATCATTCTTAAAAGGGTCTATCCACGAAGATCTTACAATGTAAATATCTATGCCTCTAACATGGGAGCAGCCAACTTCATAAGCCAACTATTAATCAAAATAGAGATATTACAAGAATATGTTAATTATAGGGGATCTTAACATGCCACTCTAAGCAATAGGCAGATCATCTAAGAAATAAATCAACAAAGAAACAAGAGCTTTGAATAACACATTGGACCAGATGGACCTCATAGATGTATACAGAACATTTTATCCTAAAACGGCAGAATGCACTTTCTACTCGAGTGAATATGGAACATTCTCCAGAAAAGACCACATACTGGGTCACAAATCAGGTCTCAGCCAATACCAAAATATTGAGATTATTCCCTGCATATTCTCAGACCACAATGCTTTGAAACTGGAACTCAACCACAAGTAAAAGTTTGGAAGAAATTTAAACACTTGGAGGCTAAAGACCATCCTGCTCAAGAATGTTTGGACAAACCAGGAAATCAAAGAAGAATTTAAACAATTCATGGAAACCGATGAGAATGAAGACACATCAGTCCAAAACCTATGGGATATGGCAAAGGTGGTCCTCAGGGGGAAAAACATAGCTATCCAAGCTTCACTCAAAAAAAAAAAAAAAGAAAGAAAGAAAAATCCTGAATACACACTCTACACTTTTAAAAACTAGAGAATCAACAACAAATTAAGCCTACCACATGCATGAGAAAGGAAATAATTAAGATTAGAGCAGATATCAATGAATTAGAAACCAGAGATACAGTAGAACATGTCAACAAAAAAAGAAGCTGAATTTAAAAAGAAAGAATTTATACGATTGCTAAACCGCTGGACGGACGCAAATTAATAAAATTAATTGCGTCCAAAAGAGGACGCAAATTAATAAAATTATGAATGAAAGAGGAGAGACCATGACTAACACCAAGGAAATATAAAGAATTATCATAAATTATTATCAACAGCTATATGCCAATAAGTTAAGCAACCTAGAAGAAATGGATGCATTGCTGGAAACCTATAAACTTCCAAGACTGAAACAGGAAGAAATTGACAACCTAAATAGACCAATATCTAGTAACGAGATTGAAGCAGTGATCAAAAACCTCCCAAAAAACAAGAATCCAGGACCGGATGAATTCCCTGGGGGAATTCTACCAAATATTCAAAGAATAAATAATACCTATTCTGAAGCTATTTCAAAAAATAGAAACAGAAGGAAAACTTCCAGACTCTTTGTATGAAACCAGCATTACTTTGATCTCCAAAGGAGGCAAAGACCCAATCAAAAAGAAGAATTTCAGGCCAATATCCCTGATGAATATGGAGCCAAGATTCTCAACAAGATCCTAGTTAATGGGATCTAACAGTACATTAAAGATTACCCACCGTGACCAGGTGGGACTTATTCCTGTGATTCAAGGGTGGATCAACATTTGAAAATCAAACAATGTGATAGAACAAATGAATAAGAGAAGAACCACAGGGTCTTCTCAACTGATGCAGAAAAAAGCATTTGACAAAATACAGCATCTTTTCCTGATTAAAACTCTTCAGAGTTTAGGAATAGAGGGAACATTCTTCAGTTCCATAAAATCCATCTTTGGATATCATTCTCAATGGGGGAAAGGTTGAGAGCCTTCCAACTGAGATAAGAAACATGACAAGGATGCCTGCTCTCAGCACTGTTGTTCAACATGGTACTAGTAGTTCTAGCAACATCAATCAGAGAACAAAAAGAAATAAAAGGTATTCAAATTGGCAAAGAAGAAGTCATACTTTCTCTCTTCACAGATGACATGATACTTAATGTGGAAAACCGAAAAATTTCCACCCCCAAACTACTCATACAGCAATTCAGTAATGTGGCCAGGTACAAAATCAATGCACAGAAATCAGTTGCTTCTTTATACATTAACAATGAAACTGTTGAAAAGGAAATTAGAGTTTTGATTCCATTTATAAGAGTACCAAACCACAAGATAGCTTAGAATAAACCTAACCAAAGAAGATCTATACTCTGGAAACTACAAAACATTCATGAAAGAAATTGAAGAAGACACAAAAAGGTCAGAAAACATTCCACGCGCATGGATCAGAAGAATAAACATTGTTAAAATGTCTATGCTGCCCAGAGCAATCTACTTTCAATGCCATTCCAATCAAAATACCAGTGCCATTTTTCAATGTGTTGTAAATACAATCCTAAAATTTTTATGGACCTGGAAAAGACCCTTAATTGCCAAGGAAATGTGAAAAAGCAAAATAAAGCTGGGGGCTTCACATTGCCTGATTTCAAACCTTATTACAAAGTTGTGAACACCAACATAGCGTGGTTCTGGCACAAAAACAGACACATAGACCAAAAAAACAGAGTAGAGAGCCCAGATATGGACCCTCATCTCTACGGTCAAATAATCTTCGAGAAAGCAGGAAAATATATCCAGTTGAAAAAACACAGTCTCTTCAATAAATGGTGCTGGGAAAATAGGACAGCTATGTATAGAAGAACCAAACCTGACCATTCTCTTACACCATACACAAAGATAAACTCAAAAAGGATAAAAGACCTCAATGTGAGACAGGAACCCTTCAAAATCCTAGGGGAGAACCTAGACAGTAACCTCTTCAACATCGGCCATCGCAACTTATTTCAAGAAACATCTCCAAAGGCAAGGGAAACAAAAGTGAAAATGAACTTTTGGGACTTCATCAAGGTAAAAACTTCTGCATAGCAAAGGAAACAGTCAACAAAACAAAGAGGCAACCCATAGAATGGGAGAAGATATCCACAAATGACAGGACAGACAAAGACCTAATATTAAGCTCTATAAAGAACTTCTCAAACTCAACACCCAAAAAACAGATAATCACATCAAAAAATTGGCAGAAAACATGAACAGACACTTCTCCAAAGACATACAAATGCCTAGCAGACAGATGAAAATATGTTCATCATCATTAGCCATCAGGGAAATACAAATCAAAATCACACTGAGATACCACCTTACACAAATTAGAATAGCAAAAATTAACAAGGCAGGAAACAACAAATGTTGAAGAGAATATGGAGAAAGGCAACCCTCTTACCCTATTGATGGGAATGCAAGTTGGTGCAGCCACTTTGGGAAACAGTGTGGATGTTCCTCAAAAAATTTAAAATAGAACTACCCTGCGACCTGGCAATTTCAGTACTGGGTATTTACCCCAAATATACAAATGTAGTGAAAAGAAGGGTCATAAGTACCCCAATGTTCATAGCGGTAATGTCCACAATAGCCAAACTGTGGAAAGAACCGAGATGTCCTTCAACAAAGAAATGGATAAAGATGATAAAGCCATCAGAAAGGACGAATACTCAACTTTTGCATCAACATGGATGGGACTAGAGGAGATTATGCTATGTGAAATAAGTCAAGCAAAGAAATTCATTTACTATCTGGTTTCACTTACTTGTGGAACACAAGGAATATCATGGTGGACATTAGGAGAAGGAAAGGAAAAGTGAAGGGGGGAAATCAGAGGGAGATGAACCATGAGAGACTGTGGATTCTGAGAAACAAACTGAGTGTTTTAAAGGGAAAGGGTTGGGGAGGATGGGTGAGCCTGGTGGTGGGTATTAAGGAGGGCACATATTGCATGGAGCACTGGGTGTTTTATGTAAACAATGAATCTTGGAACACTACATCAAAAACTAATGATGTATTGTAGGGTGACTAATATAACACACACAAAAAAAATCTTTCCAATTTGTCTCTCTGCTCACATGTTTGAGGAACCACAATACTAGTGTCTGTTTCTTTCTCTGCCTTCTTTCTTATTCCCTTTGTGCCCTGTGTCTCTTTATTGACCTAGGAAGTTTATTTTTAGCTTCCTTTGGTTTTTATGTCCTCTTCATTGGTCTCTCATTCTTACTTTTTTTTCCTCTCATTTTTTAAGTGTCATTTTCAAGTGTTCTCTAACATATTAATTAAATTGATAAATTCTAAGTTTTATTTTATATTTTATCATTTTCTGCCTTTTTAACTTCCTATCTTTGGTAACTATTTCAATCTGTATTGTATCAGTATGTTTATTTTATATTTTTCATTTACTGGAATGGGACTTTTATACTAAAATTGCAGTTCTCTGAAAGTTTTTAGTAGGATTTGGAGAACTAAGAATATGCAAATACAACTTCCAAATACAACTGATAACACAAAACAACCATATAAGGAAATTACCATTAACGTGGTATCCAGTAGAAATCCTTAAGGACATTAATGAATAGAACAAGATAATGTGCATTATAATAGATAATTATGTATAGATAATTATGTATAGATAGGATACCTATGTTTTAATTGACTATTTTTATAAATAGCAAATCATTCCTAAATGTCCATTTAACCTTTTATATAAATTACATTTTTGTTAGAATTTAATTTATGTAATTTTCTTCTTTAATATATGTAAACATAAAAATCTTCCATTGATACAATTCTCATATTTCTGTGTCATTTTTAGCATGTGTAACAGAGACTAGGTAATGACTCCATTTTTTCCTCTTTTCCTGGGCCACATGTTACACTATGGTTCCTGGGTAATTATGGACATGCATTTGAATTCTAGGCAATGAAATATGATTAGAAGGCTATAAGCCTAATCCTCTCATCCAATAGCGAGTCTCTATCTCATTGGAGGAGGAAGTCTTTCCTTTACTCTAAAGTTAGAGTCTTCTAGCTGGACTCGGAATTAAATTGGCATGAGACAGAGTAACAGGAGAAAGTCAAATTTAATAGGCAGACATATGTATGGGGAATCCACACAAACATGATATTCCAAAGACAATGAAGCAGCATAAAGTTTGTATGAACTAAAGAGAGGAGTAGGATCTGAGGATACACGGGAGAGGAAGGCCATTAGCAGGAAGGTGAAAGGAGATGTTTTGAAAAACTAAGGTTGCCCGGTTACGCAGGTAAGTTTCTTAGGTAAAAGTGAGTCTCTGTTTGTGGCTCTCTTCCTGGTATAGGCTCTCTATTCCAATGTAAATTTAGGCAGTTGAGGACCAGGAAGAGGGCTTTTCCTGCGTCTCTTGGAATTTGATTATTTTTCACTGAAAATAAAGTTCATGCCAAAGTGGCCCATCTTAGGGCAGCCTACCACTGGCCCCTATAGCCTGCCTTTCACTCCTATAGTCCCCACACCTGAAATTTCCCTCAAGTTTCACACATTAAAAGTTGAGCTGGTAAATTATTCCATTTCATTGAACCAGTCTTTGTCCTGACAATATATCAGCTCAGTTACACTCATTTTAGGCAGTGGTGATGCAGATCTGTTTTCTTTTTCTTTCTTTCTTTCTCTCTTTCTTTCTTTCTTTCTTTCTTTCTTTCTTTCTTTCTTTCTTTCTTTCTTCTTTCTCTTTCTTTCTTTTTCTTTCTTTCTTTTCCTTCCTTCCTTCTTTTCCTTTTTTTCTTCTTTCTTTTTCTTTCATTTAAATTCAATTAATTAACATATAGAGTATTATTTGTTTCAGGTATACAGGTCTATGTTACATCAGTCTTACATAACACCCAGCACTCACCACAACACATACCGTCCCCAGTGTCCAACACCCAGCCATCCATCCCCCACCACCTCCCCTCCGGCAACCTTCAGTTTGTTTCCTAAGATTAAGAGTCTCTTATGTTTTTTTTGTGAGAAGGAAGGGAAGGGTGAATGGGGGGAAATCAGAGGGGGTGATGAACTGTGACAGACTGTAGACTCTGAGCAACAAACTGAGGGGTTTGGAGGGGAGGGTGTGGCGGGTTGGGTGAGCCTGGTGGTGGGTATTGAGGAGGGCACATATTTCATGGAGCACTGGGTGTGGTGCATGAACAATTAATCTTATCACACTGAAAAAATGAAATAAACATATTTGGGAAAAAATAAATAAAATGCTTATTTATTAAAAAAAGGCTATTATTTTTTTTTCCTCTCTTCCCCTATGATGCCTTGTTTCCTAGATTCCAGATATCAGTGAGATCATTTGATAATTATATTACTTTGGTTGAGTTATTTCTTTTAACATAATACCTTCTAGTTCCATCCATGTGATTACAAATGGAAATATTTCATTTTTGATGGCTGCATAATATTCCATTGTGTGCATGGGGGTGTGTGCGTGCACACACACGTACGCAAGTACTACTTCTACTTTATTCATTCATCCCAGATGTGTTTTCAAAGTTAGGTCTGTGCTTCAAGAAATCAGTGATTAAACAAGAGGCATTTCTACAGAAACAAAAGAAAAACAAATTATTAGATCAAAATAAAAATCACTGTCTATGTGGTAAACAAATTGTATGGTTATTATATTACATATAAAACTTGAATATACTTTTATATACTTATTTATAAATAATCATTATATTTACATATGTATATCATATTTACCATTACATACACTATATATATGATCACCCAAGCATACTCAGGAAATTCATACCATCATTATCACCAGTTTAGAAATTAAAAACTGAGGCTTACAGAGTTAAGTAATTAGCTGAAGTTGCCATCAGTACCACCCATTATGTGTTAAGTAAATAAGCAGATTCTAAAGAGTAACACAGTAAAAATGAGGTGGCAAAATTTATTTCATATATATATTTCATATATAGAGAGGGAGAGGCCTGGATCCTCAAATAGTAAAAGAGCCTCCTCAGATCAAAGTTGACATGATGCTGCTCCAGTCAAAGCACAGGTCACCTAACAATATGTCAGAATGGGTTGGAGAGAGCCCTGGGGTTAGATGACATATTTAAATTATGACTTCCATTTGGTGGTTGTGTGGCTGAGGATATATCTCAGTATTTGTGATTTTTGGTTTCTTTTTTTCATGAAGCAATAGAATGTACAACTACACAAATATTTTTTACTCTGAAAAGATTTTTATCTGTCTTGTCTATATTTGTTTGAAGGTATATACAGATATATGCAATCTTCCTAAAAAAGTGCTTTCCAATGGGGCATTTCATGCTCCCTCCAACCACAAATGCATGGATAATGTTATTTGAAGATAGAATCATAGATAATATAGTGATGAAACTATATTTTGTGCATCAAAAGTGTTAATGTCTGCTAAAAGAAGAAAGAATATTAAACCATTAGGGAACATTACAAGTATTTGTGATACACACTACACATATTTTCAATAAAAATTGGCATTTTAAAAGGAAGGATCTAAAAAAAAATAAAAGGACAGATCTAGTTGATTATGAAACTTATTTAAGGGCCACCTCAGTCTAGGTAAAATGGTATTCCATCAAAAGTAGCCTTTTAATTACTCATGCTTTACCTTTGATGTGTGCATTTTTAGCTATAGTTTTTATCTAAAAAAGTTATAACTCAAAATAATTACTTTTCCCCCCCAATACTTCCTCACTTCAAAACACTCTTCATTTGTACTAGTATCTTTGCATTCTATAGTAACTTAATTAATACACATCCTTCTACTCATTTGTTGATTTGGGTGGATGAAGTGTATCTTCTATTTTGGAGACATTATAAATTTTAGCTTTATTTACTGATAATTCACATGGCTCTAAATACTTTAAGCAGATAGGAATTTATTACTAGGCAAATTGTACAGCTATAAGATCAGGCTCCAAGCTTGATTTACAAGAGTGGCTTCTATGAACAGGAAAGCAGCCAGTGTTGGGAAGCTGCCAACTCAGAAAGCTTCTGGTTGCAAATCTCCAATGTCTCTGCCACGATCTTTTTCTCAATATAGTTGCTTAGTGATCTTCTTTCTTTTTCTCTCCTAAGTCAGATCTGAATTCAATTCTCCTAAACACACTGATGAAATTAGAATCACAGTCAGAGAGTAAGTCCGGAAAACATAATATTAACATTTTAGGCTCTGCAGGGCAACACATTAGACAAGAGTTTCACATCCTCAGTGCTATGGTCATTTTAGGCCAGATAATTCTTTGTTGAGGGGAGCTGTGCTATGCATTGTAGGATGATTAGACTATACCCACTCAGTAGTCTCCCCCTTGTGACAGTCAAAATATCTACAAACATTGCCAAATACCCACCAGTAGAAAAAATCACCCCAATTGAGAACAATTAGTGCTTTGCATTCTGCAGGTCACCACACATTAGAGAGTTATAAAATCGCTAGTTTAAAAACACATATAGATTAGAATAAAATGTATAGAATATCTTACTATTTATACTAATCTATACTATAGAAAGCACAGGTATTATAATAGGTAAGTATAGTTTCATAATATTTTAGTTCTATCAATGTGTGTATATGTGTTTACTGGACTCAAAGACTAATATATTTCCTATTGTAAATATCAATGCATTTCATATTGTGGATAGTTGTCACAAAGTTTGAAAACAACTAGCTTACAATATTGCAAGAAAAGTAGAACAAACCAGTCTATGGTATACTCAATAACACTTTTTATTCTAAATATGACCAAAAGAGATTAATAAGCATTTCTTCCACTTCTTCTATTATATCCCTATCTATATAAAATTCAGCATTATTGAACTTGCTTGTCTAATCTCTCTCTAATACTATTATACCACCCATAATCTTTTTTTTATAAAGAGATATTATTTATTTATTTGAAAGAGAGAGAGAGTGCAAAAGCGGCAGGGACAAGCAGAGGGAGAAGCAGACTCCCTGCTGCACAGGGAGCCCCATTTAGGGCTAGATCCTAGAGCCCTGAGCTAGAGGCAGAGGCTTAAGCAACTGAGCCACCCAGGCACTCCTGCCTACAAATGCTTTTATGTGTGTTCTATGACCGAAATTTTGCCCCATAATTTTCACAAATGTAAGTATATTCTTCCTTAAATATTGGGAAGATTATATGTGATGACTATGACAAAAAATAAATTGCAGAGTGTCATCTTGTCCTATTCTTCTGGCTGAAAAGAAACCATATTGTTAAAGGAAATTTAATACTTAAGACTCAAAGTTGCAGGCACCTGGGCAGCTCAGTCCTTAAGCATCTGCCTTGGCTGGGGTCATGATCCCAGGGTCCTGGGATCAAGCTCCACATTGGGCTACCTGCTCCGTGGAAACCTGCTTTCCCTCTCCCACTCCCCCTGCTTGTGTTCCTGCTCTTGCTGTCTCTCTTTCTCTGTCAAATAAATAAATAAAATCTTAAAAAAAAAAGACTCGAAGTTGCATATTGATGGATATGCATCCAGTCACATACCTGGAAATACTCATTGGTAAGCCACAGCATGGTCAAGCTGTGTAACTGTGATAAACATAGGATTGACTTTGTAGGATATGCTATGGCTATTGTGCAAATATGATATAATGTCCATAGCAAAGGGTATAACTCAACAAGTTCATTATATAGAATCTTACAGATGCTAAATATTTTAGAAATAAAGTGTTTACTTTAAAAATAGCCACTAATATTTTTGTGATGAAAATATTTCAATCCTTAAAAGTGCTTTGAAATTTCTTATGTCTCATAAGAACCCAATGTTAAACAATGTTTGTTCACTTCAACACTACTATCCAATGCATAGTGCTTTACTTAAATTAATCTAGTATTAAACTTTATAATAGAAAAGTAAAACCACCATGAAGCAGATTTACATAATGATTCTCCCTTAAGGAAGCTGTTAACCTCTACATGATTCATTTTGAGATTCAACAATACCCTAATAATAAAATAGTAAAGTTCTATTTACATTATCAAGAAAAGTCTTATAATATTAGCCATATTAGTTATGTATTTAATACAAAAACACAAAAACTATAATAGACAATACCACATGTTAAAGAATGATATTCTGAGTGCCTATCTTTTCTGGTACTTCATTAAGTTCATTCTTTTAAAGAGAATATCTTGCTAGTGATAAAAATATGATATGAAGTCATTCTTTTAATTAATTAATACTTCTTGCATTTTCGAATCTTGACTCTATATGACTTACTTGTATGAAATAAATGTTAGTTCCCTATCAGGTATCCTAAACAATCCTAAAAGGTTTAATGGACCTTTCATTCCAGCATAAGAGTTTCTGACTTGCATTGTTCTGCATTTAATAAATCTATTTTGCATAGCCCTCATGCTGAAGCCATGTTGACAGGATTCACTGAATTCCAGAATTTTTGATGACTGCATTTGTCACCATATCCTAAAGTCTCACATTTTGCAAGTTCATGTGTTAGGCCTCAGGGGACTCCAGAGTTAAATAATTCAATGCCAGGACTTGCTTTATGGGCATATCATCAAGTCTTGTCATGACTTTGTATCAATGGAAGCATTTTTCACAGTGTTTAAACTCTCTCGCCCTATCCCATGTGTTCCTTTACCACATTTTCATGTAAGTCAGGAAACATTCTGCAATCATAGGAAAAGTTTTGCTGTCAGTTGACTGAGGCAGGACTGTAAATATCACCCCATAATTTCAAGTGAGAGAGATGAAATTAGAGACATTTTCCATTTTCTCTTCTCCCTCAGGGCATTTTAAGTTGTATTATGAAATAAATTTTAGCAGCTCCCAGAATTCCACTTCTGACCCTTGCTCTGTGTCATAAACACAGCAATTTCTTAAGGTTTATTTTATATAATTCTTCAAGCAAGTTTGTGATTTGGAACAGAACACCTAACTTAACACACATTGCCCATGCATTCAAATAGCGTTGTGGCTTGACTCTAGACATAGAGACTGAATAAGTAATGTTTCATTCTTTGCTACTTTAGAACTTGTGGTAGCATAATTGATACTGCCTTCATTGTTGACTACTGTGGTTAGGTTCTTGGTACCCATTTTATCCCACTGAATGAGATTATTGTGAATGATTGCTTGTTCTACAGGAAATGCATTCGCCTCCTACCATCCAAAATAGCTCAGGATTTTCACTTGGTGATAGTAAATTCAGAAAATTAACAAACATGATGATTGATAGAGAAAATTAATATTAAAATTTCTATCACCAGTTTGGCTTGATGCAGTGCAGTTGTGTGTGATTAAAATTCCAATTCCAATTAAACCCCATCTTCTCAAAGCACCTGATATTCTAACGTATCAGTAAAAGTAAATCTTATACTTGAAATAGAGAGATGTGAGTAGCTGCACTGAAGTTTAGTAAGTTTAAATCTGGTATTTTAAATAATGAGCCATTTCATCAGAGCCTGATAATTTCTGAATATAAAGGGCTTTTCTTATTAAGGAAGGAAATCACTTATGTGACTTATGTGTAACAACTCTACCCTATGGGAAAGCTCTGCCTAGCAGATTTTTTTTTCTTTTATACATAATTAGATAACCAACTGCTTCAGGTACTGCGTTTTCACTCCTGTGAAATTATATAACTAGTTAGTTTAATTATCAAATAATTTTTAAGGAATTAATAAACTCAAGCAAACTTCCAGACATGGTGAAAATAGGGAATAGGAAAAATGTAGCCTCTAGGCCTTCAAGATACCTGCAACCTAGTTAGGGAAGCAGATTATAAAATACAGAAAAGTTGAACAGTGCACAAGTTAATTATAACATGACTGAACAGTAAGGGAATATTGCAAGGTGTTTATTCATTAAATGACAAATTTAAAATGCCATCAGTTATTACTTTGACTCTTTTGGCATAAATAAAAACCTAAGAGTAAAATACACTGAATGAATCATTGTATTCACCCACTTGATTCCAATGTATAGAACATAGCTGTAGTGGACAAAACCACATGTTAAAGAATGATGTTCTCGGTGCCTGTTTTTTCTGGTACTCCATAACTGATGCTGTTTTTAGAATTATGACTCTAAGATCTCAAGTCTATCAAATTTCCCAACCTAGCTCTGTAATTGTTGTAACAAGAAGCTCTAACTGCTTGCATGAGAAAAAAATTATCATTAGAATCCAAGTCCAAATATAGAGCACTAATGTCATGATTCTTTGATGCAAGCTGTTCGATGTCAGATGTGACTGAAGAAATAGTTATTAAAACTTTTGTAATCTGAACTTTACTTTCTGAAGTTGAAGTGCAAGTATTTTAATGAAGGATCAAGGTATAATGCAACAAAACACTCTGTGCTTGTATTTCCTGTTCAAGTGAAGTCATCAAACACTACTTGAGAACTAAGAAGTATGGTATTCACTCTAGGAAGCTTTTAACAATTTAAAGCACAAAGCATTTAAAGTTATGTCTATGTGACACTAAAGCATATGGTGAAAATTTCAAATAGTAATTTGGACATTCTTTATATGTCAAACAACCAGACATTTAGAAATATGATAATAAATAATATTACATAAGTACTTATGAAAAACCTCTCATAATAATATTTTGGGGCATGAAAAATAGACATTAGTACCTTTTATAACACACCTACTTTTCTAACTAGAAACAACTTTCTACAAAAACAAAGTTAGATCTACACACAGTATCTTCAGGAAGCTACCCTTAAAATAAAGATAGCTAGAATGTAGCAGATGATATTGTCCACAATCACAGTAACAAAAATTAGAATTTCTCAGTATAAATCCTTGGAAAAGTCTCTTGTCAGTGTATATACAGAAGGTTGTGATTTTTAACTTCTTGGAGTAGGGTGAGGGGTAGAATGAAAAGGAGTGATTCACAGCCCTTTAAAAAGATGTGTTTATGCTCTTTCTGTAATTCTCCACCATCACCATGGCATGGAGAAGAGGGCTCTTTTACCATTCCTACAAATGCAGCTGCTTGGAACAAGACAGTAGTGACAGGGCTCCATCAGGAAATACAAATGAGATACCCAATCTGCCCTGGTTAGCCTGATGTTCTCAAGAATTTATGCACCATGATTAACTAAAGCAAAAGGTTACCATAGATGCAGGTGGTACAAAGCTGAAAGCAGACCACTTTAAATCTTTGTGGCATTTGCTTTTTGGATGGTGTATGTTATATTGTCTTTGCAAATAAAACACAGTTGTTCTCAAAACACAAAACTCCTGTTTTATTACTTTTTTCTTCATCTCCACTTGCTCTTTTATTTCTTTCCTCATCCTCTTCCTTCCCTTTTTCTGAAATTTATTCTTTGTACTGGCCAGGAAAAAGAAGGGAAAAGAGAATTCCTCCAATTCCATATTTGCTTCTCAAAATGACATTTTCTTATATTTTATATATGCTGAAATAAACATATATAAAGTTTAAATATTTAAATGTATTTAAATTTAAAATTTAAATAACTATATAAAACATAAGGAAATATCATTTACAGAAGGAAATATATATAATATATATTATGTATGTATATATATTTCTTATATTTTGATTTTATGTCATGTTTGTGTTTAATTTCTTGGAAACTAGCTAGGATAACATCATTCCTTTTGAAGAATAGTTCATGACACATGGACTCAAGGGACAAGAAAATGGAAAAAAATTACGGTGGAGGGGGAAGAGACTAAAGCTTTTCTTGCCCTAAGTATCTTTCAATTTTTACTTATCCACTAAGAAAAATAAACATTTGTACGTTTCACTTGGCCTCACAGGTGGTCTCAGAATATAAAAGTGTCATTGCTTATGTATTTTCTGTTTCATATTTGATAATGTTGCTTGTGGGCCTCAGATGGCAGAGGACCAGGATATCACATGTTTCTTTCCATACTTTACTTTCTTAATGTTAATTTCATGTGGTTACATTATGGAATACCAAAGTCCTAATCCATTCTGAGTGTTGGATCTCCTATCATTTCTGTATGAGGACATTTTTACGTCTGCTTTACTGCTACAAGAAGCATGGTACAAAATGCACACTCATGCTTAATGAGATGCTCTAAAGTGAATTCCCAGCTTTTTTTTTTTTTTCCTAACATGCATACAAAGTTGGGAAGTTCTCTACACAATACATCATTTTGACCAAGTCCATTTTTGGATTTTTCCGAAGTAAAGCATCTACTCAGAAAAGACATTCAAATTTGAGCCAGTTGGTTCAGAGAGTGACACCAGTAGAATTAGTAACCAAGTATTTATAATTTTATAATGTAAATAAAAAATATCTCATTCGTTTCCATGCCTTTCTATTTTTATTGGCATTTCTCTAGTTTAGGCAAATTCTTGTTCAAGACCAGTGCAACAAACTTTCGAACTGCTCTGATGGCCTCCGTTCTTATTTATTTTCAACCCATTTTCTACACTGTTGTCAAAACAAGTCTTCCATATTACAAATAATTATATTATCTTCAAAAAGGAGAGCAATATCTTCCCATTGTTTTTAATTTTATAAAGTTTATATTTGTGACACATCTACCCTTTGCCTGGTTCTTTTGCCTCATATTTGGCAAAATGCTTTTCAGTCTACATGATCCTTTTTGGTACATTATTTAGCCTCTGAATGTTCATGCTCTATCTATAATATCCACTTTCCCCAAGTTGAGTGTCCTATTTTATATGTTTCCATATCATCCCCTTCCTTTTCTTTATAGCTCTTATCATACTTTATTGCAATTACTAACATAACTCTTATCTTCACTAGTAGAAAGCTCCTTGAAAATAGAGGCATTGCCTGCCTCCTCTGGTTTAAAATCACCTCACAAAGGAAGTGGCACAGAAAAAGAATGTTAAATATTTTTGAATAAATGAATACTATGCTGGACATTCATACTGTGACTTGTTAGCAGAAAGTAACATTGTATAAGGAAGTAAAATAGCCAGTTATCAGAAAGATAAAGAAGAAATATATATATTTTCTTTCTGAGAATCAAATTCAAACTTAAACTGGGGACTCAAGCTGAAAGGTAAACAGAAAAAAAAAACCTTTCTTTCTTAAACCAATCTCTAAGTAGAAATGAACTAGAATGGAAGGTGCAAGGGTCATGTGTTACACATTCAAATGGATTCTTTAAGTTTAATACAAGATAATTGCTTCCCAATTTATGTTTTTTATCTCCAAACTCCTAACATTAAATGTAAACTGTTTTCATAATATGTACTGCTGACTAAGGGTTTGTTAATGGTTGTTACAATTAATGGCTGAGGAAATATCATTATGAAAAGTGAGTATGCAGTGCTTTTATGTCATAGTGTAAAGAAAAGAAAGGCTTTGATCCACTGGCACAGGCACCAGAGCTTGAAAATAATGAAAATAAAGAAACTTCCATTTGTAATTGCTCTGTAAAATTTTAGTTTAAATTCTCAAGACTCTTTTTTCTCCCCTTAACATTCTGTGATCTGGTTAAGCAAGTATGCACCTTACCCATAACATTCATGCTATCAAAGATTTTATTAATGTCTGTTTTCATTGTTTTAAAACTTAAAAATTCTTATCTTTACAATTTTTTTCTGAATAGTAGTAGTTCAAACCATTATTCATTTTGCTTGTCTTAAATAATCCAAGTACTATTAGGGAAAAAAAAAACATGTTTTACTTTTCCTTTCATGACATTTCAGTTTGTAACATTTTGTTTTCTTAAAAGCCAAGATATTTTTTTATAATTCACTTATTTTTATGTACTCTAAATGCACAGTATAGTAGAATAGTTTCACTAAGAAGGCTAACACTTTTAAAATCACTTCTCCAAATACAATGTAGTTTTTGTATTCTAGTTATTTATTCTTGCACTTATTCATGCATGCATTTAATTATTGTTAAAATTATTTACAGGGGCGCCTGGGTGGCTCAGTTGGTGAAGCAACTGCCTTTGGCTTGGGTCATGATCTCAGGGTCCTGGGATTGAGCCCGGCATGGGGCTCCCTGCTCAGCAGGGAGCCTGCTTCCCCTTCTCTCTCTGCCTGCCTCTCTGCCTACTTGTGATATCTCTCCATCAAATAAATAAATAAAATTTTAAAAAAATTAAAAAAAAAATAAAATAATCATGGAGGGCATTGTGAGAAGGAAGGGAAGAGTGAATGGGGGGAAATCAGAGAGGGGTGATGAACCAGGAGAGACTGTGGACTCTGAGCAACAAACTGAGGGTTTTGGAGGGGAGAAGGGGAGGAGTGGGCAAGTCTGGTGGTGAGTATTGAGAAGGGCACGTATTGCATGGAGCACTGGGTGTCGTGCATAAATAATCAATCTTGTAACACTGAAAAATTAAACATATTTGGGGAGAAAAAGCAATTATAAAAAAATAAAATAATTTATAAATTATAAGATATTTATAAACTATAAATTATTATAACTACTTGATTTTAACACTAATATGACTTTGGGGTTAGTGGAAAATACATACAAAAATATAGACATAGAGCACCTGGGTGACTCTGTTAGTTAAGAATCTGCCTTCAGCTCAGGTCTTGAT
The DNA here is from genome assembly GCA_028533885.1 of Nasua narica. Classification (NCBI taxonomy): domain Eukaryota; kingdom Metazoa; phylum Chordata; class Mammalia; order Carnivora; family Procyonidae; genus Nasua; species Nasua narica. The sequence continues at coordinate 27,769,150 of CM052807.1, read as the reverse complement.
CTAGGAGTTCTGGGATTGAGCCCCACCTCGGGCCCACTACTCAGTGGGGAACCTGGTTTTCCCTTTCACCCTGACCCCTTCCATGCTTTGTCTCTCTCTCTCTCTCTCTCTCAAATAAACAAATAAAATCTTTAAAATATATATATAGACAAGAAAATGATGTCAGCACAGTGGTGAAATAAGATATCATTTATTTTGTCCTCTTTGCCAAAAACAAGAATGAAAAGTGTGAAAAAAAACCTGTATGGTTACCATTAAAAGTACATATTTTTGTTCCAAGAGAAGAATGCGGGAAAAGAGAGAAGAAAATTTAATTTAAAAAATAATGGCTGAGAAATTCCTGAATCTAGGGAGATATTTTGATAGCTAAGATTAAGACTTTCATAGGCCAAAAAAATAACAAAAATCAACTTAGAGAGACTCTCTCTAAGACATATTATAATTCAAATGATAAAAATAAAGACAAAAAGAGAATTTTAAAAACAGCAGAGAAAAAGCTTATAATTTAGAAAGGAATCTCCATAACTATCTTCGAGGATTTCTCAGTAAAAACTATACAGGACAGAAGACAGTGGGATGATATATTCAAAATACTGAAAGAAGAAAAAAACACAAGTGCCAATCTTTAGCAGGCAAAATAATCCATTAGACATGAAGAAATAAGAACTTTTTCCAAACAAACAGAAGCTGAGGAAGTTCATTACCAGTAGAACTGACTTATGAGAAAAGTTAAAATGAGTTCTTCAGGTAGAAATCAAACAACACTAATCCATAACATGAAAACATAGGACAATATGAAAAAGACTGATAAAGATAAGGATGTATGCAAAGTCAGAATGCATTAGTACTGTAATATGTTCTAGTGTTGATCACTTAAATTTAGCACAAAGGTTAAAGTACAAAAGTATTGAAAACAGCTATAGCTACAAAAATTTATTAAACACAGCATAAACAGAAAATCATGACACAAAAACAGTAAAAGGGGAGTAAAAAGGTAGAGTTTTTGTATATGATCAAAGTTATATAAGTAAAAAGACATATCTACAAAAGGTTTATGTAAGCCTCATGGTAACCACAAAACAGAAATCTACAGTAAATTCACAAGAGAGGGGAGCAAAAACACATCACTACAGACAACCATCAGTTCACAAAGAAAGGCATTAAAAGGGGTGCCTGGGTGGCTCAGTGGGTTAAAGCCTCTGCCTTCAGCTCAGGTCATGATCTCAGGGTCCTGGGATTGAGCCCCGCATGGGGCTTTCTGCTCAGTGGGGAGCCTGCTTCCCCCTCTCTCTCTGCCTGCCTCTGTGCCTACTTGTGACCTCTCTCCTCTCTGTCAAATAAATAAATAAAATCTTTTTTTAAAAAGAAAGAAAGAAAGAAAGGCATCAAAAAAGGAAAAAAAATAAGAAAACTGCAAAACAGCCAGAAAAAAAAGATGTTATTAATGAAGTCTTACCTATCAATAATTATTACAAATGGAAATGGATTGAATTCTCTAATCAAAAGACATGTAATAATTGGATAGATTAAAAAGAAGAAAAAAAGAACCCATAAAATGCTGCCTGTGGGAAATTCAACTCAGCTCAAGGAAAACACATAGGATATATTTCAAACTGGAGAGATGGAAAAAGATATTTATGAAAGTGGACTTGATGAAGGTAAAAAGTTTCTGCACAGCAAAGGAAACAGTCAACAAAAGGAACAGGCAACCCACAGAATAGGAAAAGATATTCGCCAATGACACTACAAAGGGCTGATATCTAAGATCATTAAAGAACTCCTCAAACTCAACACTCACAAAGCAGATAATCACTTCAAAAAATGGGCAGAAGATATGAACAGACAATTCTCCAAAGAAGACATACAAATGGCTAACAGACACATGAAAAAATGTTCATCATCTTTAGCCATCAGGGAGATTCAAATCAAAACCACACTGAGATACCACCTTACACCAGTTAGAATGGCCAAAATCAACAAGGCAGTAAATAACAAATGTTGGAGAGGATGTGGAAAAAGGGGAGCCCTCCTCTACTGTTGGTGAGAATGCAAGTTGTTGCATCTACTTTGGAAACAGTGTGGAGATTCCTCAAGAAATTCAAAAGAGAGTTACCCTATGACCCTGCAATTGCACTACTGGGTATTTACCCCAAAGAAGCAGATGCAGTACAAAGAAGGGCCACATGTACCTCAATGTTCATAGCAGCAGTGGCCACAATTGCCAAACTGTGGAAAGAACCAAAATGCCCTTCAACAGATGAGTGGATAAGGAAGATGTGGTACATGTATACAAAGGAATATTATGCCTCTACCAGAAAGGATGAATACCCAACTTTTGTATCAACATGGATGGGACTGGAAGAGATTATGCGGAGTGAAACAAGTCAAGCGGAGAGAGTCAATTATCTTATGGTCCCACTTATGTGTGGAGCATAAAGAATATCATGGAGGGCATGGTGAGAAGGAAGGGAAGGGTGAATGGGGTGAAATCAGAGGGGATGATGAACCAGGAGAGACTGTGGACTCTGAGCAACAAACTGAGGGTTTTGGAGGGGAGGAAGTGGGGGGTTGGGCGAGCCTGGTGTTGGGTATTGAGGAGGGCACATATTGCATGGAGTACTGGGTGTGGTGCATGAACAATTAATCTTGTAACACTGAAAGAATGAAATAAACATATTTGGGAAAAAATAATAACTCTTCATAGTGCTCTCCAGGCATGGATGCATTATCTTCATTAATCCTTCAACAGATACTTTTCCAATGAAGACATACAAATGGCTGATGAACACATGATGAAATGTTCATCATCATTAGCCATCAGGGAAATTCAAATCAAAACCACATTGAGATACTACTTTACACCAGTAAGAATGGCAAAAATTAACAAAGCAAGAAAAAACAAATTTGGAGAGGATGTGGAGAAAGGGCAACCCTCTTACACTGTTGGCGGGAATGCAAGTTGGTGAGGCCGCTTTGGAAAACAGTGTGGAGATTCCTCAAAAAATTAAAAATAGAGCTACTCTCTGACCTGGCAATTGCACTACACGGTATTCACCCCAAAGATACAAATGTAGTTAAAAGAAGGGGCATATGTATTCCAATGTTCATAATGGCAATGTCCACAAAAACCAAATTGTGGAAAGAGCTGAGATGCCCTTCATCAGACACATGGATAAAGAAGATGTGGTCCAGGGGCACATGGGTGGCTCAGTGGGTTAAAGCCTCTGCTTTCAGCTCAGGTCGTGATCTCAGGATCCTGGGATCGAGCCCCACATCAGGCTTTCTGCTCAGAAGGGAGTCTGATTCCCCCTCTCTCTCTGCCTGCCTCTCTGCCTACTTGTGATTTCTCTCTCTCTGTCAAATAAATAAATAAAATATTTTCTGATGGAGGCATAATATTCCATTGTGTATATGGACCATATCTTCTTTATCCATTGGTCTGTTGAAGGACATCTTGGCTCTTTCCACAGTTTGGTGACTGTGGCCATTGCTGCTATGAATATTGGGGTAGATATGGCCCTTCTTTTCACTGCATCTGTATCTTTGGGGTAAATACCCAGTAGTGCAATGGCAGGGTCATAGGGTAGCTCTATTTTTAATTCCTTAAGAAATGTCCAGGTTCTATCTGAATATAGACATCCATCAACACACTTTGACTAATCCCTTTAAGCTGATATTTACCTTATTTGAAACATATCATAAGTACATTTATTATATACATGTACATATTATATACATATATATACATATATATGTATAATATACATATATATGTATTATATACATATACATATATATGTAATAAGTACATTTATTATATACATGGTACATTATTTACATTTAGGCTATAAGCTTGAATTAAACTACACATACGCACGTTTAAAGAGCAATTGCTTCAGATAACGAGTACTTCTGTGAAGGAATATTTCATCAGAAAATCAAATATCTTTTCTACATTCTTTTTAGGTGAGAAATCTTTTTTATATTATTTGGATCTCACATATTACAATTTACGTTAAATTTTTTCTTCTTAACAAAGAGCAGTGGGGGAGGGATCTAAAATAGCAGACGAAAAAGGTAAAAAAAAACCCCTCATATATAAATAGCTGACAAAGCAACATTGCATGTACCTTTTATCTAGCAATTTACAAACTAATGAACTTGTCATTATATAGACTATTAATGGTATGTGTCTTTTTTACATATTTTTAGAAGCCGTTTAAGCACATTGAGAAACTACAAATTGATTTTACCAAGCATTAATAACGTGAAGAAGGTGATCTGGAGATAGGTCTTAAAGAGTAAGTGACTAGAGTTCAAACTGTAATTAAAATGTTTCTATTAGGCTTACCATGAGCTGGCAGCAAAAGAAAAGCTGTTTAATAACATAAAATATTGTAACTGAGCTGACAGGCTCTTGACAAGCAGTTTCCAGATAGTTCTAACTTCGTGTGTATAAAACCTGTGCCTTTTTTGTCCAGGCAAATCAGATGTAAAATCATAAACAAGTATGATGAGGCAATTAATTCTATCTCTTTGTTGACAATTTTGAAGCAAGATATAAGAACAAGTTATTCCAAGCCTTCTTTTCACTTTGCATTTTGAAAAGAACAAGGTTACTGAAATGAACTTTCTCAGAATCAAACTTAGCAAAGAATTGGGAATTTATTTGGTATAGAGGAGGCACAATTATTCCACAAAATTTCATTATACTACTGCCATTTATGTTTTATTAAATGATAAGGCAATTTGGTTTTAATTATGTCAACATTATTAAAACTTCTACCTGTTAATTACAAGAAGTGAGTGTAGTTTAGAGGTTGAAGAACATACTCTTTTAAATAAATTGGTATGTATTAATTACTATTTATATAATAGAATATGCTAATCAAGATAATTGCTTTAAAAATTCTAGTACTTTGGCTACAGATGGTTTTGGTTTTGCATATATATGAGGGAGACCACACTTTCCATAGTGTATATAATGTATAAGTCTAATAGTCCTTCATTTGCGTATGCAATTGGTTATTTCTTAAATTCATGTTTAAATTAGTTTTACTATAAAGGACTATCACATAAATTCAAATGACTTAGCACAAAGTTCTTCTAAGTCTCAAAGTATGTCTCATAGAAGATTTGCTTTAAATTCACACAAAAAATTAATTGATATATTTTTCATTTATTTATTCAATAAAGATTAAGCATATGTTCTACAGCAGGTTCTGGTCTAGGTGGTTTGTATACTTCAGTGAACCAAGGAATCAACAATCATCTCTATAATGTTCACATCCTAAAGAAGATGGATAAGAAATATATTGTATAGCATAACAGAATATAATACCTCTATGGGAAAAAGAAAGTAGAGTGGAATAAAGGGGTTTGGGGTGTATAAAACAAGCAGATTATATTATTAAATGGGGTGATCAGGTGAAATGATGCTAGGAGAAGAAAGACTGTAAGGAAGTAAGGGAGCTGACCATGGCCAAAAGAAAGTTGCAAGCAGAACCAAGCTCAGAGGTGGGAGAACGTGGCTGACATATTCAAAGAATCTTAAGAAAGTCAATGGGTCTAAAGCCAAACGAGCTTAAGAAGGAGTAGTCAGAGATGAGAATAGAGGAGTAACTGTGGTCCAGATCCAAAAGACCTTGTTGTAGATCATTTTAAGAATCTACATGTATACTACATGTATACTAATGATGTATACTATCATTTAGTATACAATGAAGAACCATAATAGCATTTTAAAAAGAGGAGTGCCATGATTTCATTAATGCCTCAGAGGAATCATTAACTATATTTGAGAAAGATTGACATGGGGCTACATGGGAGCTGAGAGATCAATTAAGAGAAAATTATAATAATATTAGATCAGAGTACTAGTAGGAAAAGTATACCAGTGTATAAATTCTGCATAAATATCAAAGGCAGAGCCAGCAAGATTTCCTATTGTATTGACTGGTTGTATGGGAGAGAATAGTCAGGAATGGGTGCATAGATTTTAGCTTGAGAAAACTAGAAGGATGAATTCCATCTGTGAGACTGAAGTGAAGTCTTTAGGTAAAGCAGTTTGGAATGAATTTATCAGAAAACCTAATTTGGAAATGCTAAGCTTGAAAACACTAGTTTATATTAAAGTGATGTCTTAACTGAATATAAGTATTTGGGTTTCATAAAGACGTGTGGGCTCGGAGATAACTATTTACAAAATATTGGCAGATATATAGCATTTAAACATAATAAGATGAAATTAATTAACAAGGAGCTTATTATGACTAGAAAAGTAAATCAAAGACTAAAATCCTGGCACAACTTCTAGACAAGAGGTCAAAAAGTCAACAGATGAGACTGTGAAAGGACATTAATAGGGAGCATACTGAAAGTGAAAGGGAGAGACAGTATTAAGAAAAGGAAGTGGTGGAGGAGGGGGGAAGGTGGCCGAGAAGTAGGAGATCTTGTTGCAACCGGTCCCCAAAAGTGAGCTGGATACCTACCAGAACATGCTGAACACCCATGAAATTACTCTGAGGAGCAAGATTTCTCACTTCTGGATCTCTACGAGAGCAGAAGACAGCAGTGGAGAGGTAAAAGCAAAGTGGGAACACTTGAACCGATATCAGAGGATAAACAAAAGGGGGAGGGAGCCACCAGAAGCAATCCAAGGACAGTAATAACCTAAAGGAAAGTGCCTGGTGATGGGGGACCAGCATTAATGTAGAGTCCATTAAAAACACTTAAGAAGAGCAAAAGGTTCTGAGGAGCAACTAGTGAAAGGGGGCAGTTGCGGGAAGTGACCTGGGCCCACGTTTCCAGGAAAGAGCACCCCAAAGTGAAACTGGGGGGGGATCGAGTCCACAGTTCCTGAGCCTGCAGCTTCCGGCCCTCTCCAACATTCTGTGGGCTGGTGTGCACCTGCAAGCAATTTTAAAGAGTCTGCTGTGGTCCAGGAGTGGCAGCTTTTCTCTTTGTGCCTGGCATTCTAGATTGGACATTCGCAGCCCACCGCAGGTTCTGGGGGATTTCCTACCGGCCCCAGAGAGAACACAGGCAGGCGGCCTATCTACCTGGTCCGCACTCATGGAGCTGCAGAAAGGCTGCTGGGGTCACACATTCGCGGCCCACCACAGGGCCTGGGGGATCCCTGCAGACCCTGGAGAGAATATGGGCTGGAGGCCTTTCTCCCAGGTCACACTCGCAGAACCACAGAAAGGCAGCTTCAGTTGCGCCTCAACTCTGACAGGCTGTGCTGTGAGCAGAATTTTGTGGAGGGGGGTTAGTTTTCTGGGCCACACAGAGGAGAGCAGAGACTCAGCCTTCTCTGCAACATGGAGGTCTGAGTGCTGCTGGGCAGATTCCTTGCTTGGACTCTCTGAAAAGGTGAAAAAAGCTACAAAAAGCCAAAAACGTTCAGAGGGCAAAAGACTAAGAAACCGGTTTCCACAGAGCTCAGCTCCTTGGCTGGGGGGCAGGGTGACTCAACCCAAGAAAGACAAACTGGAAAACATGGCAGGCCCCTCCCACAGAAGACCAGACAAAAAACAAAAGCACTATAACGACAGGGTCCCTATAAAATCTTAAACCACCATCACCTGGGGGAAATCAATATATTAAGCTCCTGGTAATACCCTCAAACCTGTATATTTCATAGATACAAGTTTTTTTCTTTCTCTTTCTTATTCTCTCTCTCTCTTGTTTGTTATTATTCACTTGATTTCACATTTATGTTTTGTTTTGAAGTACTTAACATTACAACCAGAGGCTTAATACAACTATAAACCCAGGAGGACCTGAAATAACCTTCCTCACCTGTGAGGAGTTATAACCACCCTCTCATCTTATCCTTCTGTCACTGTTTCTACATATCTGCTTTTGTTCTGGTATTATATAAATCTTATTCTTTGGGTTCATTCTGATTAGGTTCTTTTATTTCTTGTCATATATTTGTGTTCGTCTATATGTTTGTTCGTGTTTGTTTACATACCTTAAAAATCTTATTTTGGGGGCCCATTCTGGCTGGGATTTCCTCTTTTTCTCCTTCTCTCTATTTTATTATCCTTATTCTTTCTTTTTGGTGGTGAATCCCAATTGCTCCAAAACCCTTCAGGGTGCACCCTGCCTGGATCATGGGTAATATATCCAGCTATACATCCTCTTCTAATCAAAATGACTAGGAGGAGGAACACCGAACAGAGGAAAAACCCAGAGACTGCACCCTCTCCCTCAGAACTATTGGACATGGACATAAACAGTATGTCAGAAAGGGAATTCAGGGTGACAATTATCCAGGCAATGGCTAGGATGAAGCAAAACAATAATGACAACATGGAATCTCTAAGGGCAGAAATGAGATCCAGTATAGCTGACGTAAGAGGCACTATTAATGAGATCTAATCCAATCTAAACAGTCTAACAGCTAGAGTTATAGAGACAGAGGATAGAATTAGTGATCTAGAGGATAAAATGGTTGAGATGAAAGGTCAGGAGGAGAGCTGGAACAAACTGCTCAGGAATCATGAGAACAGACTTAGGGAAATAAATGACACCATGAAATGATGCAACGTCAGAATCATTGGAATCCCAGAGGGGGTAGAGAAAGACAGAAGACTAGAAGATATAGCTGACCAAATTCTACATGAGAATTTCCCTAATCTGGGAAATGGAACAAGTGTTCCTGTCCTAGAAGCAGAAAGAACACCTGCCAAGATCAATGAGTATAGAGAAACACCCAGACACATAATCTTAAAATGGGCAAATTATAATTTTAGACAAAAGGTCCTGAGGGCAGCTAGGGGAAAGAGATTCCTTACATACAGAGGAAGACCCATCAGAATAACGTCAGACCTGTCCACAGATCTGGCAAGCCAGAAAGGGCTGGCATGATACATTCAGGGCTCTAAATGAGAAGAACATGCAGCCAAGAATACTTTATCCAGCAAGGCTGACATTCAAAATGGATGGAGAGATAAAGAGCTTCCAAGACCGGCAAGGATTAAAAGAGTATGTGACCACCAAGCCGGCACTCCAGGAAATATTAAAGGGGGTTCTATAAAAGTAGAAAGAACACATGAGTGACTTAGAGCAGAAATTTACCAACTATAGAAACAAGGACTTCACAGGCAACATGATGTCAATAACCACTTATTTTTCAATAATCACTCTCAATGTGAAAGGCCTAAATGCTCCCATAAAATGGCACAGGGTTGAAGAATGGATAAAATGACAGGACCTGTCCATATGCTGTCTAGAAAAGACACATTTGGAACCAAAAGATACATCCAGACTGAAACTGAAAGGATGGAGAACCATCTTTCATGCCAATAGACCTCAAAAGAAAGCTGGGTCATGATTCTCATATCAGATAAATTAGATTTTAAGCTAAAGACTGTAGTCAGAGATACAGAAGGACACTACATCATCCTTAAAGGGTCTATCCTCCAAGAAGATCTAACAATTGTAAACATTTATGCCCCCAATATAGGAGCAGCCAACTACATAAGCCACCTGTTATTCAAAATAAAGAGTCATATTGATATGAATACATTAATAGTAGGAGATCTAAATGTGCCACTCTCAGTAACTGACAGATCATCTAAACAGAAAATCAATAAAGAAAAAAGAGCTTTGAATGACACATTGGACCAGATGGACCTCATAGATATATACAGAACATTCTACCGTAAAGCAATAGAATACTCATTCACGAGTGCACATGGAACTTTCTCCAGAATAGACCACATACTGGTCCACAAATCAGGTCTCAACTGATACCAAAAGATTGAGATGATTCCCTGCATTTTCTCAGACCACAATGCTTTAAAACTGGAACTCAACCACAAGAAAAAGTTTGGAAAGAATTCAAACACTTGGAGGTTAAAGACCAACCTGCTCAAGAATCTGGGATCAACCAGGAAATCAAAGAGGAACTTAAACAATTCATGGAGACCAATGAGAATGAAGACACATTGATCGATCCGAAGCCTATGGGATACGGCAAAGGTGGCCCTGAGAGGGAAATACATAGCCATCCAAGCCTAACTCAAAAAAATTGAAAAATCTCAAATACACCAGCTCTCTTTACACTTAAAGAACTGGAAAATCAAGAACAAATCAGGCTAACCCCACACAGAAGAAGGGAAATAATCAAGATTAGAGCAGAGATCAATGAGTTAGAAACTAAAGAAACAGCAGAACGCATCAATAAATCCTGAAGTTGGTTTTTTCCAGGAATTAATAAGATTAATAAGCCACTGGCCAAACTAATCCGGAAGAAAAGAGAGAGCACCCTAATTAACAAAATTATGAATAAAAGGGGAGAGATCACGACTAATCCAAAGGAAATAGAAAGAATCACCAAAAATTATTATCAACAGCTATATGCCAATAAGTTAAACATCCTAGAAGAAATGGATGCATTCCTGGAAACCCATAAGTTTCCAAGACTGAAACAGGAAGACATTGACAACCTGAATAGACAAATATCTAGTAATGAAATTGAAGCAGTGATCAAAAACCTCCCAAGAAACAAGAGTCCAGGATCTGATGAATTCTCTGGGGAATTCTACCAATCTTTCAAGGAAGAAATAATCCCTGTTCTCCTGAAACTGTTTCAAAAAATAGAAACAGAAGGAAAACTTCCAGACTCTTTCTATGAAGTCAGCATTACCCTGATCCCCAAACCAAGCAAAGACCCCATCAAAAAGGAGCATTTCAGACCAATATCCCTCATGAATATGGATGCCAAGATCCTCAACAAGATCCTAGCTAATAGGATCCAACAGCATATAAAAAAGATTATTCATCATGACGAAGTAGGGTTTATCCCTGGGATTCAAGGGTGGTTCAACATTCACAAATCAATCAATGTGATAGAACAAATCAATAAAAGAGAGAAGAACCACATGGTCCTCTCAATTGATGCAGAAAAAGCATTTGACGAAACTCAGCATCTGTTCCTGATTAAAACTCTTTGAAGTGTAGGGATAGAAGGAACATTTCTCAATATCATAAAGTCTATCTATGAATAGCCTAAGCAAATATCATTCTCAATGGGGAAAAGCTGATAGGCTTCCCTTTAAGATCAGGAACATGACAAGGATGCCCACTCTCACCCCTCTTGTTCAACATAGTGCTAGAAGTCCTAGCGACAGCAATCAGACAACAAAAAGAAATAAAAGGTATTCAGATTGGCAATGAAGAAGTCAAACTCTCTTTCTTTGAAGATGACATGATACTTTATATGGAAAACCCAAAAGACTCCACCCCCAAACTACTAGAACTCATACAGCAATTCAGTAATGTATCAGGATACAAAATTAATGCACAAAACTCAGTTGCTTTCCTATACATTAACAATGAAAATATGGAAAGGGAAATTAGAGTATTGATTCCGTTTACCGTAGCACCAAGAACCATAAGATACCTGGGAATAAACCAAATGAAAGAGGTAAAGGATCTGTACTCGAGAAACTACAGAACGCTCATGAAAGAAATTGAAGAAGACACAAAAAGGTGGAAAAGCATTCTATGCCCATGGATCAGAAGAATAAACATTGTTAAAATGTCTATACTGCCCAGAGCAATTTATACTTTCAATGCCATCATGATCAAAATTCCGCCAGCTTTTTTCAAAGAACTGGAACAAACAATCCTAAAATTTGTATGGAACCAGAAAAGACCCCAATTTTCTAAGGAAATGTTGAAAGAGAAAAACAAAGCTGGGGGCATCACATGGCCTGATTTCGAACTTTACTACAAAGCTGTGATCACCAAGACAGCATGGTACTGGCACAAAAACACACATAGACCAGTGGAACAGAATAGAGAGCCCAGAGGTGGACCCGCAACTCTATGGTCAAATCATCTTTGACAAAACAGGCAAAAATATCCAGTGGAAAAAAGATAGTCTCTTCAATAAATGGTGCTGGGAAATCTGGACAGCTATATGTAGAAGAAAGAAACCTGACCATTCTCTTACACCATACATGAAGATAAACTCGAAATGGATAAAAGACCTCAACGTGAGGCAGGAATCTATCAAAACCCTTGAGAAGAACATAGGCAGTAATCTCTATGACATTAGCCACAGCAACTTCTTTCAGGACATGTCTCCAAAGGCAAAGGAAACACAAGTGAAAATGAACTTTTGGGACTTGATCAAGATAAAAAGCTTCTGCACACTGAAGGAAACAGTCAACAAAACAAACAAGTAACCCACAGAATGGGAGAAGATATTTGCCAATGACACTACAAAGGGCTGATATCTAAGATCTATAAAGAACTCCTCAAACTCAACACTCACAAAACAGATAATCACATCAAAAAATGGGCAGAAGATATGAACAGACTTCTTCTCCAAAGAAGACATACAAATGGCAAACAGACACATGAAAAAATATTCATTATCTTTAGCCATCAGAGGGATTAAAATCAAAACCACACTGTGATACTACCTTACACCCATTAGAATGGCCAAAATCAACAAGACAGTAAACAACAAATGCTGGTGAAGATGTGGAGAAAGGGAAACCCTCCTCCAATGTTGGTGGGAATGCAAGTTGTTGCATGCACTTTGGAAAACAGTTTGGAGATTCCTCAAGAAATTCAAAAGAGAGTTACCCTATGACCCTGCAATTGCACTACTGCGTATTTATCCCAAAGAAGCAGATGCAGTACAAAGAAGGGCCACATGTACCCCAATTTTCATAGCAGCAGTGGCCACAATCACCAAACTGTGGAAAGAACCAAAATTCCCTTCAACAGATGAGTGGATAAGGAAGATGTGGTACATCTATACAATGGAATATTATGCCTCTACCAGAAAGGATGAATACCCAACTTTTGTATCAACATGGACGGGACTGGAAGAGATTTGGCAGAGTGAAACAAGTCATGCAGAGAGAGTCAATTATCTTATGGTCTCACTTATGTGTAGAGCATAAAGAATATCATGGAGGGCATTGTGAGAAGGACGGGAAGGGTGAATGGGGGAAATGGGAGGGGACGATGAACCAGGAGAGACTGTGGACTCTGAGCCACAAACTGAGGGTTTTGGAGGGGTGGGGGTGGGGGATTGGGCGAACCTTGTGTTGGGTATTGAGAAGGGCACGTATTGCATGGAGTACTTGGTATGGTGCATGAACAATCAATCTTGTAACACTGAAAAAATAAAATAAACATATTTGGGGAAAAAAAAGAAAAGGAAGTGGTTAGCATAATACCCTCTAGTTCCATCCACATTGTTGCAAATGGCAATATTTTGTTTCTCCTGTTGGCTGCATTGTATTTCATTGTGTGTGTGTGTGTGTGTGTGTGTATGTGTGTGTGTATACCTCATCTTTACCATACATCTGTTGATGGACATCTAAGTTCTTTCCACAGTTTGGTTAGGTTATGTGGACATTGCTGTTATAAACATTCAGGTGCACATGCCCCTTTGGATCACTAATTTGTATCTTTACATTAAAACACAATTATCATATGATCTATCTGATATGAAGGATTTGAGAGGCAGGGCAGGGCATCATGGGTGATGGGGAGAGTTAAACAAGATGGGATAAGGAGGGAGACAAACCATAAGAGACTCTCAATCTCATGAAACAACCTGAGGGTTGCTGGGGGTAGGCAGGTAGGGATAGGGTGGTTGGGTTATGTACATGGGGAAGGTATGTGCTACGGTGAGTGCTGTGAAATGTGTAAGTCTGATGATTCACAGACCTGTACCCCTGGGGCAAATAATACATTATATGTTAATTTTAAAAAAGTTAATAAAAAAAGAAAAAGAAGTAGTAACTGTGCCTAATGCTATCAATAAGTCACTTAAAAAGAAAACTGAAAAGTGACTATCAATTTAGCAAAATGAAAGTCACTGTTGATCTTCACCAAAGTGGTTTTTGTAAAATGGTTGAGGTGAAAGCCAGATTGGAATAAAATTCTACAATTTTTTTTCTCTCTCAAATTTTACAACTATAGTTTTTATACCTTAGTGAATTAAATCCTTCCTTTTCCCACAGAACATAGCTCAATTTAACAAAATGCAAGAATTCACTGACCTTATTTTTATCTTATGAGCAATGATAATTCTAAGTTAATTTTTTAAATATATTTAACTCACACGTTTTGTTCATACCTATGTCCAGTCTTCCTAAAGGATATGGCTAGTATAAGGTCTATCAAGAGGATGATGCCTTCTAAAAGAGTACCAATGCTAACCCAGGTTCAGAACAGTGCTTTTTTCCCCTCTTTTCAGATATTCCCAAAAGTCTTGGAATGAATGGAATTTGCCAGACTGCACTCTTAACTAAATGATAAGGCTTTCCTGTAGTCTAAAATGAGTTCTTGTAAAGTCTAAAGTGTATAACTGTGTAAATTTTGAATCCTATTGAACAAATATAACTGGTAACTAACTTCTGAAAAGATAAAAGACTGATTTTATATCATATATATATATGTATATATATATACATATACATATGTATATGTATATATATATATATATATATTTAATTAAAAACAACAGCAAGTATTTTCCCCCCGATTAATTAGACAAGCTTAAAAGGAAAAGAAATAGCCAGGGACCACATGGAGAGAGATAAAAGATAGAATGGTATAAGGGAGTTAAAGCCTGCAAGACATACAGAAATTTTAGATTAGAGGGCCTAGAAGCTTGAACTTTGTCTTCCTGTGCTTATATAGGAACAGAGGATGTAAGCTTACATAAAAAGAGGGAGCTAGAACTCAGCTCCCCATCATTATAATAAAGACTTCAAAATATTCTTTCATATAAGCTAGAAAACAATACACAATAATCTGGAAAAAGCAGCTGGAAATCTTGCTGTCTACATAGTATTTGAAGATGGGAAAATTTTCATTACAATAAAAAACACACACATTCAATAAATAAATAGACTTTTCAGACATTCTAATATTATAATTGAAATTATAAATAATTCTTTTTTCGATTTTTTATTGTATTATGTTAGTCACCATACAATACATCATTAGTTTTTGATGTAGTATTCCAAGATTCATTGTTTATATATAACACCCAGCGCTCCATGCAATACATTCCCTCCCTAATACCCAGCACCAGGCTCACCCATCTCCCCACCCCTCTCCCTTTAAAACACTCAGTTTGTTTCTCTGAGTCCACAGTCACTCATGGTTCTTCTGCCCCTCTGATCTCCCCCAATTCACTTTTCTTTTCCTTCTCCTAATGTCTTCCATATTATTTATTATATTCCACAAGTGAATGAAACCATATGATAATTGACTTTCTCTGCTTGACTTATTTCACTCAGCATGATCTCCTCCAGTCCCATCCATGTTGATGCAAAAGTTGGGTATTCATCTTTTCTGATGGATGAGTATTATTCCATTGTGTATATGGACCACATCTTCTTTATCCATTTGTCTGTTGAAGGGCATCTTGATTTTTTCTACAATTTGGCTTTTGTGGACTATGCCACTATGAATATTGGGGTACATCTGGCCCTTCTTTTCACTACATCTTTATTTTTGGGATAAATACCTGGTAGTGCAATTGCCAGGCCAGAGAGTAGCTCTATTTTTAATTTTTTGAGGAACCTCCACATTATTTTCCAAAGTAGCTGCACCAACTTGCATTCCCAACAACAGCGTAAGAGGGTTCCTCTTTCTCCACATCTTCTCCAACATTTGTTGTTTCTTGCCTTGTTAATTTTTGCCATTCTAACTGGTGTAAGGTGGTATCTCAATGTGGCTTTGATTTGAATTTCCCTGAAGGCTAATGATGAACATTTTCTCATGTGTCTGTTAGCCATTTGTATATCTT
>CM052807.1:27708966-27752845 GCA_028533885.1 Nasua narica | reverse complement strand
GAAACTTTAAGAGTTTTCCGATTGTAGAGATGCATTAAAATAACATTTTCAAGTATAAACTTTAAGCAAAAAGAATCTGATCTCAGATGGCAACTTAGTGATGTTGTAAGACATAGCATACAAATAAAGTGGTAAATATGTGAGTACATCTATTCATGATCTTTGATATTTAAAAATATGTTTGAAAAAAGTGTTCAACAAAAGATACATGTATCTCAAAGGTTAGTGTGTTCTTATATTTTGTACTATGAAGGAAGAAGTTTTACCTTAATTAAAATTTTACTTTATAGTGATATCAGGAATGTAAGTAGGAGACCCTGATCTCCATAACCCCTTCAAAATCAACAATTAGGGAACAAAAATCACTCTGGGAGAGCTCAAGGATTCACTTAATAAACTTCAGCAACACAACAAAATAAAAACCTTGAGAATAACTACAAAAAGAGGGAAGGAAGAGCAGCTAAATTTGCCTGCATCCCATAAGCCCAAGCTGCTCAGAGCCAACAACAAACTCCCCATTCACACATGAATTCTATCAAACACTTAAAGAAAAATTAACATCAATTCTCAAATGAAAATATGTCAAACTAAAATGCTTCTGCACAGCATGGAAACAATTAACAAAGTTAGAAATATGTATTTAGAGAAAATATTTGCAAAACAAATATCTGATAAGGGGTAATATCCAAAATATAAAAGGAACTCATACAATTCAATAGCAAAATAATTAATAATAATAATAATAATAATCTAATTAAAAACTGGGCAGAGGAATTGAATACAAATTTCTCTAAAGAAAACCTATGAACGACCAACAGGTATATCAAAATGAACTTGAAGTCACTAATTCTCAGGGAAATGCAAATCAATACCATAACGACCCTCCAATTGCACTACTGGGTATTTACCACAAAGATACATATGTAGTGAAAAGAAGGGCCATATGTACCCCAATGTTCATAGTAGCAATGTCCACAATAACCAAACTATGGGAAGAACCTAGATGTCCATCAACAGATGAATGGATAAAGAAGATGTGATATATATACAATGGAATACTATGTAGCCATCAAAAAACCCAAAATCTTGCTATTTGCAATGATGCGGATGGAACTAGAGGGTATTATGCTAAGCAAAATAAGTCAATCAGAGATAGATAATCATCATATTATCTATCTGATATGAGGAATTTGAGAGGCAAGGAGGGGGACCTGTAGGGGAGGAGGAAAGGAAAAAATGGAACAAGATGGGATGGGAGAAAGAGACAAACCATAAGAGACTCTTAATCTCAGGAAACAAACTGAGGGTTGCTGGGGAGGGAGGGATAGGGTGGCTGGGTTATGGACATTGGGGAAGGTATGTGCTATGATGAGTGCTGTGAATTGTGTAATACTGATAATTCACAGACCTGTACCCCTGAAGCAAATAATACATTATATGTTAATTAAAAAGAAGAATAATAGACTGGAAAATGTTTTCCCTGAGGTAAGAACTTTAGATTTCTCAAAACTAGTTTTTGGGTTTTTTTGGTCATTTCTCTAGATCATTGTGAACTAGTTCTCTCATTCCCCTTGAGTTAAGTAGGTATTATAAACTCCATTATGTAAAAAATATACTCTTTGCATGATGATGATATATGAGATAATCATTTGTTACATTTCAGTGCTTGTTAAGAAATTAAAAAAACTCATTTCAGAAATTTATAGTAATGACATTACAGCATGAAAATATTTAAAATAAGCCTCATTTCATCAAGATTTTTCTTCAAAAAAGTCAAAAATGTAGAAATAAAACAACCTTATTCCCCCAGATTTAATTACATATGAGATATATAGAATTGATACAGCAGACCCATTTATTTAAAATAAATGTGCTGAAGATTATTTAAAATGTGTTGACTCAAAAAAAAAATAAAAAATGTGTTGACTCTATTTTTTTTGAAGTTTGGAATAAAATGCAGTGAGGAAGAGCATTGAAGAAGATAGTTTTGAGATAAAGTAAAATTTTAAGATAGGAGAAATAATTAAGAATCATTTCAATTAAATTTAATTTGCAGAATGGCTTACTGTTCCATGAAAAAAAAAGGAAAAGAAAAAAACATGAAATACTGTAGAATACTGTGCTGTATTGACAGAACCTAACACTCCGTGGACAAAGATTCAATCAGTTAAATGTCTTTTTTTTTTTTTTTTGGCATTTTAAAACCTTATAACTTTTAATGTGATCATGACATTTTTGTTCCCTCCTCTGTTAGGTGTGAACTCTACTAAAAGTTTATAAAGGTGTTTAGAGATAAACAGGATACAACCTAAGAATTTATAGCAGAGGATTTCTATAACTTAAGTCAATAAAGTCCCCAAAAGAAGTAATTTGAACATCTGGAATCAGTAATCTCATAGGACAAGTTTCCTCTCTTAAACTTCTTTTTTCTTGTGCTTTCTGTCAGGTTATCCAGCCAATAACTCTAAGAAGTTATATTTGGTTTGAGGATAAAGAATTTGTAGAGAGCAGTTGTAAACATCAGTTTAGGCTAAGTAGGAGATAAACTATATTGAGTATTTAGAAGATGGAAGTTGGAAATAAACTTATTTTAAGTGTATTTTTTCAATTACAAAATAAACAGAAAGAAATAATAAGAAATAATAGCATTTAAAAAAATCAGTGTTTAAATGAAACAAACATCTGTAGAAATGGACTGGATATAAAAATCACATATTAATTTGATTTATCTCAATGAAGATTCAGTTGTTGTAATACAAAAAAAACATTTCACCAAATCTCACAAGTACATTAATATTGAGTTAAGGATTCAAAAAAGGAAATTGTAAACAAACAGACCAAAATGAGTCTGTTTATTAAAAAAAATAAATTTTTTTTTAAATGCGGTATTATTGTCTATCCAACTGTGAAAGCCAGAAACTTGATCATCCTTGATGCATTCATTTTCTTATCATAAATTTTTCTAAATATAATAAATACTAATACTATTTTCTAAATGTAGTAAATACTATATTTTTTCTAAATATAGTAAATACTAATTAGTAAATAATACTAATACTATTACTATAATAAATACTAAATAGAATAAATACTAATATAATAAATACTATAATAAATACTAATGTATTTTCTAAATGTAATAAATACTAATTTCTAAATATAATAAATACTAGTTCTTTTTGTATTTTGTTTTGCTTTGATTTGGGTTTTTGAATTAGTAGACTGTAAAGTAGAGGAGGACAGAGTCTCAGTTTTTGTTTGTTTGTTTGTTATTGTTTTTCTATGCCCTGTGCCTGTAATAATAGCTGGCATAATTACAAAAAAATTGTTGAAAGATAAACTCAAAATGGACAAAAGACCTCAAAGTGAGAGAGGAATCCATCAAAATGTCGCCTAGATGAAAACTTAGGCAGTAACCTCTTCAACATCAGCCATAGCAACTTCTTTCAACACACATCTCCAAAGGCAAAGGAAACAAAAGTGAAAATGAACTTTTGGGACTTCATCAAGATAAGAAGCTTCTGCACAGCAAAGGAAACAGTGAACAAAACAGAGGCAACTCACAGACTGGGAGAAGATTTGCAAATGACACTACAGACAAAGGGCAGATATCCAAGATCTATAAAGAGCTCCTCAAACTCAACACCCAAAAAAATGAATAATCAAGTCAACCAATGGGCAGAAGACATGAACAGACACTTCTCCAAAGAAGACATACAAATGACTAACAGACACATCAAAAAGTGCTCATCATCATTAGCCATCAGGGAAATTCAAATCAAAACCACATTGAGATACTACCTTACACCAGTTAGAATGGCAAAGTTAACAAAGTTAACCAGTTAACAAGGCAAGAAACAACAAATGTGGAAGAGGATGTGGAGAAAGAGCAACCCTCTTACGCTGTTGTTGGGAATGCAAGTGGGTGCATTCACTTTGGAAAACAGTGTGGAGATTCCTAAAAAAATTAAAAATAGAGCTACTCTATGACCCTGCAATTGAACTACTGAATATTTACCCCAAAGATACAGATGTAGTGAAAAGAAGGGCCATATGTATGCCAATGTTCATAGTAGCAATGTTCACAATAGCCAAACTATGGAAACAGCCTAGATGCCCTTTGACAGATGAATGGATAAAGAAGATATGGTCCATCTATACAATAGAATATTACTCCCCCATCAGAAAGGATGAATACCCAACTTTTGTATCAACATGGATGGGACTGGAGGAGATTATGCTGAGTGAAATAAGTCAAGCAGATAAAGTCAATTATCATATGGTTTCATTTACTTATCAGACATAAGGAATAACATGGAGGACATTAGGAGAAGGAAAAGAAAAGTGAAGGGGGGAATTTGAGGGGCAGATGAACCAGGAGAGACTGTGGAGTCTGAGCAACAAACTGAGGGTTTTAGAGGGGTTGGGGATGGGGGTGGGTGAACCTGGTGGGGGGTAGTAAAGAGGGCATGTATTGCATAGATCACCTCCTCTTATACATAAACAATGAATCTTGGAACAATGCATCAAAAACTAATGATTTATTCTTGCAGACTAACATAACACACAAAAAAATAAAATAAACTATTGACATCAAAAAAAGTTGTTCAAAATTTGCTTAAAAACATTTGTTGAAATGTTTACAAAAAAAGGTTTACAGATTATAATGTCAGGGACATTGTCAAGAGGAGAAACATATAATGAAATCAGTCTATATTTATCAAGATATGAGAAAAGTGCACAAAATTTGTCACTTTGGGTGAATTATTTAACCTTTCTAAAATCAAAGTTTTGTCGCCTGCAAAATAGAAGTTACTAATAACATGAACATCACAAAATTTGTACAAATCTTCCCTCTATCTTCCCTCTTTCTATAAGAGATCCTCAATAAGGAAGAGAATGCAAGAATAATGGCAAAACCAAAAGAAAGTAAGTTTTCTTGGTGGCGTGACTAAGGTAAAAAATAGTAGCAGAACCTAACTAGAACAATCAGAATTTGATTGAAATGGGGCTAAGGGTGGATGAAAAGTGCTCACGATGTGTGAGAGTGCTTACTCCAGACAAAAAACATTCTTTGAAAATAGTTATCTGAGGATGTAGACCCTTCCAGTTTAATACCCAAACAGATTCATCATTCAATAGTAAGTGAAGATAGCATCAAAGAATCAAAGACTGAGGATAGCATCAAGTCTATAGCCTGAAGTCACCATCACTAAAATCTATAAAAGGATTAAAGTCCCATTACTAACATACTGGACAGTCAACCCCATATGAGCATTACCTGCTGGAAATTGGGATCTCTAGAGATATGATAGACAGAAAGAAAGGAAGGAGAAAGAGAAAAGGAAAAGGAACACATATACTTGTAAAATAATAAAATGTCACTCTTTCTAGATGTCCTGATCAACCTGAATAACATCTTCAAATGAACATAATTAGAATATTTTCACTCTAATCGCAATGCCTACTTTATTAGCAATTGCAATTTAAATGCTTATTCCAAGAGCAGAGGAGATTGTTTATTCATTAGCTACTTTGGGTATTTACTTGTTAAGAAGTCTCTAAAAAGGATTCTATTCCTAGAGACTTGTCTTGAACAATTGGATTGTCAGAAGAATATAAATTCTCTAGAGCTTTTATTTAACTCATAAATTTATTATTTTGGCCAAAGTAATGTAATATAAATTCTGATTAATTAATGACTATCAATATTGTTTTATGAAAATTAGTATTAATTCTGATCCAAGTGTGCAGTCACTATGTTTATTTTTTAAACCTTAGGTATTGAATAACTTTATTTTTTAAAAATATTGAATGTGTTTATTTTTTAAAGACTTTTATTTTAATTCCAATTAGTTAACAAGGTCACTATGGCTAATGTCAAAGAGGAGACTGCCTGTGTTATCCTCTAGGATTTCAATGGCTTCCTGTCTCACACTTAGGTCTCATACATTTTGAACTTAATTCTTGTATATGATGGTAAGAGGGTGGTTCAGTTTCATTCTTTTGCATGTTGTTTTTCAATTTTCCCAACACCACTTGTTGAAAAGACTGTCTTTTTACCGTTGGATATTCTTTCCTGTTTTGTCAAAGAACAATTAATCATATAGTTGTGAGTTCATTTATGGGTTTTCTACTCTGTCCCATTGACCTGTGTGTGTATTTTTGCACCAGTACCATACTGTTTTCATTATTACAGCTTTGTAATATAACTTTAAGTCTGGAACTGTGATGCTTCTGGCTTTGCTGTTCTTCAAGATTGCTTTGATTATTCAGGATATTTTCTGGTTCCATACACATTTTAGGATTGTTTGTTCTAGCTCTGATAGAAATGATGATGTTATTTTGATAGGGATTGTGTTAAATGCGTAAATTTCTTTGGATAGTGTAAACATTTTAACAATATTTGTTCTTCTAATCCATGAAAATGTAATATTTTTTCCATTTCTTTTGTCATCGTCAATTTCTTGCATCAGTGTTATATAGTTTTCAGAGTACAGATCTTTTACTTGTTTGGTTAAGTTTATACCTAGGTATCTTACTATTCTGAATGCAATTGTAAACAAAATTTTTTTTAATTTCTCCTCTCCTTAATTATTGGTGTATAGAAATGCAACAGATTTCCATATATTGATTTTGTATCCTGCAATTTTATTGAATTCGTGTATCAGTTCTATTAGGTTTTCCATGGAGTGTTTCAAGTTTTCTATATATACTATCATGTCATCTGCAAATAGTGAAAATTTTATTGCTTCCTTACCAATTTGGATGCTTTTTTGTTTCTTTTTATTGTCTGATTGCTGTAGCTAGGATTTCCAATATTATGTTGAATAAAAGTGATGGGAGTGGACATCCTTGTCTTGTTCCTGATCTCTCAGTTTTTCCACTGATGTCAGCTATAAGGTTTTTTGTTTATGGCCTTTAGTATGTTGAGGTATGTTCTCTCTAAGCCTACTTTGTTGAGGTTTTTTTTTTTTAAGACTGGACGTTGTACTTTGTCAAATGTTTTTTCTAAATCTATTGAAAAGATAATATGGTTCTTATCTTTTCTTTTATTAGTGTGATGCCTCATGTTGATTGATTTATGAATACTGAACCACTTTGCAAGCCAAGAATAAAATCTATTAGGTTGTGGTGAATGATCTTTTTAATGTATTGTTGGATTTGGTTTGCTAGCATTTTATTGAGACTTTTTGCAACCATGTTCATCAGGGACTTTGGCTTGTAGTTCTCTCTCTCCCTCTCCCTCTCTCTCCTTTTTTGAGTAGTCTCTAAGCCTAGTTTGGAGCACATCACAGGGATTAAACTCATGATCCTGAACTCAAGACTTGATCAGAAATAAATAGTTGGACGCTTAACCAACTGAGCCACCCAGAAACCCTGTAGTTTTCTTTTTTTTTTTTTAAAGATTTTTTATTTATTTATTAGAGAGAGAGACTGAGAATGAGAGGGGAGAAGGCCAGAGGGAGAAGCAGACTTCCCGCAGAGCCGGGAGTCCGATATGGGACTTGATCCCAGGACTCTGGGATCATGACCTGAGCCGAAGGTAGTCGCTTAACCAACTGAGCCACCCAGGCGCCCCTGTAGTTTTCTTTTTTAGTGGAGTCTTTATCTGGTTTTGATATCAAGGTAAAGCTAGTTTCAGAGAATAAATATGAAAGTTTTTATTTGTTTTCTAATTTTTTGAATAGTTTGAAGAGAATAAGTATTAACTCCTCTTTAAAAGTTTGGTAGGGGGCGCCTGAGTGGCTCAGTTGGTTAAGCATCTACCTTCGGCTCGGGTCATGGTCCCAGAGTCCTGGGATCAAGCCCCGCGTGGGCTCTCTGCTCAGCAGGGAGCCTGCTTCCTCCTCTCTCTCTGCCTGCCTCTCTGCCTACTTGTGATCTCTGTCAAATAAATAAATAAAATATTAAAAAAATAAAACTTTGGTAGAATTCACCTATGAAGCCATCTGTTTCTGGACTTTTATTTGTTGGAATTTTTTTTTTTTGTTTATGTTCAAATCCATAAAACCTAGTTGTCACTAATATTTATGTAATGAAAGGCACTTATAGAGATTCAATCTGTTTTAATTGCCTTTTTAAAAAAATATTTTATTTATTTATTTGTCAGAGAGAAAAGAGAGAGCACAAGCAGGCAGAGTGGCAGGCAGAAGCAGAGGGAGAAGCAGGCTCCCTGCCAAGCAAGAAGCCCAATGTGGGACTCGATCCCAGGACCCTGGGATCATGACCTGAGACAAAGGCAGCAGCTTAACCAACTGAATCACCTTAATTGCTTTTTATTTCTACATATACTCAAGGAAGTTAAATGGGAATATCATTAGCATAGTCTTCAATAAATTTAGAAAATGTTTTGATTTTAGATCTCCAAAGTATTTTAAGAGGTATTCCACATATCTGTCAAAAACTTGAACAAAATGATATGGCAGATTTATAAATATGAAATAAATTTTACTTTTTCTATTTTAGTATGGTTCAATAGCTTTTTTCCCCAAATATGTTTATTTTATTTTTTCAGTGTTACAAGATTAATTGTTCATGCACCACAACCAGTGCTCCATGTAGTACATGCCCTCATCAATACCCACCACTGCACAACCCCCCACCCCCTCACCTCCAAAACCCTCAGTTTGTTGCTCAGAGTCCACAGTCTCTCATGGTTCATCTCCCACTCTGATCTTACCCCATTCACCATCCCTTCCTTCTCACAATGTCCTCCATGTTTTTCCATATGTTCCACACATAAGTGGGAACATAAGATAATTAACTCTCTCTGCTTGACTTATTTCACTCTGCGTAATCTCTTCAATTCCCCTACATGTTAATACAAAAGTTTGGTATTCATCCTTCCTGATGGAAGCATAATATTCCATTGTATATATGGATCATATCTTCTTTATCCATTCATCTGTTGAAGGGCATTTTGGTTCTTTCCATAGTTTGGCAATTGTGGCTATTGGTGCTATGAACATTGGGGTACATGTGGCCCTTCTTTGTACTGTATCTGTTTCTTTGTGGTACATACCCAGTAGTGCAATTGCAGGGTCATAGGGTAGCTCTATTTTTAATTTATTGAGGAATCTCCACACTATTTTCCACAGTGGCTGCACCAACTTGAATTCCCACCAACAGTGGAAGAGGGTACCCCTTTTTCCACATCCTCTCCAACATTTGTTCTTTACTGTCTTGTTGATTTTGGCCATTCTAACTTGTGTATGGTGGTATGTCAGGATGGTTTTGATTTGAATTTCCCTGATGGCTAAAGATGATGAACATTTTTTCATGTGTCTGTTGGCCATTTCTATGTCTTCTTTGGAGAAGTGGCTGTTCATGTCTTATGCCCATTTTTTGGTGTGATTATCTGTTTTGTGAGTGTTGAGTTCGAGGAGTTCTTTATAGATCTTAGATATCACCCCTTTGTCTATAGTGTCATTGGCGAATATCTTCTCCCATTCTGTGGGTTGCTTGTTTGTTTTGTTGACTGTTTCCTTTGCTGTGTAGAAGTTTTTTATCTTGACAAAGTCCCAAAAGTTCGTTTTGTTTTTGTTTCCTTTGCCTTTGGAGACATGTCCTGAAAGAAGTTTCTGTGGCTGATGTTGAAGAGGTTTCTGCCTATGTTCTTCTCTAGGGTTTTGAGAGATTTCTGGCTCACATTGAGGTCTTTTATCCATTTCGAGTTTATCTTCGTGTATGGTGTAAGAGAATGGTTAAATTTCATTCTTCTACATATAGCTGTCCAATTTTCCAAGCACTATTTATTGAAGAGACTGTCCTTTTCCACTGGATATTTTTGCCTGTTTTGTCAAAGATTGTTTGACCATAGAGTTGCAGGTCCATATCTTGGCTCTGTATTCTGTTCCACTGGTCTATGTGTGTTTTTGTGCCAGTACCATGCTGTCTTGGTGATCACTGCTTTGTAGTAAAGCTTGAAGTCAGGCCATGTGATGCCCCAGCTTTGTTTTTCTTTTTCAACATTTCCTTAGCAATTTGGGGTCTTCTCTGGTTCCATACAAATTTTAGGATTGTTTCTTCCAGCCCTTTGAAAAAAACTGGTGGAATTTTGATCAGAATGGGATTGAAGGTATAGATTGCTCTGGGCAGTATAGACATTTTAACAACGTTTATTCTTCTGATCCATGAGCATGGAATGCTTTTCCACCTTTTTGTGTCTTCTTCAATTTCTTTCATGAGCATTCTGTAGTTCCTCGAATACAGATCCTTTACCTCTTTGGTTCAGTTTATTCCCAGGTATCTAATGGTTCTTGGTGCTACAGTAAATGGAATCGATTCTCTCTTTCCCTTTCTATATTTTCATTCTTAGTGTATAGGAAAGCAACTGATTTTTGTGCAATGATTTTGTATCGTGACACATTACTGAATTGCTGTATGAGTTCTAGTAGT
This sequence comes from Nasua narica, assembly GCA_028533885.1. Classification (NCBI taxonomy): domain Eukaryota; kingdom Metazoa; phylum Chordata; class Mammalia; order Carnivora; family Procyonidae; genus Nasua; species Nasua narica. The sequence goes on along the minus strand of CM052807.1, from coordinate 27,742,444 downwards.
TTGAGGGTGGACTCCTTTGGGTTGTCTATATAAAGTATCATGTCATCTACGAAGAGTGTGAGTTCGACTCTTGCTTGGGTTGAGTTACCCTGCCCCCCAGTCAAGGGGCTGAGCTCTGTGGAAACCAGTTTCTCAGTCTTTTTGCTCTCCGAAGGTTTTTGGCCTTTTGTAGCTTTTTCACCTTTTTGGAGAGTCCAAGCAAGGAATCTGCCTCTATGTACCCAGACCTCTGGGTCACAGAGAAGCCTCAGTCTGCTCCCCCCTGTGTGGTCCAGAACACACACTTCCTTCCCCAAAATTCTGCTCAAAGCGCAGCCTGTCACAGATGGTGCTCAGTTTGGGGACAGTTTGGCACATTTTGGGGACTCTGTGCTTGCTCCTCTCCCCTCAGGACTCCAGGCCCTCACAGGGTGTATTCAGATTCCTGTCTGAAGTTAGGCTGCCTGCCTACTTTCTCTTCAGGGCTGCCTTGGAGCTCCCAGAGCCTGCCACAGGCTGCAAATATCTTTTCAGTCAGTCCAGAGAGTGGGGAGGCAGTGGAAAACTGCAGGCTCCTGGACCACCCCAGACTCTCTAAGGTACTGGCAGGTGCTCACGTATCCTGCCCACAAGATGGTGCGGGGAGCAGAAAGCTGCAGGTTCATGAACCACAGGCTGAACCCCCCCACCAGTCTCTCTTTGAGGCAGGTAGTGTCCTTCCTGGAAGGATGGGCCCAGGCTCTTTCCGTGACCACCCCCTTCCACTAGTTGCTCCTCAGAACTCCAGAACCTTTAGCTCTTTTTAAGTGTCTTTAACCGGACTCTAAGTTAATGCTGGTCCCCAACCACCAGGCACTTTCCTTTGGGGTATTACTGTCCTTGGATTGCTTCTGGTGGCTCCTTCCCCCTTTTGTTTATCCTCCGATATCAGTTAGAGTGTTCCCACTTTGCTTTACCTCTCCACTGCTGTTTTCTGCTCCTGTATAGATCCAGAAGTTAAAAATCTTGCTCCTCAGACTGATTTCATGGGTGTTCAGCGTGTTCTAGTAGATATCCAGCTCACTTTTGGGGACAGGTTGCAACAAGATCTCCTACTTCTTCACCAGTAGGAGATTTTCACCATCTTGCCCTGGATCTATGGTTCAATAGTTTTAGAAAGAAAATATATAGTTTAGGATTTTCATCAAATTTTTGCATTGTAGGGGAACCTCCATGGCTCAGTTGATTAAGCGACTGCCTTCAGCTCAGGTTATGATCACAGGGTCCTGAGATCAAGTCCTACATTGGGCTTCCTGCTTAGTGGGGAGCATGCTTCTCCTTTTCTCTCTGCTGCTCCCTCTCTTCGTGCTCTCCTGCTCTCTCTCTGTCAAATAAATAAATAAAATCTTTAAAAAAATTTTACATAGTAGAAATTCATTAAGAAAATTGTTACAAGATGAATAGATAAAGAAGATATGGTTTATATATACAATGGAATATTATGTTTCCATCAGAAAGAGTGAATACCCAACTTTTATATCAACATGGACAGGACTGGAAGAGATTATGTTGAGTGAAATAAATCAAGCAGAGAGAGTCAATTATCATATGGTTTCACTTACTTGTGGAGCATAAGGAAAAATATGGAGGACATTGGGAAAAAAGAAAGGAAGAGTGTATTGGGAGAGAACTGAGGGGGAGATGAAACATGAGAGACTGTGGACTCTGAGAAACAAACTGAGGGTTTTGGAAGGGAGGGGGGGGTGGAGGTTTGGGTGAGCCTGTTGGTGGGTATTGAGGAGGACAGGTATTGCATGGAGCACTGGATGTGGTGCATGAACAATGTATCTTGGAACACTCAAAAAATAAAATTAAAAAAAAAGTAAAACCAAAAAAAATAAAAAAGAAAGAAAGAAAATTGTTACATTAAGTAAGGACCATTTTTAGTATGCTTTCAAGTTTTGGAGTTTTATTTTAGAACAGTTTACACAATTATTGCAAAGATAATAAAGATAATTCCCTTATGTCCCACACTAAGTTTTCTCTGTTATTAACATCTTGTATTAGAATGGTATTTCTAAATTTACCTTAAATTTAACTTTGATCATTCATTCTGACAGAGTATTTGTAGGTTTTCCACAGTAAAGTAGGTCTTTTTATTATTTTTTTTCTATTTCCACACTGTGCTCTTTGGAAGAGAGCCAGTATGTACAACCCCACATAAGTAATGCTCCACCTCTTTCAGGGAAGAGTAGCTATATAAAGTACTTAGACATTTTTTACACTGGACATTTGTCTATTCTTTTGCATTTTTAAATTTGTTCAATTATTTGTCAGTAAGGACTCAGGGAAATTATAGATTTATATTTTGGATTATAATCCAATACCACTTTATTTCTTTCCTCAAATTTTTCCAGTTTTGGCACTTGAAAGATCTTTCAGTTAGATCCTGAATCCGATATATATATCTTCGTCGTTGTACATGTTTATTTTTGTTGTTCTTTTGAGCACTTTTCCTTTTCTAACGTCACAAGATGATGCATACTTATCTTTTGCATATCTGTCTAGTCCCAGAACAAGTTATTTCTCTGGAGACCTGGTTCCTTTTTTAGAGAATGACATTAGAATTCAAAATCTGGATGCTAAGTGTACTTGCCACTATTGGGTATCAATTATTCTAGGCCTTCTCAGTTTACATAGTAAGGATTTAGATGTGTGTATGAACCTGTATATATACATATATCTTAAAATATATTCATAACTAATTTATATTTACATTAAGCTAAGTATGAGTTCATACTAATGTCTACACTCTAATTCATAACTCTCAGATCATTTTAGTCTCTTCTTGTTTCTTATGTATAACCTCCCACTACAAGAGTGAAAAATCCAATTCTTATCACCAACCGTCCATTAGCTTACTTGTCAAATTCCAGATATGTATATAATAGTTTCAAAATTGTTAATTCATAACCCTGTGGAAATGAGCTTCATTAACTAGACTATATGAACAATCCCTTGGGCATATAGCCTTAATAGACTTAAAAAATGCACTAGTTTCCAAAGTTACTTCTGTCAGCACAATATTTCCATTCTGCTTTCATGTGAGATTGTTTCCGATATTTGTAAGACATTTATTTTCTCATATCTTTACTCCATCCATTGTATGAATTCACCACCATTTATTTACCCATTTACTCATTGAAGGCTATCTTGGTTGCTTTTAGTTTTGGATGATTATGAGCAAAGCTTCAATAAGCATTTGTGTATATGTTATTGTGTGGATATAAGGTTTCAAACCAGTTGGTGATTACTTAGAAATGTGATTGCTGAAATATGTGACAAGATTACGTTTAACATTGTAAGAAACTGTCAAACTGTCTTCCATAGTGGTTGTATTATTGTTCATTCCCATCATTAATGAATTAGAGTTCTTATTGCATCACATCCTCTCCAGAAATGGCATTGTCATGTTTTTGACTTGGTTTTGATTCCTTGCCATTTTAATATGTATGTAGTGTCTTGTCAGTTTTCTTTTAATTATAATTTTTTAATAACAAATGATGTGGAATATCTTTTCATTTGGAAGCTAAAATCGGAAGTAGCTTCAATTCTACCAAATTAGTGTGGTTTATCCCAGATTGAGTTTATAAAGGATTTGATTAATAGCACTTTAAACCTGAAAATTTTTGGTGTTGTTTCTAGGTTTTTAAATTCGAGTTAGATAACAGTATAATTTTGGTTTCAGGAGTAGAACTTAATGATTCATGACTTATATACAACACCCAGTACTCATCACATGTGCCCTCCTTAATACCCATCCCCATCCCCCACTGACCTCCCTTCCATCAACCCTCAGTTTGTTCTGTATAGTTAAGAATCTCTTATGGTTTGCCCTCCTCTCTCTGCCCCCTTCCTCTATGTTCATAAATTCCAAATATAAATGAAATAATATGGTATGGGTCTTTCTTGATGGAGTGATTTCACTTAGCATACACTCTAGTCCATCCATGTTATTGCAAATGGCAAGATTTCATTCTTTTGATGGCTGAATGATATTACATTATGTGTGTGTGCGCGCGCACATGTGTGTGTGAGTATCACACATCTCCTTTATCTATTCATCATTTGGTGGACATTTTAGTTCTTTTCATAGTTTGGCTATTGTTGATAATGCTGCTATAAACATTAGTATGCATGCGTCCCTTCAAATCACCATTTTTTTTTTTATCCTTTGGGTAAATACCTAGTAGCACAGTTGCTGGATCATAAGGTAATTCTATTTTTAACTTTTTTAGGAACCTCTATATTGTTTTCCAGAGAGGCTGCACCAGTTTGCATTCCCAGCAGTGGTGTAAGAGGGTTCCCCTTTCTTCACATATTTGCCAACATCTGTTGTTACCATGTCATTAGTTATAGCCATTCTGACTGGTGTGAGGTGATATTTCACTGTAGTTCCATTTGTATTTCCCTGATGATGAGTGATGTTGAGCATCTTTTCATATGTCTGTTAGCCATCTGTATGTCTTTGGAAAAATGTCTATTAATGTCTTCTGCCCATTTCTTAACTGAATTATTTGTTTTGGGGGATCATAAAATATTTTACTGTCACATAAATGATAAACTAATCTAATAACTAATAACCATCTAAACTCATGGGGGAGCCATCATGTGTTCTATAAAATCCTCCCTTAGTATCAGTTAGAAAAATGTAGCTGAATATTTTGAATTTGGGAGCACACTCTTATTCTTTCCTATGGTTGCATTAAGTCAAGAATATCCAATACTTTACTTCTAAGTATCATGAGAGTTCTAAGTATTAAAGTAAGGTAGCTAAGCAAATGCACAAATCCACTCACAGATGGTATTAAATAATTGTAGGTCCCCCCCCTTTTTTTTTACTGGTAACCCCAGTATCAACACTATGGAGTAGGAAGCTTATCAAAGACGATCTCAGAGTTTAGAAAGGTCAAAAATAGAAATGTCAATGAATAAAGGACAATTTTGCCAACTACAGCTTTGTGCAGTGGAAGTATTATAGCCAATGAGGTTTATCTGAGACTCAATTATTGCTAATTGAACTACATTACTAAAAACCGTATTATATTAAATGGCACTATTTTAAGTGAGCTGGAGTATTTGTTAATTGTTATTTGGGTGACTCTGGAAAACTAAAAATTAATGACCTTAATGATAATTTGATTATGTATCTTTGCTATAAAGAGTTACAAGGTTTCCTTTAAAGAAATGCTTAAAAACCATGAAGATAATGAAAAGGCAACCTATATAATTACAGAAAATATTTGCAAAACATATATATAATAAGTGGTTAACAACCAAAATATGTAAAGAACTCATACAACTCAATAGAAAATAAAAAAGCAAAAAAGACATAATTAAAAAATGGGCAGAGATGAGTTCTTTACATATTTTTCTTTTCCAAAGAAGACATATAAATGACCAACTGGTAAATACAAATGTCCTAAACATAACTAATTATCAGGGAAGTGCAAATCAAAACCACAATGATATATAACTTACCACCTGTTAGAATGGCTTATAATATATAAAAGACAAGAAAGTAATAAATGTTGCCAAGGCTGTGCACTGTTGGCGGGAAATGTAGTTTGTGCAGCTATTATGGAAAATATTACAGAGGTTCTTCAGAAATTTTAAAATAGAACTACAATATGATCCAACAATTCACTTTTGAATATTTATATGAGGGAAACAAAATCACTATCATGAAAAGATATTTATTGCAGCATTATTTACAATAGCCAACACATGGAAACAACTAGTGTTCAATAATTGATGAATGGATAAAGAAAATCTGATATATAATAGAGTATATATAATATATCAGTATAATTATATATGATGTATAAAAATATATATAGTTAATATTGTATATAATGTATACATACATATACACACATGATTTATACAAGTTTATGTATTATACAATGTATTTTATACCTATAAATGTTTTATTATTATACTTTATATATATATAAAATATATATATATATTATGCCTATAAATAGGTATTTTATACTTATAAACTTAAACCTATAATGTATTATTTGTTTCAGGGGTACAGGTCTGTGATTCATCAGTCTTACACAATTCACAGTATTCACCATAGCACATACCCTCTCCAATGTCCATCCCACAGCCACTGCATCCCTCTCACACCCCTCCCCTCCAGCAACCCTCAGTTTGCTTCCTGAGATTAAGAGTATCTTATGATTTGTCTCCCTCTCTAGTTTCATCTTGTTTCATTTTTCCCTCCTTTCCCCTATGATCCCCTGTCTTGATCCTCAAATTCCTCATATCAATGAGATCACATGATAATTATCTTTCTCTGACTGACTTATTTCGCTTAGCATAATACCCTCTAGTTCCATCCATGTCATTGCAAATGGCAATATTTTGAGTTTTTTTAATGGCTGCATTGTATTCCATTGTACATATATAAGACATCTTTATCCATTCATCTGTTGATGGACATCTAAGTTCTTTCCATAGTTTGGCTATAGTGGACATTGCTGCTATAAACATTTGGGTGCACATGCCTCTTCAGATCACTATAATTGTATATTTAGGTTAAACACCCAGTAGTACGATTGCTGTGTCATAGGGTAACTCTATTTTCAACTTTTTGAGGAACTTCCATACTGTTTTCCAGAGTGGCTGAACCAGCTTGCATTCCCCCCAAAATTGTAGGAGGGTTCCACTTTCTCTGCCTCCTCACCAACAACTGTCATTACCTGACTTGTTAATTTCGGCCATTCTGACTGGTGTGAGGTGGTATTTCACTGTGGTTTTGATTTGTACTTCCCTGATGGTGAGTGATGTTGAGCATTTTTTCATCTGACTGTTGGCCATTTGGATGTCTTCTTTGCAGGTTCTGTTCATGTCTTCTACTCATTTCTTGATTGGATTGTTTGTTTTGTGGGTGTTGAATTTGATAAGTTCTTTATAGATTTTGGATACTAGCCCTTTATCTGATATGTCATTTGCAAATATCTTCTCCCATTCCGTTGGTTGTCTTTTGGTTTTATTGACTGTTTCCTTTGCTGTGCAAAGTATTTTATCTTGATGAAGTCCCAATTAGTTCATTTTTGCCCTTGCTTCCCTTGCCTTTGGTGATGTTTCTAGGAAGAAGTTGCTGCAGCTGAAATCGAAAAGTTGCTGCTTGTGCCCTCCTCAAGGATTTTGATGGATTCTTATCTCACATTGAGGTCTTTCATCCATTTTGAGTCTATTTTTGTGCGTGGTGTAAGGAAATGCTCCAGTTTCATTCTTCTGCATGTGGCTGTCCAATTTTCCCAGCACCATATGTTGAAGAAGCTGTCATTTTTCCATTGGATTTTCTTTCCTGCTTTGTCAAAGTTAGTTGACCGTAGACTTGAGGGTCCATTTCTGGGTTCTCTATTCTGTTCCACTGATCTATGTGTCTATTTTGTGCCAGTACCATACTGTCTTGATGATTACAGCTTTACAATAGAGCTTGAAGTCTGGAATTGTGATGCCACTAACTATGGTTTTCTTTTTCAAAGTCCTCTGGAAATTCAGGCTCTTTTCTGGTTCCACACAAATTTTAGGATTATTTGTCCCATTTCTTTGAAAAAAATTGATGATATTTTGATGGGGATTGCATGAAATGTATAGATTGTTCTAAGTAGCATAGACACTTTCACATTTGGTCTCCCAATCCACGAGCATGGAATGTTTTTCCATCTCTTTGTGCCTTCTTCAATTTCTTTCATGAGTACTTTACAGTTTTCTGAGTACAGATTCTTTGCTTCTTTGGTTAGGTTTTTTCCTACGTATCTTATTGAAAATGGAATCAACGCCTTAATTTCTCTTTCTTCTGTCTTGTTGTTGGTACATTTGGAAATGCAACTGATATCTGTGCATTGATTTTCTATCCTGACACTTTACTGAATTCCTGTATGAGTTCTAGCTGTGGAGTGTTTTGGCTTTTCCACATAAAGTACCATATCATCTGCAAAGACTGAGAGTTTGACTTCTTTGCCAATTTGGATGCCTTTTATTTCTTTTTGTTGTCTGATTGCTGAGGCTAGGACTTCTAGTACTATGTTCAAGAGCAGTGGCGATAGTGGACAGCCCTGCTGTGTTCCCGACCTTAGGTGAAAAGCTCTTAGTTTTTCCTCATTGAGAATGATATTCATTCTCATTCTCATGTGGGTTTTTCATAGATGGCTTTGATGTTATCAAAGTATGTACCCTCTATCCCTACCCTGTGAAAAGTTTTGATCAAGAAAGGATGCTATACCTTGTCAAATGATTTTTCAGCATCTATTCAGAGTATCATATGGTTCTTGTTCTTTTTTTATTAGTGTATTGTATTATATTGATTGATTTGCAGATATTGAACCAACTTTGTAGCCCTGGAATAAATCTCACTTGGTCATGGTGAGTAATCCTTTAATGTACTGTTGGATTCTATTGACTAGTATTTTGGTGAGAATTTTGGCATCCATGTTCATCAGGGATATTAGTCTGCAATTCTCCTTTTTGATGGGGTCTTTGTCTGGTTTTGGGATCAAGGTAATGCTGACCTTATAAAATAAATTTGGAAGTTTTCCTTCCATTTCTATTTTTTGTAGCAGTGTCAGGAAAATAGGTATTAATTCTTTAAAAGTTTGATGGAATTCCCCTGGGAAGCCCTGGCCCTGGGCTATTGTTTATTGGGAGATTTTTGATGACTGCTTCAATATCCTTACTGTTTATGGATCTGATCAGATTTTCTATTTCTTCGTGGTTCAGTTTTGGTAGTTTATAGTTCTCTAGTAATGCATCCATTTCTTCTAGATTGTCAAATTTGCTGATGTATAGTTGTGCATAATATGTTCTTACAATTGTATTTCTTTGGTGTTGGTTGTGATCTCTCCTCTTTCATTCATGATTTTATTAATTTGGGTCCTTTCTCTTTTCTTTTTGATAAGTCTGGCCAGGGGTTTATCAATCTCTCTTCCTAAGAACCAGCTCCTAATTTCATTGATCTGTTCTAATGTTCTTTTGGTTTCTATTTCATTGATTTCTGCTCTGATCTTTATGATTTCTCTTCTCCTGCTGGGTTTAGGCTTTCTTTGCTGTTCTTTCTCCAGCTCCTTTAGGTGTTGGGTTAGGTTGTGTATTTGACACCTTGTTTCTTGAGAAAGCCTTGTATTGCTATATATTTTCCTTTTTTGCTCCTTTCCAAAGGACCATTGCTGTATAATTTTCCTTTTTGGTCCTTTCCAAAAGACCACCTTTGCTGCAACCCAAAGATTTTGAACAGTTGTGTTTTCATTTTCATTTGTTTCCATGAATTTTTTAAATTCTTTTTTAATTTCATTCATTCTTTAGTGAGACGCTCTTTAGCCTCCATGTATTTGAATTCTTTCCAATTTTCCTCTTATGGTTGAGTTCTAGTTTCAGAGCATTGTGGTCTGAAAATATTCAGGGAATAATCCCACTTTTGATACTGGATGAGATCTGTGACTCAGGATGTGATCTATTCTGGAGAATGTTCCATATGCACTCAAGAAGAATGTGTATTCTGTTTCTTTGGGATGAAGTGTTCTGAATATATCTGTGATGTCCATCTGGTCCAGTGTGTCATTTAAAGCCTTAATTTTCTTGTTGATCTTTTGCTTAGATGGTCTGTCCATTTCAGTAAGGGGAGTGTTAACATCCCTTACAATTATATTATTGTCAATATGCTTCTTTGATTTTGTTATTAATTGGTTTATATAATTGGCTGCTCCCATGTTAGGGGCACAGATATTTAAAATTGTTAGATCTTCTTATACAAACTCTTTAAGTATGATATAGTGTTCTTCTTCATCTTTTATTAGTCTTTGGCTTAAAATCGAATTTGTCTGATATAAGAATTGCCATCTCAGCATTCTTTTAATGTCCTTTAACATTGTAAATTATTTTCCATCCTCTTACTTTAAATCTGGAGGTATCTTTGGGTCTAAAATGAGGCTCTTGCAGACAGCAAAACAGAGGTTTTTTTTTTATCCATTCTGATATCTTATGTCTTTTGATTGGGGCCTTTAGCCTGTTTACATTCAGGGTAACTATTGAAAGATATAAATTCAGTGCCATTTTATTGCCTGTAAGTTGACTGTTACAGTATATTTTCTCTATTCCTTTCTAGTCTGTTACTTTTAGGCTCTGTCTTTACTTAGAGGACCCCTTTAAATATTTTCTGTAGGGTTGGTTTGGTCTTTGTAAATTCTTTTAGTTTTTGTTTGTCTTGGAAGCTTTTTATCTCTACTTCTATTTTCAATGACAACCTAGCTGGATATAGTATTTTTGGCTGAATATTTTTCTCATTTACTGCTCTGAATATATCATGTCAGTTATTTCTGGCCTGCCAGGTCTCTGTGGATAGATCTCCTGCCAATCTAATATTTCTACCATTATAGTTTACAGACCTCTTTTACCAAGCTGCTCTCAGGATTTTCTCTTTGTCTCTGAGACTTCTAAGTTTTACTATTCAGACTGAATAGTAGACTGAAGAATCATCTGGAATAAGCCATAAAGTCATGTGCTGTATTTCCCTAGCACTGGTGTTTTGTAGTTCTCCTTGTTAAGTAAACTTGGTCTTGGCTAGATGTTCTTGCTGATCTTCTGAGGGAGGGGCCTCTTGCAGTTATCCTCAAGTTTCTTTGCCTGAGGCAGAATTGCACCACCCTTGCCAAGGGCCAGGTAACTAACCTGCTCAGGTTTGCTCTCAGTAGCTTTTTTCCCTGAAAAAAAAAAAAATACAGCTTTCATACAGCTTTGGAGGATGAGAAACAAACTGGTGGCCTCCCAATCTCCAACCCCAGAGAAGTCAGTAGCTCAAGGACACCACTCTTCATGCCCTCAAAGAACAGCAATCAATCACTCCTGTCTCCCTGGTCTCTGACCACACTCCATGCTCACCAAGCCTGTGACTGAGCATTCCTATCTCTTACACATGGCCCCATCTAGAGTCTCCAAAACCAGAAGTTTCCTGCCATGCCCTCCCATGCTATTCTTCCTGGTGGAGGAAGGGCTTTCTCCCTGGATCTCTCACTTGTGGGGGTCCCTGCTCAAAGAGTAGTGGCCTGACTTTGCCTTGGATCATGGTTTATGACAATTCCAAGCTGAGAGCCCACTCCGCAGCTTCACCTTTGCAGCCAGCTTCCCTGCTCCAATACCTGGGAGTTCTGCCACACTTAGGCACCCTCAGTCTTTTTGTGACTTTGAGGATCCTGAGATCACAGTGTTCCAGCAAGGATTCCACCCCCTGTTTATCCACTGGAGCGACATCCCACCCCAGAATTCTAAAATTTCTGATTTTGTCCTTTGCTACTCTCTCATGTACCAGGAGCTGGCTTATGGAGGCCTCCTCCCCCCGTTGTCTATCTTCCTGTATATCACCTCAGATTCACTTCTCCACACTTCCATAAAGTGGTCACTTTTCTGTTCATATAATTGCTGCTATTCTTCTCTTAAATCTCCTCTTGAGTTTGTAGGTGTTCAGAATGGTTAGATAACTATCTAACTGAATTCCTGGGACCAGATGAAATTTAAGTCTCCTACTCCTCCACCATCTTGCTCCTCCCTCTACAATTTATATATTATGTATATAATTTATATAATGTATATAATTTATATAATGAAATATCACTCAGCAATAAAAACGAAGGAAACCCTGCCTTTTGCAACAACATGGGTGTACTTTGAGGGCATTACACTATGTGAAATAAGCCAGGGAGAGAAAGTCAAATGTTATGTGATCTAACTTATATGTAGAACCTAAGAAAAATAATGAATTCATAGATACAGAGTACAAATTGGTGGTTTCCAGAGGAAGAGTGTAGGAAGTAAGTGAAATGGGTAAAAGGAATTAATAGTCACAAACTTCCAGTTGTAATATAAACAGGTAATGGGCAGGTAATGTACTGCACATTGACTATAGCTGCTAAAAGAGTAGGTCTTTAAAGTTCTCATTATTAAAAAACAAAGCAAAACAAAACATTTGTGGTGATGGATGTTAACTGAACACTGTGGTAATTGTTTTACAACATATACATATCAAGTCATGACACTGTACATCTATAATTAATACAACATTATACTGTTAATTATATTTTTTTAAGAAAAATATCTTTTAAAAAGAAAGTAAGGAAGAGTCTTGGGGAAGAAGTGAGATGAGAGATGTTAAGATATCAGTGGCAAGAGATATATAAAGAAGATATCCAGAGTAGATGAATTAGTACCAATAAAGACGTGGGGTTCAGGGAGAGAGAAAAGGTCACATTGAGAGGGTAGACTGTAGAGTTGTCAATAAGGCTGAAGATAAAATGTAGGAATAGACATTAGGAACTCACATTCTTTTGTTTTTAATATTTTATTTATTTATTTGGCAGAAAGAGAGAGCAACAGAAGGAACACAAGCAGAGGGAGTGGCAGAAGGGGAAGCAGACCCCCCACTGAGCAGGAGCCCGATTCAGGGCTTGATCCCAGGACCCTGGGATCATGACCTGAATTGAACAAAGTGGAAGGCAGGGTCTTAATGACTGAGCCACCCAGGCACCCCAAGGAATTCATATTCTTACCTAAGGAAGCTAGACTTTTTCAAAAGGCCAGATAGAAAAAGTGGCGGTTTCTTCTAACCAGCCAGCCCTTTTTAAATGTGAGATAGATCTGAAAAGCCATAAGAACAACCATACAGTCATTGCCTAACTTATAACACATAATTTTTGAGAGGGAAAAATTGATTCCACATATGTGATACAATGGACTAGCTGTACAAATTCTAGCTATAGTTACTTAAAGAAAAGAAAAGAAAAAGCAATGTTTGCTGCTATCTTTGCAGGCATGTTTTTTTTTTTTTGGAGGCATGTTTTAGTATAAATATGTGGACAAGGATTGTAATATAATACACAAAAGTAAAAATAGATATATCTTTTGTTATGATTTATTTCCTTATAATTTTACATAACAATATCACATCTAAAAGATGGTCAATTTTTAATGACATATAGGAATTAAGAGTAAGAAAAACAACACTAAAAGAGACATTACAATAACTTGAAATGTTTTTACAGCTGTCAATATCATACCATTTCTTCACAAAATTCTTTTTATGTATGTGCTAGGCAATAACCTCAGGAACAATTAGGGAAGTATGTTTCTTTGAGTTGGATAATTAAATGCCAAGAAAACTCACCACTCAATATGTAATTCACTCAAAATCTTGTTGTTTGAAGGAGTCAGTGTTCATACATAGGATGGATTGAATTCCTAACAATATCTGGCATGAGCAGTGGACTTGGCCCTCACTATAATAACATTACATTCATGGTCAGAATGACAGCTAAATGGATGGATGGAGCTTGTCTCTAACAGGCAGATTCATGACTACAACATAATGAATAAGAGTGTTATAACCTCTGGTCGCATACACCCTGGCTTGTTGCTCCTTATAAGCTGTATCAGGGGATATAGAATAAATTCCCATTGTCAGATCTAATGGTGAAAGATTCTGGCCTCTAACTTACTGGGAGAACAAAGTAAAATTTCCATTCCAATAGTTTGGATCAAAACACTTCCTGATCACCCTGGTCAATTTGTTGTGTCACTTAATTAAACCTAAAACATTGCAAATTGTGTAAGTGAGCAAAAGAAAGAAAGACTGTTTCTTCAACCTTGAAAACCAATCCTTAAGACAAATATCTTATTAAATTAGTTAAGTTCTAGAACAGGCATTACAGGTGGTTTTCCCTAGGATTTTTTCATGGGTTAAATACGGATTAAAGTAAATGGCAAGCAAAGTCACAGTTAAGAGTCAAAAGAGAAATTGAAATGCAAGAGAAAATTCATACAAAATGATAAAAAGCAGAATTCCCACCACACATCCTCTCTCTCTCTGTTATACACACACACACACACACACACACACACACACCCCTAATATCTGGCAAAGGGATTAGCAAAATAGCTGTATTATTTTTGTTTTTCCCTGAACTTGAAAAGTTAGATATATACCTTTTCTGAGTTGAAGGTCTTTGGGTATTGACAGGAAATACTGCTTATTGATTTTTTTTTTTAGTTAGAAAATGTGGGTCTTTTTCCAGTACATTCCTTTCCTTTTCCCCAATAAATACAAGCTTTATCAAAGCCTAGAATAAATGAAAGGAGAGCTACAATGATGTGGCATTTGTTGATGGCTACTTATCATACTTATGTGTATCCAAAATTAACATTTGTTTACAATAATGAAATACCCTTGTCACTTACATACTGTTAGGGGTTAGGCTACCTTATTTTTACAAACTTCCATGGGAAGAATTATAACTGAGCTCTTATTTGCGAATATTTGTAGGTGTTTGCTGTTAAGCTGCACTGAGTGAAGTGCAGATTCACTGAATGAATAGTTAATTCTCTCGGCCTTGAAAACTTGATCTGCCTAAAGACAGTAGATGTTGCCTGATAAAATGTATTTATTAAGGAGATGTGCATAAACTCTGTGCGAAGGTAGATAGCACACATTCAAGGAGACTAACAGATTAGGATACATGGCTCTACAGCAGAACAGTGTGCACTCTGTATTTTAAAGCACTGAAACTGTATTTTGGGCATTTTTTCAGATTAATATGCAAGAGTTTTATTGTTTGGGATCATTCAGGAAACATTATACAAATCACTGGCAGTTGAAAAATGAACATGAGAGTTTTAGCATACTTCGAATTGCTCTATAACACGTGCTGTGGAAAAATGCTACAGCTAAACACAAAAGAGGGAAGGGGGGCTTCCACTGATTCTGTTTCAATAAGTTAAAATTACTCAATATGTAGATTCAGTAAAGTGCATATGAAAAGTAATGGTTACATAGGTGTAGAAACAACAAAATTATACCTGTATTTTTGCTTCAATTCGGAAACCCAGAACATCTTAAAACTTTTTAAGGCATTTAATACCTGATGACATTTGGGCAAGATTTTACAATAGCATAAAAGGAATTACACATACTATTTATTAATATCTTCTGCAAAGATTTATTCACTAGGAATCAATTTTTAAACATAATCGTAGTGGTTGAAACACCATCAGCACTTCAAATGTGTTCCAAGGTTTTCAGAGCTGTGCATTCAATTACAAATACCATAACATCAGTCTAAGTGCTCTGCATGAAAGAGAAAGTATTGTTTCATATATATGTAAAATTATAAGATGAAGAGATAAGGGTGCTAGAAGTCAGAAACCTTTGCAAATTTTTGCCTTTAAATGCAACTATATGTACATAATTCATACATGTGTGCCAAGGAACAGTGATTTTGAGATCCAAGAAAACCTTTAGTATTCTGAAAAGATGAAGAGAATATCCTGTTTTTTACTTTCTGGCTAATTATACATGTTAGCCCATCAGAAGATGAAAGAATATACCAATGTAGTTTTTATTCTATTATTCCATCTGCTATTGGTCAATATGTTAAATAAATATTTCAAAACTTTATTTGGAAAAGATCACTTATTTTAGAAACAATATGAGTAACATATTAAAATCTTAAAGTTAGTTACATTAAAAAAAAAACACCCCCCCAAAACAAACAAACAAACAAACCTTATCAGGACCTTAATTAAAAGGCTTTCCCCCATAATGATTTAGGAAAGTAAAGACCACTTGTAAGCAAACTGACATGAGTTCACTCCTTGGTGAATCACAGATAGAAACTACACAAGGTAGAGTTGTAATCCCAAGGAAAATTTTTTTGCAGCAAACAAGGAGATCACAGGGAATAACTTCCAAAGCTGTGAGTCCTCAATCAAGGGTAAATGAGTTCCTTTCATTTAGAGTTGGGATAAATATTTAGAAAGGGAAGCTTTGTCATTGCATATAGAGGTGGGCATAAGGTCATGCATATGCCTTAAGGAAACATGCCTATACATATATTGTATGTTACGTAAATGAGGCTGTTACTCCTCTTTGGGTAGACATTTTAGTATTATAACTGCAGGTCACTTCATGGGTCACTCCACAGTCCATCTACACAAATATGACTTAGAAGTTAAGCTTAAACTGGTCTTGGTGGTCTGGGCCACCACAATAGCTCTTTGTCCAGATAGTTGTTATTGCCTGAGGAGATGCTTTGCCCCTCCAGTCTTTTGTCTGTGTTAAGAGATAAACTAGAAAGAAGAGCTTAAAGAAAAATGTGGGACAAAGGAGTAGGTGCAAGCAGGTGAGCAAAAAAGTTCAGGTCTTGGGGGTCTAGTTGGTGACAGCATCTTTATAGTTAAGTAGTCTTTCAAAGATATGGTACAGTGGCTTTTCTTTTATGTTGTGTTTTAAATCAGAGGTACCACTTACTTACTAGACATAGAATTGGTGTCTATGTATAACTAGGCCACATTCATTCAAAAAATTTGTTTTTAATTTAGTATTTTGTAGTATACATGGCCCCAAAGAATACATATGATATTAACTTTTCATGCCAGTGATTCTAGAATCCTGAGAACAGAGATGCACAAAGACATGAAGAAGAAAACTAACCACAAGTCTCCTCCATCTTTGATCGAAGTGTAATGTACTGGTTTCTTTCAATCTAAATATTTCTGATGTAGATATTCAAAACCAAAAAAAATGAAGGTGCTTTGTTAGAAAGCACACACTATCAATTTATTGAAATACTAAAATTATATTATCTTTTAAATTATGTTTTATTTTTTCAGTGTTACAAGATTCATTGTTCATGCACCACACCCAGTGTTCCATGCAATACGTGGCCTCCTCAATACCCACCACCAGGTTCACCCAATGCCCCACCTCCCTCCCCTCCAAAACCCTTAGTTTATTTATCAGAGTCCACAGTCTCTCATGTTTCATCTCCCCCTCTTATTTCTCCCAATTCACCCTTCCTTTCTTATATTAATAGTCTTGAATGATCTTTTTATTATCTTTTAAAGATAATAATCTAGATAATAAATCTATATTACATCTTCTAAAGATAAGCTTTTAAAGATTATTATCTTTTAAAGAGACAATTAGAGACACCTGAGTGGCTCAGTCAGTTAAATCTTGATTTTGGCTTAGGTCATGATCTCAAGGTTGTGAGACTGATCCTTGTGTCTATACCCTGAGTGGAGCCTGCCTAAGATTCTCCTTACCCCTCTGCTCACCACTCCCCAAAAAAGTAAAAGAGATAATTATTTTAAAAAAGAAATTATTACAAATCTGTTTTTGAACTATAAATTTGTCATTTGTTAAAGAAAAAAGTTATTCTAATACTTATTAAAACAGTAACTTTATTCAAGACTATTAATATAAGTGTCAAGACTACCACAATAGGGGAAAGATAGGGATATCAACAACCAAATACAATATCAACCAAATACAATAAGAACAAGTGGTAATTTATGGCTAAAGAGTACCTTGGTTGGGGTTAGGGTTGGGCGTAGGGTGGTGAATAGAAAATTACTAAGAAGAAATTTTAAGGGTAGAGGAAATTCTTGTTAAACTTATCTAACAACATACTCACTGAAGTTACATATCACCTGGGAATGGTGAGGGTTAAGAATTTAAGATGTCATGGATGATTAGATACCAAGTATGGGAGGACTTAGCAGGATTCTTGTTATAACTAGACTATGCAAGGATAAACATAGAAGCCCAAGGCCTAGACCTAGTGGAGAAGGCAAGAGGAGTCTGAGTAAAATTTGGTCAAGGAGAGGGTCATCACATCTCACAGAAATAACGTGGTTATACATTCTATACCTAGTACCTGCAACAATGACAGGAAAACAAGAGAGATTCAATAAGGCTTTGTTAAATGAATAAATAAATGTATGAAATGTCTATGTAGATTTCATTAATTTTTATTTCTATTTAGTATTTTTAAGTTGCATTTTGTAACATTATTTGATAATACACACCTAATAATATAAAATACTGGATCTTTGGACTTACTGATGTTAAAAGGAGGCACATATGGGATAAATTTTCTCGATTTGAACATCATAGCGCCATTCTTTTAAACCTCTTCTTCTTTTACAAACCTAGTATTCTAGACAAGAAAGACAAGTAAACACCATGTAAGTAAGTAAATTGATAAATAGAACAAATGTGAATAACTTCCAATGTATTGAAAGAAAGAAAATCTAGTGTGTGATAGAGGGGATCTGATTAAAAGGAAGGGTGCTAGGAGCCCCTTGGAAAAGTCAGCCATTCACCATCCTGGGATGACTCCTCCAGGCAGAGTGGCAGCATGTACCAAAGGCCAGTTTGAAGGATTGACCTGCCTTACCTGACTTGCCTGTGTGGCTCAATCACAGTTAACAAGGGAGAATGTCAAATGGAAGAGGAGAGATATCTAGGAGAGATAATGAATCATTATATAAAAGTTTTAATTTATAGAATTATAAGAGCAGAGAGATTAATTTAGTTCCCTAGGTCACAGCAATGTTTATGAGCCCACAATCTCTCATGTTTTGTCTCCCCCTCTGATTTCCCCCTTTCAATTTTCCTTTCCTTCTCCTAATGTCCTCTGTGTTATTCCTTATGTTCCACAAGTTAGTGAAACCATATGATAATTGAATTTCTCCACTTGACTTATTTCACTCAGCATAATCTCCTCTAGTTCCATCTGTGTTGATGTGAAAGTTGGCTATTCATCATTTCTGATTGGTGAGTACTATTCCATTGTACATATGCACCACATCTTCTGTGTCCATTAGTCTGTTGAAGGGCATCTCAGCTTTTTCCGAAGTGTGGCTATTGTGGACATTACTGCTATGAACATTGGGGTACATATGGCCTTTCTTTTCACTACATCTATGTTTTGGGGGTAAATATCCAGTAGTGTAATTGCCAGGTTATAGGGTAGCTCTATTTTAAATTTTAATTTTTAATCTCCACACTGTTTTCCAAAGTGCTTGCATCAACTTGCGTTCCCACCAACAAGGTAAGAGGATTTCCCTTTCTCCACATCCTCTCCAACATTTGTTGTTTCTTGCCTTGTTAATCTTTGCCATTCTAACTGGTGTAAGGTGGTATCTCAATGTGGTTTTGATTTGAGTCTCCCTGATGGCTAATGATAATGAAAGATTTTTCATCTGTTCGCTAGGCATTTGTATGTCTTTATTGGAGAAGTGTCTGTTCATGTCCTCTGCCCATTTTTTTTACATGATTATCTGTTTTTAAGGTGTCGAGTTTGAGAAGTTCTTTATAGATCTTGGATATCAACCCTTTGTCTGTAATGTCATTCGCAAATCTATTTTCTCTCATTCCATTGGTTGCCTCTTTGTTTTGTTAACTGTTTCCTTTGCTGTGCAGAAGCTTTTTATCTTGATGAAGTCCCAAAAGTTCATTTTCGTTTTTTTTTTTTAAGATTTTATTTATTTATTTGACAGAGAGAGAGAGATCAGAAGTAGGCAGAGAGGCAGGCAGAGAGAGAGGAGGAAGCAGGCTCCCTGCTGAGCAGAGAGCCCAATGTAGGGCTCGATCCCAGGACCCTGAGATCATGACCTGAGCTGAAGGCAGAGGCTTTAACCCATTGAGCCACCCAGGTGCCCCCATTTTCGTTTTTGCGACCTTTGCCTTTGGAGATGTTTCTTGAAAGAAGTTGCTGTGGCTGATGTCGAAGATATTACTGCCTATGTTCTCCTCTAGGATTTTGATGGGTTCCTGTCTCATGTTGAGGTCTTTGGTATTTTTTTTAATTTATCTTTGTGTATGGTGTAAGAAAATGGTCAATTTTCATTCTTCTATACATAGCTATCCAATTTTCCCAGCATCATTTATTGATGAGACTGTCTTTTTTCCACAGGATATTTTTTCTTTCTTTGTTGAAGATTATTTGACCATAGAGTTGTGGGTCCATACTGTGGCTCTCTACTCTGTTCCATTGGTCTGTGTCCATTTTCGTGCCAGTATCATGTTGTCTTACTAGTAAAGCTTGTAATGAAGCTTTATAATAAAGCTTTGAATAAAGCTTGAAATCAGGCAACTTGATGCCCCCAGCTTTGTTTTTCTTTCTCAACATTCCCTTAGTGATTCAGGATCTTTTCTGGATCCATACACATTTTAGGATTGTTTGTTTCAGCATTTTGAAAAAATACTAATGGTATTTTTATCAGGATGGCATTGAAAGTATAGATTGCTCTAGGCAACATAGACATTTTAACAATGTTTATTCCAATCCATGAGCATGGAAAGTTATGCCATCTTTTTGTGTCTTCTTCAATTTTTTTCATAAGTGTTCTGTAGTTCCTTGAGTATAGATCTTTTACCTCTTTGGTTAGGTTTATTCCAAGGTATCTTATGGTCTTTGGTGCTATTGAAAATAGAATCAATTCTCTAATTGCCCTTTCTACAGTTTCATCGTTAGTGTATAAGAAAGCAACTGATTTCTGTGCATTGATTTTGTATCCTGCCACATTACTGAATTGCTGTATGACTTCTAGTAATTGGGGGTGGAGTCTTGGGTTTTCCACATACCCATATCCATGATACTTCATGTCATATGTGGAGAGAGAGAGTTTGACTTCTTTGCCAATTTAAGTACCTTTTATTTCTTTGTGTTTTCTGATTGCTGTTGCTAGGACTTCTAGTACTATGTTGAACAACAGTGGGAAGAGTGGGCATCCTTGTCGTGTTCCTGATCTCAGTGGGAAGGCTCTCAACTTTTCCCCATTGAGAATAATATTTACTGTGGGTTTTTCATGGATGAATTTTATGAAGTTGAGGAATGTTACCTCTATCCCTATACTCTGAAGAGTTTTAATCAGGAAAAGATGCTGTATTTTGTCAAATGATTTTTCTGAATCAATTAAAAGGACCATGCAGTTCTTCTCTCTTCTCTTATTGATTTGTTCTATCACATTTATTGATTTGCAAATGTTGAACCACCCTTGCATCCCAGGGATAAATACCACTTGGTCGTGGTGGATAATCTTTTTAATGTACTGTTAGATCCTATTAACTCGGATATTGTTGAGACAGTTGGCTCCATATTCATCAGGGATATTGGTCTGAAATTATCCTTTTTGACTGGGTCTTTGCCTGGTTTGGGAATCAGGGGAATGCTGTTTTCATAGAGTCTGGAAATTTTCCTTCTGTTTCTTTTTTTTGAAACAGTTACAGAAGAATAAGTATTATTTCCTTGAATGTTTGGTGGAATTCCCCAGGGAATCCATCTGGTCCTGGATCCTTGTTTTTTGAAGGTTTTTCATCACTGCTTCAATCTTGTTACTAGATATTGGTCTATTCAGGTTGTCAATTTCTTCTTGTTTCAGTCTTGGGAGTTTATACATTTCCAAGAATGCATCCATTTTGTCGAGGTTGCATAACTTATTTGCACTGTTGATAATAATTTTTGATGATTGTTTCTATTTCCTTGGTGATAGTCATGGTCTCTCCTCTTTCATTCATAGTTTTATTAATTTGAGTCTTATCTCTTTTCTTTTGGATTAGTCTGGCCAGTGGTTTATTTATCATATTATTTTTTTCAAGGAAACAATTTCTAGTTTAGTTGACATGTTCTACTGTATCTCTGGTTTCTAATGCATTGATCTGTGCTCTAATCTTAATTATTTCCTTTCTCGCACGTGAGTTGGCTTAATTTGTTGTTTATTCTCTAGTTCTTTAAGGTGTAAAGAGAGTTTGTGTATTTCGGATTTTTCTATTTTTTTGAGTGAGACTTGGATGGCTATGTTTTTCCCCCTTAGGACCAGCTTTGCATTATCCCATAGCTTTTGTACTGGTGTGTCTTTATTATCATTGGTTTCCATGAATTGTTTAAATTTTTTTTTGATTTCCTGGTTGATCCAAACATTCTTGAGCAGGATGGACTTTACCTTCAAGTGTTTGAATTCCTTCCAAACTTTTTCTTGTGGTAGAGTTCCAGTTTCAAAGCACTATGGTCTGAGAATATGCAGGGAATAATCTTAATCTTTTGGTATCTGTTGAGTCCTGATTTGTAACCCAGTATGTGCTCTATTCTGGAGAAAGTTCCACATGTGCTTGAGAAGAATGAATGTTCCATTGTTTTAGGGTGGAACGTTCTGTATATATCTATGAGGTCCATCTGGTCGATTGTGTCATTCAAAGCTCTGTTTTCTTTGTTGATTTTCTGTTTAGATGAGCTGTCAGTTACTGAGAGTGGCGTGTTAAGATCTCCTACTATTAATGTATTCATATCAATATGACTTTTTATTTTGATTAACAATTGGCTTATGAAGTTGGCTGCCCCCATGATGGGGGTATAGATATTTACAATTGTTAGATCTTCATGTTTGATAGACCCTTTAAGAATGATGTAGTGTCCTTCTGTATCTCTGACTATAGTCTTTAGCTTGAAATCTAGTTTCTCTGTTATGAGAATCGCCACCCCAGCTTTCTTTAGAGGCTCATTGTCATGAAAAATGGTTCACCATCCCTTCACTTTCAGTCTGGATGTATCTTTAGGTTCCAAATGCATCTCTTATAGACAGAATATTAATGGGTCCTGTCTTTTTATCCAGTCTGCAACCCTGCACCATTTTATGGGAGCTTTATGGGATGTTCACATTGAGGGTGATTATTGAAAGGTAAGTTTTTATTGTCATCATGTTGCCTGTGAAGTCCTTGTTTCTATAGATTTTCTCTGTATATTTCTGTTCTATATCACTATTGGGGGTCTTTCTTTTGTAGAACCCCCCTTCATATTTCTTGTAGTGCTGGCTTGGTGGTCACATACTCTTTTAAACCTTGCCAGTCTTGGAAGCTCTTTTTCTCTCCATCCATTTCGAATGTCAGCCTTGCTGGATTAAGTGTTCTTAGCAGCATGTTCTTTTCATTTAGTGCCCTGAATATGTCTTGCCAGCCCTTTCTGGCTTGCCAGTTCTCTGTGGACATATCTCATATTATTCTGATGTTCCTCCCTTGGTACATAAGGAATCTCTTCCCTCTAGTTGCTCTTACAACATCTTCTCTAAGTTTATGATTCACGAATTCCATAATGACATGTGGAGGTCTTTCTACCTTCGTTGATCTTGGGAGTGTCTGCTCTGCCTTTAGGGCATGAATATTTGTTCCAGATTAGGGAAATTTTCATCTAGGATTTGTTCAAGTATATCTTCTAATCCTCTCTCTCTCTTTCTCTCTCTCTCTCCACTACCCCCCAGGGATCCCAATAATTCTGATATTGGAACATTTCATGGCATCATTTATTTCTCTAATCCTGTTTTCATGGCTTCTAAGCTGTTTGTTCCAGACCTCCTCCTGTTCCTTTTCTATTAGTTCATCCTCTAGATCACTAATTCAATCTCTGACTCATTTACCTTAGTTGTTAGAGTATTTGGATTAGATTGAATAATATTGAAAATAATAGTAGTATTTTTAATTTTGCCAGATCAGCTCTCACTTCCATTCTTAGAGATGTTATATTGTCACTAATGTTTTTCTCCAACCTAGCCATTATCTGGATAATTGTTATGCTGAATTCCCTTTCTGACATACTGTTTATGTCCATATCCAGTAGTTCTGTGGCAGAGGTCACAGTCTCTGAATTTATCCTCTGTTGGGTGCTCCTCCTAATCATTTTGGTGAGAGACACTTGAGGGGATGTATAGCTGAATATATCAACCATTATCTAGGCAAGGTGCAACCTGGAAAGTTTTGGAACATTTGGAAATCAGTGCCAAAAAGAAATAAAATAGAGAGAGGGAAAGAGAAAAAAAGAAAAAAACCTAGCCAAAATGGGCCCCAAGAGTAAGATTTATAAAATACAAAAACAAACACACAGAAACAATGACAAAAGAATAATACGGGAAATGTGGTTATAAACCCTCGATGTGGGCAAGGAAGGTTATTTCAGTTCTTCCTGGGTGTATCTTGTTTTCTTTGTTAAAGAACTCAACTTTCCAGAGATACAGGAAAATTAAAACTCATATATATATATATATATATATATATATATATATATATATATGTATACATATATGTATGAGTGGTATTGAGTAGGGAAAAAGAGCTACCTTGAAGCTTATATCTATACATATTTTAAAAAAAAGAAACAAAGGTATATGTATGAAAATATTCAAGTTGAGAAGTTATTATGGAATATGTTGTGTTAAACATCTAGTTGAAATGGTAAGTAGGTAAAAAAAAATAAAGAAAATGTACCATGAGAAGGAGTTTAGAGAGAGGAAAGAGAGAGAGATAGAGAGAGAAGTTGTATCTACAAAATAGACAGGTTTGGAGGCACCAGCGGGAGCTTAGTATATTGTTTTCCCCTCATGTTGAGGTTTTACAGTTTTATGGGGACCCTGTGGTTGTTGTCCTCTTGGACTTTTGGCTTTTCTTCTGGCGGAGGGCCTGCTGCTTTGTTTTTCAGTCAATCTTGCTCAGGCTGAGTTGCCCTGCCCCCTATCAAGGGACTGGCCTCTGTGGAAACTGGTTTTTCAGGCTTTTGTTCTCTGAAGATTTTTGTTCTTTGGGGTTTTTTGCACCTTTTCGGAGGGTCAGAGGAAAGGAAACTCTCTGCACCCAGACCTCTGCCTCAGAGAGAAACCAAAGTCTGCTCCCCTCTGAATGGTCCAGAAGACACAGACTTCCCCTCTGCAAGCTCCGTTGAACACTGGAAACTCCCACAGGCAGTATGCACCCCCAGCCACCATTTCAGTGGTCCCCTGAGGCCCCTGCTTGTCTCTGTACTCCTGTGTCAATAAAACTATGAGTGATACTGGTCTGGGTGAGCCTGATCCTGGTGGGTGCTGTTCCAGGGACTGCTGTCTTGAGCCAATGTCCACCCTGGATGAGCTCAGCCCCTGGGCAGTGGATGGCCATGGAACCAGAGACTGCTGACTGCAACCTGTACTGGGCTCTCTCAGGTGCAGGTGGGCACTGGCTGTGGCTGGTTGTGGCTGTCCTGGGACCATGGGCTTATGTCTGTACCTGTGCCCCTCCCAATTCCAGCAATTGCCCCTTAAGTCCCTTTGCTCTTTTTGAGTGCTGTTAACCAGTCTCCAAGTTAATGCTGGTCCCCAAGCACAGGGCACTTTCATATTGGGGTTTTACTTTCTAATGAGTTGCTTCTGGTGGCTCCCTTCCCCTTCTGTTTATCCTCTGATATCAGTCCATGCACTCCCAACTCCTCTGTACCTCTTCACTAATGATCTTCAGCTTCTGTAGAGATCCAAAAATGTATAATCATATATCTCAGGCTGATTTCAAGGGTGTTCAGAGTGCTTTGGTAGATGTTTAGCTCAATTCAAGGGACTGGTTTAAATAGGGTCTCCTACTCCTCCACCATCTTCCTTAATTATCTTTTAAAGGCCGTGTCAATTAATGCAGTTACATCCTAAGATACTGGGGGTTAGAACTTCAACATACGAATTTTGGAGGAACAAATTTCAGTCTATACACCTACAAAGTTAATTCTCATCATTCAAAGATTTCATATTCATGAAGTCATCTACCTTCAAAACTCTTTTAGGGGGTACCTGAGTGTCTCAGCCTGTTAGGTGGGTGCCTTTGGCTTTGGTCATGATCCCAGGGTTCTGGGGGCAAGTCCCACATTGGGTTCCTTACTTAACAGGGAGTCTGCTTCTCCTTCTGCCTCTACCCCTCCCTGGCATTCGTGCTCTCTCTCACTCTCTCTCAAATAAATAAATAAAATATTAAAACAAAACAAAAGAAAACAAACATTTCTTGTAACCCCAAAGCCAATACTTACTGTGTTTTTATGATACTTTGTGTATATTTACAAAGCAGAGGATAATTTGACTATCCCAGTGCTTATGTTCCCAACTGGATTCCAACAAGACAATGCTTTGCTTTCTTGTTTTAGCTTTCATACTATAAGCAAGTGTTCTTTTTGTAGTTTAGTGCCATTGTTTTCATACTTTTTTGTTTATGATTTTTCTTAAAATTATCTGTGAGGGAAGTTCTCAAAGTGCTGGCCAGTGTCCCTGAGCACAAGAAGATTGTGATGTGCCTTACAGGAAAAAAAAAAAATCCATGTTGGATAAGCTTCATGAAGTCCTAAGTTATAATGCTGTTGGCCATCATTTCAACATTAATGAATCAACAATCAACAATATATACTGAATTAGATATCTTTAAACGGAAACACAAATAAAATTATGTTTTGATCAGATGACATAATCTTATGGCCAAAAGCTCACAAGAACTTTAAGATATTTCAGTAGGAGCAATGGTTTAGTGTTCACAAATTTATTGTCTGTGGTTGTTTTATAGAACATAATTACTGTAAATAATTCAACTCTATCGCCTGTGGGATAAATGCTAATAGAACAGGAGAGCTGAACTCTCAAGACTCTGGAAAGAGTCACTACTACAACAGGATCCTCAGAGAGTCAAAGCAAGACAGGTCTAAAACACAGGTGAAGGTTAAGACATGGTCAAGAGGCTGATTACCAATTACACTGAGATGGAGGGCTGCCTAATCAGATGCAAACGGGAGAGAGTCTGTAGACAGAGTCACATTGTTACTTTGATAAACTCTGGAAATTTTGTCCATGTGGACTCCATAAAAGATGTTAAAAATTGTATTTGATATAAAGGTGACTATACTAACATTAAAACCTGCTATCCAACCTAGAAGTTTTATTTTTCCTCTGATTTTTATTTTTTATTTTTATTTTTTAAAGATTTTATTTATTTATTTGACAGAGAGAGAGATCACATATAGGCAGAGAGGTAGGCAGAGAGAAGGGGAAGCAGGCTTCCTGCTGAGCAGAGAGCCCAATGCAGGTCTTGATCCCATGACCCTGAGATCATGACCTGAGCCGAAGGCAGAGGCTTTAACCCACTGAGTCACCCAGGCGCCATTTTCATCTGATTTTTAAATAAATCAAAACATCTTAGAGATTTCTAAGAATATTGTGAATTCTGGACATTGTGCCTCAGAATTAAGCAGGCCCTATATATAAATACCAGGGCAGTTAATTGAAAAAAAAATTTTTTTTGTTCAATAGTCTCAATTTTCTTAGTGAGGTAGATAATACCTACTGCAATGAATGACATGAATAATGGACAAAGGAAGATATTCATTTGAGTTGAAATTTAGAAATCTAAGAAAGAACTTGATGAGATCCAATGGAAATCCCCAAATTTTGAATCTTCAGCTTCCACAACCATGTGTTTTTCTGTTTGTTTTGTGTGGGAGCTCTGTTTAACTTCTCTACTTTGTGTTTTATAAAAGGGTTGGAGCAATTGAATGGTATATTTTTTAGTTTAAAAATAAAGTAAGGGTGTGCCTGGATGGCTCAGTGGGTTAAAGCCTCTGCCTTCAGCTCAGGTCATGATCTCAAGGTCATGGGATCAAGCCCCACATCAGGCTCTCTGCTCAGCAGGGATCCTGCTCACCCCTTTCTCTCTGCCTGCCTCTCTGCCTACTTGTGATCTCTCTCTGTCAAATAAATAAATAAGAATCTTTAAAAAAATAAAAATAAGGTAAGTAAACTATAAGAAGTGAGAATGAAATTATTAATGATATATATTTTTTCACTTATTATATATATGTATACATATATATATTCTCATTATATATATAGTGAGAATGAAATTATAAGATCAATGATGGAAAAATTCCGGGTTACAATGAAGTCCAGAGTGTAGGTTATTACAATGGAGTGGTTGTAAAAATCATTCACATGGATGACTTCAACAACTATTGACTGGGGAATTGGATAGAAAGTGTCCTGAAAGGTATATTAGAGCTGGAGAAGACATTTTTAACCGAGAGGCCAAAAGAATCAATTTATATCAATGTATATCAACCAGTGTAAATCAAAACCACAATGAAATAGATATCACCTTTCACCCGTCAGAATGGCTAAAATCAAAAACACCAGAAATAATAAGTGTTGGTGAGAATGTGGAGAAAAAGAACTCTTGTGCACTGTTGGTGGGATGCAGATTGGTGCAGCTGCTATAGAAAACAGTATGGAGGTTCCTCAGAAAATTTATAGAACTGCCCCATGATCCTAAGTAATTCTATTACTGGGTATTTACCCAAAGGAAATGAAAATACTAATTTGAAAATATATATGTGTCCCTATGTTTATTGCAGCATGATTTACAATAGCCAAAATATAGAAACAAATTAAGTGTCCATCAATAAGTGAATGGATAAAGAAGAAATGAATATATATATATATATATATATATATATATATATATATATATTTGACATTAAAAAAGAATGAAATCTTACAATTTGCAACTACATGGTTAGACCTAGAAGGCTATACTGTTAAGTGAAACAAGTTAGTCAGAGAAAGACAAATACCATGAGATTTCACTCTTTTTTTTTGTTACTTAAGTAACAAAACAAATGAACCCCCCCAAAAAAAACAAAGCAGAGAGAGAGAGACAAACAAACAAAATAGACTCTTAAAGATTTTATTTATTTATTTGACACAGAGAGAGATTACAAGCAGGCAGAGAGGCAGGTAGAGAGAAAGACAGGGTAGCAGGCTCCCTGCTGAGCAGAGAGCCTGATGCAGGGCTAGATCCCAGGACCCTGAGATCATGACCTGAGCCAAAGGCAGAGGCTTTAACCCACTGAGCCACACAGATGCCCCCAAAACAAACTTAAATAGAGAAGGAACTGATGGTTGCCAGTGAGGAGATGAGTGGGATGGGTAAAATAGTTAAATGGGACGAAATTTACACTTATTTTGATAAACACTGAGTAATATAGAAAATTGTCAAATCATTATACTGTATACCTGAAACTAATATAACACTTTATGTTAATTATACTTCGATTTACAAGGGGAGAAAAGACAAAAAGATGAAAAGTAACAATTAAAATTCTTAAAATAAGAAAAAATGCATAAAAGGAAGAAAAGCCAAAAAGTAAATAGGTAGTAAAAAAAAAAAAGTTATGGTACACAGAAAAACTGTAAAGCATTGTTTCGTTTGCTCTTGTTTTTTTTTCTTTGTTTTTTGTCCAAAATTACTAGATGATAACACAGCAAACAAATATAAGGAAGAAAAAGGACAGCCCCCATTTGGTTTTGTATTATGTGGAAAGTAGGATAATAACTAACTTACATTGAGAGGGCTACAGGAAAGAACATGATCCCTTGGAATAGCAAGTTTTTGCTAAGATGAGAAGATGTGATGAGAAGTTAGAATATAAATTAATTTTACTGAAATAGTCAAATATGAAGGTCAAATGGGTGGTCTGAACATAAGCAAAGGAAGAATGAGTTTGGGAAAGAATAATAAAACAAAAGTTAGAGTAGCAATGTAGAAGAGGAAACTTTGCTGAAGTTTATAGTTTTAATGGTAATTAAGAATAAAAGCAATGAGAAATGTGGTTTTAACTCTAACTGGAAAACTGTGGCATAAAATACCATGTGTACAAATACAGATCTACTGGGTAATTTTTGCAACCATAAGTGATTTATTCTTCTCAGCAAAGCCTAAGCTTTTTCATTTCTAGGTCAAAATATAAGAGGACCAAAACTCACTAGATTCCCAAGAAAGCACACATAGATATCAAAAGCAATCACCTGGATGTTTATGCAGGCATATCTTGGATATATGGCAAGTTTCATTCCAGACTACTGCAATAAAGTGAATATCACAATAAAGAAAGCCAAATGAATTTTTTGTTTTCTCAGTATATATAAAAGTTATGTTTACACTATAGTGTAATGTATTAAGTGTGAAATGGCAGTATGTCTTAAAATATATAGATTTTAATTAAATATACTTTATTGCTAAAAATATTATCAAGTGAGCTTTCAGAAAATAATAATATATTTTCTGGGGGAGGATTTTACTTTGATGTTGGTGGTTGCTGACTTATCAGGGTGGTGATTGCTAAAGGTTGGGGTGATGACAATGAAGTTTGCTCTATCCACAGACTCTTCCCTTCACAAATGATTTTTCTGTACCCTGGAATGCTGTTTGGTAGTATTTTATCCACAGATCTTCCTTCAAAATTGGAATCAATCCTTTCAAACCCTGCCTGTGCTTTAACATATGTTCATGTAATATTATAAATCATTTTTTTGTCCTTCAACAATCCTCACAACATGTTCACCAGGAGTAGTTTCCATTTCAAGAAATCACTTTCTTTGAAGATGGCTGAGTAGGACCCTTAGCTTGCTTCATCTCATATACAACTAGATAACAAACACTGACATCAGCATACACAAACCAGAAAATGACCCTAAGACTGGCAAAACAGACTCCACAACTAAAGGTAGAGAAGACACCATATCTAAGAAGGTAGAGGACCTGCACTGGGGGGAAAAAAGGATCATGACTGGAAGCACAGAGAAGAGCAAGAAACAGAATATCACACAGTGAAGACTGCACAAGGAAGATAGAACCCATAACATTTGGTTTGAAAGCAAAAGCAACCAAATTTCTTAAGTTCTTAAGTTCTTAAGACTTAAAGCCTGGAATTTTAAACATCAGCAGGCTTGGCTCTGGGAGATTGTTCTCTGAGTATTTTCCAGAACCAACAAACTCTGGGAAGTTGGCTCAACAAACACCCTGAAGAGATAGAGCATAGAAGAAGCAGTTTGAAAAAAGCCTGGGGCATCCAAGAAGGATAGTTATTTACTCATCTCAGAAAGTGTCCCAGAGTCAGAGATCTCAGGGAGACACAATACTATTGGAAAAAAGGGACTGGCAGGCACCATTTATCTCCCCCACCCCTAGCATAAACATACAACCAACTGCTGGAAAAAATACAGCACCAATACTCAAAACCCAAGTTGGCTACAACAAGCCCCATGGCCCCACACTTCAGTGGATCTTCGCTTTCAAGTCATGCTTGCCTCAGTGTCAGCACTGTCACTCTCCTTCCCCAGAAGTCTGGTGTAAACCCTGTGGACATGATGTCTCTCATTCCCCCACAAAATGTTTGCAAGCCTCAGTTTCCATGGAGGTAACAGTAAGTCTTATTTATAAGCACACCAGCTCACACCTTATTGAAACACATCCTACCCTGGCCAGGTACCAAATACTCTCACACAAAACAAAGGGAACCTCAGCAGAAAACAGGACTTAAGGAAAAAGTGGCCCAGACACAACAGCAGGGAACACACAATACACACAGAAGACATTTCTTAAAGTGTCAGGACTGTGTAATGGTACACTGTATAACAGGACATTTCAGGACCTCTTTTTCATAAGGCCACTGCCTACAAAAGCAGGAGACATAGTTGACTTCCTTAACACAGAGAAACAGACACAGAAAGTTAGACAAAAAAAGAAGACAGAGGACTATATTCCAAATAAAAGAACAGGACAAAGCCACATTTACACGCTTAGGCAAAACAGAGATAAGTAATATAGCTAGTAGAGAATTTAAACTAATGGTCATAAAGATACTCACTGGACTTGAGAAAAGAGGGTAGTACATTGGTAAGACCCTTAACAAAGAGATAAGAAAGAACCAATCAGAGATAAAGAACACAAAAAATGAATTTCAAAATACACGTGATGGAATAAATAGCAAGCTAGAGGAAACAGAGAAATAAATTAATGACCTGTAAGATAAGGTAAGGGAAGATAATCAAGCTGAGCAAGTGAAACCAAAAAAAAAAAAAATTGCAAAATAAGAATAGAATTAGGGAACTCAGTAATTTCATCAATCATAATAACATTTGCATTATAAGGGCCCTAGAAGAAGAGAAACAAAAGGGCACAGAAAAATTATTTGAAGAGTTAATAGCTGAAAAACATCCCTAATCTGGGGACAGAAACAGATATCCAGATCCAGAAGGTAGACATCCCCCTGCAAAATTCAACCAGAAGAGGTCCATACCAAAACACATAGCAATTAAAATAACAAAAAGTAGCAATAAGGTGAATAAATAAATAAATAAAATAGCAAAAGAAAAGAAGACAGTTACAATCAGGAGAAATACCATGAGCCTATCACTGGATTTTTCAGCAAAAACTTTATAGGTCAGAATAAAGTGGCATGATAAAGTGTTGAAAAGGGAAAAACTTGTAGCTGAGAATACTCTGACCAGGAAGAATAGAAAGAAAGATAAAGAGTTTCTCAAACAAAAACAAAAGGACTTCATGACAACTAAACCTTCCCTAACAAGAAATATTAAAGGGACTCTGTGAGTGGAAAGGAAAGATCATAAGTGAGAGTATAAAAAGTAAGACACAAAAAAACAGTAAAAATAACAATCTCTGTAAAATTCAGTCAAAGGATTCACAAAATAAAAAGATGTAAAATATGACACTATATGAATAAAACTTGGGAGGGATGGTAAGATGAGTATAGAATGTGTTCAAACTCAGGCGGCCATCAACTTAAGATGGAGTTGTTTTTTTTAATTTAAATTTACTTTTTTCAGTGTTCCAAGATTCATTGTTCATGCACCACACCCAGTGCTCCATGCAATACGTGCCCTCCTCAATACCCACCACCAGGCTAACCCAACACCCTCCTCCCTCCCCCCCAAAACCCTCAGTTTGTTTCTTAGAGTGCACAGTCTCTCATGTTTCATCTCCCCCTCCAATTTCTCCCAATTCATTCTTCCTTTCCTTCTCCCAATGTCCTGCATATTTTTCCTATACTCCACATGTAAGTGAAAACATATGATAATTGACTCTCTCTGCTTGACTTATCTTACTCAACATAATCTCTTCCAGTCCTATCCACATGTACCCCAATGTTCATAGCAGCAATGGCCACAATAGCTGAACTGTGGAAAGAGCGAACATGCCCTTCAACAGAAGAATGGATAAAGAAGGTATGGTCCATATACACAATGAAATATTATGCCTCCATCAGAAAGGATGAACACCCAACCTTTGTATTCTTTGCTCTGACACCCCAAAAAGCTGCTAAAAGCCACAAAAGAACAAAAACCTCCAGAGAGCAAAAGCCTGAAAAACCAGTTTCCACAGAGCCCAGCCCCAGGATAGCCACCAGGGTGACTCGACCCAAGCAAAATAGACTGGAAGACAACCATGGCAGGCCCATCCCCCAGAAGACAAGCCAAAAGTAAGAGGATAAAAACCACAGGGTCCCCTTAAAACTGTAAAACCCCAACATCAGGGGGAAAATAAATTAAGCCCCTGGTATTGGCCTAAAACCTGTATATTTCATAGACACAATTTTTTTTAATTTGTTCTCACAATTCTTGTTCTTTTGATTTTTTAAAAAATATTTTATTTATTTATTTATTTTTAAAGATTTTATTTATTTATTTGACAGAGAAAAACAATCCTAAAATTTGTATGGAACCAGAAAAGACTCCGAATTGCTAAGGAAATGTTGAAAAAGAAAAACAAAGCTGGGGGCATCATATGGCCTGATTTCGAACTTTACTACAAAGCTGTGATCACCAAGACAGCATGGTACTGGCACAAAAACAGACACATAGACCAGTGGAACAGAATAGAGAGCCCAGAGATGGACCCGCAACTCTCTGGTCAAATCATCTTGGACAAAACAGGCAAAAATATCCAGTGGAAAAAAGACAGTCTCTTCAATAAATGGTGCTGGAAAAATTGGACAACTATATG
>CM052807.1:27676429-27708466 GCA_028533885.1 Nasua narica | reverse complement strand
TGAGGGTTTTGGAGGGGAGGGCGTGGGGGGGTGGGTGAGCCTGGTGGTGGGTATCGAGAAGAGCATGTACTGCATGGAGCAGTGGATGTGGTGCATGAACAATCAATCTTGTAACACTGAAAAATTAAAATAAACATATTTGGGGAGAAAAAAAAAGAGATCACAAGTAGGCAGAGAGGCAGGCAGGGAGAGAGGAGGAAGCAGGTTCCCTGCTGAGCAGAGAGCCTGATGCAGGGCTCGATCCCAGGACCCTAAGATCATAACCTGAGCTGAAGGCAGAGGCTTTTACGCACTGAGCCACCCAGACGTCCCTTTATTTATTTATTTGACAGAGAGAGAGATCGCAAGTAGGCAGAGAGGCAGGCAGAGTGATAAGGGAAGCAGACTCCTTGCTGAGCAGAGAGCCCAATGTGGGGCTCAATCCCAGGACCCTGAGATCATGCCCTGAGTGGAAGGCAGAGGCTTTCACCCACTGAGCCACCCAGGAGCCCTCTTTTGATTTTTTAAAACTACTTAGCATTACAACTAGAGGCTTAATACAATGATACACCAGGAAGATCTAAAATAATCTTCTTCACCCACATCAAGGATTTATAACCACTCTCTCATCTTATTCTGTCAGTGTTCCTATGTATTTGGTTTTGTTCTGGTATTATATATATTCTATTCTTGGGATTCATTTTGTCTGGGTTCTTTCTTTTTTCCTTGTCATTTACAAAATTTGCTAGTCTTTTTGTTTGTTCGTGTTTCTTTATACATCTTATAAATCTTACTTTGGGGGCTCATTTTGGCTGGGTTTTCTCTTTTTTCTTTTTTTTTGGTGGTGAATTCCAATTGCTCCAAAACCTTCCAGGGTGCACTTTGCCTGGATCGTGGGTGATATATTCAGCTATACATCCCCTCGACCAGTTCTCATCAGAATGACTAGGAGAAAAAACACACAACAGAGGAAAAACACAGAGACTGCACCCTCTCCCACAGAACTATTGGATATGGACATAAACAGTATGTTGGAAAGGGAATTCAAGGTAACTATTATCCAGGTAATGGCTAGGTTGTAGAAAAACATTAGTGACAACATAGAATCCCCAAGGGCAGAACTGAGAACTAATATGGCTGATGTTAAAAATGCTATCAATGAGATCCAATCTAATCTAAATAGTCTAACAGCGAGGGTAATGGAGACAGAAGATAGAATTAGTGATCTAGAGGACAAAAATAGAGAAGAAAGGTCAGGAGGAGGACTGGAACAAACTGCTTAGAAACCACTGTGAAAAAATGGGCAAAAGTCATGAACAGACCTTTTTCCAAAGAAGACATACAAATGGCTACAGACACATGAAAAAATGTTCATCATTTTTAGCCATCGGGGAGATTCAAATCAAAATCACACTGAGATACCACCTTACACCGGTTAGAATGACCTAAATTAACAAGACAAGAAACAACAAGTGTTGGAGAGGATGTGGAGAATGGGGAACCTTCTTCCACTGTTGATGGGAATGCAAGTTGGTGCAGTCACTTTTGAAAACAGCATGGAGATTCCTCAAGAAATTAAAAAATAGAGCTACCCTATGACCCTGCAATGCACTACTGGGTATTTACCCTAAAGATACAGATGTAGTGAAAAGAAAGGCCATATATACCCCAATGTTCATAGCAACAATGGCCACAATTGCCAAACTTTGGAAAGAGCCAAGATGCCCTTCAACAGATGAATGGATAAAGAAGATATGGTCCATATACACAATGGAATATTATGCCTCCATCAGAAAGGATGAACACCCAACTTTTGTATCAACATGGATGGGACTGGAAGAGATTATGCTGAGTGAAATGAGTCAAGCAGAGAGAGTCAGTTATCATATGGTTTCACAATTAGCATATGGTTTCATGCCATCCACATTATTGTAAATGTCAAGATTTCAATCTTTTTTTGTGGCTGAATAGTATTCCACTGTGTATATATACCACTTCTATATCAGTTGATGGACACTTGGGCTGCTTCCATAATTTGGCTATTGTAAATAATGCTTCAATAAGCATGGTGGGGGGGAATGTATCCCTTTCAGTCAGTGTTTTTGCATTTGGAGACTGCAAATGGCACTCAGTAGTGCCATTACTGATGGTAACATACTTATATTTTTAATTTTTTAAGGAAACCCCACACTGTTCTCAACAGTGGTTGCACCAGTTTGCATTTTCACAGTGTAGGAGGGTTTCTCTTTCACAACATCCTCACCTACACTTGTTTCTTGTGTTGTTCATGTTACCCATTCTGACAGGTATGAGGTGACATCTCGTAGATTTTATTTGCATTTTCCTGATGATGAGTGATGTTGAGTCTCTTTTCATGTGTCTGTTGGCCACTGAATGTCTTCTTCAGAGAAATATCTGTTCATGCCCTCTCCCCTTTTTTTTAAGTTGGATTATTTGTTTTTTGGATGTTGAGTTTTGTAAGTTCTTTACATATTTTGGGCACTAACCCTTTATGGGATATGTCATTTGCAAATATCTTCTCCCATTCAGTAGATTGCCTTTCAGTTTTGTTTATTGTTTCCTTCACTGTGCAGAAGCTTTTTATTTTGATGAAATTCCAACAGTTTGCTTTTGCTTTTGTTTTCCTTGCCTCGGGAGACATGCCTAAACAAATTTGCCATGGCTACTACCAAAGAAGCTGTTCTCTTCTAGGATTTTTATGGTTCCAGGTCTCACATTCAGGTTTTATGGTTTGTTTGTTTGTTTTTGTTTTTGTTTACATTCAGGTCTTTAATCCATTTTGACTTTATTTTTATGGATGATGTAAGACAGTGGTCCAGCTTCCTTTTTTTTTTTTTTTTTTTGCATTTTGCTGTCCAGTTTTCTCAACACCATTTGTTGAAGAGATTGTAGTTTTTCCTTTGGATATTCTTGCCTACTTTGTTGAAGATTAATTGACCACAGAGTTGTGGATATATTTCTAAGTATTCTGTTCCATTGGTCTGTATGTCTGTTTTTCTGGCAGCACCATACTGTTTTGATTACTACAGCTTTGTAATATAACTTGAGTCTGGCATTGCGATATCTCCAGATTTGCTTCTCTTTTTCAATATCACTTTGGCTATTTGAGGTTTTTCAATATCATTTTGGCTATTTGAGGCTATTTGAGGTTTGAACTTTTGTGGTTCCATACACATTTTAGTTTTGCTTGTTTTGGTTCTGTGTAAAATGCTATTGGGATTTTGATATGGACTGTATTAAATGTGTATGTTGTTTGGGGTAGTATAGACATTATAACAATATTTGTTTTTTCAAAACATGATTTTGGAATGTCTTTCCATTTCTTTGCATCATCTCAAAATTTCTTTCATCAGTGTTTTATAGTTTTCAGAGTATAAGTCTTTTACCACTTTGGCTAGGTTTATTCCTAGGTATCTTATTACTTTGGGTGCAATTTTAAATGGGATTGTTTTCTTAATTTCACTTTCTGCTGCTTATTAGTGTATAGAAATGCAACAGATTTCCACACATTTATTTTGTGTCTTAAATCAATTATTTTACCAGTTCTAGCAGTTTTTGGTGGAGTCTTTTGTGTTTTCTGTACACAGTATCACATCATCTGCAAATAGTGGAAATTTTACTTATTCCTACCAATTTGGATGCCTTTTATTTCTCTTTGTTGTCTGTTGTGGTTAGGACTTCCAGTATTATATGGAATAGAGGTGTTGAAAGTGAGAATCCTTCTCTTGTTCCTGATTGTAAGGGAAAACCTCACAAGTGCCTCCCCCCTTTTAAAGATTTTATGTATTTATTGGTCAGGGACATAAAGAGAGCACAAACAGGGATATTGGTGGGCAGAGGGAGAAGCAGGCTCCCTGCTCAGTGGGACTTGATCTCAGGTCCCTGGGCCAATGGCAGACATCCAAGTGACTGAGTCACAAGATGATTGCAGTTGTGGGTTTTTCATATTTCCTTTATTATGTTCAGGTATAATCCTTCTAAACCTACCTCAACTAAGCCTATATCGTTGAGGGTTTTTTTATCATGAATGGATGTTATTCTATGTCAAATGCTTTTTCTGCATCTTTTGAAATGATTGTATGATACTTATCATTTCTTTTACTGATGTAATGTATCACATTGATGACCTAAAATATTAAACCACCCTTGCAAGCAAGACATAAATCCCAGTTGATCAGGTGAAGGATTTTTTTTAATGTATTGTTGGATTCAGTTAACTCGTGGTTGTTTTTTTTTTTTTTCCTAAGATTTTATTTATTTATTTTACAGAGAGAGACAGCGAGAGGGGGGAAAAAAGCAGGGGGAGTGAGAGAAGGAGAAGCAGGCTTCCTGGTGAGCAGGAAGGCCTATGCAGGACTCAATCCCAGGACCCTGGGATCATGACCTGAGCCGAAAGCAGATGCTTAATGGCTGAGTCACCCAGGAGCCTTGAGTTAGCTAGTATTTTGTTGAGGATTTCTGTATCTCTGTTCATCTGAGATACTGGCCTCTTTTTTAGTGGTGTCTTTTATATGACTTGGGTATTAGTGTGATACTGACATCATAGAATCAATTGGGAAATCTTCCTTCCATTTCTGTTTTTTGGAAGAGCTTGAGAATAATAGGCATTAATTCCTCCTTAAATGTTTGGTAGAATTCACTCATGAAGCCATTTGGTCCTGGACTTTTACTGTTGGGAATTTGATTACAGATTCAATTTCTTTCCTAGTTATCAGTCTGTTCAAATTCTCTATTTCTTTCTGTTTCGGTTTCAGTGGTTTATAGTTTCTAGAAATTTATCCATTTCTTGTAGGTTGTCCAAATTGTTGGCACATAGTTTTCTATAATATTCTGTTATGATTGTTTGTTTTCCTGTGGTGTTGGTTATTTCTCTTTTCTTGGTTGTGATTTTTATTTATTTGAGTGTTTTCTCTTTTATACTTCATAAGTATAACTAGAGGTTTATCAATTTTATCGATTTTTCAAAGAACCAGTTAATGGTTTCACTGATCTGTTTTATTGTTTTCGTTTTTTGTTTGTTTGTTTGTTTGTCTGCTTGTTTTTTGTTTTGTTTTGCTTTTTGGTTTCTATACCATTTATCTGCTTTACCCTTTATTATGCCTTCCTTCTACTGGTTTTAGGTTTTGCTTGTTGTTCTTTTTTTCCTAGCTCCTATAAGTGTAAGGTTACTTTTTTGTTTGTTTTTTTGTTTGTTTTGTTTTGGTTTGTTCCGCTTTGTTTAACTTTTCCTGTTTCTCGAGTTAGGCTTGTATTGCTAAAAAGTTCCCTCTTAGAAGTGCTTTTGCTGCATCCCAAAGGTTTTGGATCAGTATATCTTCATTTTCATTTGTTTCCATGTAGCTTTTTTTATTTCTTCTTTTATTTCCTAGTCAGTTCATTCATTGTTTAGAAGTATCTTATTTAACTTCTATGTATTTGTCATTTTTCCAGATTTCTTTTTGAGGTTGACTTCTAGTTTCATAGTGTTGTGGTCAGAAAAGATACTTGGTATGACTTGGATCTTCTTGAATCTGTTGAGGATGCTTTGTAAGCTAAGAGCTATGTATTTTGGAGAATGTTGCATATGCACCTGAAAATAATGTGTATTCTCCTGTTTTAGGTTGTAGTGCTCTGACTATATCTGTTAAATATTATTTGTTCTATTATGTCACTCAAAGCCATTGTTTCCTTCTTGATTTTCTGTTTAGAGTATCTCTCTATCAATGTAAGTAGAATATTAAAATCTCCTACTATTATTGTATTATTATTCATTAGTTTATTTATGTTTGTTATTAACTTATGAACTGTTTTATGTATTTGGGTGCTCCTATGTTGCATGCATAAATATTCACAATTTTTAAATCTTGTTGGTTGTCCCCTTTATTACTATCTAGTGTCCTTCTTTGTTTCATGTTACATCTTTGTTCTAAAGTTTATTTTGTGCAATCTGAGTATTGCTACTCTGACTTTCTGTTGACATCTGTTTGCATAATTGATGGTTCTCCATTCCCTCATTTTCACTTTGCAGGTGTCTTTAGGTCTAACATGTCTTTTGTAGGCAGCATATAAATGGGTCTTTTTGTTTTTTAATCTGTTCTGTCAACCTATCTTTTGATTGGAAGAGTTAGTCCATTCACTTTCAAAGTAATTATTGATAAGTACATGTTTATTGTCATTTTATTATTTGTTTTGTGATTGTCTCTGAAGATTTTCTCTGATCCTTTCTTGTCTTTCTCTCTGTCATGTGTGCTGATTTCTTTTTAATGATATATTTGGATTTCTTTCTCTTTATTCTTTGCATATTAATTAGGGATTTTTGGTATATGGTTACCATTATGTTTGTATATAACTACTTCTGCATGTGGCAATCTACCTAAACTTGATGGTCATTTATGTTTGAACCCATTCCTTTCTCCTTGCCTTCCCATGTCTTAGGGATATGTTGTCGTATTTTACATCCTTTCATTTTGTGAGTTCATTGACCAATTTTTACAGAAATATTCATTTTTACTGTTTTTGTGTTTCTGACTTTTATATTTTCACTTTTGGCCTTTCTTTTCCAATCAAAGTGTTCCCTTTAATATTTCTTAATATTAAAACCAGCAGGGCTGGTTTAGTGGTCATGAACTCCTTTAATATTTGTCTGTGAAAATCTTTAGCTCTTCTGTTTTGAATGATAGCTTTGCTGGATGGAATATTCTTGGCTCTAGATTTTTCCCTTTCAGCACTTTGAATGTATCATGTCAGTCTTTTCTGAGTTGGAAAATTTCTGCTAAAAAATTATATTTTTTTATCAAATATATCACTACATTTTACTAAAGAAATTACAATACATCTTGGTGTGGATCTGCTTTTATTGATTTTGATGTGGGTTCTCTGTGCCTCTCGGATCTGGATGTCTGTTTCTTTCCGTGGATTAGAGAATTTTTCAGGTGTTATTTCTTCAAATAATTTTTCTGCCCCCTTTTCTCTCTTTTCTTCTTCTGGAACTACTATAATATGAATATTTTGTTTGATGCAGTCACCGAGTTCTCTTAAGTCTATGCTCATTTTGTGTAATCCTTTTTTTCTTTTTTGTTTAGCTTGATTACATTCCATTACTTTGTCATTTAGGCCATGAATTCATTCTTCTACTTCTTCCAGTCTGCTGTTCATTTCATTAAGCATATTTCTTGTTTCTTTAATGGGCCTTTTATCTCTTCTATGTTATTCTTTATCTCTAAGTTAAGAGTCTCACTCATGTCTTCCACTCTTTTCTCAAGTCCAGTGAATATCCTTATAATCATTTCTTTAAATTTGTCTGATATGTTACTTATATCTGTTTCAGTTAAATTTGTGGCCATGGCCTTGTCCTATTCCTTCATTTGGGGTAGATTTACCTGTCTTCTCATTTTGTCTTAAGCTCTATGCCTGTTTCTGTGTGTTGGGGAAGTCAGCTAAGTTGTCTATTCTTGAGGGTAATGACCTTATGAATAAGAGGGCTTGTTGTCCCCTGCCATGTTGTGTCTCCTGTTCCCTAAGGTCTGATATTTGTGAGAATGTTTCCAATGTGTACTGTGTGTGCTCTATTCTTTTGTCCTGGCTGCTTTATCCTTCAAAATGGTCATCTGCTAAGGTTCTCTTTGCCTGTTAATGTTTAGTCCCTGGCCTGAATGTGGCACGTTTTAATTGGGTGTGTTCTGGTCTGTTTGTGAAATGAGACCTGTTTCCATCACCACCTAAACTGAAGCGCCACAAAATTCCTGAGTCAGGAGATGTGGTGTGAACGTTGGTTTGGACTGGTCTTCAAGGAAAGGGAGATTACCTCCCTGAGACTGAGGAAGGCTGACTGGGAGAAGCAGTTCCACTGGAGTGTGGGGATGCAGGACTTGGTGTAAGCAAGTTATGCAGCAAGTGTGGGCACTGCACTGGTTCCTGGAGATGACCCTGTGCTTATGCTGAGGTGCAAAGCAGTGAATTTGCACTAGCCACTTCCTTTCCTTCTCTTTATGTCTCTCTATGAATGCTGTTTCTGTGAGATATATTCCAAATGAACAAGTAACCTCCCTACTGTGTGCCTCATATGCTCTTCAGATTGCTGTTTCCACATTATATGTTCACGGTTTGTTTGCCTGCCTTCTTTCCCATAGCAGTCCCAATGCCTCTGGGGTCTCCTGAGCCAAGCATAGTGACCTTTAAAACTCCAGATTTTAAGCAGCACTGGTTTAACAATTCATGAAATTTGGATCCTTTCACTTTCTTTTTTTTTTTTCCCAAATACTTTTATTTTTTCAATGTTACAAGATTAATTGTTCATGCACCACATCCAGTGCTCCACGAAATACGTGCCCTCCTCAATACCCACCACCAGGCTCTCCCAACCCCCCATTCCCGCCCCTCCAAAACCCTCAGCCAACTGCTATGGGCATTCATTTTCCCCTTAAGCTTCTCTATGTGCTAATCTTTGTCTTGCCCTTCTCCATAACATTGGCTCCCTCCCGATTGCAGTGATAATGATCTGTTTCTCTCCTAAACTGTGTCACTGCACTTTTTACCTTCTTTAATGTGGCCTTTTCTCTACCTTTTTTTTGTGGAGTTTGTTTTGCCAGTCTTCAGGTCAACTTCTAGGGTATTTAAGATGATTCGATATTTATCCAGTTTTATTTATGAAGTGAGGTGAGCTGAAGGTCCTCCTACTCTACTGCCATCTTCCAACCCCAAAGATATCAGTATTCACATTAGAAGTTTCCTGGAAATATAATCCAAGTCTCAGCTTTTATCCCCCATTTTAGTCAGTGTTCTCCAGAGAAGCAGAACCAATAGGAGATATCTTTATATTTACATATGCACACACATATATATACACATATATATTAGCTATATACCATAATATGTACAAAGGATAGAGAGATTATGAGAAATTGGCTTTCATTATTATGGAGACTGAGAAATACCACCATCTGCCATCTGCAAGCTGGAGACTCACTAGTGTAATTTAGTACAGATCCAAAGACCTAAGAATCAGAAGATACAATGGTATAATTCCCAACATAAGGGCAGGAGAAACTGGGATGTCTCAACTTAAGCAATGAGGCAGGAAAAAAATGGGATCCAAGTTTTTCTGTTCTCTGCCTCTTCTTCTCTTTAGGCCCTCAACAAATTAGATGCTTATTTATATTGGTGAAGGAAATTTACTTTGAGTCCACTGATTTAAATATTAATATTTCCCAAAATACCCCAAAGAAATAGACTGGAAATAGTGTTTAATGTGGCTACCCTGTGGTTAGCCAAGTTGGCAGAATCAACCATTACAAGTTCACCCCTTGTCAATTTGGAACCTGTACATATCTCTTTCAACCACATTTAACATCCAAATAAAGACAATGTTAAGGCCATACTTCTGCCTAACATGATGAATAACCAAAACCACCACTAATCCCTTCCCCAGAAGAGGAGGCAAAATCCTAGAATAATGTTTACTCTCCTTCTCGATATTCTATAACTTAAATACTATAATGTAAAATTAATAATACTTAATTTTTCTTTTGAGTAGTTCAATTTCCTCTTGGTAGTCAAGGTCAATTGTCTTCACCAGCACAGTAACTCCTTTCTTTGCTTGTTC
This sequence comes from Nasua narica, assembly GCA_028533885.1. Lineage (NCBI taxonomy): Eukaryota > Metazoa > Chordata > Mammalia > Carnivora > Procyonidae > Nasua > Nasua narica. The sequence goes on along the minus strand of CM052807.1, from coordinate 27,698,886 downwards.
ATTCAGAAGAATGAGTCAACCAAAGTGTCTAAGTGGTAGTCTTAACTTTCAGTTCAATGGAATCATTGTTGTGGAAGCAATCCTTCCTCTGGATCTAAGGCCTCTAGGCCAGCAGAGTATAAAGTCATGGAAAAAGTAAGTAAAATTTTGCGCAACTAGGGGTAATAGCGAATGGTTCACTCCCATTTTCCTAGATTCCTGGACCCATTAGTCCTGGCTGTTGGAGAAGCAGTACCGTATATTGGATGCTGATTTAGGATATATATAGCCTTTTGAAGAAACTTGCCCCAGCCCTACAAAATATTGGCATCTTTTGGTCCAAACAACCAAACAAATTGTCAGGGCCCTTTCTATCTTCCCAAGCTGCAACATTAAATGTAGAATTTCTGCTTAGGGAGCCCATGTCAACAAATTCAGCCTGATCCAACTTTGTTTCTTCTACTATAATCTCACACTCTGAGTATCCATTCCCAAACATGTTCCCTGGATTTCTGTATGTATAAATTAGAACACTCAATAATTCTTCTGGACCATAATGCAACTTCTTATGGATCACACATTGTACCTCACCTGAGGGCTTCCTAGGACTTAAATCTAGTTGTAGGTATACATGCAAAGAGGGTAGATCTTGAGGAAAATTATGTGGGTATACATGCAAAGATGGGTAGATCCTGAAGAAAATTATCATTGTCTTGAATAGCAACTACCTTAGGGAAAGCCTTTACATTTTTCTCAGGCAATGCAGTTTAGTCCCCTCAGACTGAGGTGGGAAAGTATACCATCGTGAGTGCAGAGGTTGACAAGACTAGGGGTGGGATGTTGTTGCTACTAGAGGTGGGGAGGCTACTTCTGCTGGAGTTGAGGAAACCTCTTCCACTGAGAAAGAAAGCATTTGAGCTACGAATTGAAATCCCTGAGTTTATCCTTTTCTTTCACCACTTTGTCTGGTAACATTAGAAGCAAATGACCAGCATCATTATATTCATTAGTTTTACAAAATGTTAAAAATCATCATGTACAGAGTCACCTAGATTCTTACTTTTTATAAATGCTTAGGATTGTCCAATGCAGGAACTTTACATATCTTTCTAAACAGTGGATGCCATGAAATATCAGTCTTCCTTCAACTAATGGAAATAGTATCATTAGCATCTTTAAATCTAATCAGATTAGAGAGCCAATTTTAGCAACACCAGAGCTAATTCAGAAACACTCATCCTTAAAATTCTGTTCCTCTAGGACCATTGTTAGTACCAAATTCTGTTTTAGTTGGGGTTCTTTAGAAAAACAGAGCCAGTGGAATACATATGTATAGAAACATATATTTATTATGAGAAATTGTCTCATAATTATGAAAGCCAAGAAGTTCATGTTTTGTCCTTTGCAAACTGGAGACACAGGAAAGCCAGTGGTGTAACTCACTCTGAACCCAAAAATAGAAAATCCAGGGGATAAAGTGGTGCAAATCCTAGTCTGATGGCCAGAGAAGATGAAATAGGATGGCTAAACTCAAATAATGAGGAAGAACATGGGAGAGGGAGAAATTTTTCCTTTCTTTGCCTTTTGTTTCATTCAGCCCTCACCTACTAACACTGGGGAAGGAAATCTACTTTATTGAATTCACCAAATGCCAATCTGAAAACATGTTTGCTGGATTCATGCCACACAAATAAGGATCTTCACTTTGAGATCATCCATGAATTCTTTCTTCAGAGGATAGATAAATATATAGCCTGAAACTGAAATATTTTGTAATGTGGTTTAAAGGCAAAGGGGTTGAGAGAATGGAGAAAACAGGAGAATGGATGAAGTTAGCCAGTAAATCCACAAATGACACAAATGCAATAGAATGCATCTATTCATTCTTTAAGAAGTGGTAAAGTCTTCTCAGAAATACATTTATGGAGGGTGCAGTCAAGATGGCAGAATAGTAAGGGATCCTAAGTTTGCCTCATCCTTAGAACACAGCTAGATCAACATCTGATGATGTTGAACACCTAGGAATATGATCTGAAGAAAGAAAGATAATCCGCATAGTTGGAGAGAGAGAATGTGGCAGAAGAGAGGTTCAGAGCTGTGAATTTGGGGAGAGGAAAGCTGCACAGTAGCAAAAGGAAGGGAAACTTTTTGTGGAGCTAAGTTAGGGAGGGGGAGAAAGTGGGAGAGAGTGTAGTGGGTAGGGATCAGACAGGAAGCCCCAGTAAGGAGATCCCCTGGGTTGCACAGAGAGAGATTGTTCCCCTTCCCAGAGTACATTCGGAAGAGTGCATTTTGCCTGTCCAAGGACAAAAGGCCAGCCAGGAGCCATTGAGTGACACTCAACAGCAGGGTCAGAGGTGTGCACAAGGGCAGAAAACCTCTTAACAACTTTTTGCTGTGAGCCACAATAGGTTTAAACCTCGGTAGGCAGAGTGGCTGCTTTTCTGTAATAGAACTGAACAGAGAGCAGAAACATGTGCGGACTGCAGATAACCTGGCCACAACTTTTTGCTATCTGCCACAGTAGATTCAAGCCTCTGTACAACTCCTTTTCTCAGACAGAATGGAGTAAGGGATGAAGTTGTGTTCATATGGCCAAAAACCTGTTCCAACTTTTCACTGAGCATTACAATGAACTCTAGCTTCTGCATGTGCACTGTGCAACTATTTTTGGGGACAGGAAAGTGCTTGGCATGCCCCAAGCCTCTCCTCCAGGGGAGGGCCTGCATCTTGCCAAGTCCTTTAAAACCTGGAGTTTTAAACCCCAGTCACCAGTTACAGATAAAATACAGGAGATCTGTGACTTGGGGGGCACCACTGGCCAGGAAACAGATAGTTAAGGGTAGGGAACTGAGGAAAGCCTGGGACAATTGAAATCATTTGCTTTTCTGAGAAAGCCTCCTGAACAATGGTGGCCAGGCATTCCCTTCTCCTGGGACAAGAGGGTGGAGTGATGCCCTATTCTTCCTCTTCTGCCACCCACCAGCACAGTCAAAAGTCAGAGAGAAACACAGCACCTCCAGGGGAAGCTAGAGTCCCCTGAACAAAACCCACCCCCCTACAGGGGTATCTTTACAAGGGCAAGTCAGCTTGTGAGCCAGGCCAACAGGCTTCTCCCTCAGAAGACCAACGCAGGCCCTCATATGTAACAAATCTACTGATTAAAGAATGCTCCAAAATATATCAGCTTTTGGTGTAAATAATACCAAGTTTGCTTCTTTTCTTATTTTTTTCTCTCTTAATTTTTTTTTTAAAGATTTTATTTATTTATCCACCAGGAAAGAGAGAGAGTGAGAGAGAGAAGGTCAGAGTGAGAAGCAGACTCCCCATGGAGCTGGGAGCCCGATGTGGGACTCGATCCCGGAACTCCGGGATCATGACCTGAGCCGAAGGCAGTCGCTCAACCAACTGTGCCACCCAGGGGCCCCTCTCTCTTAATTTTTAATTTTTTCATTTCTATATCCTATTTTTTATTTTTTATCTTTTATTTCATATATACCTTTTTTTCTTTTCACTTTTTTTTGGTGTCAGGTTTATGGCTTATAACTTTTTTTTTCATTTGTTGGTTTGTTTGTTTCCTCTTAGTTTTTGGTTCAGGCCTCTAACTTTGTTTCTCTTTTCTTCTTTCCTTACACTTTTTCCATTTTTTTTTCTTATTTTTTGGAGTAATGCTTATAGCTATCTGTTTGCATTTTTGTTCCTTTTCCTTTTCTCTTGTCTTGGATCAAGGTTTTTTTTTTCTTCCTTTTTTTTCTTCATTATTCTTTTTTCTTTTACAGGCTAATCTTGACACATCAAAACACATCTAGTTAAAGGTGAAAGCACCCCCCAACACAAGCATGGAGGAACTCTGTAAAGGATAGACCAGGTGAACAAGCAGCCAAAACACAACAGCAGAATGTACACAGCATACACCAGAAACACTTCTTGAAGTATTTTTTGTTGTTGTTGTTTGTATTTTCTTTTTCTTTTTCTTTTTTCCCTTCTTTTCTGGACAAAATGACAAGACAGAGAAATTCACCCCAAAAGAAAGAACAGGAAGTAGTACTCATTGCCAGGGATTTAATCAGTATGGTTATTCATAAGATGTCTGAACTAGATTTAAGATGATTATGAAAACACTATCTGGGCTTGAAAACAAGCATAGAAGACACTAGAAAATCCCTTACTGTAGACACAAAGAACTATAATCAGACTGAAATTAAAAATATTAATACTGAGATGCAGTCCCAAGTGGAAGTCATAAAAATGAGGATGAATGAAACAGAAGAAAGAATCAGTAATATACATACAAGGGTGGAAAATAAGAAGGCTTATTTTCCATAATAAGGAAAAGAACAGAAAAAAGAAACTATTAGATCATGAAGGGAGACAAAGAGCTCAGGGATTCCATAAACCTAAATAATATCTGGACAATAGGGGTCCCAGAAGATGAGGAGTGGGAGATAGAGGCAGTAGGTTTATTTGAACAAATTATGGCTAAGAACTTCCCTAATTTGGGGAAGGAAAAAAGCATTCAAGTCCAGGAGGCACAGAGAACCCCCTTCAAAAATCAATAAAAATAGGTCAACACCTCAACATAAAATAGTAAAGCTTACAAATTTCAAAAATAAAGAGAAAATCCTGAAAGCACTTGGGAACAAGATGTCCTTAACTTGCAATGGTAGACACATAAGGCTGTCAACAGACCTGTTCACAGAAACCTGGCAGGCCAGAAAAGACTGGCATGATATAGTCAATGGACTAAGTGAGAAAAATATGCAGCCAATAATACTTTATCTAGCAAGGCTGTCATTCAGAATAGAAGGAGATATAAAGAGTTTCCAAGACAAACAAACAAAAATGAAAGGAATTTGTGAACACTAAACCAGCCCTGCAAGAAATGTCTAAAGCGTTCCTTTGAGCAAAGAGAGAGCCCAACAGTAGCAAAGACCAGAAAGGAATAGACAGTCTACAGAAAGAGTGACTTTACAAGTAATACAATGGCACTAAATTCCTACCTTTCAATAACTACTCTGAATGAAAATGGACTAAATGCTCCAATCAAAAGATACAGGGTATCAGATTGGATAAAAAAAAAAAAAGACCCATGGATATGGTGTCTATAAGAGAATCATTTTAGACCCAAAGACACCTCCAGATTGAAAGGGAGGGGGTGGAGAACCATTTATAATGCTAATGGACATCCAAAGAAAACTGGAGTAGCCATCCTTATATCAGACAAACTAGATTTTAAACCAAAGACTGTAATAAGAGATGAAGAAGAATACTATATCATAATAAAAGTTTCTATCCAGCAAGAAGATCTAATAGTTGTACATATTTATGCTCTTAGCTTGGAAGCAGCCTAATTTATGAGCCAATTAATAACAAAGGTAAAGAAGCACATTGATAATACAACAATAGTAGGAGACTTTAACCCCCCAGTCACAGCAAGGGAAAGATCATCTAAGCAGAAGATCAAAAAGGAAACAAGTGCGTTGAATAATACACTGGACCAGATGGACATCACAGTTATATTCAGAGCATTTCATCCTAAAGCAACAGAATACACATTCTTCCTGAGTGCATATGGAACATTCTCCAGAACAGAGCACATACCAGAACATAAATCAGGTTTCAACCAGTACCAAAAGACTGAGATTATATCATGCATATTTTCAGACCACAAGGCTTTAAAACTTGAACTTAATCAGAAGAAAAAATTGGAAAGAACACAAATATATGGAAGTTAAAGAGCATCCTACTAAAGAATAAATGAGCCAACTAGAAATTTAAAAATTAATAAAAAAATACATAGAAGTAAATGAAAATGAAAACATGACAGTAGAGAACCTCTGGGATGCAATGTAGGTGGTCCTAAGAGGGAAGTATATAGTAATACAGGTTTTCTCAAGATCCAGAGTCCTGGGATCATGCCCCGTATTGGGCTCCCTGCTCAGCGTGAAACCTTCTTCTCCCTCTCTGCTCCTCCCCCTGCTTCCTCTCTCTCCTATTCTTTCTTTCTCAAATAAATAAATAAAATCTTTAAAAAAGATATACAACTAGTATAAGAGAATATTATGATCAATTATATGCCAACAAATTAGGCAATCTAGACTAATTGGATGCATTCCTAGAAACATATAAACTACCAAAACTTAAATAGGAGGAAATAGAAAACCTGAACAGCAAAGAAATTGAATCACTAATCAAAAATCTCCCAAAAGACAAGGGTCCAGGACCCGATGGCTTCCCAGCAAAATTCTACCAAACATGTAAAAAAGAATTAATACCTATCCTTCTGAAACTGTTTCAAAAAAATAGAAATGGAAGGAAAACTTCCAAACTCATTGGAGTCAAGGCCACCATTACCTTGATCCTAAAACCAAAGACCCCACTAAAAAAGAGAATTACAGACTAATAGCCCTGGTGAACATGGATGCAAAAATTCTCACCAAGATACTAGCTAATAAGATCCAACTGTACATTAAGAGGATTATTCACCACAACCAAGTGTGATTTATTCCAGGGCTGCAAGATTGGTTCAACAACTAGAAATCAATCATTGTGATATACCTTATTAATAAAAGAAAGGAGAAGAACTATATAATCCTCTAATATATGCAGAAAAAGCATTTGACAAAATTCAGCATCCCTTCTTGGTGAAAACTCTGCTGTGTAGGGATAAAGGAACATAATTCAACATAGAAATCATAAGTGAAAGACTCACAGCAAATACTAACCTCAACAGGGAAAACAGAGCATTTCCCCTAAGGTCAGGAACATGACAGGAAGTCCCACTCTCATCCCTGTTGTTCAACATAGTATTGGAAGTCCTAGCCTCAGCACTGGAAAACAAAAAGAAATAAAAGTTACCCAAATTATCAAAGGAGAAGTCAAATTTTCACTTTTTGTAAACAACATGATAATCTATGTAGAAAACCCAAAGACTCCATCTAAAGATTGCTAGAAGTGATGTAGGAATTCAGCAAAGTTGTAGGATACAAAATCAATGTACAGAAGTCATTTGCATTTCTATACACTAACAATGAAGCAGAAGAAAGATAATTTAAGTAATCAATCCCATTTACAACTGTAACAAAATTTGCATAAGATACCTAGGAATAAGCCTAACTGAAGAGGTAAAGGATCTGTACTCTTAAAACTATAGAACAGTCATGAAAGAAACAGAGGAAGACACAAAGAAATGGAAAAACATTCCGTGCTCATGGACTAGAATAAAAAATATTGTTAAAAAGCCTTTGCTACACAGAGCAATCTACACATTCAAGCAATCTCTATCAAAATATCATTGGTATTTTTCACAGAGCTGGAACAATCCTAAAATTTGTGTGGAATTGGAAAGACCCCAAATAGCCAAAGTAATGTTGAAAAAGAAAATCAAAGCTGGAGGCATCACAGTTCCAGACTCAAGTTCTATTACGAACCTGTAGTCATCAAGACATTATGGTACTGACACAAAAACAGACACATAGATCAATGGAACAGAATAGAAAACCCAGAAATGGACCCTCTACTTTATAGTGAATGTAATATTCAACAAAGCAGGAAAGAATATCCAATAGAAAAAAGAGAGTCTCTTCAACAAATGGTGTTGTGGAAACTGGATACCCATATGCAGAAGAATGAAACTGGACCATTTTCAGATACCACACACAAAAATACACTCAAAATAAATGAAAGACCTAATTGTGAGATAGGAATGCATCAAAATCTTGGAGGATTACACAAACAGCAACCACTTAGACCTCAGGTCCAGCAACTTCTTGATAGACACATCTCCAGAGGCAAGGGAAACAAAAGCAGAAATGAACTATTGGGACTTCATCAAGGTAAAAAGCTTCTGCACAGCAAAGAAACAATTGACAAAACCAAAGGACAACTGATGGAATGGTAGAAGATATTTGGAAAAGACATATGAGATAAAGGGCTAATATCCAAAATTTATAAAGGATTTACCAAATTCAACACCAAAAACATCCCCCAAAAATTCCAGTCAAGAAGTGGGCAGAAGACATAAACAGACAATTCTCCAAAGAATACATACAAGTGACCAACAGACACATGAAAAAATGCTCCACATCACTCATCAGCAGGGAAATATAAATCAAAACCACAATGAGATACCATCTCACACTAGCCAGAATGACTAAATTAACAAGTCAGGAAACAATAGATGTTGGTGAGGATGTGGAGAAAGGGGAACCCTCTTACATTGTTCGTGGGAATGCGACCCAGTGCAGCCACTCTGGAAAATAATATGGAAATTCCTCAAAAAGTTAAAAATAGAACTACTCTTCCGCCCAATTACACTCCTAGGTAGTTATCCAAAGGATACAAACATAGTGATTCAAAGGAGCACATGCTCCCCGATGTCTAAAACAGCAATGTCCACCATAGCTAAAGTATGGAAAGAGTCCAGATGTCCACTGGCAGATGAATGGATAAAGATGTGGCATATATACACAACGGAATATTACTCAGTCATCAGAAAAGAATGAAATTTTGCCATTTGCAATAACATAGGGGGAACTAGAGGGTAATATTCTAAAAGAAATTAATTCAGCCAGAGGAAAACAAATACTATATGATTTCACTCATATGTGGAATTTTGAAACAAAACAGATGAACATAGGGGAAGGGAAGGAAAAATAAAATAAAATGAAAACAGAGAGGGAGGCAAACCCTAAGAGACTCTTAACTAAGGGAAACAAACTGAGAGTTGCTGGAGGGCAGGTGGTTGGGATGATGGGGTAATTGGGTGATGGGCATTAAGGAGAGCACTTGATTTAATGAGCACTGGGTGTTATATACAACTGATGAATCAGTAATTTTTACCTCTGAAATTAATAATACAGTATACATTAACTAAATTGAATTTAAATAAAATTTTTTTAAAATACATTTATGTTCTCAACTATGAAGATTCATAGTCAAAAATCCTAGAATGCTACATATAGAATATTACACATACAACCCATAATATTTCATGGATAGAGAATAGAGGAATGAAGAGAACACTCCAATTTCATTAAAATATATAAAGTGCTTAATATATTTTAAAAATATTATACATTGAAGGGAAAAATCCAGATCATTTCCTGGACCTTATTACCTTATGAGTAGAATAAGATAAGCATAATAATAACAGCAAATGTAATATGTGCTACATCTGAGGTGCAATAAATTGTTAGGAACCACGAAATAGAAAAACATCACTTTGGACCCAGCAGGAATCCACAGAAGTATCTTCTAAGCTGTGCTTAAAAGCCAGAGATTGGAAAGGATATTTCAAACAGGATGAATTGGGACAGATCAACCTTCTCAGGTCTTAGCAGATTTCACTGGATAATTAGTCTATCACTTAAGAATTTTCTTGCTGTCCAACCACGCACATTTATCTATTAGTGTACCTCTTCTCTAAGATTGCCTTTGATAAGATTATTCTAATAGAAAAACTAGGTGTTAATGTGTAAATTGAGGAAGAACAATGATAGGGGTTGGTTTGAGCCATCTGGTAGAGACTGAATAATAAACAATGGAGGAGCATATCAAAGGAGAATGAGATTGGTGGTTAGCACCTCAATAGATGGAAGAGAACTAAATGTGTAGGGGGAAAAGGTGACAGGCTTATTTTGCCCATTGAAGTTAATACCTTAAGATATGTCTCTACTTTAGTGATTGCTAATATTTACTATTTGTTTTTTCCCTTATTTTTCAATAATCCAAACACTACCTAGTCAACATTGCGTTTGAATTCAATAAGCTCCATAGGAATTGCTACATTTCAAAATATAATGTTCTTTAATCTGAATAGTTTTCTTCACTTGTTACACCAACAAATTGATGCCAGAATGGAAAGAAAAAAAAAAACAACTAAAAATGTTGTTTACTATAGTTAATTTTCCATCATGTCTCTAAGAATGTTTTATTTTTCTGCATTATTTTTAGAAGAAAAGGGACACATGATTACAATCAAATCAACATTTGAAGTTTAACAAAATTCTAGACACATTGACTGAATCTAGATAATTTTTGCTTTTCTTAAAAAAATTCTGAAAGTACTGTTAGTTCAGTTGGGAGTGTGGGAGGCACTCTAATACATGGCCTTTAATCTTCCCCTAAATCTGTAAATCATTTTTTTAAACGAACTAAATCTTTCACCTTTACAGAAGGCTTTTTAGAGTGCTTTTAAAGAAAAGAAAAAAGAAAAGAAAAAAGAAAAGAGAAGAGAAGAAAGAGCTTTCTATTATAAGCTGCCTCCTCCTTTGCTTAGGTGTTTAAGTAAACAAAAAGCTTGTCAAAAGACAATTTTAACCCAATGATAATAATGTAATGCAGACTAAACTCCCAGCAGACACAGCCATGGTGGGATTCAAAGGAGAAGACAGAATTTCCACTTGGAAGGTTTTGTATTTTCCAACTGAGAAAAATGTGAATAAAACTCAACTGTATTTAAGTGCGTTTATGTGACCATGTTTGCCCAAAATACAGCCTAATATGTTAAATATGCTTATTGGGAAAAAACCTGAAATAGAATTTTGAGTCTTTATGCTTACAATCCTCTAAATTCCAAATATTTTACTCGTGATTCAAAATGATTGAAAGTGAAACTATTTTGAAGGATAAACTACCGAGAAACAGTCTCATATTTTTTAGAACATATTTTAGTTGATGACTGAACCACTATATTGTCCAGATTCTCCTAATACTTCCTCTTGGATATTTTTTAAGTAAGCTTTCAATTTACAAGTATTTCCTAAGATTTAGACCCTGACTCTCTACTCCAAGCTTATCCCTCCCTACCCCAACTCATCTGTATTTGCAACTTCATGACTTATTCCCATTTCATGTATAAATCATATTCCTTTGTCAGTCACCTACTGACCTCCTTGCTGCCTGGATGATCCGTCCTTACTCTAAAACTAACATGCCTTAATATCATCACTTAATATAATTTCTTGTAGAAATGAGGACTTCTTACATCATATAACAAAAGGAAAATTATTTAGTCACTACTCTTTCTAATTACTCTCATCGCTTGAAATAACATAGCCATTTGGATCAACTCTGCAAATGCTCCAAACTGCCTTGCATATTACTGCCAAATTCGCCTTTTAAAATACTGATTCCTTTATAACACCACTGAGCTCAAAAATTTTAAAAGACTCTTGTAGCTACTATATATAAAACAACTGTTAGCAGCCACATCTTAATTTGTTTCCTTTAACAACTTTATCACTGTTTCCAAAGACCAAACCCTACTTCCTACCAAGAATATAGACACACCATCTTTCTATATTTATGGAATCTACCACTCTTTCTATAGAGCCCTGCATCCTGCATGGTATCTTTCCTAATACTGTCAAATCCCTCCATAAACTTAACAGTCAAGCAGGCTTATTTTTCCTATGCCTTTTTTATTTCTTTAAATTTAAGTAGACATTTTTATCTGCAGGAAGTATAAGAAAATATTGTATATACCACACAAAGTTACCAGTATAATGCACATGAAAGATAAGTAACACATAACTGATCAATAAGCTTAACTGAAACCAACACTTATCAAATGTCTATTATAGCTTAGTTACTGCATATACAAAGAAAATCGGGCAAAGCCCCTACTCTTAATGTGTTATAGTTGATGGGGAAAACAACATTATGGAAAAAAAGAGAAAATATTACTCATGGTTTATAGATTTTTGGTTATCTGACTCCTATGTACATTACTTTCCATAATGATTAGAAAGTTATGCAGTAAGTTAACTTGACTCTCTATAGTAGGTAGTGCTGTTGGTCCAATCATACTCATTTAATATCATTTGCAGCATAATGTATTCTTCAGAAGCTTATTTGTGACAGAATATTTGAACTGGAGGGCTGAATGTGGTCTCAACAAATATAATTCTGGGAAGTTTCTAAAATCCTTACAATGAATCATTGTTAAGATATACAATTTAGTGAGATAATTCTGTTAGTATATGACATATAGTAAATATTTCAGAGATTAATCAGTGGCATTTTTAAGATTGAAATACTTTACATCGCATCAGAGATTATAAAATAAGTTTAAAGAAATATCAGAAATTGTTCACTTCAGATAAAAATTTTCCACAGAGACATAAATTGGCTGGGGATTTTTCATGGAAAAACAGATTCCATTTCTTTTTCTTTTAGTAATATGAACTTTTGATTCCTTTTGGTTATTATTTCTGAGTGGGTATAGAGCTCATAATTTATCTGAAAAGCTTTTGGAATTTCACAGGAGGAATTGTTAGGAAATATTTCAGTCTCTAAAGTTGCTGCAACAACATTCCTAAAAAAGAAGAATTTTGATAGAATTGAGATATGTTCTTGTTTCCATTAAATAGCTTAGTGAGCTACTTCATTGATTTCATGGATATTAGAGATGTCAAGGTCACCCACATTTTCTATGTAGTCTCTCTACAAACATATGCTGAATATTTCATCAAGTTTTTCTCATTTTTTACTTTGTTATCAAAACACCTTTTTTTGCTGACTTCAATCTGATACTGCAGATCTTCTATAAATATTTTATATTTATATATAAATATATATAAATATTTCTATTATATGTAAATATTTTAATTTGTACTTTTCTCCCAGAATATAATAATCATAAATAATAATAAATAATACACTAAATTTACTATAAATATAGTAAAAATTAAGCAAGAGTTGAAATGAAGAAATAAATAAGCATAGAACTAAAAGTATAGTTACATTGTTTCTTCCATGGCCAAATATTCAGAAAAATCTAAGATATTTTAAGACATTCCCTAACCATAAAGAAATAAAATATAAATACTGAAAGGGTAGAAATACCAAAAGAAACTTGTTATTGGTCCCAGTTTCTTTTTCTCTCATCACTGTGTGCCAATGGCATGTTGATGACAGTCAATCTGACCAAAGGAGGGAAATATGGATGACACTGGGGACTTCTGTTGACCTTAAGCAGGTGACAAATCTTCCTACCTTCCTCTGACCATTTTTTGCCTGACAACTCTAGATTGTTCTGCTATTTAATTTGCCCTCCTATGATCTGTTCTTTACAGCTAGATTTCTCCCATCTCTTGACTTTTTTTAAAGATTTTATTTATTTATTTATCTATTTATTTGACAGAGAGGGGAGAGATCACAAGTAGGCAGAAAGGCAGGCACAGAGAGAAGGGGAAGCAGGCTCCCCGCCGAGCAGTGAGCAGTGAGGGCTCCATCCCAGGACCCTGAGACCATGACCTGAGCGGAAGGCAGAAGCTTTAACCCACTGAGCCACTCAGCCGCCCCTCCCATCTATTGACTTCGGAAAAAAAAGAGTTTGCTCAAACCCAGGATCACACAGTTATTTGTGTAATCTGAGGCATGCTAAGTAACCTCAAAGAGTATCAGCACATGCTTCTATTAAAAATGGAACTAATAATCTACTCACAAATTTATAGTAATAAGTAAATGAAATTACTAGCATGACAGTACAAAGTTAATAAATATTAATTGTATTTTCCCTTGACCCACTGTGGAACAAAGTGTAGTCATGTAATATTTTATTATATTCTTCTCTCCATTAAGATAGACCTTTTGTAATTTTAATGTTCCTTAATAGCAACTGAGAGACTTTAGAGTGTAAATGCCTCAACTTCTGGTATCTTATCCTCTGGCTTACCTTTTTCCTATCATCCTTGTTTTTCAGAAAGAACAAGTCAAACAAACAATAGGTTTCTCAGTGTTACACAAATATTCAGTAAAATCATGTGATTTTACATTGTGTGTAAAAGTAGCTGGATTTAGAGTCTAAGGTCTAAAATTCAAGAACCATATCTTGATTCCTTAAGTTTTAGTCTTTTTGTCTTTAAAATTGATAGTACTTTTCCTATCTTCCCTAGAGAGTATCTTTAGTATGGAATTACATCCTTTCACATAAAGACATTTCAGTATATCTCAAATGGTGTATACATATAAAATTGTGAAATTTACATTTCAAAACAAATCACACTTAAGTTAGCCAATGAAACTTTCACATTAAGGCAATAGTGAAGATGAATGGAATACAGGGACTGCCTCTAACATCTATCACATATACTTCTGATTCCTGAAAATCCTAACAGGGAAGCATATAGGCAAGATGCAACAAACGCAGGGAATGCTGATTTTTTAACAACAACAACAACAACAACAACAAAAATGACAATGTTTAGTACATATGACTCAAGCAGTGACAACATGAAAGAAAGGTGGGTGTTATGGCTTGTGTAAGTTACATTTGGAGTCAGGGGGACCAACTATAGTTCATAAATACATATGTTTAAGGCAATAAATATTGAAATTCAAAGTGATTTGTTTGTATCAACCTCGTAATTCCATTATCTAATAGCTGACTATTAAAAAATCCTGTAATAAACTTCCTTCTTTGTCACAGAAAGTATGACAACTATTAATAAGTTGGCTGCAACAGGTACCCAATAGCAAAGAAGGCACTTGCAGTGGTGACATTTGGACAAAAAAGGAACTTTTTAAAATTGATTTTAAGCAATGTTTTTCTTTTTTATAGCAACCATCTGGATAACAGCAGTGCTCATATGTCACAAGTCTTTTTCTTTTCATTCATGGCATTAAGGCTAATAAAAACACACTCCCACACACACACAGGTTTCTTTGAGTAGTTCTTTGGCAAGACATGGTAGGAAATGCTTATAGGAGTGTGGGGGAGGTAGAAAAAGACACTCTATAAGAATTTCTATTTCAGAAAATAGTGCCACCCCCTCAGGCCTGTTGTGTTTGTGTACATGAGAACCAAAGTTTTGCTGAGGCATAAAGGATAAGAAAGCAATGTTTTTTCAGCTCTGGAGAGTCAAAAATCAGCCTAAGAGCATAAAGGTAGTGCCAATTATATTTTTAGAAAATTTCTTTAATGATCCCACTCTTTTTCTATTATTAAGGAAAATCAGATGATAAGGAGGTGGTTTAGAGGTTGACAGTGAGAGGGAGAAGGGAGAGGCTAGATATTAGCCTTAAAAGTAATAGTTTTTATTTTAATTCCAATTAGTTAACACACAGTGTTATATTATTTTCAGGTGTACAATATAGTAATATAATACTTCCGTACATCACCCTGTGCTCTTCACAAAAGTTCACTCTTAAACCCCCATCATGTATTTAACCAATCCCCCACTGACCTCCCTTCTGATAACCATCAGTTTGTTCTCTATAGTTAAGGAAATTCTATCATTTTGATATATATTTGATTTCTTTAAACTAACCCCAATCAACCAATGAAGATGTGCCATCCTTTCTATGTTTCTTTTGCAATA
Organism: Nasua narica; assembly: GCA_028533885.1. NCBI lineage: Eukaryota > Metazoa > Chordata > Mammalia > Carnivora > Procyonidae > Nasua > Nasua narica. The sequence goes on along the minus strand of CM052807.1, from coordinate 27,683,581 downwards.
GGAAATGAAATGTTCTCTATTCATTCATTATCACAATAATAATTAAAAGTTTGAAGTCAAATACCAACCTGAAAGATAGAAAAGTTACTTTATATATCTTAATAGTAGGAAAATGCTTTTATAAACAACATGTTTTCCTGTGTTGAATTATTTCAAAGTTAAATTTATGGACCATTCATACATTCCAAAAAGGCAGGGTCACTGTAATGTCTAAGTGTATCAAATTATTTCACTCTTCCCCTAAGCAGCCTGAGGTTATCTCAAAAATGGCTAGCTATTCACTTCACACAGAAAACCCTACAAAATCATGAATATGAAAAGGTTCAAATCTTTGTGTTCACTTTCAGAACACCTGTGAAACCGCCCAGGCCATCAAGGGTACACATATCAGAAAAGCCACCAAGTATCAGAAAGATGCCACTTTACAGAAGTAATGTGTGCCACTCCATCACTCCTGCAGTGGTGTCAGGAGGTGTACCTATGCCAAACAGTGGGCCTGGAGACAGGGCTGGTGGCCCCAAAACAGGGCTGAATTTTTACTGCACATACATAAAAATGCAGAGTGTAATGCTGAACTTAAAGGTTTAGATGTAGATTCTCCAGTCATTGAGCACATCCAGATGATCAAAGTCCCCAAGATGCAGAATTAGAACTTACAGTGTTCATGGTCAGATTAACTCATACATGAGCTCTTCCTGCCACATTAAGATGATCCATACTGGAAAATGAGCAGATCATTCCTAAACCAGAAAAGTAGGTTTCACAGAAGAAAAAGATATCCCAGAAGAAGCCAAAGAAACAAAACCTATGACCCTGGAGTAAATTCTGCATGAAATAAAGGCAAATAAAAGGGGAAAAAATGTATCATATGAATTCAGGAATTCAGACATGGCAATTCTTATTAATGAATTGCCAATTGCCAATGAATTGCCAATTAATTATATAATTGATAAGTTTATTAAATATAAAAAATAAGCATATTTGTCTGGATTTTAAAATGTATCTTAAGCTATTTGCTAGTAATTATAGTATTTGAAGTAGAAAAGTGTAGAAACATGTGTTAAAGATTTTGGAACAAAAAGCTAACACCACTTTGTATAGTTACTAAAAAAGATAGCAGTTTAGTATAATATGTCAGCTTTTATGGTCCCACTGGTCCAAGTAGAGGAAAAACAAAACAAAACAAAACAAACAAAAACATATTGCCTGAAAGGGAAATAGTCCTTGTCCTGGTTTTAGCTGAAGATAAGATTTTATGCAAATTGCCTTTGCCTTCCAATTTAATAGCCCTATACCTGTTCTACCTTCCTTGAACAATACATCTGAAAACAAATTGGAAAGGTATATAAAAGTGCCCTGAAAAATAACATATTCCATTAGTAGAAGAGAATAAGTTCTATCATTATTATTTGGTTTAATGACTCATATGGCTCATGCTTACAGTGGCTTCACTGGAAGATTTGTAATATTTTCCTGGTTCTAAGCCCACTTTCACTTGGATTCTTTACAGTCTGGATTTTTATAGAGTAGACATTCTGACTGTAGGTGAAGTGAGATGTGAATTTGGATTTTGAGCAGTTTTCCATTGAAGAGAATTGAACTTTCCCAAACATCAGCCCAGTTCTTTAAAAAGCAAATGATATTTCTTCTGCAATCAGATTCAATCACCTTAATAGACAACAAAAGAATTGTAAGATAACACTGTATCAAGAATGGACCCCCCCAAAAAAGGCGGGGGCTCCTGGGTATCACAGTCGGTTAGGCATCTGCCTGCAACGCAGGTCATGATTCCAGGGTCCTGGGATCAAGGGCTGCATCAGGCTCTCCACTGAGCTGGGAGTCTGACTCTCCTTCTTTTTCTTTGATCTCTCTTGAGTTCACTCTTTTCTCAAATAAATAAATAAAATTTTTTTAAAAAGTGGACCTAACTCTCGATTTTCTCAAACAAGTGATAAAAGTTGTCATAAAAAGTCATTTTGTAAGATATTCAGTCAAAATAAAAATAAAACTAGGTTATCTTGGGTCAGTGAAGACCTGATAATATTTGGGGAATATATAAAAGAAGAAAATGAGCCAACCCAACAAAACGAAGCTACATGAGACATTGTAAAAATTAGGATTTTTAATTTTTTCTTATGTAGCTCTCTTTATTCATGTGGGTAATGTCTCTTCATCCCTTCTCAACTTTCCATTATGTTTCCATTATGTTTGACCTTTTGATGGTGAGCAATCTCTTTGCATTAAGTGAGCCAACAAGTTGAGGATAAGAAATATTTGAGGCCAAAAAAAAAAGAAATATTTGAGACCTCGGCAGGAGTTGTATAGTAGGGTGGTGTGGCTGGGAATGAGAGGGTACTAAATTACCCAGACTCTCCACTTCCTTTATTGAGGTTCTGGTACTCTCCTTGGACTCTGTTCCTCATGTAAAAATTCACTGCTGCAAAAATTGTGAGAAGAGTCACAAATGGATATACACACTCTGGAGACCCCAGACTACATTTCAGTGATATATTAACTAAATTAATCTTTCTGTGTTGTTGAGGCATTTTATAGAACAGTGGGTGTTCCAGGACCAGAGGCAACACAGCATGAAAAGGTATTATGATTGCTTTTTTCCACTCAAAGGAAGAAAAATAATTCATTCTAACAATTATTTCAGGCTCTCAGAACAAGCTGTTTCAGAATTTGTTCATCAAACAGATTTATAGGTCTATAAAAGCCATTCAGAGCAATTAAAATAATTTTACCCTCCATTTTATCAGCTTCCAGCTTGGGTTTTCCCTGTTGGTTGTAATCTATCAATAAAATCTGTATGTTTTCCCTAAATAGACATTTTATTCCATCATAATTGTTATCGTTAATAATTTGAAACACATTATTATGATGTTATTATCAATTTCCAAATAGAACATGATCATTTTAAGAGTAAACAATATATTTTTTAAGATTTTATTTGTTTATTTGAGAAAGTATGAGCAGGTAGAGGCACAAGAGGACTTCCCACTGAACATGGAGCCCACTGTAGGGCTCCATGTGGGGCTTGATGGGAGCTCAAGTGGATCTCCATATCAAGCTTGAAGGTGGCTCCACTTGGGGCTTGATGCTGGGATCCATGTGGGGCCCCGTGAGGGGCTCAATCCCAGGACACTGAGATCATGACCTGAGCTAAAGTCAGATGCTTGACTGACTAAGCCACCAAGGTGCGTCAAGAGTATGTGATATTTTTATTGTGTATTTGTATCATTCATGGTATTTTAAACACTAGCATGACAATAAAAGTTGAATCAATGTTTGTTGAGAAATGAATAAACCCTTAAAGGATGTGGTGAATAATTACCATATATAAGGCAATACACCAGGTGCCCATAGAAGAGGTGTAATTAAATCTTTATATTCAGTATTTTTATATATGAAATAAGGATGTTTGAACCTATTGTAGCTACTATGCAAGGTTGGTCTGAAAACTGCAATAGAAATCTAAAAGAAGTTCATTGAAAAATAAAGTGTTCTAAAATAAAATGTTTCACTGTTAAGCAACTATGTAACCATGTTATGAATCATATATTCATGAATTCCAAAATCTAATTTCATGTGTCAAAGTCAGTTCCCATGGATGCTAGTCCTTTCCCAGAAAGTATTTTGTTAAAGAGGTTTTAATCTGTTTTCTGTCTTCATCTATATCCATATCAATTTATTCTAAAGGGCAAGTATACAACTGAGCTACCAGCCCATTTAATCATTTGGAAATAGAAGATAGTCTATATAGGCAAATTTTCAAATCAAAATAATGGTTATCAAATGTGGTACCATAAGAAGAACCTCAGGAAACATGAAAATAAGATAGGAAAGAAGTAACATGATATGCCATTGTAATAGAAAGAGCTTAAGGAGGAAGGTAAGTAAATAATTAGATGGGAAAAGTATAAGAAAACTAAACATTTTATTTCTTTCAGAAGTAATTTCCTTAATAATCTAACAATAGCTTAATGTATGTCCCCAAATGATCTTGGCTCAAGGGAAACACTTGACAATCACTTGACAATATGACAATCCTTATCCTCCTGGAGATTAAAATCTATTGAAGGAGGCAATAAACCAGAATAAGACAATAGCATTTCCCCCACTGAGGTCACACTCCAAACTCTGTTAGCATTTATCTCCTCTGCTGGCTGAAGACAGGATGAAGGATGAAAGAAATCAGTCCAGAATGAAGGAGAAACTCAAGAGTTAAGTAGGCCAATGAAGAAGTTAGCAAAACTTAGAGATAATTGGTAGAGAAACTTAAGTAAAACTCATCAGTAAATCCATGTTGAGGAGCAAGAAAGAAGCAGTTCTTCAGTTTTCATTTTCAGGCTTCTTGAAAGCTGTCATCAGTCTTATTTTTGTCTTTTTTTTTAGTAGTATGTAGTATTTATTATTTATTTATTTATTTATCCAAATATGTTTTTTTTATTTTTTCAGTGTTACAAGATTAATCGTTCATGCACCACACCCAGTGCTCCACTCAGTACGTGCCCTCCTCAATACCCAACACCCGGCTCACCCAAACCCCCACCCCCGCCTCTCCAAAACCCTCAGTTTGTTGCTCAGAGTCCACAGTCTCCCATGGTTCATCGCCCCCTCTGATTTCCCCCCATTCACCCTTCCCTTCCTTCTGGCAATGTTTTTAAGGAAAACCACTGGTACTCAGGGTCATGAACTTTAGAGGGCAGTAGTTCACTAGTATCCACTGGAGATGAGAATGGTTTGCAGAACTGTGATTAAAATAAAATGTGTTGAGATTTTTTACATGGGTCATTCAAAAAGTGACTTTTTCTCCATACACAACTGGGTTAAGTGTTTTTCTGGTGCCTACTTTTTCATTATAATGATACCTCAGGGAATCTATGAAGGAAAGAAATTTAATCTGGCTAAGAGTTAGGGTGCTGCCAGAAGAGCTTAAAATTCCTTAGCACTTTTTTCCTCCAAGAAGGAAACAATAGACTTAAGGGTTTTTTGGGTTTTTTTTTTTTAAATGTGCTGACTTCTATCAGGATTTTAAAACAAACTGATAGGAAAAGTTACAGTTTGCATACCCTGCCTGCTGGATTTATAGAGAAAATTGTTCCCTTGCTTTATGCTCAGCCACTTTTTCTAAACTGGATTAGGTTCAAGGTCCCTTCTGAATGGTTGCACAGCTGAGAGGAGAGGTGTTGTACTCACCATGTCCTCAACACTTCAGGACCTCCACAGACATCTCACTCACCCTCATGGATTCAGCTGAAAGGAACTCCACAAAGTTGTACTGACCAAAAGTCTTTGGTTCTGAACTAGCAATAAAATATTCCCCAATTCTTTCTTTCTTTCTTTCTTTTTCTTTCTTTCTTTCTTTCTTTCTTTCTTTCTTTCTTTCTTTCTTTCTTTCTTCTTTATTTCTCTCTCTCTTCTTCTTCTTTCTACGTTTTCAAGCTAAGGTCAAAAGAACCATGAGTCCTCAGGAGGTTTTCCAATATCTTTTATTTGTTCTGAGTGCAGCATAAAAGCTTGAAGTCAAGGTGAGTTCCTTTTCTCACTTGAGTATATGGCATATCATATTTTAGAGGAAGGATCTAAGCAGAGTTGTCACATGTACTGTGAAATTATATGAATAATTAAAACTTTTCTTTGGGCATGCAATGTCTTTTTGGTAAAGTGGCACAGACTAACAGGAAAATCGACTCAGAAGGTTCTGGAGTTGGGATGCCTGGGTGGCTCAGTCAGTTGAGAACCTGCCTTTGGCTCAGATCATGATTCCAGTGTCCTAGAAACTAGTCCCACATAGGGCTCCCAGCTTGCCAGGGAACCTGTTTCTCCCTCTGCCTGCTGCTCCCCCTTCTTGTGCACTCTCTGTCTGACAAATGATTTTTTTTTCAACAGCACATATCAATGAAAGCATACTTTAAAAAATAAAAGAAGATTCTGGAGTCATTTGGCTACTGACAATGTTACTTGCTTAAAAAAGGGAAAGAGTAAGGTGATGGGGGTGGAGCAGTAATTGGGGAGGGGTTTGTAAATTGTTCCTGCTCGAAACCAAACTTGAATTAAGGAAATGCATATTAAGGATGGGGGCAAGATGGTGGAGAAGTAGGAGATCCTGTTGCAACCTGTCCCCAAAAGTGAGCTGGATATCTACGAGAACACACTGAACACCCATGAAATCACCCTGAGCAGTAGATTTCTCACTTCTGGATCTCTACAAGAGCAGAAGATAGCAGTGGAGAGGTAAAAGCAAAGTGGAAACACTCGAACTGATATCAGAGGCTAAACAAAAGGGGGAGGGAGCCACCAGAAGTGATCCAAGTGCAGTAATACCCCAAAAGAAAGTGCCTGGTGGTGGGGGACCAGCATTAACATAGAGTCCGGTCAAAAACACTTAAAAAGAGCAAAAGGTTCTCAGGAGCAACCAGTGGAAGGGAGTGGTCACAGGAAGTGACCTGGGCCTACGCTCCCAGGAAGGAGAGCCCCAAAGTGAGACTGGTGGGGGGATCCAGTCCACATTTCCTGAACCTGCAGGTTTCTGGTCTCTGCAACATTCTGTGGGCCAGGTGTGCACCTGCAAGTGCCTTTAGAGAGTCTGCTGTGGTCCAGGAGTAGCAATATTTCTCTGTGTGCCCTCCATTCTAGACGGGACATTTGCAGTCCACCGCAGGGTCTGGACGATCCTGGCCAGCCCCGGAGAGAATGCGGGCAGGCAGTCTAATCTCCCCAGTCCCCAATTGCGGAGTCGCAGAAAGGAGGCTGCAGTAGCGTGCCATATCAGACAGGCTACGCTGTGAGCAGAATTTTGCAGAGGGGAGTGTGTGTTCTGGACCACACAGAGAGAAGCAGACTCAAACTTTTCTGCAACACAGAGGTCTGAGTGCATATGGGCAGATTCCTTGCTTGGACTCCCTGAAAAGGTGAAAAAGCTACAAAAGGCCAAAAGCTTTCAGAGGATGAAAGACTGAGAAACCAGTTTCTACAGAACTCAGCCCCTTGACTGGGGGGCAGGGTGACTCAACCCAAGTAAGACTGACTGGAAAACAATGTGGCAGGACTCTTGCCCAGAAGACAAGTCAAAAAACAAAAGGACTATAACCACAGGGTCCCCATAAAATTTTAAACCCCCTAAATCAACAGAAATCAATATATTAA